>CM029403.1:16095224-16695224 GCA_017139565.1 Luffa aegyptiaca
CATGGATACTGATGTAAATTTCCTCAAATCCTTATCAGTCTTAAAATCATGTCAGTGTATCCTGTAAGGATCAAATCCTTAGTCCCATACACGAGTAGATAGTTCCTCTTTCTCCTCAGATACTTGAGGATATTCTTAACGGTTTTCCAGTGATCAAATCTTGGATTAGATTGATACTTACTGACAATCCCTATTGCATAGGGCATTCATCTCATGTCCTCAACTTCTTGAGGTGTCTCAGGAAACAGTTTCTTAGACAAAATGAATTCCACGCCTGAAAGGTAGTGAACCCTTCTTGGAAATCTGCATCTTATATCTAACTAACATCTTGTAGATATAAGACACTTGAGACAAGGCTAGCTTTTTGTTCTTACGATTCCTAACAATTTGGATCCGAAGAACAAACTTAGCTTCTCCCAAATTTTCATTTGGAAATGAGCTGCTAGCTCATTTTACTAGTCGGTAAGATAACCTACATCATTCCTAATGACTGGGATATTGATGCACGATTTGCTAACCACAAGTGTACGAGCCAAGTTATAATATAGTGAAATTAACTTCGAATGTCGTCCTCTGGACTGGGTTTCTAATCAATCTAATTACCGCAAATACACTAATCCAATTTTATTTAGGGAACCAAACAAAGTAAGAATGAATAGAGAAATAACACAGAGCTAAAAAGAATGCGACAATCCAATGATGACAAAGGTCTTAGGGAATTGATTTCACCAATTGGGATTATGGATTAATTCATGGATTATTAACATGCTATGACTCATAAATCAAAGAAACTACAATCATAAATATCTCTCCTGAGCATACATAATCCTCTCACTTGCAATGAACCCAATATCCCTATCTAAATTCATTAAACATGCAAGGCATTAAGGTTAGTCCTTTTTACCGATTTCTAGAATTAACTATTATCTCCCGATCTCTAGCCAAATCATAGTTATGCATAAAGATTTCTAAGCTAAATCCTCTCTCCCGAGTTAGATTCAAACACAAACATCCATCAATTTATGGCCGGTAAATTGAAAGCATTAAGAACACAATATGCATAAATGTAATCAATAGCAAAAATCCATAAAATCAATCCATAAAGTATCCAACGACTACATCAATCCCTAAGATTCAAGACTTAGCTAAACATACAATGCGTTACGATATAACTAAAGTCTAAAACAACCATTAAAACTACTAAAGTATAGGGTAAAGAGAATTAAACGCTAAGTAGGCCAAGACCTAACGTCCTCGTCACGATCTCCACGAACAAAGCCTTGAATCCCGCTTTCCCCCACTTGGTTCAGCTTCCATAGCCCCCAATTCTCTGAGTTTTCGGCTCCCAAATCACCAAAAGAAGTCCCCAAATCTGACCTAATATCAAAATATTTATAGGCTAAAAAATCCTCACAGCGTTGCGACGCTATAAGGGCAGTGTAGCGACGCTGTCGCGATACGCAGATTCTGTGAATGGAAAATCTAACAGCGTCGATACACTATTGACACAGCGTCTCGACACTGTGTCTTCTGCCGTAAAAAACAGATAGGGAAAGTGCATAGCGTCGAGACACCCAATGTTAGGGTCTCGATGCTGGTCCCAATTTTCGCCCAATTCCATATGCTTCCAACTTGATCCAACTTCGTTCCTTTGCCTCTTTTCACATCCCGAACATCCAATTAGCTCTAATTTCTCGATTTAACTCCAAAATATATTTCCTACAAATAAAACATAAAAATGCATAATTTTGGCCCATTAAATGTAAAAGACTAGCTTAATTAGTTAAGGAGAAATAGCTAGCTATGCTCGCTATCAAACACCCCCAAACTTAAGCTTTTGCTAGTCCTCGAGCAAACTAAAATCAAGCATACAGTTGAAGAATGGATGCAACAAACATGACTCAATCCTCAAGGCTCAAAATTCAACAATCAAGCAATCAAAAGACATGCACATAAGGACCAATGAGGGAGACAAATCAAAAGTTTTCCAAAATTAACTTGCACAAGCGAGATCTAACTAAGCTAGATTAGACTCTAATAGCTCGGGATTGGATTATTAAACTCTCAACTCATCTTCCCTCTACACTGGCACTAAGGATTCACTAACGAGTCAATGGAACAAATTAGTTTGTTTTCATTCATACTTAGGTGCTTAAAATTAAAAATTACAACAAGCATTTAAATGTGGCACTAGCTTTCGCACACCTATTGTAGGGACCCATAACCCGAGTTTTACCCTTTGGTTGGCCTAACTGATCACAACAGGGGTAGCTCTTTTTGCCTAAATCATTATTAAACATTGCATTGCGCGCAAGTCATGACTTTATTTTTCTTTCAATATGTAACAACAAAAATGATTTTTCTTTATGAGCATGATAAGCATATATTCTTTTTTTCCTCCTAGGCAAGATTAAACATGCTAATTTGCAAAAAATTAACTCTTTAGCTCTTCCCTACACCTATCGAGGTGACAACAAGCATATGAACCTAATAATTTGCTCCTAAGCATTCAAATCCAAATCCAGCCAAGAAAAATACTATACTCATGCAAGACATCTCCTAGAAAAAGTTTAAAAAGTCTCCCTTTTTGGACACTCATGCTTACAACTCATCAAAAGCTTGAAAATTGACAACAAGGCCTATCCTATGAAATCATAGTCATGCAAAAATAGCATCCAGAAAGCAACCATATGCTCAATTCAAAGAAAGCTCAAAACTATAGCCCGAACTCAGATGCTCAAGGGCTCCACAAACATGACATTCCACCCCCAAACTTAAAACATGCATTGCCCTCAATGTATAAAGAAAATAAGGTATAATCAAGCATGAGAACAAAAAAAAAAAAAAAATGGAAGGAGTGAACAATACTGCCCTGGAATGATGATGACCTTCTCATGGAAGCTTGCAAGCAAAGAAGAAACTGGGATCACAAGACCTACAAAACAAAAACAAACAATAAATCAAAAGCAAAAAGAGAAACTCAACTGAACTTACTTGGGTTGCCTCCCATAAGCGCTTGTTTAACGTCACTAGCTCGACGTGTTGACCGAATAGGCATCAAGGTGGTCTAATGTTAGGTGTTCCATCAATGGTGCTCTTCCTAGCACCTTTCCTATAGCCCACCAACATGGTCTCTGATATGTTCTGAGGGTCCTCAAAAGCTTTTAGGATCTCTTTCTCCTGTTGGACTCTAATGATCAGCTCCCTGCGCTCAATATCAATTATAACCCTCCCTGTAGCAAGGAATGGTCTCCCTAATATAATAGGCATGGCAGGATTCTCTTTAATATCCAAAACAAAGAAATCAACAGGAAGGAAAAATCTACCTACTTTAATCAAAACATTCTCCACAATTCCATATGGACTAACCATAGACTGGTCAGCCAACTGGAGCCTAACAGAAGTAGATTTTATTTCTCCTATATTCAGCTTTTTGCACAATGATAAACGAATTATATTTATGCTAGCCCCTAGATCACCTAGTGCTCTACAAGAATAAGTACCAAAATTACAAGGAATAGTAAAACTCCCTGGATCAGACAGTTTCTCTGGCACTTTCTGCTGAACGCAAGCACTGCATGTCGATGCAAGGTATACAGTCTCCATCTGCTTTTCCTTATTCTTTTTGATGAGCCATTCCTTCATGAACTTCCTGTAGTGAGGCATTTTCTCCAGTGCATCTGCAAAAGGAATATTAACATTCAATCCCATAAAAGCATCTAAAAATTTCTCAAATGGAGCCTTAGAATTCTTCTTTTTCTTTTTCTTCAGCTTAGGAACTAAAACAGTAGGAGAAGGGATAGAGGGCTTTGAATTAAGCTTTTCAGCTTCGTTTGAGGTGGTGTCCTCCTCAGCTTCTTTAGTCAGTTCCTCTGATTCATTAGTCTCCTGCTCCTTAACTACTTGAGTCTCCTCCTCGTGATGCACCATAATGGCTTTGCAGAACTCCATGTGAGATTTCTCCTGCTCAGCTGGGGCTTTACCCTTGTTCATATTGTTAGCAACATTTACCAGTTGTCCCAGTTGAGTTTCGATGTTTTTTATTACTGCACTATGGCCATTTACTGTGGTGTTTAAAGTGACCAGAGCCTCCTCAAGCTTGTTCGACCTGTGACTAGATTCTGCAATGAAAGCTCCAACAAGATCCTCTAAAGATTTTTTACTTTCTTGATTAGGAGGGATAAAACCAGGAGGATTTAACACATTTTTATTATTAGCATAGGTAAAATTCTCATGATTTCTATTTCTAGGGTGATAATGTGCAGGTGTAGAATTATTATTATACCCTCTAGAATTAAAATTAGAGATATACTGAACCTGCTTAAGATTTTCCTCCTGAGTCTAGGATGCAAGGGCAGCTGCAGACTCGATTGATTGAGCCCTCCCTGTACTTAAAAATTTCAGAAAAGCATTAGCAAGGCAAGACATCTGGGCCTGAAGTGCACTTACGTTGTCAATTGCGAATACTCCAGCAGCAATCTTTTTAGGTGCAGATCGCTCAGATGGCCACTGATAGCTGTTGATGGCCATATCCTCCAGAAGTGTGCGAGCATTCTCCACGGTCTTAGACAACAGAGTCCTACCTGCAGTTGCATCAACAATAGTTTTAGTACTGGGGTTCAAACCGTTATAGAAGAGTTGGATTTGTAACCAATCAGGATAACCATGCTGAGGGCACTTTCTCAGCAACTCTTTGTAACGCTCCCAGGCCTCGAACAACTGCTCATCAAACTGCGGCTGGAACATCCCAATCTCGGTCGTCAGCTTGACCGTCTTAGCAGGAGGGAAGAACTTCTTTATGAACGCCTGAAACAAAGCATCCCAGGTGGTAATGCTCCCAGGTGGAATCGATTGTAACCAGTCCCAAGCCTTGTCCTACAAAGAAAAAGGGAACAAACGTAAGCGAATAACATCTTCAGAGACTCCATTTAACTTTACCGTCCCACAGATGTCTAGGAAGGATTTCAGGTGAGAGTTTGGATCCTCCGTGGGTGATCCTCTGTAAGCACAGTCTCGAGCCATCTGTATGAGACCTGTTTTCAGCTCAAAATTGTTAGCATTGATCGGGGTATAGAGAATCCCCGATTGTTGCTCCTGAAAGACCGACTGAAAATAGTCCCTAATGGGCTTAGGCTCCTCAGGATTAGGATTGGCCATTTGGATATGATTTTCTCGATTTTCCCTTCGAAGTTTATTAAAAGTTCTCTCTATCTCTGGGTCAAAGGGAACTAAGACCAACTCTCTAACCTTTCGCATGAACCAACTATTCTAACCTAAAAAGGAAATAAAAGAAAAGGAAATAAAACAAATTAGGAAAGAAGCTAGAAAAGGGAATACTAAATCTAAAATAGGAAAATATAATCTATAAAAGGAAAAGATAAACAAATAAGGAATGCAAAATCAAATATGGCAAAAACAAATTAGGAAACTACCAAATAAGGAAAAATTAATCTAATAACGAAAAAACTAAATATGGAAAGAAAGAGAAATATGGGAAAAAATGCACTATACCTACTAATAAAAATAACAAAAATAAAAATACACCCTAAATTAAGACCGGACAATTTTTCTACGATATTAAATTAATTAAATATGCCAATCCCCGGCAACGGCGCCAAAAACTTGATGCACGATTTGCTAACCGGAAGTGTACAGGCCAAGTTATAATATAGTGAAATTAACTTCAAATGTCGTCCTCTGGATTGGGTTTCTAATCAATCTAATTACTGCAAATACTCTAATCCAATTTTATTTCTGGAACCAAACAAAGTGAGAATGAATAGAGAAATAACACAAAGCTAAAAAGAATGAGACAATCCAATGATGACAAAGAGGTCTTAGGGAATTGATTTCACCAATTGGGATTATGGATTAATTCATGGATTATTAACATGCTATGACTCATAAATCAAGGAAACTACAATCATAAATATCTCTCCCAAGCATACATAATCCTCTCGCATGCAATTAACCCAATATCCCTATCTAAATTCATTAAACATGCAAGGCATTAAGGTTAGTCTTTTTTACCGATTTCTAGAATTAACTATTATCTCCCGATCTCTAGCCAAATCATAGTTATGCATAAAGATTTCTAAGCTAAATACTCTCTCCCGAGTTAGATTCAAACACAAACATCCATCAATTTATGGCCGGTAAATTGAAAGCATTAAGAACACAATATGCGTAAATGTAATCAATAGCAAAAATCCATAAAATCAATCCATAAAGTATCCACAGACTACATCAATCCCTAAGATTCAAGACTTAGCTAAACATACAACGCGTTACGATATAACTAAAGTCTAAAACAACCATTAAAACTACTAAAGCCTCGAATAGGCCGAGACCGAACGTCCCCGTCACGATCTCCGCAAACAAAGCCTCGAATCCAGCTTTCCCCCACTTGGTTCAGCTTCCACAGCCCCCAATTCTCTGAGTTTTCGGCTCCCAAATCACCAAAAGAAGTCCCCAAATCTGACCTAATCGCAAAATATTTATAGGCTGAAAAATCGTCACAGCGTCGAGACGCTATAAGGATACGCAGATTCTGTGAATGGAAAATCTAACAGCGTCGAGAAGTTGTGTCTGCTGCCGCCCAAAACAGATAGGGAAAGTGCACAACGTCGAGACGCCCAATGTTAGGGTCTCGACATTGGTCCCAATTTTCGCTCAATTCCATATGCTTCCAACTTGATCCAACTTCGTTCCTTTGCCTCTTTTCGCATCCCGAACATCCAATTAGCTCCAATTTCTCGATTTAACTCCAAAATATATTTCCTACAAATAAAACATAAAAATGCATAATTTTGGCCCATTAAATGTAAAAGACTAGCTTAATTAGTTAAGGAAAAATAGCTAGCAATGCTCGCTATCAAATTCTGCATATTTGAGACCACTAAGGAATGGGTAAATCGTTCTCGAGGTCGATTAAACATGGGCTAGTGTTGAAAGCTTACCAAAGTGAAGAATACATTACTGGACGACACGAAGCCGCACACCATCTTGCACAGTCACCTAAACTATGCGACTGCTCGTGGTCTGGAGAAGATATTGTGTCGATTGCGTGGGTTTGCTTTCCGAAGGCGAGAGAACGTCAAGAAGAGGTTCGCAGCTGGAGGTCTGTGTCGCTGCTCAAGTTGGAGCTGAAAAGAAAACAGAGATGTGCGACGTTCAATGGAGAAGAAAGGAGACAACTAGGAGAGGGATCTCGATTCGTGGGTAGTTGCACAAAGTCGCCGGAAATCGAAGAAGACAACGTGAAGAATGGTTGAAGTTCGCCATTCGCGTGTGTGGGTTGTGCGTCTACTTTCTTGGTTGCCGTAGGAGGAAAGACATGGGGGAGGAAGGCAGCGGGCTTGGCGTGAAGAAGAAGAACGAGAGGGTGGGTTGTTGCGACTACACGAGAAAGAGGGAAGAGGGAGAGTGAAATCTTAGGGCTTCTTTCTTTTCTTAAGAACATTTAAAATAAAAAACCAATTTTCCCTCCAACCCAAATCCTTACAACCCCAATTAGGACCCTAATTTCCTTTCTCAATCTGGGAAGTCTTGGATAATAATTTATTTCCATAAACATAGATATTGATATCATCCAAATTTTTTTTTTATCTTAATCAAAATTCCCATGACTAAAATAACGTGAGTCCCTTCAACTTAACTTCAATTTAAACCAATAATTAATCCAAAATATCTTGAAAAGGCTTAATTTCGAAACGCGGGGCGTTATAGGGTAAGCAGATGTGTGTTCCCTTAAGGGTTGATTCTAGGTCTTGAACAAGGACGCCCGTCTTCTCCTTGCCCGAGAGGAACTGCTGTTTATTGGTTGGACCATAAACAGATTGTTCATTAGAGGAATCAGTGGTACTTAAGGATCCAGAGGTAACCCAAGGGTAAAACGTTAATTTGACCCAACTAGCGTTACGAACAGTCGTGAAGGATTGACTTACCGTTATTGGTCAATATTTGTGGACACATAAATCTTCTACAGTGAGAAGAGTGCAACTGTGAGTCTTTAGTGGAGTGACCCACAATTAACGAATATTTATTAATTTGGTTGATGAGTTTAGCCAATTAATCTCATATCGTTGGAGCTTCTGATCTGTAGGTCCATTAGGTCCCACTAGTAGCTCGTAAAGGGTATTGAGGTAAATAAAGTAATTTGAAATGTTCAAATTTACTAAGGGAAATAATATAATGTATGGTGATACATTACAATATAAAGTTTATATTTTAATTAAATTTTATAATATAAATTTATTTTGAATATAGATTCAAAATTAATTTATTGGAGAATTAAATATTTGAATGAGTTCAAATATTAAAATTAATATGAATTAGATTCATATTAAAACTATAGGTTAAAATTAATGTGCATGGGATGGACATTAAAACTATAGGTTATTGGAGAGAAAGATAATTGAATATGATTCAATTATAGGTTAAATTAAATATGTGATATTTAATTTAGTGGTTGATTAATTAGTGAATTAATCTGTAACGCCCCAGGTTTTCAAACCTCTAGCCTAGAGACGCTACTACAACCCTTAAACCATTAACTACGGAACTGAACCACTTGAGCTGAAAGTACTGAAAATTTCGGCAGCATAACGGCGTAAAATGACCTGAACCAAAATTTTTCAAACACCTGATAAGCAATAAAAACACTTCTAAACAAACCACCCAACTCCACCAAACTACAACTCAGATCCACAACCTACTTCTCTATTCGAGTCAGGCCTCGAAGCAACATGCATTAATTCAATTCATGCAACGGAACACATTATTAAACAACATTTAGCAACACCAACACTTAATCCAAAAGAATGTTAACTAACAACTTTATTTCATAACTGATAAAACAATGGAACTAAACCTTCAATTCATAATCATAAACACAACCAAAACTGACCATAACAGATCAACAGTTAACAACTAAGCTAGCCTACTCAAGCGAAGCAAAAATAAACCAAACCAACTACAGCCTAATCCAACAAAACAAGGGAAAGAAAACCCAAACGCGCTAGGGTTCCTCCTTGAAGTTCTCCTCCTCCTCACCAAGGTCCAGCTCGTCATCCAAACCTGCAACATCTAAAATGTTGGGGGGAAAGATGGGGAAGGGGGTATCAGTACAACCGTGGTACTGGTAAGTAGCTCACACTTACCAAGCCACAAACACAACCAAAACAATAAACATGCTTAGCACACGCATCCGACAGGGTTACACAACCACATAAACAACATAATACAAACTAACAACGTGCTTTTAAGCTACAATCTAACCACATGCTTAAAAACAACCAACTCATGCAAATGCTCCACATGCCATGCAACACACGCACTAAACTCCGCATGATTTTCGCGTCATGCTCCGCAACTACATGATTTTCGCGTCATGTCCCGCAATTTACATGATTTTCGCGTCATGTTCTGCAATTTACATGATTTCCGCGTCATGTTCCGCACCTACCCCACATGAATTCCGCGCCATGTGTTGCGCCACTCTTACGTGATTTCCGCATCACGCTCCACACTCACACCCACGTGATTTCCGCGTCACGCTCTGCTACACATGAATTACGCACCATGTGCTGTGCCTCACACCCGACTCATGCTACACCCCCATGCAACATGCAAGTCAGACTCAAACGTGTTCAACACGACATCTCATCATGCTTAACACCCAAACACTCAACATGCTTAAGACAAACATTCATAATGCTTAAACACCTTAAGCGTAAACAACTCAAGAAATACAAAAGATACATTTCATGCTTCATATAAGCACTTTAAAGATCGCAGCACAACAATTCATATATAACATTTCATACCAAGCACAAATATGAGTAAAGCAAGTAACAAACAAACATACTTCATGCAGTCAAACAAGCTTAGTAAGTAAAAACTACTTACAATACTTATAAATGCTCTAGAGAACTTTGAAGGCTCCTAAAACACGTTTAGCCAACTCAAAAAGATCCAAATAAGCTCCTAAGAAATTAAGGAAATATTTAGAGGTTAACACTAGCTCATAAACCAGAAGCAACTGAACAAGTGCCTAAGGGAGAGAACTTACTCAAGATCAATGATAACTTGCAAAAAGCAAGTTATTTATCCTCTAAACTTAAGCTAAGACAAGGCTAAAAGATCATGAATGCGGTGAAAAGAGAGAAAAACGTGATAATTTAATGCGGCGAGCTATATTCATGAATGCGGTGAAAAATTATAAAATATAGGACGCTAACACAACCTAATTCAGTTGTTTGTTTTAGTTCCTTCTCAGCGCAGACACACATTCCAAGACGATCAAGAGACGACAAGCGCAGACACAACTGACAAAGCAAGCGCAAGTGGGCGAAAACAGGGGGCTGAAAAGTTTAGCAAGTTGCCTAATGATGATTAACGCAAGTTGCTAATTACTTGAAGAAGTCATCTTCCTTCACCTATAAATAGAAGCCAAAAATCAAATATCAGGGAGATCATTCTTGATTCATTTTCCTACTCAAGAGGGAGAAAAAGGAAGATCAACAGAGGAATCACAGAGAGAGCTGTGATTAGGAACAAACTTATGCTTGTAATTTTTTCTTCTAGAATGTCTTTTTTTGCTCGCATGAGTTAAATTCCTTTTCAAGGCTTAGCGCAAGCATCTCATGCGGCAATAAGTAACATCTTGTAAGCGCATATTTTGAATTAAATGAATCATTAATTGCTTTCTATTCAGTTGCGATACTATTTTCATTACTAACTCCCGCTTGGCCAGCCGGATGCGGTAGCAGCATGCCAAATCCCTGACAGGTAATGCATGTGGAAATCTCTGAGTAGAGCAAGTTAACGCATGACATGTAGTCTTGGTAGCATTAAAACACTACCGATAAAAGATAGTGCATGCATGAGTTCAGACTGCGTTGTGACTAAAGCAATCCCTTGTAAGTTTTAAAAGAAACTGCGCCTAATGCATGAACTAGCCAATTAATCAATTGATAGTTTGTGTTAAACGCATAGGGAATACCGGAAGGGAAACTTATGAATTTTTCTTACTTAGGCATTAATGAATCAATTACTCAAAGTATGCGCTACAAGGTTCTTATTGATGCATGAGGTTGCAACCGCAACAGCCTTGATCTTATTTTCCTTAAAGATTTTCCTTTTACTCTCTTCGCATGTTTTGTTTTATGCAAATATTACTTTTCAAATATACCAACCCTAAAAAAAATAGTATCATACGTTTAGAGTTTAGGTCAGTAAATTTGTTAAAAACTTTGTGAATATCCTTTCCCTGTGGATTCGACCCTGGACTCACCAGGTATTACTTGATTTTGTCAATTTATACTTGGATTGATTATTATCTACGACCATATTCCAAAACGTAACACTGACAGACAGGACAACAATCAATCAACCTTAGGTCCTTGGTAAGCGGCCTAATGAGCTCGAGAATGCTTTAAAATGATTTTAGCTACAAGACAGCTTATCAGGGACTGATTTCCAGCATAAAGAAGGGTACTCAAATGGCTTAGAAAACATTTAGACTTACTTATCTTCGCCAAAAGCACCCACACGCTTGCTAGAATTTGCCGAACAGCACCAAGACACCATGTATCAGTGCTGTTTTGAGCTCGAATTGATACAAGACTACAACATGGAGAGCACCAAAAGGTCACAAATTGATCCTAAACTAGTAAGACAAGTTCTAAAGGTTTAAGGGTGCTAGGAATTACCGGTCAGCACCTAAAAAGCCTTAAGCTTGCCGTCTAGTGGTAGAAAAAGCTCCAAAACAGCAAGAAATGAGCCAAAACAGCAAGGTTTTCTTGCCCAACGGACCTGAAACGTCGCCGAAATGTTTCTTACCTAGTCAAGACAGCCCACTAAAGGACCTTAAAGCAGTGGGTCTCCAACCTTGAGTCAAAGCGATCCTGAACGACTACAAGGCGGTGCTGCAGAACATAATTAAAGCAAGAAATTCAATCCTTATGCCCAAAACAAAAAGGGTAATCTGTTCAAAGCACCCATCAACCTTGGGTAAAGCTTAAACTTACCAGACAAGGAGATCCGAGGCCAAATCGCTTGCTGGACAGAAGCAAAAACGCGCAAAAACGACGCTCGGGCTGCTGGACGCGCGCGAATCTGACTGAACAACGCAGAGGGAGGTTAGATCGAGCTCTAAACCAACTAAAACAAGGGAAGAAAGGCTTACCCATGAAGTTTACCTTGTTGATTCACAGACGAAAAGGAGAGACGACGTGGGCTGGACTCGGCCGAAAACGCAAAGAGAGAGGGAAGGAAGGGTGCTCGACGGCGGCGGTTCGGCTTCTCCAGTGAGGGTGGCAGCGGCGCGACAATCAGCTAGGCGGCAACGGCTGGGCTCACGGCCTCACACAAGAGAGAGAGACCAAAGAGAGGAAGAGAGCTATGGAGAACAAACCCACGGACAGAGGGCGATTCGTGAGAGACAGAACACCCACGGCGACTTGCTGCGATGGCGGCGACGACGACTGCACGGTGTCGACGGCAGCGCGAGGCTGAGCCGAGCGGTGGTGACTGGTTCGAGCAGTGGAGCAGCGTGAGGCTGGGCGGCGGCTGAGCAACGACAAAAATAAAAGGGAGGGGCGGCTGGCTGGTTTCACGAAAGAGAAGGAGAGAGAGAGAGTTCTCTTAGGGCTTTTTTTTCTTTAATTCCTTTTCCTTTGAACATTTTTTCTTAAACCCATAAAACTCCCAATAATAAAATTCCTAAAACTAGCCAGCCACTAACTAATTTGCTCAATAACGTGGAAGTTCAGCGCCTTGCACTGACCTTAAAAATGCCAACTGATAATTTTTATCAAGCCTTTTAGGGAGAAATCAATGTAATGCCAATTTCATATATCACGAACAATTTTCCCAAGTGTCAAAGTGCAATTTAATAATTTCATAAGTACAAGCCAAACAAAATTACACTTTATTCGACTATATTCATGAAATTAATTACATTGAAATGCACAGGGCGTCACATAATCAATTATTTAATTTAATTTAATTTAATTTAATTCGATTTAATTAAAAGAATTGAATTAAACTATAGGATATGTCGGAGATGTACATTTAAATATGATTTAAATGTAATGGTTAATTAAATATTGATTTAATTAATTAATTAAATTAAATTAAATTAATTTATTTAAATTTATTTATAATAATTGATAGGTCAGTTATTAAATTTTCGTGGTGTGTGATCCACGATTGGTCTCTCCCATTTTTTTCCTAAACTGTACGGTAAAAACGGAAAAACGATGGGGGAATTTTTTTTTCCTTCTTGCTCTGCGCTTGAGGTGAGGTTTTTCCCCTTACAGTGAGTAAAAAAAATTACTCCAGATCTTTCTAAGAAAAATCTCCCAAGAAATTCCCTTCTCTCAAGAATCCCACCATTCTCCTACCTCAGTCTTGTGAGATATACCGGTGAAGGCTTCTTTGCTGGTGTCTTGGCAATTGGCAGAGAATCAGAGAAGATCTTAATATTTTTTCCAAAGGAGTTGGTGAAAATTCCACCTGAGTCTACAACGAAGGTATGAAAAAAAAAAAGAATTCTTCTTCTCTGTAATTCTAATTAGGATTAAATCCCTATTTAGAGTATTTTTCAACATGTTTAGCCTTAGATTTACAATAGATTATGAATGTCTAAATTATTGTAATTGTGTTTCTAATGTATTAGTATTTTAATTCTTAATTAAAACTGAGCGACGGTTTGATTTTATTCCACTGCGCAAGGGCTTTTATCCCTGCAAGATCGAGTGGGGAGCTGGGAACATAATCACACAAGATGGAATTCACTCCTTCCCGACTTTGATGAAGTAGATGAGTGTTCCCTTAAGTGGTGTCTCCGGGTCTTGAACAAAGAGCTCTACCCTCTCACTGGCCCGTGAGGGGTTTCTGTTTGGTGGTTGGACCACAAACAGGTTGTTCATTAGAGGAACACTGGTACTTAAGAAGATAGAGGTAACTCAGGGGTAAAATGGTAATTTGACCTAGCTGGAGTTACGAACACTCGTGAAGGACTAACTTGCTATTACTGGTTTATATCCGTGGACACAAAATTATGTCTGCGGTGAGAAGAGTGCAACTGTGGGTCTTTAGTGGAGTGAACCCACACTTAACGAAATTTGATTAATTGGTTAATGAGTTTAGCCGATTAATCTCGCATCGTTGGAGCTTCTGATCTGCAGGTCCATTAGGTCCCACTGGTAGCTCGTAAAGAGACTTGAGGAAATTAAGTATTAATTATAAATTGAAAGTGTTCAATTTATTTAGGGGAATTATATAATGTATGTTGATGCATTATAATATAAAGTTTATGAAACTTTGTAAAATAATTGTGAATCGGTTTCAAAACTAATTTTTGAGAGAAAATATTTGAAAGAGTTCAAATAACTAATATGAATTGGATTCATATTAAATAAAATAAATAATTTTAAAAAAATCCCTAAAATTAAATATATGATATTAAATTGGATAATTAATTAATTATGGAATTAATTAATTATTTATTAAAATTAGATATGAATAAGATAATAGATTTGATTAGATCTTGTTCGTGACCTTTTTCTATAAGGATTAGATCTTATGGTCTTTTCGTATAAATAGGACCCCTAGGGTGGGGTGTAAGGCATCCTATTCATTCTCCTGTTCTCAGAGAATTCCCCTGAAGGCTCCCAAGACTCCCACCAATCTCCTACCTCTAGAAGTCTCAGAGTCATACCGGTGTAGCCATAGTGCGTCCCAAGAATTGTTGACGCTTGGTCCCTAAGAAGTCAAGAAAGGTGTTCTTGATCTACCAGAGTTGTCAAACGACAGTATGTATGCTTCTCCCCTTGAGATTAAGATCTAATGTTTTATGCTTAACCTATTTAGATCTAGAATAGTTTTAAAGTTTTTTTTTTTTTTTTTTTTTTTTTTTGCCAATGTATTAGTATTTTAGATTAATAAAATTAACTATGATCGGTCTCAATTCTCTTCCGCTAACGGAATTAGGGAATTCCAATCCTACAATTGGTATCAGAGCTGATCGTATGATTAATTTTGTTTTTCTCAAAATTATCATTGGTTTTGGTGGGATTGAATTGTGCTTTTGATGTATGGTTTTTTGCTAGTAGATGTTTAAGGTTTTGGGAATTTTTTTCGTTGATTTGATCAATGTAAGGGCCCGGTGTTTTAATTGCAATCGAGTCTGTAAGTCCGTGTCATTGATTCGTGCATCAATTTGGATGAAATCGCATCAATTCGAGGCCAAAATCGAAGCAAAACATAGGCTAGAAGAAGGAAAAACTGGAAAACAGAGGCTGCAATAAAAAAAATCGGTGTGGCGCTGACGTCAGCAACATGCGAGGGCTGACATCAACATAACGTCAGCCCTAGCGCGCGGTCCAGGAGCTAACGCACGTGGTTTGCCCGGTTCGGCGGATCGGTCCAAGATTAGGCGCGGTTCGGGTGTGGTTCAGCGGTCAGCGTCTGGTTCGTTGACTTATTTGACTTGTTCGGCTCCGGTTCACTATATGAGGCACGGTTCAGCAGGGTTTTGATCGGTTCTCGAGTATTTTGACCATTGTTCTTCGGGTTTTGACTGGTTCTGCTAGTTTTAGGTCGGTTCAAATGGTTTTTGGAGCTGCTTCAGCACGTTTCATGTCGGTTCAAGCTGTTTTGAGGCTATTTCGTGGTGGTTCACGACTAGATAGGATAAATTTAGTGTAAAATGATTGTAATTTTGCTATTCTGTTGTCCTAGGATGCCAAAACCTATCTACTTAGCTATTTATTTTGTTTTATGGATGTCATATAACTTAAATTTCCACCATATGTTAAGCATATCCATGCATATTTATTATTATAAATGTTATAACGTATGAAATATGTATGAATTTTATTTTCATGAATGTTTAATATAAGGTGTTATATTAAATTGATGAAAATTGAGAAGCATTGAGCATGAAATTACTTTAGTTAAAAATATAAGAGTTATATATTTATGAAAGTAATTTATATGCTTAATTAATTTTCATAAGCGATTAATATAAGTGATATGTGTTAATGTATGAAAATGAGAATGCATGTTTTAATTTTCTTGGTTAATAAGTTGCCCGGGCAATTGGGCTTTATGGGCCCCTTTGATATTTCATTTGTAAAAAGGGGCCCTTTTTTAAAATCTCTTATTTGGGGACTCCTTGGGCTGCGAAAATACCATTTTGCCCTTTTCTCACTCCCTCTCACGCTCTCAAAGGTCTCTTTCTCTTCTTCTCCCTCATACGCTCAACAGAATCCGATTGCCCAAGAATTTAATGAATCCCAATCAAATTTTGACAAATAATCATGCAACCACGGACTAAATTCGGCCAAAATTAATGAATCCCGATCGAATTTAGTAAATCCCAATCGAAAATGGTCGGGATTCATGCATTCCAGGTCGAATTTTGATCGGAAATCATGCAAATCCGGCCAAATTAATGAATCCCGACCGGGATTCATGCATTCCCGGCCAAAATTCAACCGAGAATGCAAGGAGCCTGGCCACTTTAGGCTAGGCTTCATCTTTTCCCTTTTTTTTTTTTAAATTCTAGAAAATCGTTTTTTTTATGTCGTTCAGTAAGACATTTAAGAAGGGAATATCAACAGGAAATAGTTCATGTCGTTCAGTAAGAAATTCTCCAAATTTCCACCAATTCTCTTTCTATGTCGTTCATTAAGAAATTCTCCAAATTTTCTGAATTGTTGGGAATCTACACGCTATATATACGAGTGACACCATAATTCCGGCGCCTCCATTTTTTTTAATGTTTTGAATAATTAAAAGTTTCTTTATTATACTTAGAATTTATTTTTTTTTAACAAATTTGAAAAAAAAATAAATTAAGAATATATTATATATGGATGAATTGGTGGAAAATTTAATGTGGTTGGTGAGAAAACTAATTTTCCTATTTTGAAAATTGAAGAAGGACTATAATGGACTTTTTACACCTTTGTTGACATCATTAAAGTCAGCAAATGGTCCAAAAATAAGAGATTTTAAAAAATGACCCCTTTTTACAAATCAAAAATCAAAGGGGTCCAAAAGTCCCAATTGCCCCGGGCCCATTTGAATTTTGGTTCGTAAAAATGGGCCCAATTTTAAAATCTTTTATTTGGGAACCCCTATGGCTGTGAAAATAAAAAATTAGCGTTGCCCTTTGCCCAAGTTATCTTCTTAAAAATCCCAATCGAAATTGGGATAAAATCAGTGCAATATGACAAAATTTGATTGAATTTAATGAATCCCGATCGAATTTTGACAAATAATCATGCAACCACGGACTAAATTTGCCCAAAATTAATGAATCCGACCGAATTTAGTAAATCCTGGTCGAAAATGGTCGGGATTCATGCATTACCGGTCGAATTTTGGCCGGAAATCATGCAAATCCGACCAAATTAATGAATCCCGGTCGGGATTCATGCATTCCCGGCCAAAATTCGGCCGGGAATGCATGGAGCCTAGCCACTTTCGGCCAGGCTTCTTCTTCTTCTTCTTTTTTTTTTTTTAATTAAAGAATCAAGCGGCAAATCTTGTTTTTTTTTTGTTTTTTTTTTAATGTTTTGAATAATTAAAAATTTGTTTTTCTTTTCTTTTGAAAAAGTTAAAAGTTTGTTTATTATACTTTAATTTTTTTTTAACAAATTTGATAAAAAAAATAAATTAAGAATTATTATATTTTGATGGACATTTTGATAGTTAACAAAAATTAGTTAGTTGTTTTTTTAAAAAAGAAAGTGGGTAAACTTTGGTAGAATTTGTTGAAATTTTTAATTTTTGTTGGTTTAAAATTAATGGGTATAAAAGTTTTCATACAAGGTTAGAATGGACATTTTGCATGGTTGATGACATCACAAACATCAGCAAGAGGTCCCCAAATATAAGTTTTTAAAAAATGGCCCATTTTTACAAACCAAAATTCAAATGGACCCATAAGTTCCAATTGCCCAGTTAATAAATTTAAGAGTTAGATTAATTAAATGAAAATTAAAAGTGCATTGAGCATGACATTACTTTAGTTTAATATAATTGTTATATTATTGTATGTCATGTATGCTAGTGTATGGTTTATAAATTAATTAGAATTTAAGGGTTAATTTATGTCACCATAGTAGCAGGTTATAGGGTTAATTCATTAAAGTTTATAAGTATTATAAAATTAATGAATAGAAACTGTTAACCTATAACAAAGAGTTGCATGCAAACATAGGATCATATGTTTAATTAATTAATTTTAAATTGGTTAAAATTAATTAGACCTAAGATCATGTTCTAATAGGATTAGAATTTATTCTTACTTAGAATTAAATCGTTTAATTGGACTAAATAGGAAAAACATTGCTATGATTATAAGGGAACTCTAACGGTTAAGTTATGTCTAAGGCTGGGGGTACTTAAGATAACGGTTTACGGAACACCTCCTACCTGGGAACTGACCCGGGATACCTAAGTTGAATTAATCATAGTTTAATGTTAGCATGCAATGTCACTAGGTCAATTAAAAGTGTTTAATTCGCCTAGAAGTTATTAATATAATGGTTATATTAAAGTTCATGCAATGCATAATATATAGTTTGATAATTTAATTTAAATTTGATTGTTAAATGTATTAAACCATAGAAGCATGATTATATGTCTAATCATTAAAATTTAAAAATTAGTTTAAAAAAAATGATTAGTAACCATCAATCTATAATCAAGAATTGCATGCAAACATAAGATCATAGGTTTAATTAATTAATTTTAAAATGGTTAAAATTAATTAGACCTAAGATCATGTTCTAATAGGATTAGAATTCATTCTTACTTAGTATTAAATTGTTTAATTGGACTAAGTAGGAAAAACATTGCTATGATTATAAGAGAACTCCGCCGGTTAAGTTTTGTCTGAGGTTGGGGGTACTTAAGATGAAAGTTTACGGAACACTTCCTACCTGGGACTTGACTCGGAACACCTGAGTTGAATTATGTATGTTGTTCACCTCGTATATAAGGTATGTTATTGTAATTGAAAAGCATGATGTTTGTCTTGTATGTTGTATGTTGTTTGATGGCTCTTCAGGTGTAAGCCAGTTACTCAGTACCGTGGTTTTGTACTAACACACCACCAGATTTTGCAGGTGATGAGGAATACTACGAGCTTGGTGATGCTGAGGAGAAGACCTGAGAAAGAATGAGGCATTAGATAAATTTTAATACTTTGTAGTTGGGTTTTGTCTTCTTATGGTCTTGTTTTCTCCCATTCTATGTTACATGTCTTTAGGCTTAAAGTTGAGTTGAATTGCGTTGTAGTTGTTCCGTTTCGAAATGTAATTGAGTAAAGGTTGGTGATATTTGAAGTTAGTGTTTTTTGAAAGTTGAGAGTTCGTTTTAGGATTTGTACTTTTACTCGGTACTTGTTAAAGTTTGTATAGTTGGGAGTTTGTGGATGTTATGTTGTGCCTGATGTGAAATGGAGATGTTGGTTGGTTATTTAGAACTATAGGAGTGTATAAATCTTGTTTTCAGGTAATAACTAAATTTTGGGATAGTTATAGTTACTTCGTTATGCTGCGGAAATTTTTGAAGCATCAGGTTGTCATGAGAGTAAATATTTAGTAACGTTTCCTTAGGTTAAATTTTTGGGGGCGTTAAATACCCCAATAGGAGAAGGAGTGAATTCCATCTTGTAATGTTATGTTTCCAACCCCCACTCGGTCTTGCCCCTGAAATGGTAGGCTTATTGAGTTGGCGAACTGGCCACTCTCACCCATACAGATCTAAGGACAATCCCTCCTAAAAAGGGGTTCATAACAGACTCAGGATTCAGATTGAGTCACCTAGGTCATCCTATTCAAAATAGAAACCTAAACTAGTCAACGACATTACATCTAGTGGTTACTATTTTGTGGTTCGGTCTTATGCAAACTCATTGCATAGGATACCCCCACTCACATGTCTCCTACATGGATGCTTTGGATCATTGCATCTGTATCGAATACAAAGCGGGTCGTATCTCATAGTGTCACCAGGATAAGGTACCCAACCTTATCTCTATACTATAGACCATTTAGGTTGTTACTTGAACACTGATCCCCGTATGTCCCCACATACTAGTCCAAGTTTCATTTAAATAACCTTGGATCTTAGTTTATTGGATTTAGGATTAATTAATGCAAACTCGATTATTCAATAACAAATTACTGAATCACTCAAATAATGCTTTATTGAGATCGATTAATTTGTTTCATTTACTATCTACGAGTTTTAGGGCATAAAACCTAACAGGTCTTGTCCCCAAAATGATAGGCTTATTGAGTCAGCGTACTGGCCACTCTCACCCATACAAATCAAAGGACAATCCCTCGTGAACAGGAGTTGACGAAACGACTTGTCGAGGGTCGTGTCAAATACATTTATAATCCACGATTCCTAAAGCTAACTTGTAGCAGTAGTGGTCGGGGTCGATCACAAGGAACAATCAGTTTATTTCTAAATTCTTCTGTGTTTTTAAGGTAACCAAAAAGGGGGTTTGTGGATAAAAGGTTAAGACATAAAATAAAGGCGGGAAAATAAATAAGGAAAATTAAATGCAAGGAAAGTAAAGTCGGCTTTTGTTGATCTTACCACGAGGATCACTGTAATCGAGGTTGAACTCGGTGTTAAGTTTGATTAATTTCATTCATCGATTATCAATTGATATTTAATTAACTATATAAGCCCGGTGTACTCCAACAACAAACCGAGAGCCATGATCCTACTATCACAAACACGCAAACGCTAAGTTTGATTCTAGTTTAAATTAATTAATTGGCCTATTAACTAATCTAAACCGCATTGGGATCTAGTCGAATTAATTCCCATGCAACGGGCAACAAACTACAATTACAATTGATTAAATCATTTAGTTCTAGGGACGCATGAGAAATATCAAAATGTTAGCCTATTTGCTACTTAGATTTAGCAAGTAAATTTAGATAGGGCGCGGTCAAGGTTGTCAATCTTTCCTACCACAATCTAAACTTATATGCAAAGAACTAAAATCATAAAGACAATTAACTAAGCAATTAAGAATGAAAATCTCATAAAATTAGATCAAACTTACAAACCGAGGTCCCGATTACAGCAATCCGAGCTTAGTTGGCCATAGACAAGCACCTCCAAGCTCGAGGCTTGATCAACCGACCCTTCGACTAAGAAAACTTGAAAACTAAAGAGAGGGATGGCTCTAATTTAGAGAAATTGAGCTAATACAAGGGATGATTCTAAACCTAAACCAAGACACTCTATTTATAGGACTTCTTGGTCTTCAATTCGTGGAAACTTGGTGCTGAAGAAAGCCTCCAAATATGAGAAATTCGTAGAGCAAATAAGGAAAATTCAATTCTGGAAAACTGCCTAGCGTCGCGACGATGCCCCTTCAGATATGGAAAGTAGCTCTCGGATCTTCCTAACGTCGCGACGCTGTGGGCTAGCGTCTCGACGCTGAGCCCCAGCTTGGTCTCCAAGTTCTTTCCTTATTTGTGCGGCGTCTTAACGCTGATGGTGGGCGTCTCGACGCTGATGAGGCTCGAAGGGCAGAATGGTCAATTTACGCTTCGGTTTTGCCTGTTTAAGCCCCAAAATGTTTCCAAAGCTCCGTTGAGGACGTATACACATATTATACTCATTTTAAAGCATTTTTCGCAAGGAATTCAACTAAGATAAGCAAATTGGGAGATTCTAAATGTATAACAAATTAGACCGATCAGGAGTCCATAATCCACTCAAGATTCAGACTAAGTTACTTAGGTCATCCTAGTGAAATAAAAACCCTAACTAGTTAACGATGTTACAACTAGCGGTTACTATTTCGTGGTCCGATGTTATGCAAACTCATTGCATAGGATACCCCCACTCGCATGTCCCCTACATGAACGCGTTGAATCATTGTGGTTGTATCAAATACAAAGTGGGTCGTATCCATAGTGTCACCAGGATAAGGTACCCAACCTTATCCCTATACTATAGACCTTTTAGGTTGTTACTTGAACAACGATCCCCGTATGTCCCCACATACTAGTTCAAGTTACATACAAACATCCTTGGATCTTAGTTTATTGGATTTGGGTCATATTGTGCAATACTTAACAATAACACTTTGTTGTGGAAACTCAATAACACTTTGAAACAAGTATACAATTTGTTTACATTCACTATCTATGAGTTTTAGGGCATAAAACCCAACACTCTGATGAATTAGGAAAACTTGGCAGCGTTGAGACACTCTAGCACAGCGTCGAGACGTTGTGCTGTTGGGAATAAAGTCTGGAAAATTTGTTGCAGTAGCGTCGAGACACCACAAGCTAGAGTCTTGACGCTATATATGCTCCCAGATCAAATGACTGCTGCAACTTTTGCTTTGATTCTTCTTCCATTCCTTTGCATCTTTTTTCTTCTTGAACACTCGATTAACTTCCAAATGCTTCAATTCATCTCAATACTTGATTCCTACAAAAAGAACACAAAAGTGTATGAAATTGGCCAAATAATTATCAAAGACTAACTAATTATTATTGGGAAAAATAGCTCATTTTGTGAGCTATCAGAAGGTCCCCATAAATCTGTAACAATCAATTGTAAAGGGGAAGAATAAGAAGCAATAGAAGGAGAAAATGGAAGAGCATAGTGTTTGCCTATGACACATGCATTGGAGAATGAAATACTTCCATTATCAGACAAATTGGAATTACATTTGCGAAAAACTTGCTTAACAATAGAGAGAGTTGGATGACCCAGTCGTTGATGCCAAACATCATAAGACTTATTATTCAAAGACTGAACAAAAGAAAGTAAAGCAGTAGAAGTAATGCAAGACAAAGTAGAGTTTCATGGAGAAGAAAATTGAAAAACAACAGAATTAGCATTAGAATTGGTGGATTGCAGAGACTTGGTCAGATTAAACTTGTATAGTCCTTCATGAAGAGTCCCGTGGAGAAGTATTTGCCCAGTTTCTTGGTCTTTCACAAGACAAAAATTAGGGTGAAATTCAAAGAAAATAGAGTTGTCCTTGGAAAATTGGCTAACACTAATCAAATTTTCAGTAATGGATGGAACATGCAATAGGTTATGAAGATGGAAAACATGATTAGTAGGAGAAATAAGATAAGAATATCCAAGTCGATTAATAGCCAAACCTGTATCGTTGCCAACATGAATTTGATTATTCCCAAGGTACTCAGAGGTGACAGACATATTACCCAGATTGTTGGTCAAATGGTTGGTTACTCCTAAATCAAGGTACCAATTACAGTCCTGGTTAAAGTTTGGAACAACTACCATAGCTTGCATTGGAGAGAACTGATTCCCATAAGGCTGATTAAAATTCTGTCTAGAAGAAAAAGGCCGACCAGAGGGATTAAATTGAGCTGAATAAACTCTAGGTATGTAAACACAAGAATAACATTTCAAAGCTGTGTGACCAAACTTATTACAAATTTGACACTGAGGTTATTTCCATTGTTATTCCAAGACCTTCCTCCTCTACCTTGACCAATGTTGGATCGACCTCTACCCCTACCATTGCCAAAATTTTGCTACTGTTGTTGACTCATATTGCTTAAGTTTTCTGCATCTTTCTTGTATTATTTTGGACAATAAGATTAGTTGTAGGTAAGACTCCATCAACATTTATAGAAGACTTGCTTTCTATCCTACTTTCATGAATTAAAAGCAAAGAAATAACATCTTGAACTGTCTGTGACCCTATTTTGGTAGTAATAACTGAAACCATAGATTCATATTCAGCACCAAGTCTAGAAAGTAAATACATAATATGATCTTCAGTTGGGACTACTTTCCCTATAACAGCTAGATCATCAATACATTTTTTTTTTTTAATTTTGGATATATACTCATTCATAGTCAACCCTCCTTTTTGAATATTTTGTAATTTGGTCTTGATTTTCATCATTTGGGCTAGATGATGAGAGAATTAAAAATTTGTAAAAGACAAGACCAAATTTCTCTAGCAGAAGTACAAAGCAAAACTTGTTCTAGAATCGACTCAGTCATCGAACCAACAATCCATGAGGAGACTAATTTATCTTGCCTTTTCCATACCTTATAGGCAGGGTATGGTTTACTAACTGTAGAGGAGCCTTCACTTACCTGGATTGGTTTTGGAGGAGGTTGGCACTCTTCACTAATGTAATCTTAAAGTTCGTGACCTTCAAGAGCAGTAAAGAACTAGAAATTTCCAGAGTAAGAAATTTTCGTCAGTCAATTTCACTGTCAAGATCTTGTTTCCAGGATTGATTGCTTGAGTAGCTTGACTCTCACTTGAGATTTCAAAGTTATTTTTGGTAGAATCCATGGTGTAGGAAGTTAGACAGCGACTCTGATACCATCAAAAAGGAAAAGAAAAACAAAGAACATAGAAGGATTAAGCAAAGAATACAGAGGAAATAACCCATGTGAAAACCTCTATCAATTTCATAATTTCAGCCTGAAGAAAATGATTACAAGGGCAGGATATATATACTGCCATAACAAAGAGAGATCCTAACCACTCTGAGATCACCTTAACAAATTTACAAGAGATATACGTGCTGAATAACAATCAGAAAGATACATGGACTCAAACAAGCTAACAGGAAAACCACCTAGACCACCTGGGCTTGAACACTCTTGGCTGAGAGCTGAAAAGCTAATGGGTTACCTTAACACAGAATCCTTTCTCCAAGGTTGAAGAAGGATATTTATACTTGAGTCTGTTTTAGGGTTTTTCCCTCGTTTATGGACGATTCAGGGTTGACCTAGGTCGAATCGGATTGACCCAGAACTCCAGGATTTGATCACAAGGAAAGGAATTCGACCCACAAACGTGAGCCGCGAGGGTCAACCTCGACCAAGGCCAAGGCTAGGGATTGGGATCCCTCTCTTTCGGAGTCCAGTTCGTGGTCGTATCTTGGGTTGGTGTTCCACTGATCTCATTAGTTCCTTTGACTTTCAAGATGGTCCAAATTTACCTATAGCACACCTTCTGTTTTTCCTAATTTTTTTTTTAAATAAAATTTCTATCCTATTAACCCTTATATTAATATATATGGGGGTAAGTCATTTCGGTTAAGTGGATCGTAATTCCATCAACGGGATTTGTTGAGAACTCTTTCTTGTTTTCGAATTAATTTAATAACTAATTTTGAGGAAATTTTATTGTTATTACAATTTGAAATATAAAATTGCAAATCTCTATCTTCGTGTGGCTTCCATGCATGAATGACGTAATTCGTTCATAAGATTATTACCCTTTGATGTTCTAAAAGGAAAACTAAATGTTTTCTTAATTACCTATGAATTGAATATATTGGGGGTTGCCATCATCACTCGTAGCATCTACTTTTTGCTTCTTTTTTCTTTTCTTTTCTCTTTTTTTATTAAATAGTTTCTATTAATTTATATGTCGAGGTTGCAATTTCGGGGGGGGACCTCGAAAGGATCTACTCTTGCTGAAGATGAGATTAGTGATGAGATTAAAAAAAAATCTACTAAATAAATTTCAAGATGGAGATAGGGACAAAATATTATTCATTCCTTATCTTCGACCCTATCTATCATCAACTTGGTTTTTTAGTACTGATAAAAAAATAAAAAAATAAAAAAAAAACTTGGTTTTTTATTTTCTTTGTTATGTTAATATATATATATATATATATATATATATATATATATATATATATATATATAAATATTTGAGACCTAATCAATTTTTTTACACTATCTTTGATTGCATATTGAGTTCAATTTTTGTTTCATTAAAAAGTCTATACTTATATTATGTCAATTTTATAAAGCTAAAAGAATAAAGTACCTAGCAAAATATATTTATCATGATCAATGTCAGACCATTTTAGATATCATTTAATAACCTTTTGGTTTTTTGTTTTTGAAAATTATGTTCGTTTTCTCTCAATTTTCTTACAATCGTTTTCATCTTAGGACACATTTGAATTTTTGGCCAAATTCCAAAAAAAAAAAAAAGTTTTTAAAAGTTACTTTTTTTTTTTTTTTCAAAACTGAACTTGGTTTTTGAAAACATGAGAAAAAGGTAGATAACATAACAAAAAAAAAACAAAAAAAAAAAAAAAACCTATATATAGAAGTAGTGTTTATAAACTTAATTTTCAAAAGCTAAGCCTCGTTCGATAACCAATTTGGTTTTTCGTTTTTAGTTTTTGAAAGTCATTCTTGTTTTCTCCCAATTTCATTACCATGATTTTCATCCTTGTTAAGACACATTTGAATTCTTAGCCAATTTTTAAAAACAATTTTTTTTAAAACTACTTTTTTTTTTTCAAAACTTAACCGGTTTTTTAGAATATGAGAATAATGTAGATAACAAAAATAAACAAACTTTTATGTATAAGTAATATTTATAAACTTAATGTTCAAAAACAAAAAATAAAAAATCAAATGGTTATCAAACAGAGTCTAAATGGATATCAAATAGGACCTTAATCCTTAGTTTCGTAAAAATTATTAAATTATTGAAAACGTTTTTTTTTTTAATACCGGCTAACCAATTGAATAATTGAAAATGAAAGTTAAAGGTACAACACATTTAAAATTATCCCTAATGAACAATCAGCTCATAAATAATTATTTGCAATAATTAAATAAAGGGAAAAAGAAGGGAAAAGGAAAATGATAAGCTAAATACTTTATTGAAAGTATGCATCAAAGTTTTTGATCTGTCAATTCTTTGAACATATTAATCATGTTATCACTCTTCATAAGTACATAATTAAGGTGCTTAAAATTAGGTTAAGTTATAAATTCTTAGTCTCCATGTTTGAACAACTTTAATTTCATTTAAGTTTCCAATACATTAAAAAATTTTAATCTCATTGCTAATGTTAGGATACACGTTGCTAACACCAGTTTCACACACGTATACCACTTTATTACACTCTCTCTCTTTCAGGCATGCAAATCACTCAGTTGATCGAAATTCATCAAGAACACTCAGGCGATACTCACATTCTCTCTAACCCTTCACGCAGAAGAACTTTACACACACACAAGGAGAAGAAGATATCGCAAAGGAAGAAGAAGAAGAAAACAGAGGTTTAAGTGGTTCGACAACTTATGGCCTACATCCACTGTAAGGGAGCTGTTGATTTTCACTAATTCAAGCTGATTACAAAGGTACAAGACTTCTCTCAATCTTTAGGAAGTAAAATGATATCTGACACGCCCCGCCCCAGATTATCCTAACCAACCTCGGACGTGACGTGTTGACAATGAAATCCCAACTAACTGCTAACTTCATTGTCCACTATGCATGAACTGAATTGACTATGAAAAAGAATTTTCAAAACGTGGCTTGCAATGGTTTATTAAATGAAAATAAATCATAAAAATTTCGGCAGAGTTTCCCCTGAAATTTGGATATCTAACCCACCTGAAAGCAAGATTTAACACTCCCAAATAATCATAATATAAAATCCAACACCGGCGCCCAAGTCGGTTCAAAATTTACAACCATGACATAGTCAACTACACAAAACAATATATAGTTTTCAATCACAAAAACCACAAACACCACCATGATCATACATCACTATGAAGATGCTCGCCATTCTAGTTATAAAAATAATACATCTATAAGTAATGCAAAATGACATGCAACCTATTGAGTCTGGTGGCAGATATATCAACTCTGATAGGCTCGTCAGGAACTCAACTACTACCTGGTGGAAAAAGTTTAGAAGGAAAAAGGGTGAGCTAATAAACCTAGTGAGTGGTGAGAATTTATATATAAAAAGAGATAAGATGTGACTTTTTAGGAACTCATGACAAACACAGTTGCAATCATAATTTATTTGCAACTTAATTTATCAAACAATATAGACTTTTGATGAATAAAACCTTGAGATACCAGATAAAGTCTTAAGCAAGTTAAAACGTGAAATAATGTCTAAAATCGAAAACACTGCAACATAAGCATTTGGAAAGTTAAACCATCATGGGCTATGAGAAGTTTTTCCGTCACTAATAGTTGTACCCGAAACTGGTCATACTATATACGGAGAAACTCGACGTATAAAGCAGAGCAACTGGTCATACTACATATCGAGTAGTCTCAAGATATGTAGCAGAGCAAATCTGGTCATACCACACATCGAGTAATCTCAAGATGTGTGGCAGAGCCATCCTGGTCATACCACACATCGAGTAATCTCAAGATGTGTGGCAGAGCCATCCTGGTCATACCACACATCGAGTAATCTCAAGATGTGTGGCAGAGCTATCCTGGTCATACCACACATCGAGTAATCTCAAGATGTGTGACAGAGCTATCCTGGTCATACCACACATCGAGTAATCTCAAGATGTGTGGCAGAGCTACCCCAAAGGGCAGAGCACCTCGACACACGGCCCAAAGCCTATGTGTGTGCCGAAGTGGGTCCCAAAGACCTCATACATATCATATATACACCACGGAAACACATTCACGCAAGTGCATTGGGAACTCACCATGGGTACAATCTCTAGTGGTTCGAAAACAATGTCAACCTTACAGTTATAAGCTCTCAAACCACAGTAGCATTATAATCGTTTTAAAAGAATGCATTGTAAACCAAAGATCATACTTGAGAAATTTCCATGCCATATTTAAATTCACGACATCAATAAAACATTGAAATTAATTAAGTTTCTCATCTCAAGCAAATCATATTTCAAACACTTCATTTACTTTAAAACTACCAAATATTTGAAATGTATAGTTATATGATCGTAAAATTTCAAAAGAACTTGGGTCTTTGCCGATAGGCTAAAATCTTAAAGCTTCAAAACCATAAGTCACCTTTCTACAATAGTCATAGAAATTGCCATAATTCTCAACAACCAACTCATTTGTACAAATATATACATATATATCATAATTGACTTCAAACTCAAATTTCATTAATTTCTAAATAATAAACGTCTTTTGAAGATTAACCACTCACAATACTATTGATGAGAGAAGTTTGGGTCGTAAGCGGTCCCGATCTCTGTTTGACCTGAAATAGTAATTACCCAAGTATTAACAACTTTTAAATCCCCAAATTAGAACACAACACCAAATTATACCAAGCTTTAGTTTCCCTTAACACTTGGAATAACTATAATTTCCATGAGCTTAGCCTCCAACTATCATGTAAATGTTACCATATTTCTAAAATATGGTTTTCCAATAACTCCATTGCACACCTCATTCCTTTTCATCTTCCTTTCCATGAGACCTCACTAGTATTCCAATTTTTTGTAAAGAACTTGCAGTTTAACAACTTGCAAATAAGCCTCTTTCAATTATTCTTACAACAATTACATGGGACGTTCCACCAAATTTCTCATTTTTCAACACAACAACTACCTTCACTTTAGTTTCAAGCTAACCCATGAAGTTTCCACCCAAAGTAAGAAAAACCCATAAAAAGAATCTACTAATCTAACCTCTACAACCCATGAGAAACTTAAATCAAGAGTTAAAGAACTTACCCAAGGTTCCAATCCAAAGTTTAAGCTTCCTTCCTTGATTTTCCCTTCAAGAATAGCTTAAAAATACCTCAACCTCCTCTCAAAATAGCCATTTCTCCAAGTTCTCTCCTTCTTCCTCTCTTTCTCTCTCTTTTTCTCTCTTTTTCGTGGGCTTCACATAACCTTGCTTCTCCCTTTATTTATTTTTTTTTTTTTAAACTCTTGATTTAACCAAAGCTTCCAACGGAAGCTTTGGTTTTCATGTATTCTTTTTTTTTTTTTTTTTTTTTTTTCAAAATTCTTCTTAAACCAAAGCTTCCGTTGGAAGCTTTGGTTTCTCTCTTTTTTTTTTGTACTTTTTTTTTTAAACAAAAGCTTCTTGTTTCTTTTTTTTTTAAACCCATTGTAACCCAACCAATTGATTATTATTATTATTATTATATACATTTTTTTTACACATAGAAATAGGTATAACAATCTCACACACTCAAATGATCATCGAACCTGTCCTTTTATACTACTGAGTTTTTACCTTTGTTAATTAGGTATAAAACAGAGCTTGTTGGTTACAACCAACCGAAACAGGTAATGTTCTTCTACATTCTCCACCTTTGGAATCAACAAGGTCTGAACACTTAGCTCCCTCTTCTAATGATTTTCTATCCTTTTTCTGGTAGACCAAACCCTACCAGTTGAAGACATCGTTGGAATTTTAACTATGTTAGAGGCTTCGTCAACATATCAACGGCATTGTCTGAGGTATGCACTTTTAACACCTGAATTTCCCCTTTTTCTATTTGTTCCCTTACGAAGTGAAATTTAATGTCTATGTGCTTCGTTCGGTTATGAAATTGGGGATTCTTTGTAAGATGAATTGTGCTCTGATTATCACAAAATATCTTTACTGTATTTTGTTTAATCCCGAAGTCTTTTAATAGGCCTTTAAGCCAGATTGCTTCTTTGATTGCCTCTAAGAGAGCTATAAACTCTGCTTCTGTAGTTGAGAGAGCCACGACTGGTTGTAGGTTGGCTTTCCAACTTAATAAATTTTGTCCCAATAGGAAGAGATACCTAGATAGGGATCTTCTCTTATCTAAGTCACCAGCGAGATCATAGTCTACATATCCGTAGACTTCATTTTCAGATAGATTGTAACGCCCATAATTTAGGAAAATTTCAAATTTATTTAGTTTGGGAGTTAAATTGGAGTTGGAGGGAGATTTAAAAGATTTGAAAATTAGTGGGAAAATAAGATTTATCTAGATCTTTTTGTTTCCTTAAAGGAAAAGGATGAAAGGTGGCATTTTTGTAAATATTTTGAAGTTGGAGCAAAACCCTAAGCCTTCATTCTTTTTAAATAGAGCAGCACGGAGCCCTAAACCAGCCATTATCTCCTCCATCTCCACTTGAGCCAGCCGTTTAGCCCTCCCCTTTTTGTTTTTCGATTTCTTCTTCTTCTCCTACCCGACGGTGTAGCCCCCAACTCATCACCGACGTGCGTGTTCCTCCAGCAGCAACCCTTGCGCGTCCTCTCTGGCGGCATCATGGCGGAACAGTAGCGACGACGACACTTCGGTTCAACAATGGTTTTTTTTCTTTTGTTTTGCACAGACAGACGTGGGGGTTTGTTGCGAGTGGATCTTCAGCAGTAGGTCACGGCGGCGCTCGTGGATTTCAGCAACGCTTGATTAGGGTTTCGCGGCGGCGGGTCTTCTACGGCGTGGGTAGCAGTTCGTGGGCGGCGATTTGGTCAGTGGTTCTGTCCGTTTTGCGTAGTAAACCGTGAGGTGCAGTGTGGGTCTTGATCAGTGGTTGTTCTCCGGCGATCAGCGGTTGGATTAACACCAGCAGAAGCGATTTTGGGCGTGTTCGTCGTTTCCAACGGTTGTAAGCTCGTTTTTAGGCGATTTTAGTATTGGCGTGTTGGTGTTCGATTTGTGAGTTGGAACGGGTTGGAGACCTCGGACAGCACGTGTTATTCTGTTTTGGCCTTGGAGTTAAGGAATTAATTTAGTGTTGTTTATAGAACATTTAAGCCGAGGTAAGTGAACTTACTGTTGAACTTTTTAATTGGGTGCGCGAGTTTGATTTTCTAAAATTCTCGTGCTTATGAGTTGTTCTTGAAATTTATTATTATTATTAAAAGCATGAGAATTGTGCATGAAAATTTATTATTTTTAATTGAGTATGCGTTTATGAAAATTGTTGAAAGCATGAAATTTATTATTTTTGCTTGCATTGTTGATGATTGAAATATTTGATTGGTGGTCTCTCAAAATTCCATTAAAGGAATGAGTTTTAAATTCTATTAAAGGAATTATTTATGAGTTTAAGTGTACATGAAATTGATGTACATTCAGAGATGCCTACATAGGACTTAGAGACATGAAATTGATGTACCTAAGTTGAGGTTCGTGAAATTGACGACCTCGAGGTTTTGAGAAATTGACGGCCTCCGTAGGAGACACATGAAATTGATGTGTATAGGATATGCATGAAATTGATGTATATCATCTTTCATTAGTAAGTTAAAATAAAGTTTAAGAGACACCAAAATTATATTTGATGTTGATTTTTAAAATGTTTTTAATGCGTGACCCAACCTCAATAGTAGGGTCGCTTACTGAGTATTTAAAATACTCATTCTTTTCAAAAATATTTTTTTTCAGGTAAAGGGAAGGACAAATGAAAGGCGATTGATGAGAATCCGATAAACAGCCATGAGAGGACCTGAATTTCATATTTTATTTTTCTTCCTCTTTAAGAACTCTGTTTTACTTTTTTTTAAATTGTAAATTTGTTTTAAGAAAATTTCTAGAGGCCATGTACATTTATATTTTAGAAACTATTTAAGCATATTTAAAACCTTTGAAATTAGGGATCCCGAATAAAAGTTTTGTTTTAAAGTTTTACTTAAATTAAGTGTTTATGTTTTAAAATATTTTTATTTAAAAAGGCCTCCAAAGCATGCATTGTCGTAACGGTCCCTTAAAGGCTTATTAAGAAGTTTGGTCGTTACATAGATCATTTCTGTTGTACTGTAATGTAGCTTGCTTAGTCCCTTTTAGGTACCTGAGGATCCATTTAGTAGCTTCCCAGTGCCTCTTACCTGGGTTAGACATATATCGACTCACTAGGCTTGTTGCATAGGCTAGATCAGGTCTAGTTTGAGACCATTAGGTACATAAGGCTGCCAATTGCCTGAGAGTAAGGGATATTAGACATGAATCCTCGATGCTCTTCATCATTGTCTTGAGGTGAGTTTGAAGCTGAAAGTTTAAAATGATGAGCCAAAGGAATAGATACTGCCTTGGCTTCTTCTAACTTAAACCTTTTCAGCACTTTCTCACAGTAGCTTCTTTGACTAATCAGAAGAGAAGAATTTCTCTTACTTCTGATTATGTCTACCCCCAAAATCTTCTTGGATTCACCTAGATCTTTCATATCAAACTCCTTTTTCAGAAGAAACTTTACTTTACTTAGAGTTTCTTTGGTTTTCCCTGCTAACAACATATCATCTACATAAAGTAGAAGGAAGACATTTTGGCTAAAAGAGTTTGTGTTGATGTACACACAGTTGTCAAATGAGCTCTTGGAGAAGCCAATTTTAGAGATAAACTCATCAAACCTCTGATACCAGCACCTCGGTGATTGTTTTAGACCATATATAGACCTTTTTAACAAGCAAACAAGGTCTTCTTGTCCCTTCCTTTCATATCCTGGTGGTTGCTTCATGTAAATGGTTTCTGACAGAAAACCATGTAGGAAGGTAGTTTTAACGTCTAGTTGGTCCATTTCTAGGTTATCTTGAACCACCAAGGCTAAAAGCATTCGAATGGAGGACATTTTAACCACTGGAGAGAATATGTCAGTGTAGTTTATCCCTTCTTTCTGTGTATAGCCTTTAGCTACCAGCCTTGCTTTAAATCTTGGCTTCAGTACACCCTCTATGCCATCCTTCACCTTATAGATCCACTTAGATGCTAAAGGCTTATACCCTTTTGGCAGAGTCTTTAAGATCCACGCACAATTTTCTTCTAAGGATCTCATTTCTTCGTTCATAGCCTCAATCCAGTATCTGCTATTTGGACCACTTATTGCCTCAGCAAAGGTGCTGGGTTCCTCTATATTTACTGAATCAGCAACATTTAGTGCTAGTGAGATGCAATCTGCCTCACTAAACCTTGAAGGTGGAACTATTGTTCTTCTTTGTCTGCTCGAGCTAATGAATAGTTATGTAAATCAGGTTGTTGTGAGGCTGTCTCATGAGTCTCCTCTTCTTCTTGAGACCCCTCTTCTTCATGAACTTCCTCAATTTCAATTTCTGAGTTTGAGGAAGGTAGTTCCTGCTCCACCTCAATTATTGTGCTCGATTCTGCCATTCTGCTCATTTCTGTGTTATCCTTTAGCATAAACAGCTCTTGCTCTCTAAAGATAACATCTCTACTGTTGATGCACCTCTTCTCTATTGGATGCCACAGTCTATACCCCGTAACTCCTTCGGTGAACCCTAAAAACATACATTTTGCAACTCTAGCTTTCAACTTCCCTTGATTTTGGTGTACATAACCTATACAACCAAAAACCTTTAGATGATTCAGTTTAGGAGGCTTACCTGACCATCTTTCTTCTGGAGTTAAGAAATTTATTGAAGTGTGAGGACATCTATTCAAAGTGTAGACTGTGTAACATGGTACCTCTGCCCAATATCTCTCTACCAACATTGCATCTGCCAACTGATATCTCACCCTCTCCATAATAGTTCGATTCAACCTTTCAGCTACTCTATTTTGCTGGGGAGTATGTCTAACAGTCCGGTGTCTTACTATGCCATAAGTTTTACAGAAACTATCAAAAAGTTCATTGCAAAATTCAAGCCCGTTATCTGTTCTAAGGCATTTAACTGCTCTATCGGTTTGTTTTTCTATCATGGGTTTCCATTCTTTGAATTTTTCAAAAGCTTGGTCTTTAGATTTCAGGAAATAGATCCAACTTTTTCTTGAAAAATCATCAATAAAAGTCAGAAAATACCTTGAGCCACTGAGTGAGTTAGTTGATGCGGGCCCCCACAAATCTGAGTGAACATACTCAAGGATCTCCTTCGAGGTTTATTGTGACTTTGTGAACCTATGTCTTTTAGCTTTTCCAATCACACAATGTTCACAGAAACCAAGGTTGTCTCCAGCTTCTTTAGGTAGAATACCCTGTTTTGCCAGAACTTGTAGCCCTTTTTCACTGATATGGGACAACCTCTTGTGCCAAAGACCACTCTCTGATGGGCCATTTTCAGAAACCACAAGTGCTGACTGTAGCATCTCAACATCCTTTACAACATAGAGACCATTGATCTTTATTCCAGTCAGTATAGTTCTCGAGTCTTTCTTAATTTTAATCATCCTACTACTTCCACCATAGGTGCAGCCAATCGAGTCCAACATCCCCAAGGAAATAAGATTCCTTTTGAGATTTGGAACATGTCTAACATTTCGCAGCAATTTGACAGAACCATATTTCAATTTCAGTGAAACGGATCCGATTCAAATAACTCTGCAGGTGTTGTTGTTCCCCATATAAATTATTCCTCCATCCCACTCACAGTATGTACTGGACCAGCCTTTGGAGGGAGTCATATGGAAGGAGCAACCTGAATCAATCACCCAATCATGTTTTTTCGAATGATGATTGATCATTGCTACATTGATCTGAAGTAGCCAAAGCATCTGAATAAGTAATTGAATTTTCACACCCACAGTAGCTTCTTGCGGCTTGTTCTTCTTGAATCTCTGTTGATTTTGATTCTTCGTTTTAAGAGAGTAACAATCCCTCTTTAGGTGACCTTCCTTATGACAATAATTGCACCGAACCTTAGCTTTGTTCTTTTCTTCAAGTTGATGTTTATTGTCTTTGCCTTTTGCTTTACCTTTAACGAAAAGGCCTTCACTGGATTCCTTTTTCTGTGATTGAATTTCCAGTTCTTTCGTTCTAATAGCTGAGATTATGACCTCAGCTGTGATATTCTCCCTTCCATATTTAAGTGTCGTCTTAACTTCTTTATAAGCAACTAGTAAGGAGTTCAAGACGACAAAAGCCTCATTTTCATCACCAATCTTTTCTCCCATGTTTTTGAACTCAGAAGTCATCCTTTTGAATTCATCCAGGTTTTCAGATAAAGATTTGGTTGAATCCATCTTAAAGGTAAAGAAATGCTCCCTCATGTACATCTTGTTGTGAGCATCCTTTGTTTCATAGAGTGTGTTGAGTTTAGTCCAGATTTTCAAAGGCGTCTCTTCATCAATTACTTGTCTTAACACACTGTTGCTCAAGTTTAAAATCAATGTCCCATAGGCTGTTGTATTTATAGTTTCTTTCTGTTCTTCCGTCAAAGTGACAGGTAATTTTGAAGGGTCGGTAAGTGCTTGTAGAGCTTTCTGCTGGCCAAGAATTGCCTTGATTTTGGCCTTCCACAAGTCGAAGTCCCCCTTCCCATCAAATTTCTCGATATTGTACCTTGCCACAACCATTCTTGGTTCCAAGAATCAAGTTCTTGATTGAATTTTATGAGCTCTGATACCACTGTTAGGATACACGTTGCTAACACCAGTTTCACACACGTATACCACTTTATTACACTCTGTCTCTTTCAGGCATGCAAATCACTAAGGGGCTGTTTGGGGCGCTGGGTTGGTTATAATAGCTGGGGGTTATAATAGCTGGGGGATTATAATAGTCTGACGGTTATAATAGTCTGTGTTTGGGGTGCAGATTATTATAATCTGGGATAAAATAGTCTGTGTTTGGGGTGCAGATTATTATAGTCCGGGATAAAATAGTCTGTGTTTGGGGTGCAGTGTTTGAGATGCAGATTATTTTAATTTGGGTTCAAATAGTCTATGTTTCAAGCTGACTGTTTTTTTTTTCCTAACTTTTTTTTTTGTTTATTTTCCTCATACAGCTTTGTACTTCAAATATTAATAAAAAAAAATATATTGGGTTTAGTTGTAAAAAAAATAAAGTTTTGGGTATAGGGGTTAAATTATGTGTTTAACTTAAAAGAAAACAAAAATAACCTAAAGTAATGGTTGATTTTCTTTGTTTTAGAGTCATGGTTTTTTCACAAAATAAGTCATTTTATGTATTTCCAACATAAAAATGGTGATGCTTATTCAAAACTCATTTTACATTCATTATCAAAAGAATCAAATAAAATAGAAATCACATAAAATAAAAACTTGAGTAGTATTTTTTAAAAAAATTATTATTATCACGGTAAACTTAAATACGATAAGTATAATTTGGAATGAAAAATATGGTACGATGAAGGTAAACATTCATATACTTCATTATCAAAAGTAATTATGTAATAAAACTCCATATTTATATATGTACAAAGACAACCTAGTATCTAACTCCCTAGAAATTTTCCGATTTTTCCGACAACCACCAACAAATTTTTAGGCGACTGAAATTTTTTTCCCTCTTTTTTCCTTTCATTTTCTTCTACCTCTTTTCTTTTTTTTTTCTTTCTTTATTTTTCGTTTTTTATATTTTTCGAAATGAAAATGAGAAGAAATATTTTTTTTTAAAAAAAAAGTTTCGTTTTTTATATTTTTCGAAATGAAAATGAGAAGAAATATATATATATATATATATATATATATATATATCGAAATGAAAATGAGAAGAAATATATATATATATATATATATATATATATATATATATTTTAAAAAAAGTCGCCAGAAAAAGTCGCCAGAAAAAGTCGTCAGTGATCACCGGAAAAGTGGTCGGAAAGTCGACGGCGGTCGCCGGAAAAGTTGTCGGTGGTCGCCGGAAAAGTCGTCGGTAGAAAAGTCAATGAGTCACATGGAAGAAGAGAGAAAAGAGTTACTGTAGAGAATGGATAGAATAATTGGGTGGGTTGAATAGTGGTTACTGTAGCAACACGGAGGGGAAAAATAACCAACTCCATCCCTTATTTTTGTTGATGCCCCAAACACTGGGTTGGTTATAATAGCCCCCACTATTATAACCAACACAGTGGGCCAAACGGCCCTTCAGTTGATTGAAATTCATCAAGAACACTCAGGCGATACTCACATTCTCTCTAACCCTTCACGTAGAAGAAGAACTTTAGCAACACACAAGGAGAATAAGTTATATCACAAAGGAAGAAAAAGAAGAAAACCGAGGTTTGAGTGGTTCGACAACTTATGGCCTACATCCACTGTAAGGGAGCTGTTGATTTTCACTAATTCAAGCTGATTACAAAGGTACAAGACTTCTCTCAATCTTTAGGAAGTAAAATGATCTCACACACTCAAATGATCATCGAACCTGTCCTTTTATACTACTGAGTTTTTACCTTTGTTAATTAGGTATAAAACAGAGCTTGTTGGTTACAACCAACCGAAACAGGTAATGTCCTTCTACAGCTAAAGTAAACATAGCTCTACAGTAATTGACATGTGTAACTCCACCCAAGAGATTCTAAGTTTGAAACCCATATCCCAAATATTGTTGAATTAGAAAACTATAATATCATCCTAGAATAATGTTCCTATTATTAATTAGAGATAACAAAGTCCAATGTAACTAGTTATATGTGGCTCTAGTTTTTTTTTTTTTAAAAAAAAAAAGTCACAAAAATGTAATTAGTATTATTGGCATGCACTTTGGAACAAGATTACCTCAATCTATTTTTTTTTTCAATCGAAAGCAGTGTTTAAAATCTTTCTTAAATTCATATTTTTCAACTAAATGTGACTCACAATGGATTTTTTTTTAGTTCGTTAGAGATGTTGGTATACTTGAATCAAAGCATAAATTACAATGATGAAATTTTTAGAAATATAGCCACTAGATAACAAGACAAATGACTAAATTTTTGTGGGGATCGAATTCAACGCAGGAGAAAACTCATTGACGAAGCTAGGACAAACTATCATTAAGGGCGTGTTTGGGGGCCCAATTTCGGAAGCCCGGTGTTTCTAAAACACCCCGTTTTTAAGGAAAATGCGTTTGGGCCGCTGGTTTGGGAAAACGCCTGATTTGGGTTTCCCAAACCCCCGTTTTCGTTTCATTATCCGCTGCTCTCTCACTCCCCGCTTTCGGTAACACGCTTCCCTTCTCTCTCCGTTTTCCTTCGTCCGTCCGCTTTTCTCTCTCACCCGATGGTTTGTAACCTCATTTCTTCCTTCGTTCTTCACATGTTCTTGCCCTCTCTCCTTCTCCTCTCTTCTGGGTTGGCAGATCTGAAGGTTAGGTGAGTTTGTTCCTTTTTTTTTTCACGATTTGAAGGTGTTCTTCATTTTTTTATTCCGATCTGACCTCGGATTTGTCTTCTTTCTTCACGTTTTGTTCGGATCTGAACATCATACTCCCGTCCCGTTACGTCTTGGGGTCTTGGATTAACTGCATGTGATATCCGTCTTCATCAATCTCGGTTTAAGTTTGTTTCCTCCTCGCCCCTTCTTTTGGATCTACGACTGTGGGTAATTTTTTTTTAGGTTTTTTTTAATTTTTTTTTACCATTCGGTCATCTGGTTTTTTCTGCTCGTCCGTTTTTGTTCTTCAATTTAATCTTTTTGTTGTTTCGTTTTTTTCGTTTTTACAGAAACCCATCTCATGCCACTTCAACTTGTCATGGGTGTCGACGATATGAATCGATATCCGCTTGGTAGATTGGGGCACAGTGAGGGGTGGGACGAAGGTAAGGGGTAATCGGCCAATGATGTATTGGAGCTAGCAACCTGAAAACATGTTTAATTTTTTTTTATCTGCCTTGTTGTTGTAGTTTGTTCCTCTTCTGATTTGTCGTTTGTTAATTGGTTTTGTTTGTAGGTTGCTTTTTTCTTTTCTTGTGGACTCCGATTGTTCTTCATAGTGTTGTGTAAATTTGACACCCCCCCATTCGTATTTTGTGTTCATGCTGTTGCGTAAATTTGATTCCTCTGATGACCCTCCACCCCCAATTCGTATTATGTCTTCATGCTCACTGGTCAGTACATTTGTTTTTCTATTCCTCTTTCACTTGTTCATGGTCACTGTTCTGTGTTGCATTCTTGTTTTTTCCTTGTCGTTTTTTTTCCCTGATCTGTTTCCGTCTTATTTATCCTGTTCTGCCCACATAATTCGAGTTAAATTTGTTTGCTGGCCACATTATTTGATTTGATTTTGTCTTCTTTTGCCCACAATATTTTATTCAAGTTTGTGTTCTTCATTTACATGCCAGTGTTCTTCATTTACATGCCAGTGTTCAATAGATTGTGTTTTTTCCACTTCTTTCTTATTTCATACTTGTTTGTCCGTTTCTTTTTGGCCATATTTGTTTGACTTCCATGGTCTTTTTTGTTCCTTCATGTCAATTTCATGTTGTTTTCCAAATTTCGAAATGTTTTCTGCATTGAACAAAAACATGGTTGAAAAAAAAATCCAACTGAGGCCGGTTACATTTATGTTGACTTCATAAATGCAACCAACCTTCTGAGTTAATAAATAAAGGTAGCTGGCATTTATATTTTGTGGTTTAATTATGCAACCACTGCTTGTACTTTCATTCAACCACCTCTTTCAATCCTTTCCTTATTTAAAGAAGACCATCATTTCCTAATTTCTTTGAGGAAAGTCTCCACTGCATTGGATAGTCCATCTAAACGGTGAGTCATTTTCCAACTTCCATACTTTTCTTTCTTTGTGTTGCTATGTATACCAAGTTCTTCGTTATACTAACTACAATCTCTTCTTATCTTCTGCCCCTAAAGACAAACCTAAACCCGATCTCCACCTTCTTCTGTTTCGTTTCACGCATCCCGATCTCATATAACGGTAAGTTTTCGTTCTCTTCCTTTGTTCGCTTCGTTTGTACTATGTCTACATTCATACGATCATATCTTAATAACTTTCTCCCTTTATGTCATATGCTTGCAGGTTTACTCCAAAAAACACCGTTATATTCGAGGTTCGTTCATTCAATTTAAATACCCTTATACTGTTCTGTAAATTGTGTATATTCTTTGTTCTGGACATTACAAACTGTTTCATTTGTATTACTGAATTTCGGACATTTCGTTGGTTTTTTTTGTTTTTTCACGTTGTATTGTTCATTGCGTTAGTATTTTAGCTTATGTAATGATATCATTTTCTGTATAAATGAATTTTTTCTTATGAAATATGTTGACGAATATTTTAAATAAATGGAAGTAAAAAATATGTCACGTTGTTTGAATGAATATTTAGTTGCTAAAATTCATCATGGTTTTACAATCAATTTTTATTTAGAATGTTGACAAAAAGATGCAGTAGCAATTATGTAATGACATGTTCACTAAAATGTTGAAACAAAAAAAAAAAAATGGAATTTGAAGTTTACTATAACACAAGTTAAATTTAGTTGCAATTATGGAAAAATGGTTTCGATAATATGTACATTTGCTTTAAAGAAGCTAAAATTTGTTTGACTCCCTCTTGCTTGTTTCTGCAATTTTAGTTTTAAAAAAAATTGAGACCTCACTATAATATGAAAAATGTTCGGTTTTTTTTTTTTTTTTATCTACAACACTTTACTGAAAAATTAATTTTAAATGAATAAATTATATTAAAAGAAATTTAATTTGGATTTCAGTTTTCATTCAAGTTTTTCAACACACTGATTAATATCATATTTGTACTAACAAGTGAAAAAGGAATGAAATTAAAAATTAACCACATTCATGTAATTAGAATGAATAAAAGTGATTTCATAAAAAAAGAAATAAACAACATACATCTTATTAAAGTAATCTGTTTTTTTTTTTTTTTTCACAAAATTGAAGTCATGAAAATAACATTGTCATATGGTTTCAAAAAAAAGCCACTGAATGAACTTTTTAGTACATTTTTTTCTTCCAATTAGAGTTATTATGTTCAAAATTGTAGGAAAATAAATTTTATAACTTCAATGAGTTAAGAAGTTCAACATCCAAGTCAAATGAATTTTGTACTTTCCATTAGAGTTAATAGTAGCAAAATTAAGGTAAAACAGATTTCCTAATTTGTGCTAGAGGTAAGAAGTTCAAATTTGAAGTAAAATACATTCCCTAATTCCAATTTGAGTTAAAGAAGTTTAAAATTGAAGTAATCAAAATATCATGTTTTGTCATTGAAGAGCATTTCATATTATTATCTTTATTAAAGGGTTTTTTTATATGATTTTATTTTCATTTTTTATGAGTTTAATTGCACAAAGAATTTCAAAAAACAAGTATTCAAAATGTTCCTATTATATATATGCTCAATTTATATCTTATCACATCCTTTGATTTTCATTAAGCTTACTTTACTTTAATTGTACTTTGATACTTGTCTATATTATGTGAGCTTAATAATCTATCTTAGTTTAGTCTAGGGGTTATTGTGCATTTCGAACGTATACTTCTAAACCCCAAAAGATAGATTCAATCATTTGGTAAAATAATACACAGTTGTTTTGTGGCGAAAGAACAAATTATATAAATTACCTTTTCACCCAAAACCCCAAATCATAAACCCTAAACTTGCCAAACCCTAAATCGTAAACCCTAAACCCTAAACCACTCAACCACTAAACCCTAAACCCTAAACCACTTAACCACTAAACCGTAAACCAGTAAACCCTAAACCCTTAACCACTAAACCCACTTAACACCTGAACCGTAAACCACTTAACCACTAAACCACTAAACCCTAAACCACTTAACCACTAAACTCACTTAAGCAGTGAACCCTAAACCACTTAATGACTAAACCCAATTAACCACTAGACCCTAAACCACTAAACCTTAAACCCTAACTCGTAAACCACTTAACCACTAAACCCTAAACCGTAAACCACTTAACCACTGAACACTAAACCCAAAAGCTTGTAACCTAAATCACGAACCCCAAAGTCACCGAACCCTAAAACCTAAATACTAAACCCTAAACCCTAAAACCCTAAACCACTAAGACTAAAATCCGGATTCTTGTAATCATAAAACGAAATAACAAGCTTTAAATATAGACGATAGGTGACTGCTTGACTTGGTACATTTTGAATAATAGGACTATGGGGGCAACGAAATTCTATGTCGTGTTTGTTGGTCGCAACCCAGGAATTTACACTTCCTGGGTTGAATGCCACAGACAAGTTAACCAGTTTAAGGGAGCACTACACAAGTCATATCCAACATTTCAAGAAGCAGAGTATGCATTTAGGCATTATGTTGCGGGCACCCGTGGCGAACCAAACCTAGTTGACCAACATGAAGTGTGTCGTAACCTTCCTGTAAGGGGGCTATGGAACCGTAGGAAACTGTTACAGTATTAGTCAGATGTTTATATGGTTCCTGTTCGGAATAATTGTAACTTACGTCATCGTTCACTATCTTTAGAATGCTAGCGTATCCCCTTGTAAGATGAGTAATGCTTTGAACTAAATAAAAGTCGGTTTATGTTTTGTCCAGGCTGAAGTAGTACCGTTCATAATGGATTCCATAACCCCACATGAACTTGTGTCCGTACTTTCAATAATGGCTGACTCTCAGCGCCAACTATTCAACCTGATTAACTCCTTCATGAACAACCACCCTAGGATAGAAAACCAAACTCCATACCTCAGACACCAGACACCAGATAAGGCAGTTAGCCTGCTTCCGGTTGATTCATGAAAGTGACCTATGCTGTCGAGAAAGCACCAGGATGGATAGGAGATGTTTTGCCATTTTATGTAGTCTGTTAAGAACGACGTCCATGTTGGTAGGAACGGAAATCGTAGACCTGGAAGAGATGGTCGCGATGTTCTTGCACATCATTGCTCATGATGTTAAGAATCGAGTCATTAGAAGACAGTTTGCACGGTCGGGCGAAACCGTTTCTCGGCACTTCAACGCAACTTTGAGTGCCGTACTACGATTGTACGACGTTCTACTTAAGAAACCTGAACCGATCACGGCTTCTTGCCAAGATGGGAGGTGGAAATGGTTTGAGGTATGGACACTATACGTTTGTACACATCGTTAAGATTTTACTACGTCCTTCTAACATTTGTAATGCGATGTGGAAACAGAATTGTTTAGGTGAATTGGACGGTACGTACGTAAAGGTCCATGTTAGTGCAGCTGATCGACCGAGGTATAGGACGCGGAAGGGTGAGATTGCAACAAATGTATTGGGCGTTGTGTCGCCAAAAGGTGAATTCATTTTTGTTATGCCGGGATGGGAAGGTTCGACTGCTGATTCTCGTGTACTCGGAGATGCTATCTCACGCCCCAATGGACTAATAGTGCCGAAGGGTATGGAACGAAGTATGAATGTAAAATAGGATCGCTTACGTCATCCTTAGGTATTAACCATCTTTTATGAACAGGTTACTACTACCTCTGTGATGCAGGGTACCCAAACGCAGAGGGTTTCTTGGCACCGTACAGAGGAGAGCGGTACCACTTAACCGATTGGCGTGGGGGAGGCAATCCACCTACTACACCAAGAGAGTTCTTCAACATGAAGCATTCTTCTGCACATAATGTTATCGAGAGAGCATTCGGTGCTCTAAAAGGACGGTGGGCGATACTTCGGGGGAAGTCCTATTACCCTGCTCGGACCCAGTGTCGAATCATAACAGCGTGCTGTTTACTCTACAACCTTATCACCCGGGAGATGGGTTTGGATGTTGGATTAGATGAAGGTGATGTTGGTCGATCTAAACCCGTACCTCTAGATGACGAGAACATTACCTTCATTCAAAGCTCCATGACCTAGCGAACAAGATGTTCAACGCGTGGGGGCCACATAATCCCTGATCCAGTTTCGACTTACGACTATCTGCTATGTTGTAATTTATATAGTTCTGACATTTCTTCGGCCGTACATTTTTTCTACAATCTAAACGATCTATTCCATGTAACTCAGTTAGATTTATGAAAAACAATCGTTAATGTTGTTATTCTACATTATGTTTCTAACTTTTCGTCTGCGATTACTTCATAACTAACTCTTCTACATTATGTCGTCGATAATGTGAATTGATCAGAATACATACTTACGAAATCTAATGACACAATACTCTATCCATGTAGACTAATGGCAGGTGTAGATAAACAACCGAAACACATCTGAACGAGGCAGAAGGTGGCATGGTTGGTGGAATCCCTCGTGGAGCTCGCCCACGAAGGTGGATGGAGAGGGGACAATGGGACCTTCAGGCCCGGATACCTAGCCCGACTGAAGCGGATGATAAAAGATAAAATGCCGACCTGCACCATAGAGTCAACATCCGTAATAGACTGCAAGGTGCGGTCCTTGAAACGACAATACAGTGCCATCTCAGAGATGCTGGGTCCGGGCTGCAGTGGATTCGGTTGGAATGATGAGTTTAAATGCATCCAGGCTGAGAAGGAGGTATATGATGCATGGGTGAAGGTACGATCATTAGTCATTCATTGATGTAACTCATGTACACTATCGTTGCTAAAACACTCTTCAATACATGCAGTCACACTCTAGCGCAAAGGGGCTGCTGAACAAGCCATTTCCTCATTGCGAGGATCTTGCTTTCGTGTTCGGCAAAGACAGAGCGAGTGGCGGCGCGTGTAATGTTCCAGCAAAACAGGCTGACAGCACCCACGGGGACGACGAGGGTGATCAGAATGTCCAGCTGGAACAGGATTGTTATGTCCCCGCTCCTCTGGACATTAATCTGGCCGCGGACATGGACTTCGAGGACGTCCCCATCACACCGACAAACTAACCAAGCACTGCAGGGTCCTCCCAGAGTCGAAAGCGAAGTAGAGCATCATATGAAGTTGAAGCCCTTGATATTATGAGGCAGTCAGTGGCTATGCAGGAGACACAGTTCACTAAGATCGCTGACTGGCCGGACGCCCAAGACGCGCGAGAGTTCAAGAGGTGGGACACGGTCGGAGAGATGCTCCTGGCGCAGCACGAGCTATCGGACGATGAGAGAGTTGCTCTTATGCACATCCTCTTCGCCGAACCGAAGATGACAAATATGATGTTGTCTGTGCCACCGACCCTCAAGCTTCGCTTTCTACGAGGACTACTGAACGAACGCGGGTGACTTCTTACCAGACTTTCCTCCACCCTACTTTTGATTTGTAATTACGAAAATATGTACCTTCGACTGACATTTCATCATTTTTTTGTTAACTGTAATATAGTCAACCCATCGTCAATTTTTTGTATAGGGTTGATCTTCCAGTTCCTAATGTTTATGAAATCAATCAACTTACAAATGTCAATGAAATCAGTCCACGAAGTTCCTGCAATATCACTTATCCCATGTACATTTTTTACTTTAAATGTTTTGCAATTCGTTCTCCTCGTCTAATGTCACCAATAACACACAAATGTGTGTAAGTCTAACTTAAACAAATTAGAATGGTAATAAGTGTTATTAATTTTCGAACATTTTTTAACCATCTTATCCATACATGGTTATGCATTTCAGGACGTGCCTAACATTAATCTTTTTTGTTATAACGATCATACTTTAGCGATCTACGACCGAATGGCATCAATTGTGACAGATGAAGTGGATGAGGATATGTCTGACACGAGCAGTAAAATCGGGCCAGAAGATGCATCATCAGCAGGGAGTAGTAGGAGACGTTCTTCCTACAAGAGAGAGATAATTGAGGTCATAAAGGATGCAATGGACAGTCAAATTACCAGTCTTCAGAGAATCTCATCGTGGCCGGAACGAAAGAACGAACGGGACGCTGCACGCCGTAAGTTGGTGGTCGAGGACATAGAAGAAATGGCACACTTCGATGAACGAGATAAAACTCAACTTCTCAATGTGCTGCTCGCTGATATGCAACAAACCGAGACTTTCCTAGCAATGCCTATGTCTTTGAGAAAAATACATTGCTTGCATCTTCTTGGAAAGAATGAATGATGTAAAATGGCTGCCAATATTATTCTGTGCATGTTGTAGGTACTATGTTTCATTGTTGCTTGCAATTACTTTGTCATTTTCATGGAACTTAGTTTCTATTAACAAATATTTTCTTCATGTAATATGTACCAAAGACGAAGGTCTACATGATTCCAGTGAATTTTGTAATGATCAGACAATATCGTTTTGTAATGCTTATTTTAAGAATGGAGAATGATTTTTACTTATTTTTCGTTTATGGGGTTTTGATGAAAAGTGACTTAGAAGCCCAATTTTCCAATTAATAGAATGGTCATTTACATTACTCCATTTTATAACAATCGTGTAGCATTGAAAAGTTTTAAAAAAAAACAAAAAAAAAAAAAACAAGTAGTAAAATAATTGCAATGCTTATTTTATTTTATTTTTTATCAAAATAGAATATTGACCAAAAGTAAAATTGGAAAAAAGAACCATGAAACAGAGACTCAACCTACAAAACTAGATTGAGAGGAAATATATGAAGTGCAACAAGTGTGGAAATAAATTGAAGAACGAAGATTCATTTCTTTTATTTTTCTTTCTATCCAATTTTGTATTTTTGATCAAAATTATGTCTTAAATAACCATATTTACAATTATTGGAAAGAAGATCTGAAATTATTAATTTTAGAACAATTGTATAACATTGGAAAAAAAAAATAGAAACTCAGACTTCAGAAACCAGCACCCCAAACACAGACTTCCTAAACCCACAGATTTCACAAAACACCCTATTTCCTAAACCCCAACTTCCAAAACCCAAACCCTTGCCCCAAACACACCCTAAGTTCTTCTGATGTTCAGGATGAATGGATTTAACATTTTGATAAGTCTGATCATTATAATATCAAAAGTGGATACTAAAGATATTATTCTTTACAACTTGATCGACCTTCTCCTAGTGGCAATCGAATGAAGGGGTGGTGGAAGAAGAAGTTGTGGAAAATGAAAATACCAACAAAGATTCACCATTTTGTTTGACAAAACTTTCACAAATGTCTTTCAACCGTGGTGAACTTATGTAGAAAGCAAATAACTACTTAGGATCAATGTTCTCTATGCAATCATATCATAAGGAGACAATAAATCTCATGCGTTGTTTAGTTGTAAATGGGCTAAGTGTATGTGGGGAGTCCTATTACTTGAGTGTCATCTTCTGAGGCAGAGGATCATATAGCTATCTAAGATCCTTGGCTTCTTCTAGCGGCCTTTCAAATGAAATGTTTGACCTTGTTATTAAAGCCAATGTTAAAGAATATGGGGTAAATTTATGAATTAACGCTCAAGGGAAGATTGGCTTAAATGGGAGGACCAAAACACAAGATGGTTCCACTCCAAAGCCTCTCATCGACGCCAGAAGAATAAAATCCAGAAAATAACTGACTCTGTTGGCCACTGTTTTGAAAACAGGGAAGATATTGAGCGTGTTTTCCTCCATTATTACTCTGAACTTTTTAAATCCTCTATTTTAAATGTGCAGGCGGTAGATGAAATTCTACAAGCTACTCCAGCAAATGTTTCAGATGAAATGAATATTTACCAGCTAGATCGAGTCTTTGAAGCTGCGGAAGTGGAGGAAGCTTTAAAACAGATGCATCCAACTAAAGCCCCTAGACTGGATGGCTTACCGACCCTCTTCTATCAGAGATACTGGAACATAGTAGGCGACAAGGTGATTAGCACTTGCCTGTGATGCCTTAACAAGGGAGAAATGCCAGACCGCCTCAATGAAACAACGATTGTCCTCATTCCTAAAAGGAAAAACCCAAGCACGGTGAACGACTATCACCCTATTAGTTTATGCAACGTGTGTTATAAACTTATTGCTAAAGTACTTGCCAACAGGTTGAAAATAATTCTCCATTCTATTATATCTGAAAATCAAAGTGCATTTGTCCCTGGTAGATTAATAGCTGATAATGTTATTGTCGGTTATGAATGTTTGCATTACATTAAAAATTCTAAATCTAAGAAAAAATGTTTTGCATCTATAAAATTGGACATGAGTAAAGCATATGATGGAGTGGAGTGGAGTTTCCTTAGAAGTATTATGGCAAGAATGGGTTTTAGTTCTTCCTGGATTAAGAGAATTGGAATGTGCGTAGAGTCTGTGTCTTTTTCGATTCTTATTAATGGCATCTGCTCTGAAGTTTTTAAACCCACTAGAGGGCTTAGGCAAGGTGACCCTTTATCTCCATATTTATTTCTCTTGTGTGTTGAGGGCTTGTCCAGTCTATTAAAAAAGGCTGAGACATCTAAAAAAATCTCAGGTCTTCGAATTGCCAGAACGACGCCATCTATCTCTCACTTTTTTTTTTCTTTTTTTGTAGATGATAGCCTTCTCTTCCTTAAAGAAAGACAGGAGGAATTTTCTGAGATGTAGCGAATCCTGAAAGTCTATGAGGAAGTCACAGGGCAAATTATCAATTTCGAGAAATCAGAGATAGCTTTAGGGGCAGTAGTGGAAAGTGGTGCAGAGGTTTATTTAGCCAATATATTGCAGGTCAAAATAGTCCAAGACCATGGAAAATATCTTGAATTCCCGTCTTCTCTATCTAGAAACAAGAAAGCCCCGCTGAGCTACATTACACATAAAGTTCAAAAAGTTCTGCAAGGATGGAAAGAAAAATTATTTTCCACAGCTGGGAAGGAGGTCTTGATAAAAGCAGTAGCCCAGGCAATTCCAACTTACACTCTCACATGTTTCAAACTACCACAGAGGTGTTGCCATGATTTGAACAGGCTGATGGCTAATTTTTGGTGGGGCAGCTCCGAGCAAGGGAAGAAAATCCACTGGTTGAAATGGGAAGCAATGACAAAACCAAAGGACAGGGGAGGGATGGGTTTCAGAGACATAAAACTCTTTAACCAGGCTTTATTGGCAAAACATACTTGGCGTTTGTTATACAGACCACAATCTCTAATGGCCCAAATTCTAAAAGCTAGATACTATCCTCAAGACAAGTTCCTAAAGGCAAAACTGGGAGGTAGACCATCCTATGTCTGGAGGGGGATCATTTGGGGAAGGGAGCTAGCAGTGAAGGGAGGTCTTGGAGAGTTGGAAACAAATAGTCTATAAACATCTATGACGATCGGTGGATTCCAAGGCCAAAAACTTTCAGGTTGTTTTCTCCACAAAGGCCATTAACTGATCGCAGAGTAAAAAGCCTCTTTGCAGGTAATCAGTCATGGAATATTCCTTTGCTAATAGATCTTTTTTTTTTTTTGCAGGATGATGTGAACAAAATCCAAGATATCCTAATTGCAGGAGACAGCCACCCAGACACTTTCTTCTGGCATCATGACAAAACAGGAAAGTATACGGTCAGGAGTGGATATAAACTTGCAATAGATGATCTCCATGAGGCGTCCTCATCTGCAGACTCTTCAAGCCTTTCTTGGTGGAAGGTTTTGTGGAGTTTAAACCTTCCAAACAAACTAAAGGTTTTCGCTTGGCAGGCTAGTCTGAATATTCTGCCCACTATGATGAATCTGGCAAATCGTCATATCAATAATGAACCCCATTGCCCTCTGTGCGGCAAGGAAAATGAAATGACGATTCACGCTTTATGGGCTTGTAAGAAGGTAAAAAAGCACTAGGCCCATTGGAGCCCAGTGCAACATCTCCTTAGCACCCATCATGCTGATGCTCTTGATCAGTTTTGTAGGTGTCTAAAGACTCTCACTACTGATGATTTGGAAATCTTCGTGGCAATTATCTGGTCTATGTGGACCAATAGAAATAAAGCTGTTTTTCAGGGCAACAGGAGCTATATCCAGCAGGACTACGACCCTATAGAGTGGGCATCTGCTTACATATCATACTACAAGGAGACCCAAGCAAAGCATCATGGAGACAATCGCGATAATGAGCAACCGAGAGATGATGATGACCCCAGTCTTACTGTGTGGATTCTGCCGCCTCAGAACCATTTCAAGTTGAATGTGGATGCAGCTCTAGCAAATGGAGATATGGGATCAGACATGATCATCAGAAATTCGATAGGAGAATCAATGGCGACTGCCGAAGATTTCAGGAGAACGAGTTGCTCAGTAGAGTGGGCAGAAGCACAGGCTCTCTTGTAGATGGCATTCAACTAGTTGTTGATTTAAGATTATCACCAGTCTGAGCAGAGATGGATTCCAAAATTGTATGGAATCTACTTCATGATCGTGACAGTTATCACAATGAAATTGCTCCTCTAATTCACCATCTCAAGCTTTTGGCCATAGATAAACACATCAGAGGGTTTTTGCTAACAAAAAGAGAAGGAAACAAAGCGACACACCAGTTGGCTACTCATGCTCGCACAACAAAGCATTCTGAAGTTTGGTTAGAAGATAATCCTCCTTGGACTCACAGCATTGTTGTTCAGGATATGCCTCAAATGGATGTCCCAACTTTTTCCTTTGTTTCGTTGTAGTTTTTGTGTCTTGTTTTAAACTATCTTTCTTTTCCCAAAAAAAAAAAAAAAAAAAAAAAAAAAAAAAAAAAAAAAAAAAAAACTCTTTTTTTAGTGGGTTAAACTTATAGCATATAGCATACTTTTCTTTTTCCGTATGTATGTATCTACTCTTTGTAATAAATTAGAACTAATTCGAAAAAATATATTTTCCATTAAAAAAATTGCATACAAATGGTTTATTCACACAAATTTTCGCTAATTGGATATAGTAAAAATAGATATAAAAACATTAGTAACCCTTTTTTTTTTTTGATAGTATTCTCTCTAGAATATATTACATCACATTGGCTAAAGAATGGGAGGATCATGGACTTATTGCTTTTGGTAAGACCCAAAAGACCTTATACCAATAGGGATACTTGTCCTCCCTTATAAACCCATGATCATCCCCTTGTCTAGCCAATGTAGGACTTTGGTTGCACTCTCTAATTCCCCAACACAAATAAATGGATGAGAAGTTCAGATCTACAACTTCTAAAGACTAAAGACAAGTATAAATACCTTAACTATTAAGTTATATGTTCAAGTTGACAATAACTTTTTTTTTTTTTTTTTGAGTTCAACATCTGGGGGTGGGGTAAGAACGTTTGACCTCTTGGCTGAGGGTACATATCAATTAGTACTAAGCTAGGTTCACTTTTAACCACTTAAACTTGTTTGTTAAATCTTTATTATGTAATCTAAGTCTGAGTTAATAGCTAAATATTAAAAGCTAGAAAAACTAAAGTTGATTTTTTAAATATATTCTTTCTTTTTCAAATTTAGCAAAGATTTCGATTTTTTTTCTAATTTCTAAACGAAATAAATGGTGCAAGCTTAGTTTCTTAAAATTGAAATTTGAAAAAAAAAAATATTAATTAAATGGAAGATACTCTGTTTAGTTTTCAAAATATGATTAAGGTTTCTAAAACGTTTCTAAAATGGATTAATAAAAAAAAATATATTGTTCATGACAAACATGATTTTTTATTAAAAGAAAGAAAATCAATAATGAGTCATATAATTAATGGAATTTATATTTGGACACCTTGATTAGGATGTGTCAACTTATAAGTACACAGTTGGGTTTTGGAAGGTGGATCAGGAAAAGGAAAATCTTTGATGAAAGATTTTGAATTAATGATAAGTATTAAGATTGAGGTATTTGAAGATTTGAATTATTTTTGGATAGATGTTTTTTATCAACTGATATGCTTAATTAAATAAAGAAGTCAACCAAAACATAGCTCAATTGACATAAAACTTGTATTTGACTAAAAAGTCAGAGGTTCAAATCCCCAACTTTATATATTGTAAAAAAAGAAAAAGATCATTGTTGGGGATTAGAGAATGCGACCAAAGTCCCACATTGACTAGATAAGGGGATGATCATGAGTATATAAGTGAGAACAAGTATCTTCATTGGTATGAGGCCTTTGAGTGGATCCAAAATCAAAGCCATGGGGGTTTATACCTAAGGTGGACAATATTATATTATTGTGGAGATTTGTGTTGTGTCCTCTCCCTTGCAATTATAGATACTAGTAGTAAAATGATGTATATATTATATATTGTTTCACATTAAATGTGCACGTAATTAATTAAATGGTTCATGTATAATTTTTTTTTTTTTTTTTTTTTTTTTTTTTTTTTTTTTTTTTGAGTTGATTCAAGAAATTTGAACTCCTTCAAGGTAAATAATTTTTAAAAAATTTGGATTCAAGGATGAGGGAACGATAACAATAAAAATGTATTTATTAAGTCCAACCCTACACAAATTCAAGGAATAAATTCCACACCCTGCCTCACCCATGAACCATGATTAATATATATTTATTAATTTTTATTAAATTACAAATAAAATAGGAATTATGTACATAATTTTAATATATTTATTGATACGTAATATTTTTTTACTAAAAATAAATATAAATATACAAGACTAGTTAGATTTTCCTATAAACAACAATCTAGTCGTTGAACGAAATTCTTGGACTCTACTTTGATTTTCCTCATCAAGGAATGTCGAAATGGAGCAAAGATGAGATGAAAAATTGAATATAATATCTGGTTGTATGTATTTTGAGTCTCACCCCATTTTAGTTCTTATACTTTTAAATGTCTAATTTTAGTCTCGTACTTTCAATTATAAAGCTTAAATTGGTATATCTATAATTAATTCGAAGTTAATTTTTTGGTTAAATTATAAAAAGTACTCCTAAACTATGGGTTAGTTTCAACTTTTAATTATATATCCTTAAACTTTCAAAAGTTTCATTTTAGTCCTCGAAGTTTGTTTTAAAATGACTTTTGAAGGCATTTTTCCTTAAATTTATAGACAAAATATGACGTGTTTGCATGTGTTTTTATTGTTTCTTGCAAATATACGTTCAAATATGTTAACATAACCAACAATACATATGCAAATCCACCATTTTCCGTCCATAAATTTAATGAAAAAATGTTTTTAAGGGTTGTTTTGAAACAAACTTCAAACTTCGACGGCTAAAGTGGAGCTTTTGATAGTTTAGAGTTATATAATTGAAACCAACTCCATAGTTCGTGGGTGTTTTTTATGATTTAACCTAATTTTTTTTATTGAAATTGATTAAATAATTATAATAATTTTCATGCAAAGAAAAGACCAAACACATGAACATATTTTCAAAATTTATAGAGAAAATGTCAATAAAAATTAATTTTCTTTTATAGAAAAGTTAACCATAAAACCAACAATATTGACGAATTTTGAACTCAAAGTAAAAAGCTAAAATTAAACATTTTAAAGTACATCAACTAGAATGAAACGAAAACCAAAATATAAGAACCAAAAATAGTATTTTAACCCTAAAAAAATTATAGTTAGGGATGGATGCAACACATTCCCAATCTGAATCAAACCCAATTGTCAAACTTAAAAGCAAACCTTAATTTGAATAAATAGAATAAAATGATCCTTGTGGGAAAATATTTCAATTATTAACAATTTGTTGCCCCTATTGTGGACAATTATTATTTTCCCTCTAAAATCAGAAATAACGTGATATTTGAAAATAAAAGCAAAAATGGAAGGTATAAAAGGACATCCACTTTCTGAACTCAAATAATAATAATAATAATAAATAAATAAAATAAAATAAAAAGGACATCCACTTTCTTCTCTTCATTATCATCCCTTTACAACTTTCTAACACTTTGTCAAATGTCAACTGTTTGAAAAAAAAAAAAAAAAGTAATAACAATGAGCCTACAGAGAAATGAAATTTAATTTGCAAACATTTCTTCAAGAGTAATAATTTCCATTTTCTCCCATCTTAGTACATTGAAGTTTTTCAACCATTTGGGTCCAAAAAGTATTATGAAACAATCAATGCGTCACAAATGGGAGGTTGAAGGTCGAACTTGAATCATAAACTATGAACAAGAAATATTGGTCCATTTGAACCTAGTTCAACTAATTAAGATATGTATGTATCGTCAATCAAAACATCAGAGGTTTTTGAATCTTCAACCTACTATTTTAGAAGTTAATTAAGTTGGTTTAATAACAAAATTTTCTAATCTACACATTTTGAAATGGTACTGCCTGAATTTTGAAAATTGTATTATTAAGAGAAAGAGTAATTTTCAACAATTTGATCAAGGTTTTGAAAGAATTTAAAAAACGAATAAATTGGTAAGCCCTAACTTTTAGAATAGAATTTTGAAATTATTTTTAACAATTCAAAAGAAAATTTTTTATTATTTTAAAATTCATATCAAAACTCAACCCTAAATCCAAATTGCTAATTTTGACTAACTTGTATCTTTTTTCTCTTTTGAAAAAAAAAAACAATGATAAAGAGCGAGGAGGCTATTTGAATTCAAAAAATAAAAAGCGTTAAATAAGCTAGAATTGTCATTTCATTCAACAAAATTCTTGAATGGGTTAGATATTAATGAAAAGCGACATATTTGTCATAGGCTCGGTAATTGGCATGTACTCTCGATCAAGAGATCAAAAGTTCGAATCCCCCACCCCAAATGTTGATGTACTCAAAAAAAAAAAACGACATTTAAATTCAATGAGCGAAACTTCTTGGATGGGGTTGCGATATTAATTGACAAACGACATATTTACGTTGACAATGAATAGAAGACTCAAGAAAGCTACATAACACAAAAAGTTTTCTTATGGTTGGAATGTCAGGGAGTTGGGAAAGCTTCTCAACCCTAATTTAAGTAATTACCATCTCCAAAGGGAAAATAGATTTGATGAGGAAAGGTCTTTTCTTTCTTGCTTTATTTCCTTCATGCATGATTTGAATTGCATTTAAATCAAAGTGAGGTAGATACAAGTCAATTTTAAGCATAGGAAATTTGGAAAAATGAGACAATTGGAACATGTGTCTATGCACAAATTTTCTCTTCTATATATAGTGGGTATACTGTCAGCATCTTTTTATCTATGGACCTAAACTAACTAAGGTTGTAGTGAATTGACAACATCTTAGCTTTAACTAAATTCTAGAGAGAGATTCTTTAATAATGTGAACTTCAATTATATTTTTCAATTGATGCCCACTTCCAAGTCAAATTGTTGGTGTTTGATAGATGGATCTTTCTCTTGCCAACTTTTCAAAATTTGTCTCTAATGTCTTAGTATTACTTTTAAATTTTGTCTCTAGTATTTTAAAAGATTTTGAATTTAAATATGAAGTTAATAATGTTATTAAATACGACGAATTACTATGCCGTGAGTGGATATTTAAAATAATCGTTGAGTCTCTTATTAATTTGTCAACATGAACACATATAGCTCAACTGACATAAAGTACGTACCTTCGATTAATAAATTTCAAATTCTCCACTTCACATATTGAGTTGAACTCAAAAAAAGAAAAAGAAAAACGTAACTCATTAATTTTTGCCATAACTTTCTAAAAATTGTGAGGTTTCATAATTTCCATAAAGTAATATGTTCCAAAAAATCACACATTCTTCTCTTTCAATAATTAGGTTGAGTAAGTTATAAGTTATGATATGACTTATAGGAATTTACAGTTGAATTTTGGAGTTCAGCAATTGAATCAGGATGGGAGATCGAATCATCGACCTTTGAAATAGTAATTTTTTTTTAGTATAACAACATTTGGGGTGGGGGATTTGAACCACTGACCTCTTGGTCGAGGATACATGTCAATAACTATTAAACTATGCTCGTTTTGACTTTGAAATAGTAATTAGTGTCTTACTTTAATGAAGTATATTTGGATTGACCATTGAACTCTGTTGAGTGGTAATATTTAACTTTTATAATATGTGAACTATATAAAATAATATCTTTTAAACCTAATGCATTAATTTGTTGATTATATTCTGTTTTCATTGCCGTATTGGAATTTGGAACCTTCAACTTTATAAGGAGCTATTGATATACAATTACCAAAATATGCTCAAGTTCGTATGGCGGCATCAATAATCATACAATTTAATTGAAGACTTTTAAACAAGTAAAGATGGGAAATTAAGAGAATTTTAAAATATTAGGAACGAAATTGAAAAATGATATTCTTCAAGAGCGGTATACAATATGGATACCATTTTCACAATTTAAAATAATATTGTCAAAGTGCGCATACTCAATATTAATTGGCATATATCCTCGTTCAAGAGGTCAAAGGTTCAAATTCCTCACCTTCAAATGTTGTTGAACTAAAAAAAAAGTCTTAACTAATTAAGACATATACCCTTGATCAAAAGGTTAGAGGTTCAAATCTTTTAATCCTATATATATAGTTGATGATCTACTGATTTTTTTTTATAAAAAAAAACACTTTTTTTTAGTTCAACAACAATTGAGGGTGAGAAATTTAAACTTCTAACTTTTTGGTCAAGAATACATGTCAATTATCATTGACTTATGTTCTTTTGACGAAAACACCCTTCTTTTAAGTAACTAGCTTAGCTTCATTAGACAATACATATATCCAAATAAAAAAGCTAGATGCATAAATTATTGAAACATTTTATACCTACAAAGATAGTTATTTAAATTATTAACACCACACATTACAACAATTATATGATCTAGGGATTGATTCATACAAATAATAAAAACTCTATTATAGTCATTTTGTTTGATTTGTGCTTGATGAAAAATTACTTGATATGTGACACTTTTGACGAGGGCCATTTTAATACATTTTATGAACATTTGGACTACAGTACATAGTTTATAGATTCAAACGTCAAATTAAAATTTTATTATATGCTATTCAATACTCTCACCGACCTCATTGGTTTTTAAAGCATATAAAAGAATTTATCATATGGTCCATTTTTAGCTCATGAGAACACCAAAAAGATGGCTAAACTCTCCCATGACTTAGCAATATCACCAACTACCATTAGCCAACACAAGCACTTTAGGTCACATATTCATAAAAAAAAAAATGCCTTTGAAAAAGACCCATAAAAAACAAGATTTTAAGTTTGTTAATGAGAAACAAAACAAAAGAGAACTTAATTTAAAATACCAACCATAGATCACTATTTGAACTATAGCCTTTTTTAGAGTCCAACTTTATCTTAGATTATATTTAGTTGATTTAATATTGGCCATACTTATCATGATATGATGTAACCCTAGTTTAGTTAATGAAAACTATATTAGATATAATTAAATATATACCTAGGGATATCAATATATCAATTATCAATATATTAAAGGATGGTTTTAGATTATGTATACTTCTTTAGTTTATGGAATTAATTTATAAAAAGTTATACCCTTACCTTTTAATTGGTAGAATAAGGGTGTGTTTGGTTTAACTTTTCAAGTGTTTAAGTTTGAAAATAAATCATTTTGAAAAAATTTCTAGTGTTTGGCAACCACTAAAAATGACTTATTAGAAAATGAGATTGATAAATAAACCATTTTGAGAGAAACACTTTAAACCAACTTTTTAAAAAACACTTCTTAAGTAAACAATAACTTGTGTATAAAAACATTTGTGAGGTAATGCAACCAAACATATGAGTGTTTAAATTCTAAACAATTTTTATACAAAATGTTTTTTAAAAAATGCATTCTTGAAAAACATTTAAAGTAAAATGTATTCCAAACGGACCCTAAATTATAAATCTAGTTTGAGTAGTTATAACCATGGTGTCTATTGAGTTCCTTTTAACTTTAAAATATATATTTTAGTTTACATCTTTAAACTTTAGATTGTGTTTTTATTTAATTAGAGTCTCTCATAAACAATATTTGTTAGTTAAACGTTGACATAAAATACTCATTAAATAAATTGAATTGAATTGATAAGATATGACATTTATATAGCTTGACTAATGACTAATATTGATTATGTCACATGATCAGCACTTTATTGATGGTGTGTAAAAACTAAATAGAAGTATGATCTAAAGATTAAAGGTATATAATTGAAACTTTTTAAAGTTTAAAAACAAAATATAGGCACAATAATATTCAAAATTCAATGATTAAATTAGAATTTAACCTAAATTATATATTAAACATCCTAATTTTTCCCTCGTTTCAACTTAAATTATAACAAGTATAATCTTGCAACTCTTATGGTGCAAATTGTACATATACTACTATATATATAATTAGGGAGTTTAACATGTAGGATTGACCAATATTTAAAGTTTTGCGTTTAATCACTATATTTGAAACAAATATATACTATATAACACATTTTCACTTTATCTTATAATATTTTGTAATTAGCTTCAAGTACTTGGTTGATTGTAGCTGGGATTTCTTTTTGTTTTGTTACTTGTTTACAACATTTTGGCTAATCTCCAAAGTTAAGATGTATCAACCTCCTCATCCAATAGCATCTCTCTCTGTTAAAGTAATGCGATTCAATATGAAATTTTTGTTCAAAATCTGCAGCACTCTTCAACTCTACATCCCTTTTATAACAAATAACAAAACAAACTAAAAGGTATGAATTGGATAAAGCCCAATACCCAGTCAAAGAAGCCCAAAGCCCTTTCAAATAAAAACCAAGGTATAACCCTTTTTCACGATCTTATCCTTCGTCAAATTTCCTCGAGTTCAAACTGGGAGCAAGGGGTTGTTGGAGAGAAAAATTTGAACAACATAAGGTCACCATTAAGATCGAAGACGAGGAAGGTCAAGATGTGAGGTGAAACTCATCTGGTGTGTAGTAATCAGTTAGAGATTGTTGGAAATGACTTAAGATTTTTGCCTATTCAAGTATCACTTGGGGTTTGTCCGCACATGGAAAGTTTTGTAGTTGGGAAGAGTGTTTTTATACAAACACTCTTCCTTAGTCTACTAAAGGTAGTTAAAGGTGGTATTAAGACTTCTTGTCACATGCATTTGTTGTCGTTGGTCAGGTTTGGGTAATTGTACTTGCACATAATAAAGAAGTAGTTTTATTTTTTTGGGCAAAAATCTTTCTTTATATTTTTCGTTTACCTTATTTATTTTTCCTTTAATCATTAACAACCACCCCGAGTCCAACACAAAACCGAGTCAATCGAATCGTGGGCGTTCCTTCCACGTAACCAAGTCTGTGGGCGAGTCAGCTGGACACATGGCGCAACTTGGTTTGGTCGTCTAGACACGTGGCGCTCATACCATTCGTTGGTCTCCTTCAATTGGGCAAATCAGTTACTCTTCTTCCCTATAAAAACCTATATGAGCAAGGTTCCAAAACACAATTCCATCGGCTTACAATTCTTCTTCTTGATTCCAATCCTTCTCTCTTGAGTGCACGAACGAGGAGGGTGTTGTGTTAACCTTGGAGAGCAACCGACGTAAATGATTTAGCACCGTGGTCGTGCTGAAATTGCTTTCAAGGCAGTGGTTTCATCCACGATACAACAATTGTTTCTTATTTCCTTCCTACAAAGATCTGTGATATTGAGATTTAAATTTGATCTGCATATCGACTAGTTAAAGTCCACTTTGTAAGCGTTTGATCCAAACTTTTCCAAGATTTGAAATGGTTTGATTCATTAATGTTGCTTTCAATTTGTTGTATGTACCCACCGAAAAATGCTCCTTCCACAAGTGGACCATGAACAGATCGTGAACATTGAACTTCTTTGTTCGTTTCGTCATGTCAGATGCCTCTTTGTGCTTGTAGTTTGCAGCTTCCATGTTAGATATCACCGTCAAGAATTTTTGTTATATGTTGTGTCATATCATTTGCATTTTGATTCACGTGAAAGTCATATGGTAAATTAACCAAACCTAGAGTTAATCTAGGAATCTTTAAATAAAGAATTTCAAATGGACACTTAGGATAAAGTCCCATTGTTTTGGCTCTTAGTTAGCCAAACATCGCATTAGATTTCCTAAAGTTTGATTGTGACTTCTGTTTTTCGGTCAGTTTGTGGTTGGGCTGTTGTACTATGCTTTAAACCTGTTGCAAACTTTTTCCACAAGGTTTTCCAAAAATAACGACTTGATAAGCTAGACTTGTTGGGCGTAGATCAAATAAATTTATATTCACCGGTTCCTAGCTACTTTGCAGGAGAAGTGGTCGGGGTCGAATGCAGGGAGAAACCAAATTAATTCAATTAATTTAGGATTCTTTGATTATTAACCGGAGGGGGGTTGCATGGAAGAAAAATATAATAATGCGATAGAAATGAAAATAAAAATGAAAGAAATTTAAAATAACAGATATTAAAAATGGTGGATTAGCTAATCTTACCTCGGAATCGTGTAATTAAGAATCTGATTTTAGTTTGGTTAATTCTATCATCCATATTTAAGCTATTTAATGTTGTGACGTCTAGCTACTTAACCAGAAAAGCCGGCAAGCATAAAGACCCCTAAGGTGATTAATCCGACCAATACATCGAAATCAATTACTAACCAAGAAACTAGTTGATTGATTAGATCGCACTACTACAAATTTGGGTTTTTATGACATTGAAAAATTGTCACAACCACATTCCATGACATTTTTTTTGCGTCCTAGAAGGCCCCAACAAGGAAAGTGTATACATGATGCTATTAAAAAAATTGTCATAATTATTTTTTTCATGACACTTAACAACTGTAAAAAAAAAAAAAACATATTAATTACATTTACTAATTGTCACAGTAAATTTTTTTTATGACAATTGAACATTGTCAATAAATACCTCTTGAAAATCATGTTTCTGTCAAGATATATATACTAATGACAGTTAATTACTATCAACAAAACGTTATTGATGACAATGTATCAATGTCACAAAAATTGATACATTAAGATCCATGGATCGCTAGATAACTAATTCAAGAACTAGGAAAAACCTAAATTCATGCAAGTTAAATTATCGAATCCTTATCCTAGCATGCAAAATGTGATTTGGGATAAAATGTCAAATTATTGCACAATAGAATTATTGCTACTAATTAGATTGATAACTAAGATTAACACAAGCAATTTGTCAAATCACTTAATCAACCCTAATTATAATGTGCATGGGATTCAATAAAACATCAATAGTATTAAATTCATGGAAATTCAGTACAAATCTCAAGAATTACAACCAAACTTACATCGGAGAGTCCCCAATTACAACGATCTACACTTAGCCCGCCATCGAAATGTCAAAACTAAGTTCAGGGGTTTGATTAGCCATCCTAAACTAACTAAAACTATCTAATCTAATGCAATTACAGTAGAAATTGAAGAGATACAAAGGAAATTGGACAAAGTTCGGCTGAGTAATGGGAAAACGAAGCTGAATCGACCTAATCCATGAAGAGGAGAATTTATAAGGCAGCCAAGAGCATTGAAACACTATGCCAAGCGTCTCAACGCTTCGGCTGTGGATGATGAATTGGGCACACGCGCACCCTCGGCATCGAGACGCTGAGGTTAGCATCAAAACGCTTACAGATAGAGTGTTGATGCACGCGATCTTTTGGCATCGAAACGCTTCAGCCAGCATCGCAACGTTCCGTGTTATGTCTTGCGGTGTTGAGGAGCTGGATTCATAGCATTGAGACGCTCCAAACTCGAAAATTTGGCTCATGCTTGGTTTATATTGACTTTTAGGTTGACTTTTGCTTCTTTGACCAAATTTGGCATAGTTTAAATTACCAAAATGCCCTTTTTGATCTTGAGAACTTTAAAATGACCTATACAAAAATTATACTCAAAATTAATCTTTTTTCATAAATAATAACATTAGGATAAATAAGATTTAAGGAAATTAATTAGCACTAATTTGGTGCAATCATAACTTAAAAATTTTACATCTTTATGTGAAACAATAGATTTAGGGATTCCATGTAAATAAACTACTTCCCTAAAACATAAGTTAGCAATATTAACACGCGTTGGTTGTCCTTTTACAAGGTATAAAATGAATCATTTTACTAAATCTATCCACAACTACAAACAATGAATCAAATCCTCATTGTGTCCTAGGTAGACCATGTATAAAATCCATAGAGAGAGGTGATAGCATCAAATTGTTGCACATTAATTTTCCTAAATTTTGCTTATCTTTGTGTTATTACATGTGAAAAACGATGAATTTTGACTATAATATTATTATAGGTCATTTTGGAGCCTTTGGAGTCAAAACGAGCACTTTGGTAATTAAAACTAAGTAACATTTTGGCGAAAACCAAAGGTCAACTTAAAAGTCAACTGTGGACACAAAATCACGCTGTAAACCTGAGGCTTCAGCGACGAGACGTTGTGTAACGACCCTACATTTCATGCCTAGATCCTAGGGTCATTACCACATGCATTTCATTTTACTTCTAAGAACAGCGATGAAACGACATTTAAAGTAAAACATGCTTAGAAAATACGTGAAACTTTTCAGCCTGGGATCCGAGTTAAAACAGAACAAGAAGAAATTTTTAGCCATTTGATGTGCAATTTGCTAACCGCAAGTGTACGGGTCAAGTAATAATATAGTGTTTTCGTGTAAAACGAGTGTCGTCCTCTGGATTGGTTTTCTAGCAAATTAAGTACCGTGAATACTTTTGTCCAATTTTATTTAGGGAGCAAAACTTCATGAAAAAGATAAATCTAAAGGCAAAAAGCATAAAATAAAGGTGGAGATTCAAATGGAAAGACTCTTAGGGAATTGATTTCGTTGATTAAGATTGAGGATTGATTAATAGGAATGAATTGACCGTGCAATTATTCTACAAGCCAAGGAAACATTTATCACGATTACCTCTCCCGAGTATAATTGATTCTCATGCATATAACTAACTTGATATCCCTATCTAAGTTCATTAACATGCAAGGCATTATTCGGTTCGGTCCTTGTTATACTTCTAGAGATATTCTAAATCCCGTCACAAACTTAGAATTTCTACTCTAGTCATGCAATTGAACAAAGCAAGTCTTTGGCCAAATCCTCTCTCCCGAGTTAGATTCAACACTTAAATCATTCAATTAGTGATCAAGTAATTGAAAGCATTACACATAAAATTGCATGCATAGAATAAGAACACATTCATACCCAAAATTCAATCCAACAATTTAAGCAACTACATCATACCCTAAGACAAACAACTAGCAATTCATAGTCTTTAAACCACAAACACTAATTGAAAGAAAAGCCATAAAAACTACAAGAGTTAAGGGAAAGAGAAAGGAAAACTCGAATCCGCCGACACCGCACGTCCCCGTCACGATCTCCACGTCTTCTCGCTTGATTCCCGCTCCTTGGCCTTGCCTTTAGCTCCCACAGAAGGTCTCTAGTCGAAATTAGGGCTAAAATCTCACCAATTGGACTCCCCTTGGCCGTAGCATGAAAAGATGAATTTATAGAAAATCTGGCGACAGCGTCGCGATACCGCATTTTTGGAAAATTTGCCTATAGCGTCGCGACGCTATTTTTTTTTTTTTTTTAGATTGAAGACTCCATTTGACTCCAATTGCTGAATTAAGCTTCAAACACATACTTCCTACAAATAAAACATAAAAATGCATAAATTTGGGCAAATAATTGTAAAAGACTAGCTTAATTAATCAGAGAAAAATAGCTAGCTATGCTCGCTATCACCATTCAAGCAAAAGACTTAAAGCGGAATAAATCTTAAAACACCACAATACAAGCTCAAAAGAAGAATTTCAAAAACATAAAATGCGGAAGACTATCCTAAGGAAATCCATGGCTCGTTGAGCAACACTTCGTCACGCGTTCTATACACCTTTGCCTTTACCTGCAATTACATGTTAGGGAAAAGAATGAGTATTTAAGAAAAATACTCAGTAAGTAAGAACGTTGCTGGACAGACAACAACCAAGGTTTCAAAAGATTATTCGAGCTAAGGGCCTAAAGGTTATGTCATCTCCTTCCCATTCATTTCATTTCATTCATTTTGTAGTATGGGTCTAGTGATCAATTAACTCACCTATAAAAATTTGCCAACTCACTGAAGGTGCACATGTGGGTGTTTTGGGAGATCTCTACTCTTACTAATGGTAGAAGGCACCCAGTCAGTGTAGCCAAGTCTCACCCATCAAGGCACTATTGTGCGCAAAGCGCACTAACTTCCATTTCACTGGTGGGGCGTCCATGGGTTTTAAGTCAGAAATTAACTTCCACAGTTAGTAAATGGCACCTAGTCTGCGAAGCGAAGTCCCACCCATCTAACTCTTCATTTCAGTCTAATACATCTCAGTCCTAGGTGTTTAATTGGCACGACCCCCTACTAGAGCAACTAGCTTATTCTTTTCCCTTTACGGCCTCTTAGCACTCGCTAATTTTAACTGCAACCCAACCAATGGAACTTATTCTCTCAAAATTTACTAACTGACTAGACCAGTATGCACCATCCCACTCAGTCAAATACAAGAAACATAACAGGCATTCCACACTTTTAAATCAGAGAAAACATGACTTCTAGTGTCTACTTTTATCGCCAGCCAACTACAAGATACCACAACGCACTCACATCTATCCCACAGCACAAGTACACAGCATCCATATTTTTGAAATCAACAGCATACATATCATTTCAGTCTCAACTCAAACATATAACACAATCTCATGCCAGAAGCACAACCGTCATATCTATGCACAATTACAGTTTAATTTTAGTAAGTTAACTTACCTTGAGGTAACTAAGCGTGATTGAAAAACACCGAACAATTTGATATATCACCAACCACGTTATGCGAAAAAATGATCTAATACACACATATAAGGGTCTCACATCAGAGGCATACCAATCTCAATAAATTTCCTAAACGAAAACTCACCCAAATGAGACTACTGTTTGCTGTCCAGTTTCCAAATTAAGCTCCGCCTTTAATAATTCGATCTCCACTTACTACGGATACCTCAAATTAAGATCAACGCTAATGGGTATTCCATTAAAGCATAAAAGACCAGTAAATTTTAACTTACAACTCCCTTACCCACTAACTGAAATCGCTGAGCATTCAAGATGCGTGAGGCTGTTTTTCTTGAGGCAGAGGCGACGGCGATCGATTCTGAGCGACAGAAACGCACAGATTTGAACTGCGACGGTGGTGTGCGAAAGCTGTACACAATAGGGAGAAAAATAGGGAGTGAGACCGAGAGGGCAAACGAGAGAGAGAAAGAATTCTGAGAGACAGATCTCACCGGAAACTCGCGACGAGGCGGCGGCGGCGAGGCTGCAGATCGGCGATGGCGCGGCGACTTGCGTGCGGTCAAAGGCGATTCACGGCAGTGGCGTTCAGACGAGCGTGGATGAAGGAGCGGCAGATCTATTACAGAAGAGAGAAAGTGAGTTGAGAGAGAGTGAGATTGAGGGAGAAAGAGACGAGAGAGAGAGAGACGAAAGCTCAACGACGGCGGACGAAGAAGCTGGGAGGGCGGCGGTGGCTTGCGGCGACGAACGACGACGGTGGTGGCAGCCCGCGGCGGCGCGACGGACTGTGTGCAACGAGAGAGAGAGAGAGCTGAGATGGAGAGAGATTGCGGTGAGGGAGAGAGAGAGAATCGGGGGAAGAAGAAGGAAAGATCTGAAAAAAAATCTTTTTTTTTTCAACGGTCAGATTGACTGAAAATGTGGGGGGGGGGGGGAATTTCCCCCCACTCCCCCATTTTGACCGGCTAAAAAAAGCCATTTCCCTCCTCTGTTTTTTTTTTAAAAAAAAACAAAAACAAAGTGGCTGTTACACGTTGCTCGACACCGCAAGATAGCAGCCCAACCTCAAGACGCTGTGGGCCTAACATCCCTTTTCAGAATATGCCTTCCTTATTTGAGTAGCAATTTTTCTGAAGGAATTGAATCCTCAGCAGAAGCAGTTTTCACCGAGTGTGATTTAATTTCAATTGTTTGAATACCAATACGTTGGACAAAAACAGAAAACTATTTTCTACACTAGATTAAGCATGCATATTTACAGATCTAAAACTATTTTAGATGCAAGAACACTTACGTAATTGGAGCCAAACTCAGCACAAAGCTCCAATTCTTGATCTCGGGAAGGTCCTAGACACCACCAATAACGAGCACCTGCTATCCTCTTGGATTACTGAGACTACCGGCTTGTGGGAACCCAAAAACGTCTTGGAAGGGGATTTTTCCAGCAACAATGTTGCTGATTTTGTGAGAGATTTTGAGAGAGTTCTTGGACAGAATCTCCTCACTGTGTTTTTCGTAAAACGTTAGAATGAGAGCTACAGTTGGGAACTCCTCTCCACTATACGATAAGTGGGGAGGGAGCTATTACCCTACTTAATTTGGACCGTTGGATCTAATCAAAACGATCTCGACCATCAACTAATTAAATAATTATAATTTAATTAATTAATTAATTATAATTAATTTAATTAAATCAATATTAATTAAATCAATTATAATATAAAGTATTTAATTCAATTTGAATCATATTCAATTAAATTAAATTGGTCATTCAATTAATTCTCAATTAATTGATTCCCATATTAATTAAATATCAAATACTTAATTAATATTTCGATTGAATCATATTCAAGTTTATCTCTCTCTTTTAACCTATAGTTTTAATGTGCATCAAATGTACATTAATTATTAACTATAGTTTTAATTTGACTAAATCACATTTAACCAAACTAAATTAAATTAATTAATTCATGAACTAATCAAATATCACATATTTAATTAAATTCATATTCTCTCATTTAATTTTGAATCACATCCAAAATTAATTTTATTATAAATTTTAATTCTCTAATTAAACTTATGTTATAATGTATCTCCATACATTATATTAATTGTATAAAAAACAATTAACTAAAATTCCCTTATTATTCAAGACTATATTATCTCAGTACCCGTTACGAGCTAGCAGGTGGACCTAATGGACCTACAGATCAGAAGCTCCAACAACACGAGATTAATTAGCTAAACTCATTAATCAAGTTAATCAACATTCGTTAACTGTGTGTCACTCCACAAAAGACCCACAACTGCACTCTTCTCACTTTAGAATATTTCTGTGTCCATGGATATCGACCAATACAGTAAGTCAATCCTTCACTAGTGTTTGTAACGCCAGCTGGGTCAAATTACCGTTTTACCCCTGGGTTACCTCTGGATCCTTAAGTACCACTGATCCCTCTAATGAACAACCTGTTTAGGGTCCAACCACTAAACATAAATTTCTCTCGGGCTAGGAGAGGACAGCACGCTTTTGTTCAAGCCCCGGAATCAGCCTTTCAGGGAACACACATCTACTTGCCCCAATAGGGGAAGGAATGACTTTCATCTCGTACTGTCATGTTCCCAGCCCCCATTCGGTCTTGTCCCTGAAATGGTAGGATTATTGAGTCGGCGAACAGGTCACTCTCACCCATACAAATCTAAGGACAATCCCTCATGAAAAGAAGTTCATAACAGACTCAGGATTGAGATTGAGTTACCTAGGTCATCCTATTGAAATAGAAACCTAAACTTGTCAACAACGTTACATCTAGTGGTTACTATTTCGCGGTCCGGTCTTATGCAAACTCATTACATAGGATACCCCCACTCGCATGTCTTCTACACGGATGCTTTGGATCATTGCATCTGTATCGAATACAAAGTGGGTCGTATCTCATAGTGTCACCAGGATAAGGTACCCAACCTTATCCCTATACTATAGACCATTTAGGTTGTTACTTGGACACCGATCCCTGTATGTCCCCACGTACTAGTCCAAGTTTCATTTAAACAACCTTGGATCTTAGTTTATTGGATTTAGGGTTTATTAATGCAAACTCGATTATTCAATAACCAAATTACTGAATCACTCAAATAACGCTTTATTGAGATCGAATAATTTGTTTCATTTACTATCTACGAGTTTTAGGGCATAAAACCCAACATTTTCCTATTTTGAGCCTCGTTTCAATGCCAAATTCAGATGATTTCAATGTCCAAGACCTCTATAAATATGTAGCTTAGTTTTAGTATTTTCTCAATAATAGCCGTTTTTCCTCTCTAGTTTCAAGCTCTCTTTTAAGTTTTCTTAGTCTAAGGGTTGGTTGATCAAGCCTCAAGCTTGAAATGTGCTTGTCTATGGCCAACTAAGCTCCGATTGCTGTAATCGAGACATCGGTGTGTAAGTTCAATTGCTTTTAATGAAGTTTCTTGCGCTTTAATATTCAATCGCATGCTTTAGTGATTCTATCTTTGTTTCTATAAATTCAAGTAATGCTATGAAAAGATTGACAACCTTTGACCGCAGTTTGCTTGAGTTTACTTGCTAATACCCCCCCTTTTCGATTACCTCAAAGCACAAAAGAACTTAGAAATAAACCAGTTGTTCCCTGTGTTCAACCTCAACCACTATCGCTACAAGTTTAGCTTTAGGAATCGTGGACTATAAATTTATTTGACAAGAGACCTTAGCAAATCTTTTTCGTCAAGAGGTCCTCACAAATAGTGGAAAAAATGGGTAGGGGACTGTACAAATCGATGTTTTGAACAAACCCTTTAAAAGTTTGACAAATAAAGCATCTTTTGACAAAATTAGCAACATATCCTTAGGTAATTTTGACCAATAAAATTGAGTATTTAAAAGATGAAGTGTCTTATCTCTCCCAAAATGGCCAGCTAAACCACATAAATGTGCATCTTTAATAAATTTCTCTTTTAGGGATGTGTGTTTTAAATAAAAAAATATATATAATCAAATATATTAAAATCACCAACATCAAGATGATTCAAAAATTTGTCCCAAATAGAATAAAAATAAGAATCCTCTTGATAGGCGTAGGGGTGAAGAATTTATTTCTCCTTTAATAATGGATAATAAAATTGTTCTAGTGCTTAAAGCATTAGCAACCTTATTTATCATCTCTGATTTATGTTTGATAAAGCAAGGTATTTATGCAAGCTAGAAAATGGAACAGTGAAAATTGTGACCTTAAAGTCTTTGGTTGTGTGGCCTATGCACACTATAAAGAAGGGAAGCTTAATCATCGGGCAAAGAAATGTCTTTTTCTTGGATATCCTAGTGGTACTAAAGGGTATCGTTTATGGTGTCTTGAGAAAGGAGAAGAAAGTGTATTATTAGTAGGGATCATGTAGTTTTTGGATGAGACTAAATTTCCTCTTCAAAGCACGCCTACTAATGAATTTGAAAATGTCCAACATCAAGTGTTGAAGTTAACCTTGATCAACTTAACAAAGCTAAAGCTACTGATGAGCATGAGAAATCTAATCAGCAGCTTGAACAAGAGCATATAGAGAGCAAAGACAATGTTGAATCAGCTGGAAACCTACAGGATTACAGGTTAGCTCGTGATAGGCCAAGGAGAGAAATAAAACCACCAACTTGTTATGCAACTATTGATCTGGTTCATTATGCACTGCAAGTTGAATTTCTGAATGCTAAATCTGAACCACTGTCTTACAGTGAAGTAGTAAATTCACAAAACAGTAAAAAATGGATCGATGCAATGGATGAAGAGATGGAGTCCTTACTTAAGAATAAGACTTGGGAGCTAGTGGAGAGACCTTTAAATAAAAAATTGATAGGCTGCAAGTGGATATTCAAAATCAAACATTATTCGAATACTTATTTGCCAATACGGTTTAAAGCTAGGTTGATGGCAAAAGGATTTACACAAAAATAGGGCATAGACTTGTTGGGTTTTATGCCCTAAAACTCTTAGATAGTGAATATAAACAAATTGTATACTTGTTTCAATAAAGTATTATTGAGTTTCTACAATAAAGTGTTATTGTTAAGTATTGCACAATATGACCCAAATCCAATAACCTAAGATCCAAGGTTGTTTGCATGTAACTTGAACTAGTATGTGGGGACATACGGGGATTGTTGTTCAAGTAACAACCTAAAAGGTCTATAGTATAGGGATTGGCTGGGTACTTTATCCTGGTAACACTATGGATACGACCCACTTTGTATTTGATACAAACGCAATGATCCTACGCATCCGTGTAGGGGACATGCGAGTGTGGGTATCCTATGCAATGAGTTTGCATAAGACCAGACCGCAAAATAGTAATTGCTAGTTGTAACACCGTTAACTAGTTAGGTTTCTATTTCACTAGGATGACCTAGGCAACTTAGTCTTAATCCTGAGTGGATTATGGAATCCTGTTCACCAGGGATTGTCCTTTGATTTTTATGGATGAGAGTGGCCAGTACGCCGACTCAATAAGCTTATCATTTTGGAGACAAGACCTAATGGGGAGTTGGGAACATAATCACACAAGATGAAATTCACTCCTTCCCGACTTTGACGAAGTAGATGAGTGTTCCATTAAGTGGTGTCTCCAGGTCTTGAACAAAGAACCCTACCCTGTCACTGGCCTGAGAGGGGTTTCTGTTTTTGTGGTTGGACCACAAATAGGTTGTTCATTAGAGGAGCATTAGTACTTAAAAAGGTAGAGGTAACTCAGGGGTAAAACGGTAATTTGACCCAGCTGGAGTTACGAACACTCGTGAAAGACTAACTTGCTTTTACTGGTCTATATCCGTGGACACGGAATTATGTCTGCAGTGAGAAGAGTGCAACTGTGGGTCTTTAGTGGAGTGAACCTGCTAACGAAAATTGATTAATTGGTTAATGAGTTTAGCCAATTAATCTCACATCGTTGGAGCTTCTGATTTGTAGGTCCATTAGGTCCCACTGGTAGCTCGTAAAGAGACTTGAGGCAATTAAGTATTAATTGTAAATTGAAAGTTTTCAATTTATTTAGGGGAATCATATAATGTATGTTGATGCATTATAATATAAAGTTTATGAAACTTTATAGTTTAATTTTGAATTAAGTTCAAAATTAATTTTTTGAGAGAAAATATGTGAAAGAGTTCAAATAATTAATATGAATTGGATTCGTATTAATAAAATAAATAATTTAATAAAATCCCTAAAATTAAATATATGATATTTAATTGGGTAATTAATTAATTATGGAATTAATTAATTATTTATTAAAATTAGATATGAATAAGATAATAGATTTGATTAGATCTTATTCATGACCTTTTCTTATAAGGACTAGATCTTGGTATTTTCCTATAAATAAGACCCCTGGGGTGGGGTGAAAGTCATCTCATTCATTCTCATGCTCTTAGAGAATTCCCCTAAAGGCTTTCTAGACTCCCACCAGTCTTCTGCCTCTAAAAGTCTCAGAGTCATACCGAGACGCTTAGTCCCTATGAAATCAAGAAAGGCGTTCTTGATATTTCAGAGACGACAAACGACGGTATGTATGCTTCTCTCGTTTAGATTAAATCTAAGGTTGTATGGTTCACCTTAATAAATATAAATCTAGAATAGTTCTAAGTTTATTGCCAATGTACTGGTATTTTAGATTAAACAAAATTAACTATGAATCGGTCCGAATTCGCTTCCGCTTAACGGAATTAAGGAATTCCAATCCTACCAGACTACGATGAGATCTTTTCTTCAGTAGTGAGACATTCCTCCATTAGAATTTCTCTCTCGTTAGTTGCAACCTATGACATGGATCTTCAGCAGCTTGATGTTAAGACTGCTTTCCTCCATGGAGGTATATCATAAACCAGCCGATAGGGTTTGTGGTAAACGGTATGGAAAATAAGGTTTGTCTACTTAAAAAGTCTTTATATGGGTTGAAACACGCCCCAAGGAAATGGTATTTAAAATTTGACTCGTTTATAATGTCATGTGGTTTTTCAAAAAGTAAACTTGACCATTGTGTTTACTATAGACATTTTAAGAATAAACCTTCTATTATATCTTGATGACATGCTTCTAGCTTCCCAAGATATTGCTGCTATTGAAGACATCAATCAAAAACTTAAAGGGTGGTTTGAAATGAAGGATCTTGGAGATGTTCAACGAATTTTGGTCATTGATATCATCAGAGACTGTAAAAACGGGACATTGAAGTTATCACAGCAAGAATACATCTTGAAAATGTTAAAAAGGTTTGGTATGTCAACATGTAAACATGTAAGTGTACCTATTGCTAATCATTTCAAAATTCCAGGTCTTCTTCAATCACCGAAATCCTCAGAAGAAAAGCAGCAGATGGAATCAATTTCATTTGCTAACGCATAGGAAAGCCTTATGTACCTAATGGTATGCACACACCCAAACTTGGCTCACGGATTAAGCGTGGTAGGAATGTACATGTCTAACCCTAAAAATGAGCATTAGATGGTTGTCAAATGGTTAATGTGATATGTCAAAGGTACAACAACATATGGCCTTTAATACAGCTTAGTTTCAACTCAAAAATCAAAAGTGGAAGGGTACATGGATGGAAACTACTACTAATCAAGATAGAAGAAGATCTTTCACAGGTTTGTCCTTTACTCTTTATGGTAACACAATTAGTTGGAAGTCATCTCTTCAGTCTATTGTTGCCTTGTCAACTACTAAATCTGATCAGTATATGGTTGTGACTAAAGCATTTAAAGAAGCTCTCTGGTTATATGAATTGTATGAAGAACTTGGTGAAAGTCTAGAGGATCATGTGGTCATTTTTTGTGATAGTTAGTATGCTATCCCTTTATCTAAAAATCAAACGTACCATGAACAAAAAAAGCACAGTTGTGCGTTACCACTTTATTAGAGATACAATAGTGGAAGGAAAGACAAAGTTAGAGAAGATTGCATCTTGTGATAATGTTGTTGATGCATTGACCAAAACATTACCTTTGAGTAACTTTGAGAGTTGTCGTGAAACTCTCAAAGTTGGTCCTCTGTAAATATGGATCAATGAGGCACTTTACTCACAGTTTAATGAGCTGCTAGTGTGTGAATGATATGTTGTTAAGGTGGAGAAATTTTGTGATTGACTGATTAAATTTTTAAATTTTTCTATCCACTAGGAAATTCCCTTTGTCTGAGCTGGAAATCTTGGAAGAGCTTTAGCCAACACATTTATTTAATTAGTACACCTGAATTTGAGTGTGTGTACTTGAGCTGCCACATCACACCAGTATATATCAGAGAATTTTATAACCATTTATTTCTTTTCAGTTATGAATGTCGAAGGAAATTTTTATGTTAATCTGTGACGTGAACAATTTATCTGGCATGTGCAAGTCTCGTGCAGGTTGGTTTCCAATCAATGGTTGTTTAATCGGGGAAGAAGTTGCTCATTCATCAGAATGTGAGAAAACCCATCTTCTAGAAAGAGTCCTACTGAGAGAGACAGAGCCAGTCTTCCAAGGTGTGAACCTCTAGAAGGTCTGTTTTTGTGTTGAATGCAGCCGAGTGTTGATGGATTGAAAGAATAGTGGATTTATTCTTTGTATGAGGTATTATCCTCTATAATAACATACTTGAGCTTAGTTGATTTAAAGTAAAGTGCCTAAAGTAGATGTAGATCCGTTTTTGGATTGAACCACAATAAAATCTATGTTTTTCTTCTTCTCTTCCTCTCTATTTTGCTTTGTTAATCTTCTGCGGTCAGTTGTTTAGTTTGTTATGCTATTTTTGAGTTAATTTGTTGGTGTTATCTGTTGTGATAGTTCATTGCTTGGGTGAATTGAATTTACAACTCATTTGTGTTTGTATGACCTCTATGTAAGGCTTGAATATCAAATTGCCAGTCTCCTTAAAGGATGTGTGACAAACATCCATATCAAGAATGTCACAAATGATTTGGTCTTTGTAACTTGTTCCAATTGAAAAAGGAATAGTACAAACCTCATTTACACGAGCCTCTCCCCCTTTTTAATCCAACCGACTTTAAAAGAACTGAGGTGGGGATCTTTTTTTTAAATTAAAGCATTAATGAGGTTTCTTGATACAATATTTTCACTACTCTCACTATCAATTATTACATTGCACACTTTTCCCATGATAGTACATTTAGTTATAAACAAGGAATGTCGTTGAGGATGAGTTCCTGTTTTGGGTGTATGTAAAATTGGTTAAACAACATAGTTAATTTCTTTAATCACCCTTGGCATATTCAATTTCCTCATCTTCCTTCTCATTATCATCATTAATATTATCATCTTCATTCCCACAATCTTTCATTAATGCAATTTGTTTTCTTGTTGGGCACCGATTATGTCCTTTTTTCCACATTTGTAACATTTATTGATGTTGATTTAGCATAAGGATTGGTTGATCTTCTAAGATCTTGATTGTTTGGATGATTTTCAGTGAGCCTATCGCCTCGTGTGAGTTTATAAAAATACAGGTTTTTTTTTTTTTCCTTTATCAACATTTGAAGTTGAGCCTTGTTCAAACTCAAGGTAAGTACTATCCTTTTTGTTCCAAAAGTTAGATTTTTTTTTTTCAGTTCTATTTTTTAAAAAATTGTTGTTTTTGGAGAGTTAAATATAATTGTTCTTCCAATGTTTCAACCAACGAAGCTGCTTTAGCCAGGACATTTGGGTTTTGTAAATGTAATTGATCTTTTATTTGTTTGTTTAGCCCATAAATATATCTCACGACTTGTTGTTGATCACTTTCTACTAAATTGTTACAATCATTCAACCTATAAAATTCTTCAAAATATTCTGTTGCAATTCTAAAACCTTGTTTACAATTTTGGTATTTTTTAAATAGCTTTTTCTCGTATTATTTCTGGTAGAAATCATTCTTTAAGGAGCTCTTTCATCTTAGGGCATATGTCCGAATGGAAAATTTTTCTATTCTCTCTCTATTTGTTTGAAATTTCTCCCACCAAGCAAATGCATGCCTTTTAGTTTTAAGGTAACTAGTTGTACTTTCTTGTTTTCAGAAGTTGACATGTACTTAAAAAAATCTTCAACATGTTTAATCCAAACAAGAAAAAATCAGCATCTAACCTCCCATCAAAGACAGGTAGATCAATCTTCATTTTATAATTCAGCTCTTCAAGTTGTCGGCCATCTCAACGATTTTGTCTTTGGTTCTCATAGGGTGGACCGATTTGATCAATTTCACCTTCTTCGTCAAATTCATCAAATGTTTCTTGGATTATGGACAGCACCTTGGAAATTGCTAGGTGGGAAATATCTATGTTCTTGATGTTCTCTTGGAAATTCAAAATCCACCATTCTTGGAAACTAATGGGTATTGGTTCTCTTTTTCGTTCAAGCTCCATTACATTCATTCTTTTTGCCAAGGTTTGTACCAACATTTGTACTCGACCCAAAGAATTTTATAATTTACTTGTTGTCCCTTTGAGTTCGATGTTTCTTGAGGTAAGGATTTCATGTGATAGCTCAATTTGCTCTTGAGAATTGTGCACAACGACACCATCTTCTGTTCCCACTCAGAACTATGTCTGGATTGAGATTATCTTTTTGACCAGTCATTCTTTCTCTCTCCAAGAACTACAACTCTGATACCACTTAATGTAATTCAATAGGAAATTTTTATTCAAAATTTGTAGCACTTTAACTCTACATCTCTTTTATAACAAAACAGACAAAAATGTATCAATCTAATGAAACCCAAAACCCAACCAAAGAAGTCCAAAGTCCATTCAAATAAAAACCTAGGTTTAAAAGCAAACTAAATCCAGCTACTCAAACAATTCCCCTTTTTCACGATTTTATCCTTCATTAGAAAGACTCATCCAATAGCCTAAACCCACTCATTTAATTAAGAGACAACTAGATAAATAGCCATTTTTAAATAGTTGTTTTGAAAAAAAGTCACCCGAATTTACAATTTGAAAAATGGCCAAATGCTAATTTTAGTAAGTTTTTTTGGTAAAAAATGGAAAAAAAAATGCACCTAACTGACATCTTAATTCAGAAATTATTTAAATCAAATACGCTATTAAAAAGGAGAGAATCTAGGAATTTACAAATTAATTCAGCGTGGAATTCAATAACAGAATTTCAAAATCAAAAAGATAAATCTGAAAAAAAAAAATCAAATTAAGAGATTTGATACTAAATTCAAATCACCGATTATGGAGAAAAAATAGGAAAAGATAAAAAAATACAGTATATGGATTAAAAAAAAATCTTTTGCAACTAAAATTCCATCTGCAAATTGAAGAAATGGAAAAAAACAATGTAATTGAAAAAAAAAAAAAAAAAAAACTCTACGTACATTCCCAAAATAATACCTTAATGTAATTGGAAAAAAAATGCTAAATTATAAAAAATGCCCCTGAACTATGGTGTTTGTTTCAAAAATACCCGTGAACTTTAAAAAATGTTTCAAAAATACCCTTGTCGTTAATTTTTGGATGGAAACCATTAAAAATTTTAGTTTCATTAATACTCTTTAACTTTCAAAAGATTATAAAAAATAAACCTTATTATAAAATGCTTCTTTTTTTTTCCTTCTCTCACCGTAAATTCTTCTTCCATGAAAATTAATGAAAAGTTTTACCTATTTTTCATGTATTCATACACTAGGAGTTTTTCTTCTCTTTCAACACATCATCCCAAGAGCTTGACTAGATTTCGGCAATGGTATTTTTGAAACATTTTTAACGGTTTTAACGGTTTCCATCTAAAAATTAACTGCAAGAGTATTTTTGAAACGTTTTGTATAGTTTAGGGGTATTATTGAAACTTTTTAAAGTTCAGGGGCATTTTTTAAACAAACCCCATAGTTCAGGGGTATTTTTTATAATTTAGCCAAAAAAAAAAAACTCAAACTAATTTACCTCTCATTCACTGTTGATTTTCATAGGATTCACATCTCTTTGCACCTTTTTCCCTATAATTTTTTCTGCATACCGCAACCTTTCACTGACCAAGAATTGAAAAGGTAAAATTAGTGCCTTGAATTTTGGAATGAACTATTAATTGCAACTTGAATTTCGAAGGGAGAAAAGGTTCCAAAGGAATCAAAAAAGGGTGAAGCGGATGATAAAGAAGAAGCTAAAGAGGAAGTAGAGCAATCTAAGGTATAAGAATTCTACACTTTATTGTATCCTGATCTTTATCTAATCACAATTACAGTGTGTATGAAAAAAGGTAAGGGTTAGTCGTCTTTTAATCTCAATCTCACCCAACCGACACAAGAATAACTGGCTCATGATTTTGTATAGGAATAGATGAACTTTCCTTATGAAAGACTTGATCTCTATTTTCCATTTTGAATATATGAACTATGATTATGTAATAGTTTGGACTTCATGTTTAGGGGAGTATGACATACAACTTAACTTTGAAATGTTTAAAAGAAAGCTTGACTTTGGATTTTGCCTCAGCCAAATTGATGTTTCAAAGTTTTCTAGGTATATTCGACTTGTTGGAATGACAATGTATATTTATTTTGATAAGCTAAGGGAAATGACAATGTATTTGTTGGAATGGAAATAAGGTAAATTCATTTCCAATGTAGTTTAATGTTTGCTCTTAATTTATTTTACAAGTTCCCATAGTAGTTTGATGTTTGCAGTATTTCCAAGTGATCCTTAATCCTTATTGAAGATTTAGACTTAAAGAAACGTGTCTCTATTTTTACTAGTTAGTCTGGGGTGATTGGTTTTGCTAGTAAACTTACTTTAAAATTGTTGTTAATCCCAAGTTAACTTGAAAAATATGGTTGTTAGCTGGAAACGTAAGATAAAAAGGCATAGTTCTAGTTAGCTGGAAGACAAATAGACTGTATTTGTTATATGATTAGATAATACATTCCAAATATCTACATTGTAATTCTAGCTAATTTTAGTAGTTTTCAAAATTGGAAGATTACAATGAAATAGGTGGTTTGCCTATGTTCATTTTTTACCATGTCAAGACAACATGAATGTTTATCAAAAAAAATTCAAACAACCCAAAGTTGAACATTCTGAAAGTGGAAGGATCTAACATACCAGTCGTAAAATGGTTCCTTGCACCTAACCACTAGTTGTTTCTTGTTTGACTTCACAATCTTAAATTGAAAACTATGTTTGAGGGTAAATAGATATACGACTTTCTTCAGATCAGTCTTTGATTAGAACACATACTTTTCTTCCAAAGGTATGTTTACTCCGTAGGAATCAATGTCACCGGAATCAATTAACTTAAATTTTTGTTTTTTTTGGAGAGAATGATGGACTTCTCAGGATTTTGTTGCATACACACTGTATTTGTAGCATTTACAGTTTTAGAATGATCATAGTCTACTACGATACTGATTTCATTGGTCGTGCTGCTGGAAATAGAAAATAATAGTCATGCAACGTCTCTATCCTCACAAAGCCTAAATACTGTCAGTTTTCCAGAAATATTGCTATACAAGGAGAGACGATTAATTTTTTTCATTATTCTGAAATGTAAGCTTACTATTTATGCAATCGATGAGTTGTTCGAAGGAATGCACTGACACTGTTGACACCTTGAATCCAGTGTATTGATTGCAAATTATCCCACAACCCATCCTACCATATAGAAAAGAGAATAGTAGACATCTAAATTTGAAAAGAAAGAGAAAAAATTACATTAGTGAACAAAAGAATGAGTATGATTTTTTTTAAAAAAATGAATACAAATACGTTGAAACATACCTATGATCAGCCTACAGTGTTTGAAGGAACAGTGGACCAACAAATCGATCAACCTTCTTGGAAAAGACGATGAAGCAACCCGTAAAAATCTACTGGAAAATTGAATAATAAACCTATATTTTGGGTCGTCTATCAGATTGCAAAGCAAAAAAAAATTTGGATTTGAATTTCAAATGGGAAGAGAGAGAATTTATGTTGTAACTATCCATTCCTTGATTCATGGAATTGGTGGTTTCCTATTTTTTTAAAAGTAAAATTATCAGATATGTTGCAGAGATATAGGGTGGGGCGTGGAAAACGAATCAAGGTTAAAATTGGAAGATTAAAATGCACGAAAATAGGTTAAAAATACCAGTTGGCCATTTTTCATTAAAAAATTCTGTTTGACCATTTTTCAAAAATATACGGTAATTCTAGCCATTTCTAAGGATTCCCCCTATTTCATTATTGTACTTGTTTTTCAAGTTAACTGTATAAGTGGTAAATGTATATTCACACTATGATGGAAAAAATCTTTTAAAACATAAAATATATAAATAATATCCCAACTTACATGTTGTTTGATCTCTATAACACTTTCAATCTTATTTCATATTTATGTTTATAATACATTGAATGCACTTGAAAATAATATATATCTAATAGAAGTTGAAAATTTTGACATTTATCAAAGTTAAAAGTTCATTCTAATGAAATTGAAAGTTTAGAACAAGTAATTAAATTAGATGATTAGTTAAATATATATATATATATATAGTACTTCGATTATTAAAGGCTTTTCTTTTTTTCTTTAAAAGTTAAATTACAAGTTTAATTCTTGATTTTTAAGGATAATGTCTAATAGATCATTGAACTTTAAACATTGTGTAAAAAGAATCTAACAAGTCCTTAAACTTTCAATTTTGTGTCTAATAAGTCCCTAAAATTTATAAATGTTTAATAAGTTCTCAAACTTATAAGATTGTATCTGATTCATGTTATATTAATTTTTTTTTATTTACATAACTATTAGATACAAAAATTGGAAGTTCAAGAACCTATTAAATACTTTTAAAATTTTAAAATTCTATTAGATATGACCCTCGAAGTTTGAGGAGTAAACTAGTAGTTTAACCTTTAAAAACTCATTAATTATAGTAAGACCGTGAATTTTTATTTTATGTCTATTACAATTGTGTTTAATTTTCTTTTAAAAAAGTTGAATATTAGAAAAAATAAATATTTGAACGTCATTCATGGGCACATTAGTTACTTTTAAACTCCAATGACCAAACACAAAGTTAGAGCATTGAACATCTATTACACGAAACTCTAAAAGTGTAAGGACTAAACTGATCATTTAATCTTAAAAAATTATTGTATTTGCCATAACATTTTTTTTGGGAAATTGTGCTAAATAGCTAGGAAAAAAAAAACCCTTCTTGTTTTTTGGCTACGGGAGTTTAGAATTTGCAGGGCTGGCTACCGCATTTTCAGGAACCGTTTTCTAGATTTTTTTTTTACATTTCTACCCCTAGTATATACGGCTACAGACAAACGCCGTTAACAGATTTTTTTTCATACAGTTTCGACTCCCCTTTTTTCGGGGTGGATGAATCCCGATTTACAGGGAGTTCAGTTGGTCATTTCTACCCCTAGTATATACGGCTACAGACAAACGCCATTAACCAATTTTTTTTTCATACAGTTTCGACTCCCCTTTTTTTGGGGTGGATGAATCCCGATTTACAGGGAGTTCAGTTGGTGGTTTGTTTTCAACAATATAAAAAGATCTACCTATTTTTTAGGCTTAGGTTTCAACGTTTCCAATGGTAAAAAAAAAAAAAAAATTATCCTCCACATTTTGCCCCTCATTTAAATGTCATAGATTATTTTTTATTTGTTGCATATCACAATCAAATTACCGGTTGTAATTTTACAATTAGAAGTTGTTCTCAAACCAACATGACGACAGTACAATCGATGACGATTTTGTTTGGTGGTGTCTAGAATGCGGATGGTCTTTACAGTGAGTTCAAGTCCGAAACTGTGGCTGTTATGTGTGATTCTAATCTTAATCAGTTTACAGAATGCGTGGCAAAATACCTCAAGCTCTAAGACAACAGTAGAATTTCTCGACTAACACTCTTCAAGGGAAGGCCATTGACAGAAGAACGTTAATCAAAATTTACATTTTTTACGCTATATCTAGAATGGGGGGAGGGGGGGTAACAAACAGTACATACCTCACTCGGATCCGACTTATCTTCATCAATTCTCTGAGTTCTCTCTTTGACTTTTGGTTTTTTGGTTGCAAAGAAAAAATGAAATCCCTAAAATCAGGGGATTATATATATGGTTGTTGCAAATATAAGAGAAATGAAGCCGTTATCTACAAACATTCGGTCCTTTAGTTTAAAAAATTTGGTGGCAGTCGTCGTCGAGAAGAAGACTCAATGGAGCGTGCGGGTTGCGTAGAAGGCTCGTCGGCATGGCGGGAGAGGCTCGTCGGCGCTGCAGAAGAGGTTCATCGGCACGGTGTGGGAGGTAGGTAGCGCGATACACTGGTGTGGGAAGAAGGTTCTTCACGGGAATGAAGCAGACGAGGTGGGGAATGGAGGTTTTCTTAGGGTTTGGTTCTCAAAATGTGAGGTGTGGAAGATGAAGAGCAACGGGCGTGGTGTGGAAGATGAAGAGCAACGGGCGTGGGGAGGAAATGCATGGAGGCAGGTTGGTTGGAGGGTTTGTGTTGATTGGATTTGTCATAATTGTAGCATTAAGTTCTTTTTTTTAGTTGTTACCAATTTGGGGCATTTTTAACGCATTTGCAAGGATATATCTTCTGATTGAGGGAGCTGATTTTCGAATTGACGCATAGGATTTTCCAGAAAACAGTTCTTCAGTAGTACGAAGATGTGTTAATGACGGTTGAATTATGTCATAACATTTATTAGTTTTTTTTTTTTTTTTTTAGTACATCAACATTTGGGAGTGGGGGGATTCGAACCTCTGACCTCATGGTCGAGAGTACATGCCAATTACCGCTGAGCTAAGCTCGCTTTGGCCATAACATTTATTATTATTATTATGAACTATTTTTATAAAAAAAAATACATATTTCTAAACATTTTATAAAATAATTATACCCATCCTAATTTCTCCGATTCAAAAGTACTTTGATAAGAGCAATCTCTTTATTTTTTTTTTTTTTAGTTTGAAGAACAATCTTTGTTGGTTGGTTTGTTTTCCTATTTTCTAGTTAAGAAGATTAATGGAGGTGGAACCCATAAACTTTAGGGGCAACTAGATAAATGGCTATTTTTAATTGGGCATTTTGAAAAATGGCCATATGATTTTTCCATTTGAAAAATGGCCAATTGCTATTTTTAGTAGGTTTACGAAAAATGCCCCTAAACAAAATCTAAATCCAATGAACCGATAAATTCAAATACAGCGTAAATGCAGTGAACTATAAATACAAATACAACCTAAATTTAGGAGAGAATCTAGGGTTTACTCTTAATTTAAGGGCCAGTTGAAAATCAATCAAATTCAAAGTATCAAACCTAACAAATAAGATAAAAAACATCAACCAATTAGCATGAATCAAGGGAGAGAGTTGTAGAATTAAAAAAAAAAAAAAAAATTGTTAACTCTTACCTTAAAAATAGGGAGTGCACAAAAATGATTGAATCGGTTAACTTGTGTGTATTTAAATTACTAAATTCATTTAGACACGAAACCCTATTTTCTTTTCCAAACCCTCACCAGATATTGTCTAGTTGGGTATTCAATAAACTAACTTCAAAGTGTATTTAGTAAACTTGCAAATAATTTCAATATTGAAAAATAGGAAGAAATCATTACTCACAAATGGTTACTGGAAAAATAAAAAATATTCAAGTTTATAAAAAAAAAAAATTGCAAATACAATGTATTCAGTAAACAAATTATGCAAATACAGTGTATATAGTAAACTAATAATTTACTATGATAAACATCAAATCATCTAAAAAACGAGAAAAAATCATTACTCACTATTTCCATCCAACTTAATTCGAAAATTGGGATTTAGTATTCACCTTGTTTTTTTTTAAAAAAAAAAATTGAAACCCTTGAGATTCTTCCCATTTTCTTGGTTTGTGCGGTCTTTCCCATTCTCATCTTCCAACCATTACAAACGAAATTCTTGAGAAACCTCTGATTTTCTTTTGGGCACCTTTCTCCATTCTATTCTTCCTCCAAATGCTTCTTCCTCCAAAAGCTTTCATTTGGAAACCATTAAAGACTTTGAAAATAAATAAAAAATACTTTGTGTTGGAAAATAGGATACAAAGAGGAAAATAATGATAGATAAATACAAAATACAGTATTTAACATACCTATGATGTAGATCAATAACCCTTTCAATGGTGATATGAACGACAAAGCAAAAAATCGATGAATGGCAAAAAGTTGGGAAAAACGATGAAGATGCTGATTAGATAATTAAAATATAAGAATCTAATCGAAAATTAAAAATGAACACCTAATTTCCATGTAATCTTTCACTTTTAATAAAGATAAAATTTGAATTTGAATTCTGAGAGATAGGAGAGAGAAGATAGATATTGTAATTCCTTGATTTATGGGATAAACTGTTTTGTTTTGTTTTTTTTTTTTTGTTTTTTTTGTTTTTTTGTTTTTTTTTTGTTTTTTTTAAATAAAATCAGATAGTGGCTTCCTAAAAATAGGGTGTAAACGTGAAACTTGACTCAAGGGTATAATTAGAAAGACGATCCTCACGAAAATAGGTTAAAAAACGGTTTAACCATTTTTCATTAAAAAATCCGGTTGGCCATTTTTCAAAACTACCCGCCATTTCTAAGGATTTCCCTCAATTGGGCAGCCCAAAGATCAGCAGATCTAATTATTTGGGCCGCCTGAATTTAAGCCATCTGGGGATGCATTTGATTGGGATTGGGTGGCTATAATTTGAATTTCTTACGAATGTTTCATAAATTTATCTGACTATAATGTTATTATTCTAAATAATTTAGTAAAATTACTCCCACCAAATTTTGGAGTTGAAATTTTAATTGAAGTACATGTTTTCATGTCAGTTGAGATATGTTTATGTTAACACTTATTTACTCATATATTTGACAATATTAAGACGTGTTTCAAGTGTAATAAAAACGAGGAGTCCTTAAATGGTTTAAAACGCTTCCTACCTTAGACCTTTAAAATTTTGAAGTGGTTTTTTTTTTTTTTTTTTTTTTTTTTTCAAAAAAAGAAAAAAGAACTACAACTTATAAGAAGTATTTCAGAAAAACCAAAACAACTTATATTTGATTGGTCTTTAAATTAATTTTTTTTTAGTTTAACACTTTTTCTATATACCCTTTCGTTATTTTTTTTTTCCTAAACACTTTTGATCACTATTCTAAGAATTAGTCAATTCTAGATTTGTTGGTTAAGTTAATGTTAATTAAGAACTTCTTTAAAAATTATTTTTTTTTTCTCAAAACATTTTTAATTAAAGCAGTGTTAATTAAAACACTAATATCGTTAGTTACATTTTCTTAAAAGTGATGTTAATTACAAGTTTGTTTGATTGCACAACATCTAAAAGTGATTTTACCAATATAAAATTATTATGAAGTGAATCCCAAACAATGACTTTAAAATCATTTTTGAGAATCAAGTTCCGAATTTTCTTAAAACCAATTTGATTTTTAAAAAACTGATTTTATTTGCTATAAAACATTGCAAATCTGAGGGAAAAAAAATAGCTATCCAAATCACTTGGTAAGTTACACCAGACACTCATTTTGAATATTAAATGTTCTTGACCAGTGGTGATGTTTCTGTACATACAAACGTTTATGAATTTGACTCACAATTTTCTCAAAAGTAGTTTCTCATTGATTTCAATCATAATTAAGAAACTAAAAATTGTAGCCTTCAAACACAATCACTTCTCTCAATCATACAGAGGAAGGTGAGGATTTGGAATCATCAACTCACCTTTTTTATGACTGAAAGATTCTGTTTGGGCAAGAGCAGAGGTATTTTCTAATTCTATTCATTGGCAGCATTAAGTTGCTTGGGAGAATTGAGAGTTAGGCTATGTTTGGGAGTGATTTTGGTAACATATAAATTGTGAGGTCTCCACTTTTCTTTTCAATGTGGGATCCTCAACATGCCCCCTCAAGGATCGGATCCCAATTTTTTTTTTTTTCTTTGGACCGAATACCCATTTGGGTTTAATGGGCTCTGATACCATATCAAATTATATGGGCTTCCATCTCAAAACCAATTGGCAATGAGTGGAGTGACCCTTCTAATATATAAATTGTGAGGTCTCCACTTTTCTTTTCAATGTGGGATCCTCAACAGTCGAGAGTACATGCCAATTATATCTCAAAACCAATTGGCAATGAGTGGAGTGACCCTTCTAATATATAAATTGTGAGGTCTCCACTTTTCTTTTCAATGTGGGATCCTCAACAGTCGAGAGTACATGCCAATTACCATTGAAATAAGCTCACTTTGGCATAATAGAACAATACTCGACTGCATAACAAGACGTATAGGGATTTTTCTACCATAGAACATTTCAAGATTAAATGAGATATGATTTTTGAATTTTTATTTTGATATGTATTATATGTTTTTCCAACCTAACATAATTTATAAAAGTTTAACAATAAAAGAAATGAAAAAATAATTAATAAAAATTGATATTTATCATAATTATTTAGTTAAATAATTTATTGAATGTAAGATGTCATTTTTTGTAATTTGGTAATTCTAAAATCACTTTTGAAACCAAACATAATATTTCAAAATCACTTTTAAATACATGAAAATCACTTTTAAAAATTTGGAACCAAACATAAATATGGTTTTATGAAAATCAATTTTACAAAATCTCTTTTCCCAAAATCAATAATTCAATCATCACTCCCAAACATAGCCTTAAAATTGTTGTCGCAAAATTCCAATTACCTTCACTAGCCACATGAGATGAGTGCTTACAAAGTTCCACATTAGTTAGGTAGAACCAAAAAGCAAAGTATATGTGATGTAATGAAGTCTTCTGAGTGAAACCAAAAACAAAACCATGAAGACTTATGTTCAAAGTGGACAATATCATACCATTATCACATTATGGAACAATGTGGAGGGTCCATTGTCCTTAACACCATCATCTCACCATGGTTGCATTACTCATTTACATTCTAAAAATGAACGAGTAAACGACCTGAGTCGAATTCATACGTTTTTTTCCCATAATGATGTGAATTAGAATCAAATACTTTTCCTAATGTTCTTTGTCATACTGCCAGCATATCCTATAATGATTGAAAGTCATGGAGTAATGACCATACATCAAACAGCTCAATAGTGTTAAATTATCTCTATGTACCCAAAAGCTTAAAGACAATATGGTATGTTTAAATCTTATTAATATAGTGATCTAACACTTTTGGCTAGTGGGTTTGAAAATTAGCATAAGAAGTAATATATGAATATTGATTAGAGAAAAAATGATATTTGAAGCGACTGAACAAAAAGCCTTCTGCAATGATACCATTTGTTAAATCATGGATAATAAAACAAAACCGTCGAAGAGAATTATATACTTTTCTTTCCTAACAAGGGTAACTACAAATCTAACCAAGACTTGAGAAACTTGTGAGTTTTAAAATCCCAAAGCATTAAACTAATGCAAATAAAAAATCAACATGAAATTTGCTGGCATAGAGGAAATAAAGAAGACTCTACCAGAATTTCTTGTAGTGATGAAGTAACTATTAGCAAAGTCTTGTTTATACCCATCATCTATGATATAACTGATGATTCTCTTGTGTAGCTCAAGCAGAGCTCCAAGGACACTAACACTAACAGTAGAATCAAACGTTGCAAATTTCAACAATAAGAGAGAAGTATAAACCTAAAATGAGGAAAAGTATTCAGACAAAGTTATGTTGTTAGATTGAGGATCAATGAGGGAGCAACTTAAAGAATGGGAGGGAAGTGTGTATTGGACAACGATTCAGAAAAGTGAAGGCAATATGAGGATTGAGAGAGTTCTGTTTCTACAAGGGGGCAGGTTTCTGAAAACCAATCTCTGGTTTATGAAGAGCACTTAGAAATAATCAAAGACTCTATAAATGAATGCCACTGTCACAATGAAGCGTGTTTGTTGTGTGGGGTCAATCTCGAATATCCATCAATCCAGGCCCTAGATTGTAATTAAGATCGATTTCGAGCTTCAAACAGCTGAAGTTAAATATTACCTGTAAAACAGCAGTATAACCAGGATGGAGAAAAGTTGTAGCTAGATAAGATACCATCTGAGGAACTCATATGGCATTTTCATGTGGCTATTTGGTTCTCATGATCCCTGCTGGAGTTCCATAATATTTGGTTCATACCCAAATGATCTTAGCAATTTCATCAATCCCTTTAAGACTTCATATATTTCTTCGCTCTGAGAATGCCTCTCATCTAAGGAATAAAACTCAACTACGCTATCATTCACCTCAATCAAGCTACATCCCGGCAATTTTCTGAACCCAGTGTCCCTCATTAAAATCTTCAACCGTGAAACATCTTTCCATCTACCAAGATCTCCATAAATATTTGATAGCATGACATAGTTTGCAGGGTTTTTTGGTTCAAGATGAATGAGTTTCTGAAGAGCTAATTCAGCCAGATCAATGTTTTTGTAAGTCCTGCAGGCACCTAGCAAGGCAGCCCAGATGACAGCATCAGCTTCCATCGGCATCCTCTTCACAAACTCAACTGCTCGGTCCAAAAGACCAGCTCGGCCAAATAGATCGACCATACAACCATAATGCTCAATCTGAGGCACAATTGAGTAGTCATGGACCATTGAGTTGAAATATGAAATGCCTTCTTCAACTAACCCAAGATGGGTACAGGAGCACAACACCCCAATGAAGGTGATTCCATCAGGTTTTTCACCAGTGATCTTCATCTGGTGAAACAAATTTAATGCATCCGCCCCACGTCCATGAGTTGCCAAGCCACAAATTACAGAGTTCCAAGTAATAAGGTCTTTTGAATCCATGCTTCCAAAAACTTCAATTGCATTGTCTATTACACCACATTTTGAATACATGTCTATCAATGCATTTCCAACATAAACGTTACCTTTAAACCCAATCATCGCGGAGTAAACATGCACCCACTTTCCCAAATCAAGAGCTCCTAATCTTGCACAAGCGGATAGCACAGTCACAAGGGTGGCATCATTCGGAACTACAAGGCCATCAATTAGCATTCGTTTGAAACAACTCAATACTTCAAAGAAACGCCCACTATGAGCGAATCCTCCAATTAAACCATTCCAGGAGAAAACATTCCGCTCAGGCATCTCTTCAAACAGCTGCTCACAAGCCTCAACGTCCCCATTATTTGCATAACCATTCAACATTGTATTCCAAGACATCACATCTCGGTTTGGCATTGTATCAAACAGCTTTCTTGCAGCCTCCATATCCCCAATTTCAATATAACCAGAAACCATAATGTTCCACAGCACAATATCTCGTTCTGGTGCCAAGTCGAAAAGCCGGCGAGCAAATGCCACATCATTACAAAAAATGTAGCCACTGATCATGGAAGTCCAGGCTACTATATTTCTATCCAGCATTTCAACAAACACCTTGTATGCAGACCCAATCGCCCTCCCACCAGAGTACACATCGATCAGCGTAGTAGCCACGAATTGGTTCCCTCTAAACCCACCCTTAATAACCTCACAATGAATCTCTTCACCTTCCACAAATGCACCAATCTTCGCACATGATTTGAGAACAAGAGGGAACGTGAAGCAGTTGGGCCTCACGTCCATGCTCTTCATTTTTCCAAACAAGAAAACCACTTCCCTGTAAAACTCGTTATGAACATACCCTCTGAAAGTTGCATTCCAAAGCGCAACTTTTGGGTCAGGAAAATGATCGAACACATGGCGGGCATAAGCAATTCGCTTCAGACCAGCCCACGCAGATACCACACTCGGAGCTACGTATTCATTGTGTTGGAATCCGTGGGTGATTATCTGGGCTTCAACTTTCTGAAGAAGCGTCACTGTCTTGCATGATCGTAACAGAGAAATGAAGTGTTCTTCAAGGACTCTGTGGGGCTGCTTTTGGACTGAATCTAGCAAACGCTTCGCTATCTTTCCCGAAATAAGAATGTCATGTAGAATTTTAAGCGAAGTTATAATGCCCAATCAGAACGATCAAGCAAAAAAGAAAACAACACAAGGATAGTGGTTCAACCTGTCGGTCTACATCCACTTTGAGAACCAGCTTATCAGAGTTTTATTAACGAGCAACAATCAACAATACAGAGTACAATATTTGCACAAATCACACAATGGTGAAATACCTCAAACCTTAATAGATTTGAACTTCAAGCGAAAGACTCACAGCTTCGTTTCAGCCCTCTATAACCGAGACCACTGCTGAAACAAACAGACCCACGCCGACCGTAGTAGCCTCCTGAACCTGTACCCACGGCAACACTCCGGCGAGAAGACATCTCTAAACCGAGACCCACGCTATCACCTACTCCGAGACCCACTGCAGCAGTAAAACGAGACCTCCACGCCGGAGAAGAGACAGTCTCTGAAACTGAGACCCAAACCGGCGTGAAAAAAAGACCCACGACGACTGAAGCAGAGACCCACGCTGAACCGAGACCCACTCTTCTCTATACAGAGACCCAGACCCGAAAGACGGCAATAGACTGCCTCTAAACCGAGTGAGAAACAACCTGAACCGACACCCACACGAAAACGGCGAGAAAAGAGACCGGCGGCGGCTCTTTCTTCCTCTCTCTGTTTCAGCGTGTATGTGTCTCCCTCTCTCTCTGTGTTTTTTTTTTTTTCCATCGTGAATGAGCCCTAAAGTTGGAAGATGATGACTCAATTACCATCATGCCCCTCTGTATTAAAACATTTACAAAAATGTCCCCGTTTATTTTACTTTAATATAACATGTCTTTTTTTTAACTTTCAAATGTAAAAATCAAATCCTAAAATTTTTAAAGTGAAAAAATTAGACTCTTAAATTTTGAAAGGTAAAATTAAACCCTCTAACTATCATGAATGTAGAAATTAAGTCTACTTCATTCAATTTCGCTCTCATATTTCTCCTTCTCACTCCTTTCTCTCTCTCTCTTCCTTCTCAACCGTGGTATCTCTGCAACAATCTTCCATCTCCACACTTTTCCTTAAAAAAATCCAAAACTTGAGCCTGAGGGTTTATTTGGTTTTTAGGACTGTAGTGTGTAGATTCGTGAGAGTTTGATTGGAATCAAGGTCAAAACATGATTCAAGGGAGTATTTCTAGAAGGTTTTGAAAAGAGATTGATAATCTGTGTGGTTTTTGGGACTGTAGCGAGTAAAATTTCGAGAGTTGGATTAAAATTAAGCTTGAGGTGGAATTTACGGAGTTTTCAGAATGTTATGGAAAAATTCCTAACCTGTCAGGCTAATTGGACTGTAGCGAGTAAATTTATGAGAGTTTGATCAAAATCAAGCTGGAGGTGGAATTTACGAGAGTTCGAGATGGTTTCAAAATAAAAAACTTGCTAACCTCTCTGGTTTTTCATGTTTGATTTATGATTTAAATTATTTTAATAAAATAAAGAATCACAACTTTATGTGAAATGGTATGTCTTTTGTAAATGACACAACCCTATGTGAAAGGGTGTGTCTTTTATAAAGGACACAACCCTATGAGAAAGGACGTGTCTTTTGAAAAATGATACAACCTTATGTGAATGGATGTGTCCATTTATCAAAAGACACGACCCTTACACGAAAAGATGTGACTATTTGAATGGCCACAAATAGTCTATAAATATGTGATTCATTTTGAGTTTTGAAGACAAGACACAAACTCTTCTTTCAAAAACTCTTCTCCTACTTCTCTGTACGATTACTTAAATACGATTACTTAAATACCAGTGTTCGAGAATCCTGTGATTGGAGTGCTACATTCATAGGTGGGTAATTCGTCATATGCTGGGAGACAATTGTTCATGATACCTTGAGCACCATAGAGGGAACAAAATTGTCTTAAGAAAACAACGCCATCGTTGGGTTCGGATTGATTTTGTCTTTTGTGTTTACTTAAGTGTTTATGCAAAGGGTGCCAACATTTCAGACTGTATCGAGTACATTTGAAAGAGATTGATTGAAATTAAACTCGAGAAAGAATTTACCGGAGTTCTCGAAGGTTTTGGGAAAATTTTCGAAAAAACTCTCTGATTCATCGAACTGTAGCGAGCAAGTTTTCGAGAGTTCGATTGAAATTAAGCTCGAGATAGAATTTTTCAGGAGTTCTTGAAGATTTTGAAAAAAAAAATCCAAATCTCTCAGAGTTCGATATTAGGAATTTTGGTTCACCGAGTTTCACCAAGTTTTGGATTTCTTGAGGGAAAAATGTGGGAATGGAGGGTTGCAGAGATACCCACACTTGAAAAGGAAGAGAGAGAGAAATGAGAGAATGAGAAATATGAAAGGGAAATTGAATGGGGTGGACTTAATTTCTACATTCATGATAGTTTGAGGGTTTAATTTTACTTTTTAAAGTTTAAGGGTCTAATTTTTTCACTTTTAAAAGTTTGAGGGTTTAATTTTTACATTTGAAAGTTTAGGGGTTTAATTGTTACAACCATCATACTTCAGGGGTGGTTTTTGCAATTTGCCCTTTTTTTTGGGTAACTACACAAATGGGTCAATAATAGCTCATCTATATATCTATATATCTATATATACTATATTAAAAGGCGCTTAAGGGGAGAAACTTTTGATTTCCTTTTAAGCCCCTTTTTAATCTTCAAATTCTTTATTTGTCCTTTCTATTTTATTATTCAATATTTTATTATTCAAATTCCCACGGATAGATCATTCCCACGTTTAAGATTTAGAATTGGTTTTAAAAAAAATCTTCATTCTCACGTTTAGATTTTGTTTTTTTAAAAAAAAAAAAAATCTCATCTTTCATGAGATTAAGAATTGGTTAAAAAAATATATCATTCTCACGTTTAGATTTTGTTTTTTTTTTTTAAAAAAAAAATCTCATCTTTGATAAGATTAAGAATTAGTTTCTGGTAACATTCTTCCCTTCCCTTGATTCACAGTTATTGAATTAATCCCCCATGTGTCGAGACCTGAAACGTGGTTGAGTTTAAAAAAACAATATAGCAGGCAAATTATAATTTTTTTTCTTTACAATCATAAGTACTCTCATATACTTATAATTGTCGTATGAACATAGTTTAATTGACATAAAACTTGTACTAATGATCAAAAGGTCTGTAGTTTGAATCTCTCACTCCCACATATTTCTAAAAAAAAAAAACCTAACTTATAATTTATTTGTAAACTTAAATTTATTCAATTAAAGACATTATATTAAATTATATATATAATAAAAACATTGCTTTATTAACAATAAACTATTTCCATTTGAGCTAAACATGTGAAAGCCAGCCAAACCTCAAAAATCTATATCTATCTATATCTATATCTATATCTATATCTATACTATATTAAAAGGCACTTAAGAGAAGAAACTTTTGATTTCCTTTTAAGCCCCTTTTTAATCTTCAAATTCTTTATTTGTCCTTCCTATTTAATTATTCAATATTTTATTATTCAAATTCCCACGGATAGATCATTCCCACGTTTAAGATTTAGAATTGGTTTTTAAAAAAATCTTCATTATCACGTTTAGGTTTTGTTTTTTTTTTTAAAAAAAAAAAAAATCTCATCTTTCATGAGATTAAGAATTGGTTAAAAAAATATCTCACTCTCACGTTTAGATTTTGTTTTTTTTTAAAAAAAAAAATCTCATCTTTGATAAGATTAAGAATTAGTTAAAAAAAAAACATTTCCACGTTTAAAAAAAATCATTCTCACGTTTAGGTTGTTATTTTTTTTAAAAAAATCTCATCTTTGATAAAATTAAGAATTGATTTTAAAAGGTATTATAACACGTGCAACGCACGTAGTTTCAAACTAGTTTATTCTAAAAGTGTCCATTTTTTATGATTTTACAATCATGTTAGTCCATTGAGGAGATTATGACGAATTTGTCCTTACGGTTGACATGTGCTTTAAAAAAACAAAAAAGGAAAGAAAAGATATTTGAATTTTCTTCCCATAACCGTACAAATCTGGTCATCTTCCACGTTTTTTTTTCCCATTTTCACTCTTTCGCTAGACCCGTTTTTGGCTCATCTTTTGTATTTTTTTTTTTTGCATGTCTTTTTTTTTCCGGTTCTACATCTGGGTTTTTATTTTGCTTTTGCGAAACCGAAACAATACCTTTGTTTTTATTTTGCTTTTGCAAAACCGAAACAATACCTTTTTTTTTTTTTACTTCTGCGTCTGGGTTTTTTTCTTTTTTTCTTTTTTTCTTTTTTTTTTCGCTTCTTCCATATGGGTTTTTAATTTGTGTTAAGTACTCAGTATTTATTCTACGTAGATGGTATTTATTCTACGTAAGTGACCTTCTCTATTTGTTTGATCTCACTAATACTTTTATTTAGCTCACTGGTATACTTATTTCATATGGGGTCTTTTTACTTAGAGTTATTTCATATGAGGTATTTTTATTTAGCATAGTTATTTCATATCGAGTATTTTTATTTAGCTCACTGTCAAAGTTATTTCATATGGTGTATTTTTATTTAACTCACTGACATAGTTATTTCATATGGGGTATTTTTATTTAGCTCATTGGCATAGTTATTTCATATGGGGTATTTTTATGGTTAATTTCATACCTTGCCTTATACAACATTGGGGTCCTATGGACGGGAATTAAGTTGGAATACAGACGGAAATTAAGTTGGAACCTAACAAATGGTTGGAACAACTTATATATTACAAAATGAAAAGAAAATATTACTAAAAATACTGAGTTTATGTAAGTGGAAAAATAGTTTACATGACAAAAAGATGAATCCATAAAGAAATAAAAAACAAGAAAAGTTTGACAAATAATGCTTACAAATATGGAAAATGAAGGCTTAACCACAACAGCAAAAAGGAATAAAAAAGAAAAGAAAAATTGAATTGAAAATTACATGAAGGCGGAGCAGAAAGCAAGTCGTCGCCAGGAAAGCAGTGACGCCGGCAGCAGCAGCGACGGAAGAGGCGGAGGAGGATAGAGAGGCATGGGAAGGCATTATGGTGGTGGGGTCAATGGAGGCCAGCCTTAGAAAGCATTGCAGAAGTTGGAATTAATTGAATTTTTTTTAAAAAAAAAGAAAAGCAATCTGAACACAAACAGACACTGCCATGAATATGATCTTCATCTGCAATTGCAAATTGGTCTTTCGCTTTCATCGTTAAACAGAAGAAGTTAACGTCAACAAAAAAAAACAAACGAAAATTGAGAGCATGAAGAAGACGACCTGGAGGATTTGGGCAAAAATCTCATGAAATACGATAAATATAATGTAACCGAAAAAGCATGATTTGGGCAAAAAAAAAATTCCATTATTAATAAAATCACAGAATAATAACTACTTACCTAATATGGTTAGCGGCTGTTGAAGGAAAAAAAATCAAAATTAATTATAACATCTACAACTTAAATAAGGGCATTTGGGGAAGAATAAAATATGAATTAATGCATAAAATCTTACAAGTGATATAATTAAAAGATTTAGACATATTTGAAATTACTGGGTTAAAGGAGCTCATACACCATAATTTCTGTTTTTTTTTACAAATCTCCCTCATGACAAGAATATCTTAAGCATAAGCTAGTTCTCTAATTTTCCTATCACCCTAGCTTTACATTCAGCTCATTTAACAGGTATTTAAACCTATGAGCTGTGAGAACCTTCGTAAGCATATCCGACAAATTATGATTTGTATGAACTTTCACCAGTTTAACTTCATTCTGAGAAACCATATCCCTTATATAGTGAAACTTAACGTCAATATGCTTAGACCGTTCATGGTGAGATGGATTCTTCGCAAGATGAATAGCACTCTGGCTATCACAATGGATGACAGGAATAAACTCTTGTGACAACAACTCACCAACAATTCTCTTCAACCACACTGCTTCCTTAATTGCTTCACTAACTGAAATATACTCTGATTCAGTGGTTGACAAAGAAACTACTGGCTGTAGAGCAACCTTCCAACTGACCACATTACCATACAAACGAAAAATGTGACTTGATAAAGACCTTCTTTTGTCAAGGTCTGCAGCATAATCTGAATCTGTGAAGCCTTCCAGCAATGTTGATTGATCACAATCATTCCCAAAGCACAATGAAACACCTGACGTACCTTTCAAATACCGAAGCACTCAATTAACTGCATTCCAATGCTCCTTTCCAGGATTTGACATAAACCTACTTATCATGCTCATTGAGTAACCCAAGTCAGGCCTAGTACAAATCATGAGATACATAATGCTCCCTACGACATTACAATATAGAATTTTAGACATCTCTAACCTTTCCTGATCAGTTTTAGGCGACTGAGATGAAGAAAGCCTAAAATGAGATGCAAAGGGTGTCGAAACTAACTTACAATCAGACATGTTATACTTCTCAAGCAGTTTATGCACATAGCTCTCCTGCGAAATGGTTAATAAACCCTTTTCCCTATCTCTCTTAACATCCATGCCTAAGATTCTTTTCAATGCACCTAAATATTTCATTTCAAACTCACTACTCAACTATTTCTTGAGTTCACAAATTTCAGCATAATCCTTAGACACAAGTATCATATCATCTACATAAAGCAGTAGATAAACACGTGTACCTTTTAGAGATAGTTTCCAATAAACGCATGCATCATATGAGCTCCTGTGAAACCCCTGCTTCAGGATAAAGGTATCAAAACAAATATACCACTGTCTTGGCGATTGCTTCAGTCCATAAATGGACTTGTGAAGGAGACAAACCATATCTTCCTTTCCCTTCACCTTATAGCCCTTTGGTTGAGCCATGTAAATCACTTCCTTCAGTTCTCCATGAAGGAATGCTGTAGTGACATCCATCTGTTCAAGTAACATATCAAAGTGAACAACAATAGACAAAACTAAACGAATATACGAATGTCTTACCACCGGAGAGAAAACCTCATCATAATCAACTCCCTCCTTTTGAGTGTAGCCCTTGGCTACTAGCCTAGCTTTATACCTAGGCTTGTGATGCGCAAATTGCTTACTGCAAGTGTACGAGCCAAGTTATAATATAGTGAATTTTAATTTGAATGTCGTCCTCAGGATTGGGTTTCTAATCAATTTAACTACCGTAAATACTCTAATCTAATTTTATCTAGGGAATTAAACTTGGTGAGAATGAAAACAAAATTAACACAAAGCTAAAAGTGTGACAATCAATTGATGGCAAAATTCTTAGGGAGTTGATTTCACCAATTGGGATTATGGATTAATTAATGGAAAATTAGCATGCTATGATTCATAAATCTAGGAAAACTACAATCATGCATATCTCTCCCGAGCATACATAATCCTCTCACATGCAATGAACCCAATATCCCTATCTAAATTCATTAACATGCAAGGCTTTAAGGTTAGTCCTTTTTAACGATTTCTAGAATTATCTATTATCTCCCGATCTCAAGATTAACCCTAGTCATGCATAACGATTTCTAAGCTAAATCCCCTCTCTCGAGCAAGATTCAAACACAATCATCAATCAATTTATGGCTGGTAAATTGAAAGCATTAAGAACACGTTATGCATAAATGAAAGCATGAAATACATCCATAAATCAATCCAAAATTGCCCAAAGGGCTACATCAATCCCTAAGATTAAGAACTTAGCTACTCATACAACGCGTTACGCTATAAGCTAAGCTTAAAACAACCATTAAAGCTAACTAAAATCAAAAGGGAAAAGAGATTAAACGCTAAGTCGCCGAAACCGCACGTCCCCGTCACGATCTCCATGACTCGAGCCTTCGAATCCCAATCCTCCAACTTGCTTCAGCTCCCACAGAAGGTATTAGTTGGAATTTAGGCCAAAATTACATCAAAAGAGGTCCCCCTCATCAGCCCTAATTGCATTCTATTTATAGGAAAAAAGTTGACAGCGTCGAGACGCTATAGGCACAGCGTCGCGACGCTGTCGCTAACCAGACATTCTGTTTAGGAAAAATCCAAGAGCGTTGAGATGCTATGGTCACAGCGTCGTGACGCTGTGACCTTTTGTCGCCTGATTTAAATGAGGAAAGTCCAGCGTCAGGATGCCCAGAAGCTAGGGTCTCAATGCTGGTCTGCGGATTGCACACTTCAAAAGGCTTCCATCTTTGTTTCTCTTCGGTTCTTTAGCCTTTTTTCGCATCCCGCACACCCGATCATTCCCATATTCTCTATTTAGCTCCAAAACATATTTCCTACAAATAAAACACTAAGATGCATAAATTTGGCCAAATAAATATAAAAAACTAGCTAAATTAATTAGGGAAAAATAGCTAGCTATGCTCGCTATTAAACACCCCCAAACTTAAGCTTTTGCTAGTCCTTGAGCAAACTAAAGACAAGCACCGGTTGAAGAATAGATGCAACAAACATGACTCAATCCTCAAGGCTCACAAGTCAATAATCAAGCAATCAAGAGACATGCACATAAGGCCCAATGAAGGAGACAAATCAAAAGTTTTCCAAAATTAAATTGCATAAGAAAGATCTAACTTAGCTAGATTAGACTCTAATAGCTCGGGATTGGATTATTAAACTCTCAACTCATCTTCCCTCTACACTGGCACTAAGGATTTAATAATGAGTCAATGGAACAAATTAGTTTGTTTTCATCCATACTTAGGTGCTTTAAATTGAAAATTAAATCAAGCATTTAAAAGTGGCACTAGCTTTTACACACCTATTGCAGGGACCCATAACCCGAGTTTTACTCTTGGTTGGCCTAACTAATCACAACAGGGGTAGCTCTTTTTGCCTAAAACATTATTAAACAATGCATCTTAAGCTCATATGACGTCATTATTTTTCTTTCAAAAGTAAAGACAAGAATGATTTTTTTCTTTCATGATCATGGTAAGCATATGTTCTTTTCTTTCCTCCTAGGCAAGATTAAACATGCTAATTTGCAAAAAAATTAACTCTTTAGCTCTTCCCTACACCTATCGAGGTGACAACAAGCATATGAACCCAATAATTCGCTCCTAAGCATTCAAGTCATATTCTAACCAAGGAAAATACTCTACTCATGCAAGACATCTCCTAGAAAAAGTTTAAAAAGTCTCCCTTTTTGGGCACTCATGCTTACAACTCATCAAAAGCTTGAAATTGACAAGAAAGCCTATCCTAGGAAATCATAGTCATGCAAAAATAACATCCACAAAACAATCATATGCTAGATTCAAAGAAAGCTAAAAAAAATTAGCCCGAACTCAGATGCTCAAGGGCTCAACAAGCAAAGCATTCCACCCCCAAACTTAAAGCATGCATTGTTCTCAATGTATAAAGAAAATAACGCATAATCAAGCATGAGAACAATAAAAGAATGGAAGGAGTGAACAATACTACCCTGGAATGATGATGACCTTCTCATGGTTGTTTGCAAGCCAAAAGCCACGGGATCCCAAGACCTACAAAACAAAAACAAAAAGCAAATCAAAAGCAACAAGAAAAACACAAATCAACTTACTTGGGTTGCCTCCCATAAGCGCTTGTTTAACGTCATTAGCTCGACGTGTTGACCGAATATGCAACATGGTGGTCTAATGTCAGGTGTTCCATCAATGGTGCTCTTCCTAGCACCTTTCCTATAACCCACAACAAATGTCTCTGATGTGCTCTGAGGGTCCTCAAATGCTTTCAGGATTTCTTTCTCATGCTGGACCCTAATGACAAGCTCCATGCGCTCAATATCTATTATAACTCTCCCTGTAGCAAGGAATGGTCTCCCTAATATGATAGGCATGACAGGATTCTCTTGATATCCAAAACAAAGAAATCAACAGGAAGGAAAAATCTACCTACTTTAATCAGCACATTCTCCACAATTCCATATAGACTAACCACAGATTGGTCAGCCAACTGGAGCCTAACAGTAGTAGATTTTATTTCTCCTATGTTCAGCTTTTTGCGCAATGATAAAGGAATTATATTTATTAGCCCCTAGATCACATAATGCTCTACAAGAATATGTACCAAAATTACAAGGAATAGTAAAACTCCCTGGATCAGCTAGTTTCTCAGGTACTTTCTGTTGAAGGCGAGCACTGCAAGTCGATGCAAGGTACACACTCTCCAACTGCTTTTCCTTTTTTTTCTTGTTGAGCCATTCCTTCATGAACTTCTTGTAGCTAGGCATCTGCTCCAATGCATCTGCAAAAGGAATGTTAACATTCAAACCCAAAAAAGCATCTAAAATTTTTTCAAACTGAGCCTTTGAAATCTTTTTTTTTCTTTTTCTTCGATTTAGGGACTAGAACAGTAGGAGAAGGGATAAAGGGCTCAGGATTAAGCTTGTCAGCTTCGTTTGAGGTTGTGCCCTCTTCAGCTTCTTCAGTAAGATCCTCAGGTTCAGTAGTCTCCTACTCCTCAGCTACTTGAGTTTCCTCCTCATGATGCACAACGATGGCTTTGCAGTACTCCAGATAAGATTTCTTCTGTTCAGCTGGGGCCTTACCCTTGTTCATGGTGTTGACAACACTTACCAGTTGTCCTAGCTGAGTTTCAATGTTCTTTATTGCTGCACTATGGCCATTTAAGGTGGTATTTATGGCAATCACGACCTCCTCTAGCTTGTTCGTCCTGTTACTAGATTCTGCAATAAAAGCTCCAACAAGATCCTCTAAAGACTCTTTATTTTCTTGCTTAGGAGGGGTAAAACCAGGAGGATTTAACACATTTTTAGTATTAGCATAAGAGAAGTTTTCATGATTTCTATTGCTAGGGTGATAATGTGTAGGTGTAGAGTTATTATTATATCCCCTAGAATTAAAATTAGAAACATACTGAACTTGCTCTAGATTCTCCTTCTGAGATTGAGTTGCGAGGGCAGCTGCAGACTCGATCGATTGAGCACTCCCTGTACCTGAAAATTTCAGAAAAGCATTAGCAAGGGAAAACACCTGGGCCTGAAGTGCACTTACGTTGTCGATTTTGAACACTCCAACATCAATATTTTTCGGTGCAGACCGCTCAGATGGCCACTGATAGCTGTTGGTAGCCATATCCTCTAGTAGTGTGCGCGCATTTTCCACGGTCTTAGACAACAGAGTCCCATCTGCAGCTGCATCAACGATGGTTTTAGTACTAGGATTTAGACCGTTATAAAAGAGTTGGATCTGTAACCAGTCAGGATAACCATGCTGAGGGCACTTCCTCAGCAATTCTTTGTAACGCTCCTAGGCCTCGAACAACTGTTCATCAAACTTCTGCTGGAACGTCCAAATTTCGGTCCTCAGCTTAACCGTCTTAGCAGGGGGAAAGAATGTCTTCAAGAATGCCTGGACCAAAGCATCCCAGGTAGTGATGCTTCCAGGTGGAATCGATTGCAACCAGTCACGAGCTTTGTCTTGCAAAGAAAAAGGAAATAAACGTAAGCGAATGACATTTTCAGAAACTCCATTTAACTTTACCGTCCCACAGATGTCTAGGAAGGATTTCAGGTGAGAGTTTGGATCCTCCGTGGGTGATCCTCTGTACGCACAGTCTCGATCCATCTGAATGAGACCAGTTTTCAGCTCGAAATTATTAGCATTGATCAGGGCATAGACAATCCCTGATTGTTGCTCTTGAAAGACCGACTGAAAATAATCCCTAATTGCCTTAGGCTCCTCGGGGTTAGGATTGGCCATTTGGATGAGATTTGCTTGGTTCTCCCTTCGAAGTCTACTATAAGTCCTCTCTATCTTCGTGTCAAAGGGAACTAAGGCCAACTCCCTAACCTTTCGCATGCACAAACTAATCTAACCTAAAAAGGAAAATAAAAGAAAAGGAAAGAAATTAAATAAGGAAAGAAACTAGAAAAGGAAATAACTATATCTAAATAAGGAAAATATAATCTATAAAAGGAAAAGATAAACAAATAAGGAAAGCAAAAGGCAAATATGGCAAAAACAATTTAGGAAACTAACACATAAGGAAAAATTAATCTAATAAGGATAAAACTAAAAAGGAAAAACTAGATATGGAAAGAAAGCAAATAAGGGAAAAAAAATGAAATCTACCTAAGAATAATAAAAATAGCAAAAAATAAAAATACACCCTAAATTAAGACCGGGCAATTTTTCTACGATATTAAATTGATTAAATATGCCAATCCCAGGCAACGACGCCAAAAACTTGATGCACAAATTGCTTACCGCAAGTGTACTAGCCAAGTTATAATATAGTGAATTTTAATTCGAATGTCGTCCTCAGGATTGAGTTTCTAATCAATTTAACTACCGTAAATACTCTAATCCAATTTTATCTAGGGAATTAAACTTGGTGAGAATGAAAACAAAATTAACACAAAGCTAGAAGTGTGACAATCAATTGATGGCAAAATTCTTAGGGAGTTGATTTCACCAATTGGGATTATGGATTAATTAATGGAAAATTAGCATGCTATGATTCATAAATCTAGGAAAACTACAATCATGCATATCTCTCCCGAGCATACATAATCCTCTTACATGCAATGAACCCAATATCCCTATCTAAATTCATTAACATGCAAGGCTTTAAGGTTAGTCCTTTTTAACGATTTCTAGAATTATCTATTATCTCCTGATCTCAAGATTAATCCTAATCATGCATAACGATTTCTAAGCTAAATCCCCTCTCTCGAGTAAGATTCAAACACAATCATCAATCAATTTATGGCCGGTAAATTGAAAGCATTAAGAACACGTTATGCATAAATGAAAGCATGAAATACATCCATAAATCAATCCAAAATTGCCCAAAGGGCTACATCAATCCCTAAGATTAAGAACTTAGCTACTCATACAACGCATTACGATATAAGCTAAGCTTAAAACAACCATTAAAACTATCTAAAATCTTTGTTTCTCTTCGGTTCTTTAGCCTTTTTTCGCATCCCGAACACCCGATCATTCCCATATTGTCCATTTAGCTCCAAAACATATTTCCTACAAATAAAACACTAAAATGCAAAAATTTTGCCAGATAAATATCAAAGACTAGCTAAATTAATTAGGGAAAAATAGCTAGCTATGCTCGCTATCAGCTTGCTGTTACCTCCTGTACTTGGCTTGATTTTATAAATTCACTCTGATTGAATGAGTTTCTGTTTAGGAGGCTTCGAAACCAATGACCACGTCTGATTCTTATGCAAAGAGGACAATTCTTCTTCCATTGCAACTTTCCACTGTTCCTTCAACCTAGACGCAATAGCCTCTTCAAATGTAATAGGCTCTACGTCAATATTATCAGAAGCACAATTCAGAGCAAATGCAACTAAGTCAGGAAAACCATACCTCGTAGGTGCCTGTCTAACTCTCTGAGATCTATCACGTGCAAGCTGATAATTTTGCAGGTCATTGTTATTTGAACTTTCTTCAATGAAAGCTCCCTCGTCAATCAAAGTTCTCCCCTGTTGAAACTGTATATCATCATATTTAGACTGCTGTGAAGACTCTGCTTGTGAACCCAACTGTGACCCATCACTCGATTCACCTCTAGTAGCTGATTATCATGTTTCAGACTCAATTCTGACTTCTGTTTCAACATTCTCAACTGATCGTTGTTCTGGCTAGCTCTTAATACAAAACGACATCTCATCTTCATTGAAAGTGACATCTCTGCTGATTATACATTTACTTCTACCTTATTCCTAGCACCAAAGCTTATATCCTTTGACACCTTGAGGGCAGCCAATAAACATACATTTCAATGCTCTCTTGTTTAGCTTTCCTTCCTTAACATGAGCATAAGCTAAACAACCAAATACCCTGAGATGTTCAAGACTTGGAGCTTCACCTTTCCATATCTCTTGAGGAGTCTTGAAATCTATAGCGGAAGACGGACTCCTATTAATGAGATAACAGGCGGTTTGGGCAGCTTCGCCCCAAAACTTCTGAGGCAGTGAAGCATTTGATAGGAGACACCTAGTACACTCCATTATCGTTCTATTGAACCTCTCAGCTAAACCATTCTGTTGAGGAGTGTATGCAACAGTAAGGTGCCTTGTGATTCCCTCAGACTTGCAAAGTTTGTTGAATTTGTGATTTACAAATTCTAAACCATTATCTGTCCTCAAGTACTTTACCTTTCTCCCTGTTTGGTTCTCAGTCTGCTTCTTCCATTCAAAGAATTTCCCAAAAGCTTCATCCTTTTGTTTAAGTAGATAAATCCACACTTTCCTTGAAACATCATCAATTATTGACATGAAGTACCTCGAACCTCCCATAGTAGGTACCTTCGCCGGACCCCACAAATCTGAGTGCACATAATTTAATATGCCTTTAGTTGAATGCTTCCCTTTTTCGAATTTTACCCTAGTAGACTTTCCCATTATGCAATGATCACAAAATGGGAGTTCAATCTCTTTAATACCTCCAAGTAAGCCTTGTTTAGAAAGAGCTTGTAGACCTCTTTCACTCACATGTGCCAACCTTCTATGCCATAGCATAGACATATAAGTTCCTTTACCAAATGCAACAACCATACTTCCTGTAATAGCGATCCCTTCTAACACATAAAGACCATTCTTCAAGGATCCCTTTAACTTCACCAAAGAACCCTTAGAAACTTTCAGAACTCCATTTTCAGATTTATAGCAATAACCTGATCTATCTAATTCACCTAGAGAAATTAGATTTCGTTTAAGTTCTGGAACAAACCTTACATTTGTAAGCATTCTGATCATCCCATCATGTGTTAGCCAAACTGACCCAGTTCCTTTCACATTGCAGACACCATTATCTCCGAGCAAGACTTTTCCACCACTTGCTTCCTGAAAGTCAATCAAATATTCTCGATTGGGGGTCATGTGGAATGTGCAACCTGAACCCATGATCCATTCACCTTGAAAATCTCTAGTGGACACAATCAAGACCTCTGTTGAATCATATCCATCAGTTACATTAGCTGAACTCGATTCACCTCTCTTACCATGTGAGACTTCCTTGTTCTTGTTCAATGGACAATTTTTCTTAAAATGCCCATCCTTACGACACAAGTAACACTTTTTTCCTTTTCCTCTAGTCTTGGACCTGGTTCTCGAATCCTTTCCTTTCCAGTTCTTTTTCTCTGCTCTCCCTCTAGCTATAAGTTACTCTCCTTCCCTGCGTTCCTTTTTAATTTCAAGATTTCTAGTATTCAAGGCATCCAACACAATATCCATGGTCAGCGAATCCCTACCATATTTAATTGCAGCCTTAACTTCTCGAAACGAATCCGACAAAGAGTTCAAAAGTATCACTGCTTGATTCTCATCCGACATCTTCTCACCGATGTTATTGAGATCAACTACAATCTTTTGAAATTCATCCAAGTTCTTGTCCAAGCCTTTATTCTGATCCATTTTATATCTAAAGAATTTCTCCTTTAGATATAACTTATTTGGTAGAAACTTTGTCAGATAAAGGCTCTCTAGCTTTTCCCATAACTCAACCATGGTAGTTACCTCATTCACTTTCCTAAGCACTCCATTTGAGAGATAGAGTATAATGGTCGAATAGGCAATCTCATCCATTTCCTTCTTATCATCTTATGTGAGCATCGCCGGAAGGTCCTTTTCGTCACACAAGATTTTAGCTACTTTTTGTTGAACCAAAAGAGCTTTAATCTTCTTTCTCCATAGACTGAAATCACCCTTCCCATCAAATCGAGCAACTTCGAAACGAGTCGACATTGAAGACATTAATCAATATATACCTCATAGAGTAACCAAAACAAGGAATGGAAACATAAAGGCACTAAACCACGAACCTCCAAACTTTGGATCGAACGGAGCTCTGATACCACTTGTAGAATTTTAAGCGAACTTATAATGCCCAATCAGAACGCAAATTTCCAGCAGAGAAATAAATCAAGCAAAAAAGAAAACAACACAAGGATATATAGTGGTTCAACCTTTTGGTCTACATCCACTTTGAGAACCAGCTTATGAGAGTTTTATTAACGAGCAACAATCAATAATACAGAGTACAATATTCGCACAAATCACACAATGGTGAAATACCTCAAACCTTAATAGATTTGAACTTCAAGCGAAAGACTCACAACTTCGTTTCAGCTCTCTATAATCGAGACCACTGCTGAGACAAATAGACCCACGCCGACTGTAGTAGCCTCCTGAACCTGTACCCACGACAACACTCCAGCGAGAAGACGTCTCTAAACCGAGACCCACATTGTCACCTACTTCGAGACCCATTGCAGCAGTAAACTGAGACCTCTACGTCGGAGAAGAGATAGTCTCTGAAACTGAGACCCAAACCGGCGTGAAAAACAGACCCACGACGACTGAAGCAGAAACCCACGCTGAACCCAGACCCGAAAGACGACAATAGACGGCCTCTAAACCGAGTGAGAAACAACCTGAATCAATACCCACACGAAAACGGCGAGAAAAGAGATCGACGACGGCTCTTTCTTCCTCTCTCTGTTTCAGTGTGTATGTGTCTCCCTCTCTGTGTGTGTTTTTTTTTTCAATCGTGAATGAGCCCTAAAGATAGAAGATGATGACTCAATTACCATCGTGCCCCTCTGTATTAAAACATTTACAAAAATGCCCCCGTTTATTTTACTTTAAGATAACTTGTCATTTTTTATATAATCTCAGTTATGCAAACTCCAAAGGCTTGTTCAACGATTCAAACTACTTATAAAATATAAACAAAACAAAATTCCAAAATTTCGAGTTTAGAAGTTTCACTAATGCGTTTAGAGACACAGACAAGACGAGCTAAATAGGATTGACCGATGGAAATTTAACCGGTCTTTTCTTTTACGAATCACCCAAATTTTTCCGACCCAAATGATATACATACCTATTTTCTAAACTTGAAAGTTGAAGTTTGGGGTTTATTAGGGCTTGTTTGATAATGTTTCTGTTTTCTGTTTCTTGTTCTTGTTTCTCATATTTTAAGAAACATACATGTTTGATAACTCATCCCTGTTCAGAATCTCAGGTCCATATACTCTCCATCTCGATCAAATCGAAATGTCTTAATTGTTTTACCAAATAGGTTTTCTACTTCAGCCCTAAACTCCTTGAACTTTTCAAGGGCCTTAGACTTGTGTCCCATTAGGTACAAGTAACCATACCTCGAATAGTCATCTATAAATGAGAAGTATTCGTACCCTCCTCGAGCCTTTACATTCATCGGACTACAGAGATTCGAATGTATCAACTCTAAAGGTTCTTTGGCCCTGTAACCTTTTCCAGTAAAAGGTGTTTTGGTCATTTTTCCTTCAAGACATGATTCACAAGGTGGTAGCGAATCATCTTCTAAATCACTTAGAAGTCAATTCTTTACCAAACGACCGATCCTATCGATGTTTATATGACCAAGTCTTAGGTGCCACAGATAGGTATTGTTACTACTAGGAGAAATACGTTGCCTTTTTTTTTTCTTTTAGTTTCTGTAGTTTGAAATAATTAATGATTTAAAAGTGCTTTAGATTCGGTTGGTCTTAATATATATATAAGTTATTTTCTAATTTGGCTGAACAAACAAGTACTCCATTTTTATAAATGAGCGCTTCATTCATCTCAAAGGAAACTGCATATAATTGTTCAATCAAACATGAAATAGAAATTAAGTTCCTCTTAATCTTAGGAACGATAAACAATCTTTCTAAAAGCAAAATTCTATTTCTAAAAAAATAACTTCGCAGCTCCCACTGCCTTGGCTGAAACGACGTCTCCTGTTCCGATCCTGAGTGTCATTTCACCATCTTCCAGTTGCTGAAAGGAACTATTTTCCTGAAAAAGAAGAGCAGACATGATTAGTTGTTCCTGAATCAAGTATCCAGGTGAACTAATCATGCTCCACAAGGCATGTTTGTAAAACAAGTAAATCAAATTTACCTTCCTTTTCCTTCTTTTTCTCAGCGAGGTACTTTGGGCAGTTTCTTTTCCAGTGCCCATCCACATTACAGTGGAAGCCTTCCCCTGTCTCCTTTCTTCTTATGAATCTTATTTGAAGAAGAGACTTGAGATACAGCTTTAGTTCCAGAGGATGAATACTTGGAATGGACAACTATTGTCTCTTCTTCTACCTGTCCCTTGCTTTTCAGAAGAGATTGGTAGAGTTGTAGCTCATTCAAGAGACTAGTCAGGTTGTACCTCATCCTGTTTGCAATCGCATTGCTGCGAAACTATGTGAAACTCTTCGGAAGAGATTCGATGATGATCACAACCTGAGTGCGCTCGTCTATGACCACCCCATTTGTTTCTGCCATGTTAAATTGGACTATCATGTGCAGGACGTGTTCCCAAACAGATGCACCCTCTTTCATGTGGCAGTTATTGAGAGTGTTAATATCTAAAAAGCGGAAGCAATTTTGGATCTTAGGCACATAATTTGTTCAATTTGATCAAACATTGCATGCTGTCCATTTAAAGAAAAACAAAGTATGTTTACCAACCTTGAATCAATGGAGAAATTGGTTGGATTTCTTTGTTGTTTTTCTTCACCAACGAGTCACGAACCACCAAAGGATCTTCCTTGCTATCCTCAAGCCTTTAGAACGGATTGTGGGATCCTCAAGTGATGGAATTTGAGAGAGAAAGTTTGAAGAACAAACTTGCAAGGTGGGTTTTGGTGAGTTTTCAATTTGGCAGCATTTCCTTATGTTTCAAGCTTAATTTCTTCAGCCATCTCCTTGCCTTTTATAGAGGGATTAGAGATGAAGGAATGCTCTAGCAATTGACACTCAATTAACCAAACATTAGTGGGAATTTTTGTGTTCAACATGAGGTGAGTGCATGGGTTTAGTCACCATGCACTCCACCTCCAAAAATTCAATCCTTTTTTAATTTAATTAAATCCATAATTATCCTTCATTAGTTGGATAATTATTTGAACTTTAATAATCTGAAAAATTAAAATTAAATTTCAATTTTTCAATTTTAAATTAATACAAAATAATTAGTAAATAAATAAATAATTATTAATTTAATATTAAATATTAAATTAATATTTTTCCACGAATCCCGAACATTTCCTAAATGTCATTTTCAATCATGAATCTCTATTCATGTTATCGGTATTTAAATCATATTTAAATATTAAATACTCACCTATACGGTTTTCACAAAAACTCGACGTATCGACAACGCCTATCACCTCTACTCATATTTCTCATCATGAACTAAAGCAATTCATATTTTATCCATCATATTGTTCTAAAGGTTAGTCTTGAGCTAGCAAGGGGACCTAATGGACCTACAGATCATGGGCTCCAACGGTACGAGGTTAAACTAGTCAAACTCTTTTAACCTAGTCAACCAACATCCGTTAACTACCGGGACACTCCACTATAGCCTAGTAGTTGAACTCCCTCACTGTAGATATATTTGTGTCCACTCGATGTAACCATGATTAGTAAGTCAATCCTTCACAGGTCGTTCGTTACTATAGATAGGTCAAAAGTCTGTTTTACCCCTATAGCACATCTTAGTTCCTTAAGTCCACTGGTCCTCTAATGAGCAATTTTGTTCATGGTCCAACCATTAAACAAGATCCCTCTCGGGTCAATGAGAGGGTGGGGCCCCTTGTTCAAGCCTTAGATTAAGCATTTAAGGGAACAACCTCTCTACTATCCCTAAATAGGGTAGGAGTGAATTCCATATTGCATTACTATGTCCCCAGCCATCCATCTAGTGTTATCCCCAAAATGGGAGGTCTACTGAACGGAATTTTATGACCACTCTCACCTATGTAGATCAAAGGATAACCCTAAACAAACAGGAGTTCATAGTAAGCTCAGGATTAAGATCGAGTTACCTAAGTCATCGCATGAAACAATCAGTCTTAACAGTAAACAACGTTATAAAGTAAGAGTGACTTATTTCTCGATCCAGTCTTGTGTGAACATCTTTTACACAAGATGCCCCTACTCGCATGTCTTTACATGAACGATCTAGGATCACGTCGTTTGCCTTATTCGCAAAGTAGGCCGCATCCATAGTGTTACCAGAACAAGGTACCCAACCTTATTCATTTACTATAGACCATTTAGGTTATATACTCAAACTTGAAACTTGATCCCTGTCCATATTCACTATATAGTTTGAGTATCTCATGTTATAACCATGGATGTTTCTATTGGATTATAAGTTATAAATAATAGGGGTGATCATCGGTCGGTCGGCGTCGGTTTTGGACTCAAACCGACGCCGACCACCGACAAGTCGGTTTCCGGCGGTCGGTTTTCGTCGGTTTGGGAGGGATTGATTACGCCGACCGACCGACAACACCGACGGTCGGTCGGTTATGGTCGGTTTTTAGACTCAGGCAAAGTGAAAGAAAAAGATCTAGAAAAAAAATAAAGAAAGAAGAAGTTTGAGTCCGCCCAGAAGAACATAAAAAGAAAAGAGAAGAAGATGAAAGAAAAAACAAAGAAATAAGGAAAGGAAGAAATGAAAACAAAGAAAAGAAGAAAAAAAAAAAGAAGAAAGGTTTTGAAAAGAAGAAGAAGATAAAAAGAAAATGAAAGAAGAAGAAGAAAGAAGAAGAAAGAAAGAAATTATGCAAACAAAAAAGAGAAAAAAGAGTTGCAGAGATTAGAGAATAATAGAGAGAAGAGAAGAGGAAGATGAGAAGGGAAGAAATGAAATCGTAAGATGAAGGAACGATGGAATGGAAATTTGAAAAAAAAAATAAATGAATAATTATTTTTTTTTTTAAATAAAACCTTAATGGTCTTCCCAAGACACCAAGGCTGCCAGCATTTAATGCTGGCAGCAAAGTAATTGATGGCATTAGCCATTATGGCAGTAGCCTAAGCGTGAATTCAGAATTGATGCTGTTACTTTTTTTTTTTTTTTTAATAATTCGGTCGGTTCGTTCGGTTTTCACCCTTTTGGGTGAGCCGACCGACCGACAAGTCGGTTTTACCAAGCGTAAAATCGACTCCGACCGAATCAATAAAAAAATCGACCGACCGACGTCGGTTCGGTCGTTTTCGGTCGGTCGGCTCGGTTTTCGGGCTTTTTTTGCTCACCCCTAATAAATAAACAATTTCACTAAATAACATCTTTATTTATATAAAGGATAAAGAAACTTGAGTTCTAGGACATAAACCCCAACAGTTATAAATGTATTTTAGAGCGTCATGGTGGAGTTTATAGGACGGTTGTCTGAACATCTCCTGGAGAGAGTGATAAGGGCAAAAAATATACCTATTTTGCCCTTATATTTAGCTCATTATCTTGTCAAAGTTGTATGTTTTAGATCAAATTCACTATTCCCGAGCTCAAAAAGTGTTAAAGTTGATGAATTAGGGAGTTGAGAGTCATGTATGTAAATTTAGGCTTATTTGTGCTTAAAAAGACCCATTTTGATAAGAATTTGACTTAATTTGGGTGTTGCAGAAAAACAGTGGAAAGCTGGAAAAACCCAAAAATGCAACCACATTTCTGGGAAGGCAAAATCCAAAGCAGACCGCATTTCTGGGCAGATGAAGGCAGTTCCGAGTCCATCGCGAGTCGTTTTGAACTAGTATTTTGTGCACCTAACCGGCTGTTTTGACTCTGAAATTGATTGGGCTACCTACCAACACCATTTTCGTGGCTCCTCAACTACTCCCCACACTATATAAGGCCTCGGTTCAAATAGAAATTCAAGCAGAACTCACTGGGAAAAAGAGGGTGGTGACAGAACCCTAGTAGACGCCCATGAGTAAGGATGCCCGAGGTCCTTCTTAGAAGACTGAATTCTAACCTTTAGTTAGACATCAAACCCGAGTGTTTGTAGAGATTTTCACCCTATTCCCACTTGTAAAAGAGAGTAGAGTGTCGAGCGAACTCTAGAAGGATTGGATAAAAGAAAAAACCCTAGTTTTAGCTACTACACCTTATTTCCAGCAATTGTTCTTTTTATTACTTCTGTATTTTTACTTCATTATGTCAATGAAAAGTTATTCTTTTGCATCTTATTCCATCATGCGTAGCTAAATTCCATTGAGGGGTTCGATATAGTGAATTCCCTTATGGTTTAAATAGCTTGAAAGTGTTTATTTTCTTAAGTTCTATTCATTGCATGTCACTTTTTATTGAATATCATTCTGAATCTTGCTAAGTTTAAACTGATCACTTAGACTTTGCATGCTATGTGACTTTGATCTCGAAAGGGACCAACGATACCGGTTTTCATAAAGGTGATATAGGAGAAATGGCTCGAGAGAGTGTATTCAGTGTTATAGGGAAAGGTTGCCTTATAACAACTATAGGGTTATAGATTGCATGCATGAACTATCTATGTCGGAGTCGAGTCACAGAAATGTGCATAACAGTACTCGCTTAGCCTTCTAACGGTTCTTGGGAGCAAGGCCAAATAGAAGTTAAATCTGACCCAATGCATGAATAGACTTAGGTTAAATAAGCCATGATTAGAGTTATTTACCTTAGGGTTGAAGCTAGATTGAATACCTCACTTATTTATCCTTGTTATTCTTTACTTGTTTATTTTGTTTGTTTTTCAAAAGCCATCATCAATTATTTCTTTAGTTACCTTACTTAAGCAATCTTTGAACAGTTTCTTCTTCAAATCTGTGTTTCCAATTTAGTCCCTGTGGGATCGATACCCTTGGAATACTTCCAGAGATTTTATTACTGCATGTGATAGTGTATACTTGCACTAGGTTGGCTGAATTATTCTTAATCTATATTTACCATCTTTTCCTAATATCCACATTCAGTCCACACACGCATCAGAGAGCTCATAATCTCTCTCGTTGTTTCCAATCGCTCATGTTTCTTAGCCAAAACTTCAGACAAGCTGGCTAAGATATAGACTCGGGCCTTTTCATTGGCCTTTGTCCAGCGGTCATGCACATCCCTTGATGCTTGGGATGCATTACGAGCAATAGGGGTCGTACGACAATCCTCCGTTAAGACAAACCGTAGATCATCGACGACAAGAATCGTATTCAAGTTTGATTTCCACGTAGTATATTTTTTCCCAGTTAACTTCTCATTTTTAAGCAGTGAGTTAATAGAGGAAGACATTGCTGAAATTCAATTAACAACGACCGTATTAGTTATCTTTGCCTTAACCCATCACACGAGCAAACAATTGCATACAATCCAATCAATTTAGCAAAACCAGCAATCATAGAACCCTAAGACTATTGATTTAGTTTTGCAATGATGTTTCAGAGGTTTAGAGCAACAGCCACCGAAGGGTGATCAACTACTCCTCCTTTGAAATGAGACACTTCTCAACCAATTCTAATTCTGGAATAACTCATATTCCTATAGACATTAGCCACCGTTATTCGGTCAAGGATTTGTTAACACACTTAACTCATCCACGTAAGTGTAACCCTTCCACTTTCAGATCCCAGAGGTGCGCACCAACAGGCTACCGAAGGGTGAGACAACTGTTAGTGATTAACCTAAGAGACTCTATCCCTTTCAGGAGTTCACGATGTTCCGAATCCTATGATCAGGCCCTCCGAAGGGATGGTCGCTCCAGGACGACACGCAGACGGATCATAAGAATCTCACGGTGTGACCTAGGGTTGGAGACCGAGGGATACGTCGACACGTGTCCCGCTCCCACTTACTATAGACACTTTCCCCATTCACCCTGATATTGACCCATGCAAACACTCTTCGAAGGGAGGCCGCACCCAGGGTGACACGAAGCCGAGCATGAATCTCACGTTGTAAATATAGGGACGTAGGAGCAAAACTTGATCTCATTTTGTAATTTTTCTCCCACTAAAATGTCCTACCGTATGTTTTAAGGGTTATTTAATTTAGATAAATTCGGCTAAGTCAATCCAATTATAACTCTTATGATGAGAATTTACTATAATGTTTTAGGTGAATTAAACTCTTTTAGCAGACCTAGCAACATCACATGCTAACATGACTATGGTTATTTCAACTCAGGTTTTGGGTCTGTTCCCAGGTAGCAGGCGTTCCGTAAACCGTCATCTTAAGTACCTCCAGCCTTAGACAGAACTTCGCCGGTAGAGTTTCCTTTTAACCATAGCAATGTAAAGTCTTTACTCTAAAGAACTAGGTGAATTAAACTCTTTTAATTGACCTAGCGACATTGCATGCTAACATAACTATGGTTAATTCAACTCAAGTTCCGGGATAGTTCCCAAGTAGGAGGTGTTCCGTAAACCGTCATCTTAAGTAGCACCAGCCTTAGACAGAACTTCACGGGTAGAGTTCCCTTATAACCAATAGTTATGTTTGTCCTACTTAGTCATATTAAAACTATTTTAAAACTAAGCAAGACTTAATTCTAATCCTATTAGAAGTAACGTGATCTTAGGTCTAATTAATTTTAAGCATTTTAAAATTAATTCATTTACCTATGGTCCTATGTTTGCATGCAATCTTTATTATAGGTTGACAGTTTCTAATCATTAAGTTTTTTAACACTTATAAATTTTAATGATTATCCTTATAATAAACTTTATATGGTTTAATTAATTAACAATCAAATTCAAATTAATCAATAAACCATAACATTTGCATTTCACGACTTAATATAACAATTATATTAAACTATGGATGTGTCATGCTTAATACAAATAGATTTTCATATTTTATTAATATAACTTCTTATATCATGCAAATCATGAAAATCACCCAAGCATCCATAAGACATTAAATTAAATATAACTCTTTATATTTAAGCAATGTAATGTCATGCCACATGCTTATTGTATTTCATATATTTAACATAACCATTCTATTAAATTACTCATGAAATTCATCCATCATGCATTAATATCATACATTAAACATTTATAATATATTAAAATGCATGATCATGCTTAACCTAAGGTGGGAATTAATCTAAATGACATCCACAAAGCATTTAAATAGCAAATGTACCGATAACTTGGCCCCTAGGATAAAATAAAGCAATGAATTACATTAATTTAGCATAATTTTATCTTAATAAGTCTTCTGCCGCTCCAGAACTGGACCAAAACAACCCGAACCATCTCGAACCGACCTCCAAAAAACTCGAACCAAGCCATCCCAGCACGAATCGGAGCCAACCCCTTGAATCGGACCGAACCGAACCGTCTACACCAGTTGAAAACCCTAGCACCACCGCTGGAACTCGATGTAGCGTCGATACGCTGCGAAGCCAACGTCGAGACGCCGTCGCGTTACGCGTGTTACTTGGATTTTGAGACAGCGTCGAGACGCTGTTGCATCTGGAGGAGAAATCTGGAGAACTCCGCGACTGTTCTTCCGTTTTTGTCTAAATTTGGTCTTGATCTTCATCGATTTTTGAGCCTAATCTAGACCCGGACTTACAATTGACTCGAATTTACATATAATTGCCCAAAAACACAAGGGCCCTTACAATTTTGATCATATCAAAGCAGTAAATTCTAAGGCAAAATTTATTCGAAAAACATTCATTCGCAAAATTACATCCACCATACAATTAATCCCACTGAACAATGCATATTTTAGAAAAACAAGATTAGATCTACGATCAACTCTGATACCAATTGAAGGATTGGAATTTCGTCATTCCATAAAGCAGAAGCGTAATTGGGACCGATTCGTAGTTAATTTTGTTTAATCTAAAATACCAATACATTGACAATAAACTTAGAACTATTCTAGATTTATATTAAGGCTAAGCATACAAAAATATTAGATCTAAATCTAATTTATATAGTAACAAGTTACTTACTCTCGTAGACGACTCAAATTAAATTCACCAACTGCTTGTGAAATAATCACGAACTATTGCGAACACTACCACTATGGCTACACCTGTATGACTCTGAGACTACTAGAGACAGGAGACTGGTGGGAGCCTTTAGGAGAATCCTCTAAGAGTAGGAGAATGAATGGGATGCCTTTCACCCCACCCCAGGGGTCCTATTTATAGGAAAAGACCAAGACATTTTCCTATCATGAATAAGATCTAATCAAATCTATTATCTTATTCATATCTAATTTTAATAAATAATTAATTAATTACACAATTAAATATCATATATTTAATTTTAGGGATTTTATTAAAAATTTTATTTTATTAATATGAATCCAATTCATATTAATTATTTGAACTTTTTCAAATATTTTCTCTCAAAATTAATTTTTGAAATTAATTCAAAAATTATATTATAAAGTTTCATAAACTTTATACTATAATGTATCATCACAAATTATATGATTCCCCTAAATAAATTGAACACTTTCAATTTACAATTTATACTTAATTGTCTCAAGTCTCTTTATGAGCTACCAGTGGGACCTAATGGACCTGCAGATCAGAAGCTTCAACGATATGAGATTTAATCGGCTAAACTCATTAACCAATTAATCAATTTTCGTTAACTGTGGGTTCACTCCACTAAAGACCCATAGTTGCACTCTTCTCACTACATACATAATTCTGTGTCCACGGATATAGACCAATAACAGCAAGTTAGTCCTTCACGAGTGTTTGTAACTCTAGCTTTGTCAAATTACCATTTTACCCCTGAGTTACCTCTACCTCCTTAAGTACCAGTGCTCCTCTAATGAACAACCTGTTTGTGGTCCAACCACCAAACAGAAACCCCTCTCGGGCCAGTGAGAGGGTAGGGCCCTTTGTTCAAGAGCCGGAGACACCACTTAAGGGAACACTCATCTACTTCCTCAAAATTCGAGAAGGAGTGAATTCCATCTTGTGTGATTATGTTTCCAACTCCCCACTTGGTCTTGTCCCCAAAATGGTAGGCTTATTGAGTCGGCGTACTGGTCACTCTCACCCATACAAATCAAAAGACAATCCCTCGTGAACAGGAGTCCATAATCCACTCAGGATTCAGACTAAGTTACCTAGGTCATCTTAGTGAAAAAGAAACCTAACTAGTTAACGGTGTTACAACTAGCGGTTACTATTTCGCGGTCCGGTCTTATGCAAACTCATTGCATAGGATACCCCCACTCGCATGTCCCCTACACGAACGCGTTGGATCATTGCATTTGTATCAAATACAAAGTGGGTCGTATCCATAGTGTCGCCAGGATAAGGTACCCAGCCTTATCCCTATACTATAAACCCTTCAGGGTATTTCGTGAACATTGATCCCCGTATGTCTCCACATACAGTTCAAGACTCATCCCTCAGCCTTGGATGTTTAGTTAATTGGATTAGGGTTATTTAGGCAAGATGTACATAATATAGACAATAACTCTTTATTGAAGAAAAAAAAACATCAAACAATACTTTTATTTATGTTCTGTCAATTGTTACATTTACTATCTACGAGTTTTAGGGCATAAAACCCAACAGCTATAGCTTGACAGGAAATTTGATTTTGATCCAAAATGTTTAAAAGCCTTTGAGAAGTTGAAAGGAGCATTGAGTTTTGCACCAATAATAATTGAACCTAATTGGAGTCAACCATTCGAACTAGTGTCTGATGCGAGTGACTTTGCAAAAGAAGTTGTGTTGGCGCAAAAGAGGAATAAGATAATACATCTCATCTACTATGCACGCAAGGCAATGAACGAAGCTCAAGTCAATTATACTACCACAAAGAAAGAATTACTAGTAGTAGTATTTGCTTTTGACATGTTCAGGTCCTACCTGAACATGTGATAGTCCACACCGACCACTCAGCATTAAAGTACCTCTTATCAAAGGAGGATGCAAGACCTCGCTTAATCAGATGGATCCTACTTCTTCAGGAATTTGACATAGATCTTGGACATGAAAGGAACAGAAAATCAAGTTGCTGATAAGGGTAAAAAATATACCTATTTTACCCTTATATTTAGCTAATTATCTTGTTAAAGTTGTATGTTTTAGATCAAATTTACTATTCCCAAGCTAAAAAAGTTTTAAAGTTGATGAATTAGGGAGTTGAGACTCATGTATGTCAAAATTATGCTTATTTGTGCTTAAAAGGACCCATTTCGATAAGAATTTGACTTAGTTTGGTGTTTTGCAGAAAAACAAAGGATATCTGGAATTTTCCAGCATTTCTGGCAAGGCAAAATCCAAATGCGACTGCATTTCTGGGCAGATGAAGGTAGTTACGAGTCCGTCGCGGGTTGTTTTGAACTAGTTTTTTGGCACCTAACCAGCTGTTTTGACTCCGAAACTGACTGGGCTACCTACCAGCACCATTTTTGTGGCTTCTCAACTACTCCCCACACTATATAAGGTCTCGATTCGAAGGGAAATTCAAGCAGAACTCACTGGGAAAAAGAGGGTGGTGACAGAACCCTAGTAGACGCCCATGAGTAGGGATGCCCGAGGTCCTTCTTAGAAGACTGAATTCTAACCTTTAGTTAGACATCAAACCCGAGTTTTTGTAGAGATTTTCACCCTATTCCCACTTGTAAAGGAGAGTAGAGTGTCGAGCGAACTCTAGAAGGATTGGATAAAAGAAAAAAAAAAAACCCTAGTTTTAGCTACTGTACCTTATTTCCAACAATTGTTTTTTTCATTATTTATGTATTTTTACTTCATTATGTCAATGAAAAGTTATTCTTTTGAATCTTATTCCATTATGCGTAGCTAAATTCCATTGAGGGGTTCGATATAGTGAATTCCCTTATGGTTTAAATAGCTTGAAAGATTTTATTTGCTTAAGTTCTATTTATTGCATGTCACTCTTTATTGAATATCATTCTGAATCTTGCTGAGTTTAAATTGATCACTTAGACTTTGCATGCTATGTGAGTTTGATCTCGAAAGGGACAAAAAATATCGGTTTTCATAAAGGTGATGTAGGAGAAAAGGCTCGAAAGAATGTATTCGGTGTTATAGGGAAAGGCTGCCTTGTAACAACTATAGGGTTATAGGTTGCATGCATGAACGATCTATGTCGGAGTCGAGTCACAGAAATGTGCATAACGGTACTCGCTTAGCCTTCTAACGGTTCTTTGGAGCAAGGCCAAATAGAAGTTAAATCTGACCCAATGCATGAATAGACTTAGGTTTAATAAGCCATGATTATAGTAATTTGCCTTAGGGTTGAAGCTATATTGAATACCTCGTTTATTTATCATTGTGATTCTTTACTTGTTTATTTTGTTTGTTTTTCAAAATCCATCATCAACTATTTCTATGGTTACCTTATTTAAGCAATCTTTGAACAATTTCTTCTTCAAATCTGTGTTTCCAATTTAGTCTCTATGGGATCGATACCTTTGGAATACTTCCAGAGATTTTATTACTGCATGCGATAGTGTACACTTGCACTAGGTTGGCTGAATTATTCTTAATCTTTATTTACCATCTTTTTCGAACATCCACATTCAGTCCACACATGCATCAAGTTTTTGGCGCCGTTGTCGGGGATTAAAAGTGAAACCAGTTTTATTTATTGAGATTGCGATTCGATTGCGACTGCATTTCTGTCTTGATAAGATCTCACTTTGATTTGCAATTTCTTTTTGCAGATTAAGGTTGGTGCATGAGCAAGGGGTATCAACTCCTTGATATAGATCCTGAGAGAGAAAGAACCTTTCGTCGTCGTCAGAAATAGCAAAGACGAAAGAAGAGTGAACAACAAGAGTTGAGCGCACAGGAACCTCTTGAAGAAGCTTCTTATATATAAGAACTTCCGATGGACCAACCTGGAGTCGATCCTCAAGTTGACCCATAGAATTGTGGAAGGGAGCAGAATGGTGGGAGAATACCTCCAGCACCTATAGTTCCACCGGTACAACAACATGAAAATCCAATTTATATTGCTGAAGACCACAATTGAGCAATAAAGGACTATGCCTTACCCGTTTTCAAAACTTTGAATCTGATGAGCGATTTGCTTACCGCAAGTGTACGGGTCAAGTAATAATATAGTGTTTTTGTGATTAAACGAGTGTCGTCCTCTGGATTGGTTTTCTAGCAAATTAAGTATCATGGATAATCTTGTCCAATTTTATTTAGGGAGCAAAACTTAATGATAAAGATAAATTTAAAGACAAAAAGCATAAAATAAAGGTGGAGACACAAATGGAAAGACTCTTAGGAAATTGATTTCACCTATTGGAGTTGTGGATTAATCACTAGACTATGTGAGCATGCGAAGATTCATAAATCTAGGATAAACTATTATCATAGTTATCTCTCCCGAGCATAACTAATTCTCATACATGTAATAAACCCAATATCCCTATCTAAGTTCATTAACATGCAAGGCCTTAAGTCTAATCCTTTAACGATTTCTAAGACTATTTCTCATCTCCCGATCTCAAGATTATCTTAGTTATGCATACCGCGATCTAAACTAAATCCCCTCTCTCGAGGAAGACTTAGAGAAAACATCATTCAATTCATGGCCAATGAATCAAAAGCATTAAGAGTAGAATATGCATAAATGAATTCAAAGCAATACATAACCAAGAAATAATCCATAAACGCCCAAAGGGCTACATCAATTCCTAAGACAATCAAGCTAGCTATTCATAGTCAAAGAACTACAAATAAAACTTGAAAGAAAAGCCATAAAAACAACAAGAGGTAAGCGAAAGAAAAGGAAAACTCTTGAATCCGTTGAAACCGATACATCCCCATCATGATCTCCACGTCTTCAAGCTTGGTTCCCACTCCTTGGCCTTGCTTCAGCTCCCACCAAAGTTCTCTAGTCGAAATTAGGGCTAAAATTTAACCAAATGGACTCCCCTAATTCGTAGCACAAAATATTGTATATATAGGAAAATTGTCGGTAGCGTCGCGATGCTATCCCTGCGACCGCCAAAAATAGAAAAGGAAAACCAGCGTCGAGACGCCCAGAAAGTAGCGTCTCGATGCTAGCTCTCGGGTTTGCCTCCAACTTTGATTCTTTTTGCTTCTTTTGCTCTTCTTTTGGTCCCGAGCACCCGATCAACTTCCTAATTCAACATTTCCTCCAAGAATTCATTTCCTACAAAATAAATATTAAAGTGCATTAAAATGGCCAAAATTACTCAAAGACTAACTATAATATATCGGGAAACATAGCTCGCTGATAAAACTTTATGAGCGATTTGCTTACCGCAAGTGTACGGGTCAAGTAATAATAGAGTGTCGTCTTCTGGATTGGTTTTCTAGCAAATTAAGTACCGTGAATAATCTTGTCCAATTTTATTTAGGGACCAAAACTTAATGATAAAGATAAATTTAAAGACAAAAAGCAAAAAATAAAGGTGGAGACACAAATGGAAAGACTCTTAGGAAATTGATTTCACCTATTGGAGTTGTGGATTAATCGCTAGACTATGTGAACATGCGAAGATTCATAAATCTAGGATAAACTATTATCATAGTTATCTCTCCCGAGCATAACTAATTCTCATACATGTAATAAACCCAATATCCCTATCTAAGTTCATTAACATGCAAGGCCTTAAGTCTAATCCTTTAATGATTTCTAAGACTATCTCTCATCTCCCGATCTCAAGATTATCTTAGTTATGCATACCGCGATCTAAACTGAATCCCCTCTCCCGAGGAAGACTTAGAGAAAACATCATTCAATTCATGGCCAATGAATCAAAAGTATTAAGAGTAGAATATGCATAAATGAATTCAAAGCAATACATAACCAAGAAATAATCCATAAACGGCCAAAGGGCTACATCAATCCCTAAGACAATCAAGCTAGCTACTCATAGTCAAAGAACTACAAATAAAACTTGATAGAAAAACCATAAAAACAACAAGAGGTAAGGGAAAGAAAAGGAAAACTCTTGAATCCGTTGAAACCGACACGTCCCCGTCACGATCTCCACTTCTTCAAGTTTGGTTCCCACTCCTTGGCCTTGCTTCAGCTCCCACCAAAGGTCTCTAGTCGAAATTAGGGCTAAAATTTAACCAAATGGACTCCCCTAATCCGTAGCACAAAAGATTGTATATATAGGAAAATTGTCGGTAGCGTCGCGATGCTGTCCCTGCCACCGCCAAAAATAAAAAAGGAAAAACAACGTCGAGACGCCCAGAAAGCAGCTTCTCGACGCTCGCTCTCGGGTTTGCCTCAAACTTAAGCCTCCAACTTTGATTCTTTTTGCTTCTTAATTTGCTCTTCTTTTGGTCCCGAGCACCCGATCAACTTCCTAATTCAACATTTCCTCCAAGAATTCATTTCCTACAAAATAAATATTAAAGTGCATTAAAATGGCCAAAATTACTCAAAGACTAACTATAATATATCGGGAAACATAGCTCGCTATGCGCGCTATCAGAATCCAGGAATTCTTTACTTTAGCCACCGATAGAAGCTCCACAGTTTGAGCTGAAACCAGTGATGTTTCGAATGCTCAATACCATGGGCCAGTTTTCCAGACTTCTGAGTGAAGATCCACATAAGCATATGAAGCTATTCTTGAGAATTTGTAGTTCTTTTAAAGTAACAAGAGTACCTGAAGATACATTGAAGCTAAAAATTTTTCCTTTCTCATTGCAGGGAGATTCTGAAGCTTGGTTGGATTCATTTCCTTCGAACTCCATCACGTCTTGGAATGACTTGGCAGAGAAGTTTTTAGAGAAGTTTTTCTCGTCCAATAAGAATGCTAAGTATAGAGTTGAAATAATTTCTTTTAGACAATCTTATAATGAACCTTTAGATGCAGCTTGGGAGAGATTCCGAAGGCTGGTTCGGAAGTGTCCTCATCATGGATTGCCTGCATGTATCATTATTGAGCATTTTTACAGCGGATTGGATCAAGCTTCAAAAGCTCTAGTCAATGCATCTGCGAATGGATCTTTCTTGAAGAAATCCGCGAACAAAGCACATGCCATATTAGACACAATAGCCACAAATAACCGACACTGGGGGGAGACTGAACCTATAATTTTAAAGAATCAAGTGAAAGCTGTAGAGCCGGAAGCGAATTCAACTATGCAAGCTCAGATTAAAGCCATTCACAGCATAATGATGGGCATGACCTTGGGCAACCAAGCAAACATCGCTCTTGCTAATGCTATCTCTTTTCCCTGTTGTGATATTTGTAGTGAGGAGCATGTCACTGATAATTGTCCACTAAATCCTGCATCTGTTTTTTATGTAGGTCAACAAGGGAACCAGAACCGATGGAATCCATATTCGGCTACATACAACCCAGGGTGGAGACAACATCCGAACTTCTCCTGGGGAGGTCAAGCCAGTGCAAGTAATGCCAGTACGAATCAATTTGGGAAAGCTTCAACAGGATTCAATTCCCAGCCTACACAGCAGCAGCTAGATAAGAACTTTAAACCAGTCCAAGTTCAGAATCAAGAGTCAAATCTAGAGGCTCTGATGAAGGAATACATGGCAAGGAATGATGCCACTGTCAGGAATTTGGAAGTGAAAATTGGACAGATAGCTCAAGAAATCAAAAATAGACCACAAGAGACATTGCCCAGCAAAACTGAGAACCCTCACCGAGAAGGTAAGGAGCAGTGCAAGGCAGTCACCTTGAGAAGTGGATTAGAGTACGATGGACCGGAATACCCCATAACTCAAGAAGTTAGGAAGATCCCAGAAGAAGTTCCAGAAAAGAAGTTAGAAGTTACTACAGAAGTTTGTGAGAATAAAGAAAATAAAGAAAAGACCAAGGAACCAGAAGCCTTGGAAGAAAAAAGTGAAAGTTCAAGTTCAGAGAAAAAGCAGGAAAATACGACCGCAAATACGACCGTAAAACCTAAAAAGTTTATTATTGATCCAGATTACAGGCCACCACCACCATATCCTTAGAGATTCAAATACGCTTCACAAGATGCACAGTTTAAAAAGTTTCTAGACATTCTAAAGCAACTCCACATCAACATCCCGTTGGTGGAAGCGCTTGAACAGATGCCAAACTACGTGAAATTCTTGAAGGACATTCTGTAAAAAAAAGAGACGATTGGGAGAGTATGAGACAGTTGCACTTACCGAATGCTCCAGTGCATTGGTTAAAAACAAGATCCCTCCCAAGTTAAAGGATCCAGGAAGTTTCACTATTTCATGCTCCATTGGAGGACGAAATGTTGGTAGGGCATTATGCGATCTAGGAGCAAGTATAAATCTGATGTCGTATTCAGTTTTCAAGCAGTTAGGTATAAGAGAAGCGAGACCTACGACTGTCACCTTGCAGTTAGCCGGCAGGTCACTGTTAGCGAGCATAGCTAGCTATTTTTCCCTAATTAATTTAGCCAGTCTTTTATATTTAAATAGCCAAAATTATACATTTTCATGTTTTATTTGTAGGAAATGTGTTTTGGAGCTTAATTGAGAAATTGGAGCTAAATGGATGTTCGGGATGCGAAAAGAGGCAAAAGGAACGAAGAGAATTGAAGTTGGAAGCACACCAAATAGGGCTTGCCGAGGACCAGCGTCGAGACCCTTGCCATAGGGCGTCCGACACTCTAATTTTCCTTTTCTAATCTGTTCGGTAACAGACACAGTGTCGAGTCGCTGTGTCAATAGCGTCTCGACGCTCTCAAGGATTTTCAAGACAGAATTTGCATATCGCGACAGTGTCGCGACGCTAGGCCAAATTTTTTTCCTATTTATAGTTTGTGATTAGGTCAGATTTGGGGACTTCTTTTGATGACTTTTTGGCCAAAAACTCGACTGGAGAGCTGCTGTGGAGGCTGAAGCAAGTGGAGAAAAGCGGGATTCAAGGCTTTGTTCGTGAAGATCGTGACGGGGATGTGCGGTCTCGGCCTACTTAGCGTTTAATTCTCTTTTCCCTTTACTTTAGTAGTTTTAATGGCTGATTTGTACTTACTTTATATCGTAACGCGGATTATGAGTAGCTAAGTCTAAACCTTAGGGATTGATTTAGCCGTTGGGGCAATTATGGATTGATTGTATGGATTTTTGCTATTGATTTCATTTATGCATGATGTACTCTTAATGCTTTCAATTTACCGGCCATGAATTGAATGTTGTTTGTGTTTAAATCTAACTCGGGAGAGGGGATTTAGCTTAGAAATCATTATGCATAACTAGGATTAATCTAGATATCGGGAGATAGTAGATAATTCTAGAAATCGGTAAAAAGGAATAACCTTAATGCCTTGCATGTTTAATGAATTTAGATAGGTATATCAGGTTCATTGCAATGTGAGAAAATTATGTATGCTCGGGAGAGGTATGTATGATTGTAGTTTCCTCGATTTATGAATCATAGCATGTTAATAATCCACTAATTAATCCATAATCCCAATTGGTGAAATCAACTCCCTAAGACCTTTGCCATCATTAAATTGTCACACTTTTTTAGCTTTGTGTTATTTTTCCATTCATTCTCACTTTGTTTGGTTCCCTAAATAAAATTGGATTAGAGTATTTGCGGTAATTAGATTGATTAGAAACTTAATCCAGAGGACGACATTCGAATTTAATTTCACTATATTATATCTTGACCCATACACTTGCGGTTAGCAATTTGCGCATCAAGTTTTTGGCGCCGTTGCTGGGGATTGGCATATTTAGTCAATTTAATATCGTAGAAAAATTGTCCGGTCTTAGTTTAGGGTGTATTCTATTTTTTGTTATTTTTGTTTTTAGGTAAATTGCATTTTTTTTCCTTTATTGTTTTTCTTTTCCATATTTGTTTGAATTTTCCATAGATAGAATTTTCCTTTTTAGTTTTATCCTTATTAGATTAATTTTTCCTTATTTGGTAGTTTCCTAATTAGTTTTTGCCATATTTGTTTTCAGCATTCCTTATTTGTTTATCTTTTCCTTTTGTAGATTATATTTTCCTATTTTAGATTTAGTATTCCCTTTTCTAGATTCTTTCCTAATTTGTTTTTTCCTATTCTTTTATTTTTCTTTTTAGGTTAGTTTAGTTGGTGCATGCGAAAGGTTAGGGAGTTGACCTTAGTTCCCTTTGATTCGGAGATAGAGAGAACTTTTAATAAACTTTGAAGGGAGAACCAAGAAAATCATACCCAAATGGCCAATCCTAACCCCGAGGAGACAAGAATTTTGGGCTACGCCAACCTTTTTTTTCCGCCGACGCAACAAATACGTCGCCTATATTGCTTTCCTCCGACAAAACGGAAGAGTGTCGGCGGTTAATTGGGGTTGAGGATAAGCCGACGCAAGTTGCGTCGGCTTATACCCAATTAAAAAAGCCACACCTTTTTATGGGCTTCGCCGACGCAAATTTGCGTCGGCTAAAGGCCCGATAAAAAAAAACCCTAGCCCCTTTGTTTCCCATTCGGTGTTCGTCTCTCCCAGCCGCCCCCTGTCTTCTTCTTCATCATGACGAAAACGGCCAGCCGCCCCCTGTCTTCTTCTTCCTCATGCCGAAGACTCCAAGCCCAGTCCCTATTTTCTTCTTCCTCGTGCCGAAGACGCCAAGCCGAGCCCCCTATTTTCTTCTTCCTCGTGATGAAGACGGCGCTCCAACGAATCTCTCGGCTACGGCGATTCTACTGTGCGGCGGCAATACCATTGTGCGGTAGATTCTTCTTCGAACTTTACCTTCCCTCCCTCAATCTTGAGAAATTTTCATCTTGTTTGCTTGCATAATGTAAGTGTATTTGAAGTCTAGAAGTGCAAATAGATGGTTATCAAAGATTGAAAACAAACAAAAATATTGCATAATATTGTGAAATTTCAAAAAATATATTGTTAGGTATGATTCAGCAAAATTGATATCAACTTCTAGAATTTTACGATTTTAGCAAAGGTGACCGTGTCCAATGTTGTTCTAGATAAATTATGATTATTTGCAAATTTGGTTTCATTTTATATTTGTTGAGAAATATTTGAAGCTTATAAGACGTTGTTTCAAGAAGAAAATGATTTTAACGTGATTTGAAAACTTATAAGTTAGATGTTTGAAGTGGTTTTCAAAGCACTTCATCTTTGTATCCATAATGATTTTCGGTATGCTTTGTGAATGTGCTTACTTATTGTACATAGATCTAGAGGTGACTTTAGGATCCACTCTAACACACCTATATAGGATCAAACCATATGTTGAGCTTGGTCATATATTAAAATGATTGTTGATTTTTGTTTTTTGAATTTGGCTAAGAACTTGAATGTGTAAGGATTTAAACTTCTAACCTCTTTGAAGGTACAAATTTTATGTTTTTTGTTTTCTTGAACAAGATGTGGGAAAGATCTAAACCTCTAACCTCAGAACGGTTTTATGCATATGCTGTTTGATATGGGGGATATGAGCATCTTTTATCTTTCTTTTCTTTCAAAAAACAGAAGTTGGAAATTAATTTATAGATTTTTTTTTTGGATTTTTTAAAAACAGAAAGCATTCGAGAACTAATAATCTTCATATTTTCTCATGTTGATTTTGTTAATGCCATCTTCTGGGTATGGACCATTTGATTTTGTTGATCTTCCACAATCCCAACTAGAACTAGTTGATAGTTTAAGTGATTAAAGCAATTAAAGCACTCTGCAGAGAATCAAATGGCACAATCTTTGCTCATGTTGCATGTGATTGCTTAAAGTTGGAGAGTTGAAGGATGGAGTTCTTTAATTCTTGCTTTGGAAAAATTGAAAGCCATGCAGATTTTGCTCATTAAATTCTTTGTAAAGCTTGTGGTCAGGAGGCTGTGATGTAGTTGTTTGGTTGTCTTTGTAAATGCAGATGGTACAAGTTGCAAGTTTGTTCTTCCTCAATTATTAAGGATGAATTTCCTGTCTCTTTTACTTTTATTGTTTAGGTTTTTTTATTAATAGTTTTTTTTTTTAGTTTTTCTATCAAAAAATTGTTTTTGGCCGCCTAAAATTTGGTTGGCGATACCACTGTGCGGTAGATTCTTTTTCGAACTTCACCTTCCCTTAGTTTTTTTCTCCTCCCACTGTTTTGCCAAGTTTCCCCTTATCATTTTTTGTTAAAGTTTGAATGTTGTAATGTTAGTGATGGTCTCTTGATGAATCATGTTAACATTGAATGATTAGTATCCTGATCCAAAAAATAACCATAATCTAAGCAAGTAATTTTTTTTTTCAACTCATGACTTGGTCTTTTGTGGTGTTGAAGGGTTATGTCTACATCATCCAGCTATGGTTGTTTACCAGCAACGGATAGTTAAAATTTTTGGCTTATTTTACATTGAATAACTTTTGAAATTTGGAGTGGATTGAAGTCTTCGAAGTTTAAGTAACAGAAGATTTTTGTCTGGGTGTGTGTAATTCATGTTGTAGTGTAATCAACACAATGTTTTTATGAAATTAGAGTAGTCATTTGATCAACCTTGATTGGGGGTGTTTTTTCTAACCTCAATTCATCTCCTGCCCTTTGGAGGAATTCATCTTTTTTAGAATGAAATATTTATCTATCATTAGGGAAAAAAAGGAGAAGTGACAATAAAAATTCTTTGAGTTATAATTTTCGAATCCCTCTTTTGAATTGCATGAAAAAAGGGAAAAAAAAAACCAGAGTTCAAAGCTCATCTTCCATAATTTCACACCACAAAACACGTTATCTTAGTTGCTATTCTTTGTCTTGGGTAGTTAACATTTTGTCACTCTGAACATTATGTGGTGGCCTATGAATTCACCTTCTCCACAACACAAAATAAAACAAAATACTGCAAAATTATGGGAGTTGGCAATACAGACTGTTTAAGAGAGCAAAAAATGCAACAAGTTTTTGAAGTGAAAAAGAAGTTCTAATAGGGAGTTTCAATTCTTCTGAGTCCTGTTTTTTCTCTTTAGGTATGTGAGTTTTGAAACTCCGTAGATCAAATTTGGGTCAAAACATGTGCTAATAGTTGCTTCTTATTGTGTTGTCTACTATTCTATGGTGCTCAATTTTGCTAGTTGAGTTAGTTAGATCATGACAAGATAATTTCTGCTATCAAAGTTAGCAATGTTTACCTTTCATATTCTATCTTGTCTATTATTTCCAGTGATTAGAGAACTTTTTCGTAATACTTCATTGTTTGGCAGCTATTGTTTTTGTTTGGGTTGCTTTTGTGATTGGCTCTTTTTATATTTATTTTTTATTTATTCTTTATATTACTTGATGGTTGAAAGTATGATTTCTTATCAAAGAACTTCTAAAATTATAATATCTTCTGGTCTATTTCACATTTTTGGATAGGGTGTTAAAGCATAGTACAAGTTACTTTGCTTATAGTTTGCTCGATCATTATTGAATTAGATTTATTTCATATTCTAATTTGAGCTTATTACTTAGAAGGGTAGATTAGTATTTTAGTGGATGATTGGGAGTTTTGAGCTAGTTTTCAAAGCTTCATAAATATATCATAATTCAACCACATCCGAGGAACACACATGGGCTTAAGATTCTTTCTAAGCTAGTTTCAATTCGTAGAAAACATCAAGTGGCAAAGTGTCATTTAAATGAGGGTGGTAGAACGAGATGTCCATGTAAAAATTGTCAAAATTCAATCTCCCAATCATTGGATGGGGTAGAGCGACACTTATTTACATATGGAATATCTCCTTCATATACTCAATGGGTCTATCATGGAGAACCAGCAAACTTAGCTCAATTTCAAAGTCTCAATCTCTTCACTAAATGATGGATTAAGGGTGGATTCTAATACTCGGAATGATTCTGATGAGATGTTTGGTCTTCTAAATGATTTGCAAGGGTCGATGATAGAAAGGGAAGAGCGTGCAGATGATGAAGATGACTTTATGGATGAAATGCCTGGTAACGTTGAAGAAAGTGATACCTCGAACGTTTTTGAGGAGGTAATGTCTGAAGCACGTAACCAATTATACCCTGGTTGTACTAAATATTCCTCCTTAAACTTTTTGGTAAGATTGATGCATATGAAGGTGCTGAATAATTGGAATAACAAGTCGATGGATATGTTACTAGAATTGTTGAAAGACGCACTTCCAACTGGTGTATCTATACCTGGTAAATTCTATGAAGCTAAGAAAAGGTTACGTGACTTAGGGTTAGGATATGAGTCCATTCATGCCTGCAAGTACGACTGTATATTATTCTGGAAAGAGTTTGCTAATTGTGAAAGTTGTCCAGTATGTGGTGAGTCACGTTATAAAGTAAGAGATGGTAAAGGTAAGAAAATTCCACAGAAGGTCTTACGTCATTTTCCACTAATACCGAGGTTGAAGCGATTGTTTTCATCAAAACATACTGCGTCTGAAATGAGATGGCATAAGGACAAGTGAGTTGACACAGATGATGTGTTGCGACATCTAGCTGATGGTGCAGGGTGGAAACATTTCGATAAAGAGTTTCCTCAGTTTTCTTCAGACCCACAAAATGTGCGTTTAGCATTAGCTTCAGATGGATTCAATCCATTTGGAAATATGAGTACTGCCTACAGCATGTGGCCCGTGGTTCTTGTTCCATACAATTTGCCACCTTGGAAGTGCATGAAAGAATCCAATTTTTTCATGTCCTTACTTATACCTGGACCGAAGTCTCCCGGAAAAGAAATTGACGTATATTTGCAGCCATTGATTGAGGAGTTGAAAGAGTTATGGACTAATGGTGTTCGCACTTACGATTGCATGAGTGAGGAGTACTTTCAATTACAAGCATGTTTGTTGTGGACCATCAATGACTTTCCGGAGTATGGAGACTTATCGGGATGGAGTACGAAAGGTTGTCAAGCATGTCCCATTTGTAAAGAAGATACATCATCGGTTCGGATTAGAGGAAAAATCTCATTTATGGGACATCAGCGTTATCTTCCAAATAATCATAGTTGGCGTATGAGCAAACAACATGATGGAAAGTTTGAGCATAGACCTCCACCAATTGTAATGGATGGAAATGGTATCCTAGAACAAGTAAACATGTTAAACTTTCCAATCTTTAGTAAGCATCCATCCAAACAAGATAAGAAAAGAAAGCGTGCTATTAATTGGACAAAAAAAAGTATATGCTTTGAACTCCCATATTGGTCTAAACTTTTGTTAAGACATAAGTTAGATGTCATGCATATTGAAAAAAAATGTGTGACAACTTGTTGGGGACTTTGTTGAACATTGAGGGGAAAACAAAAGACACGACTAACGCCCGTTTGGATCTTGAAGATTGGAACATACGAAAGGATTTACACTTGCAAAAGTAAAGAGGTAAAGTTGTAAAACCACATGATGCGTACACATTGACTGCTAGTGAGAGGGTAGATTTTTGTAAGTTCTTGAAATCAGTTAAGTTTCCTGACGGGTTCGCTTCGAACATATCACGATGTGTTAGTGTCACCGATGGGAAAGTGTGGGGTTTGAAAACTCACGATTCTCATGTTCTGCTTCAACGCCTTATTCCTATTTCTATTCGAGCATACTTACGAAATGATGTCTGCACGGCCGTCGTAGATTTATGTAATTTCTATCGCGACCTTTGTGCAAAGATAATATGCATTAGTGACTTGGATCGGTTGGAAGAAAATATTATAATCATACTTTGTAAGTTTGAAAAAATATTCCCACTAGCCTTTTTTGATGTAATGGTGCATCTTGCAGTCCACTTGTCGTATGAAGCGAAGATTGTTGGTCCAGTTAGCTATAATTGGATGTACCCTATTGAGAGAAGTTTACGAACATTGAAACAATATGTACGAAACAAAGCTCGTCCCGAGGGTTCCATAGCAGAAGGATTTGTCTTGAATGAATGTTTGACTTTCTGCTCGATGTATCTAACTGGAATAGAAACGAGGTTCAATAGGGATACACGTAACGATGACTCAGTTTTTGATGGCGAGATCTGTGGAGAATTTGAAGTGTTCAGACAACGTGCACTACCATTAGGAGGTTCGGTTGTGAGGACACTATCCCCAAATGAGAAACAAATGGCGCATTGGTATATATTGAACAATTGTTCTGAGATCAAGTTTTATCGCAGGTACATTTTCGAATAGTACGTATTTTGACTAAACTTTTGTTCTAAGATTTAGAGTGTATATGTCTAAGAACAAACTTTCTCTTTGTGCCTTTGTGCCTTTGTTCTTCATTCTAAATAGGGAACATTTGAGATTGATTCGTAGAAGAACAGATAACACGTCAGACTTATATAGACGACACCAATTGCAATTTCCTGACTGGTTTAAAGAACATGTAAGTTTAGTTACGAAGTTTGAATTTTGAATTCCAATAATAAGTTAAAACTAAGTTCGTGTTTATCCACATGACACATACACAGATGTACTCATTGCATGAAAGAGGGGAAGCATCTGATGATCTGTACTCAATAGCGCTTGGGCCTAGTAATGAGGTTCAATCTTACAGCGGTTGCTTTGTGAATGGAGTATGTTTTCATTGTATAGAGCGTGACAATCGTCGAACTACTCAGAATAGTGGAATATTGGTATCCGGAGAAACCGAACAAGATGAAATGAATTACTATGGGGTATTACATGAGGTTTTGGACTTAGATTATCCTAAAAGAAGACATGTGATCCTTTTCAAATGTAAATGGTTTGACACAGATCCTAAGAAGAACAAATTACATGTGAATTTAGGATTCAAGTCAATCAACACATCTCATTTTTGGTGTACGGATGACCCTTACATATTTGCTACTCAAGCCAAACAAGTTTTCTATATTAACTATCCTAAACTTGGTAATAATTGGAAAGTTGTCCAAATTGTTCAAAACAAACACATATGGGACATTCCAGAAGCTCTGACCAAGAGAATGACGATCTAGAGTTACTAGAAGTCCCTGGGGCAAATGAGGTTGATGAATCCGTCCACGATGTCATATTGAGTAGGGATGATGTGGAACCCAGTGTCGTCGTTCAAAGCCAAGTGAGCAGACAACAATTGAATAAAAGTGAGCCAAGTGAGCAGACAACAATTGAATAAAAGTGTCCTCCAACAATGAAGACGACTTTATAAACGATGAGCCTGAATATGTAGATACATCTATCGAAGAAGGGTCGAGTCCACTTCAATCAATTGAAGAAGGGTTGAGTTCACTTCAATCTATAGATTTCGATGATCAGAACAACGAATAAGTATATAAATAATGTATTTCGATTATATATTATTCACTTCCATCTTTAATTTTTTTTCATTTGTTATATGCAGTTGTATAGCCATGACACGTAATGGTCAACAGTCGGAGGCACGTGATGCACTTGCAGATGCTAACCGACCAGTAATTGGTTCATCCACTGATCAGGCTGCGTCAGGTGATTTAGAAGATTTACGTCATATTGACTCATATTTGTATATGTAATCTTATTAACTAATTACTTGCATTATCTTTGTTTCAGGATCTAGAGGTCGTTCAAGAAATCAACGAGGAAGAGGAAGGCGGACTAGAGGACATAGTCGGAATATTGAACTAGACCGATATGTGGCTCTTCATGGGAGGATCAGGATTGAGATCACCGAGCAGATTGGAAAACCAGTATGCGGTTGGGCTACACGCTTTTTTGCGTCGCTGAATCCCAAAATTCTTGTAGTGGAGCCTAAGCCCATTAGGGACTATTTTCAGCCGGTCTTTCAGGAGCAACAATCGAGGATTGTCTATGCCCCGATCAATGCTAATAATTTTGAGTTGAAAACAGGTCTCATTCAGATGGCTTGAGACTGTGCTTATAGAGGATCACCCACAGAGGATCCAAATTCTCACCTGAAATCCTTCCTAGACATCTGTGGGACGGTAAAGTTAAATGGAGTCTCTGATGATGCTATTCGCTTACGTTTATTTCCTTTTTCCTTGCAGGACAAGGCTCATGACTGGTTTCAATCCATTCCACCTGGGAGAATTACCACTTGGGATGCTTTGGTCCAGGCATTTTTGAAGAAATTCTTCCCTCCTGCCAAGACAATCAAGCTGAGGACCGAAATTGGGACATTCCAGCAACAATTTGATGAGCAACTCTTCGAGGCGTGGGAGCGATTTAAAGAGCTACTGAGGAAGTGCCCTCAGCATGGCTATCCCGACTGGCTTCAGGTTCAATTATTTTATAATGGCTTAACTCCTAGTACAAAAACTATTGTTGTTGCAGCTGCAGGAGGGACTCTGTTGTCCAAAACCGTTGAGAATGCTAGGACTTTGCTGGAGGAAATGGCCACCAATAGCTATCAGTGGCCATCTGAGCGGTCGAAACCGGAAAGATTGCTGCTGGAGTGTTCGAGATTGACAACGTAAGTGCACTTCAGGCCTAGATGTTTTCCCTTGCTAATGCTTTTCTAAAATTTTCAAGTACAGGGAGTGCTCAATCGATCGAGTCGGCAGCTGCCCTTGCATCCCAGACTCAGGAGGAGAATCTAGAGCAGGTTCAGTATGTTTCAAATTATAATTGTAGGGGATACAATAATAATTCTACACCTACACATTATCACCCTAGTAATAGAAATCACGAGAATTTTTCATATGCTAATAATAAGAATGTGTTGAATCCTCCTGGTTTTACCCCTCAAAGTCAAGAAAGTAAAAAGTCTTTAGAAGATCTTGTTGGAGCTTTTATTGCAGAATCAAGTAACAGGACCAACAAGCTCGAGGAGGTCGTGATTGCCATAAACACCACTGTCAATGGTCATTCTGCAGCCATCAAGAACATCGAGACTCAACTGGGACAACTGGTAAATGTTGTCAACACCATGAATAAAGGTAAAGCCCCACCTGAACATGAGAAATCTCAATTGGAGTACTGCAAGGCTGTCACTGTACATCACAATGCAGAATTGCACATAGCTGATGAGGAGGAGACTACTGAACCAGAGGAACTTACTGAAGAAGTTGAAAAGGGCACCACCTCAAACGAAGCTGAAAAGCTTAATCTTGAGCCCTCTATCCCTTCTCCTACTGTTTTAGTTCCCAAATCACAGAAAAAGAAAAAGAAGAATTCTAAGGCACAGTTTGATAAGTTTCTTGATGCTTTTACAGGTTTGACTGTTAATATTCCTTTTGCAGATGCACTAGAGCAAATTCCTCACTACAGGAAGTTCATGAAGGAATGGCTCATTAAATAGAAGAAGTAAAAGCAGATGGAGACTGTATTCCTTGCATCGACATGCAGTGCTCGCGTTCAGCAGAAAGTGCCAGAGAAATTGTCTGATCCAGGGAGTTTTACTATTCCTTGTAATTTTGGTACTTATTCTAGTAGAGCACTATGTGATCTAGGGGCTAGCATAAACATAATTCCTCTATCATTGTGCAAAAAGCATAACATAGGAGAAATAAAAATCTACTTCTGTTAGACTCTAGTTGGCTGACCAGTCTGTGGATAGTCCATATGGGATTGTTGAGAATGTGCTGATCAAAGTAGGTAGATTTTTCCTTCCTGTTGATTACTTTGTTTTAGATATTAAAGAGAATCCTGCCATGTCTATTATATTAGGGAGACCATTCCTTGCTACAGGGAGGGTCATAATTGATATTGAGCTAAGGGAGCTGATCATTAGAGTTTAACAGAAAAAGGAGATCCTAAAGGCTTTTTAGGACCCTCAGAACACATCAGAGACCATGTTGGTGGGTTATAGGAGAGGTGTTAGGAAGAGCACTAGTGATGGAACACCTGACAGTCGACCACCTTGACGCTTATTCAGTCAACACGTCGAGCTAATGACGTTAAACAAACGCTTATAGGAGGCAACCCAAGTAAGTTCAGTTGAGTTTTTCTTTTCGTTTATGATTTATTGCTTGTTTTTGTTTTGTAGGTCTTGTGATCCCAGTTTCTTCTTTGCTTGCAAGCTTCCATGAGAAGGTCATCGTCATTCCAGGGCAGTATTGTTCACTCCTTTCATTCTTTTATTGTTCTCATGTTTGATTTGCCATATTTTCCTTATACATTGAGGACAATGCATGTTTTAAGTTTGGGGGTGGAATTTCATGATTGTGGAGCCCTTGAGCATCTGAGTTCGGGCTATAGTTTTGAGCTTTCTTTGAATTGAGCATATGGTTGTTTTCTGGATGCTATTTTTGCATGACTATGATTTCCTATGATAGGCTTTCTTGTCAATTTTCAAGCTTTCGATGAGTTGTAAGCATGAGTGCCCAAAAAGGGAGACTTTTTAAACTTTTTCTAGGAGATTTCTTGCATGAGTAGAGTATTTGTCTCGGCTAGATTTAGATTTGAATGCTTAGGAGCGAATTATTAGGTTCATATGCTTGTTGTCACCTCGATAGGTGTAGGGAAGAGCTAAAGAGTAAATTTTTTGCAAATTAGCATGTTTTATCTTGCCTAGGAGGAAAGAAAAGAATATATTGTTTATCATGCTCATAAAGAAAAAAATCATTCTTGTTGTTACAAATTGAAAGAAAAAAGAAAGTCATGACTGATGCGCGCAATGCAATGTGTAATAAAGATTTAGACAAAAAGAGTTATCCCTGTTGTGAACAATTAGGCCAACCAAAGAGTAAAACTCAGGTTAAGGGTCGCTGCAATAGGTGTGTGAAAGCTAGTGCCACATATAAATGCTTGTTGTAATTTTCAATTATAAGCACCTAAGTATGGATGAAAACAAACTAAATTGTTCCATTGACTTGTTAGTGAATCCTTAGTGCCAGTGTAGAGGGAAGATGAGTTGAGAGTTTAATAATCCAATCCCAGGCTAGTAGAATCTAATCTAGTTAAGTTAGATCTCGCTCTTGCAAGTTAATTTTGGAAAACTTTTGATTTGTCTCCCTCATTGGTCCTTATGTGCATGTCTCTTGATTGCTTGATTATTGGCTTTTGAGCCTAGAGGATTGAGTCATGTTTGTTGCATCCATTCTTCAACTATATGCTTGATTTTAGTTTGCTCGAGGACTAGCAAAAGCTTAAGTTTGGGGGTGTTTGATAGCGAGCATAGCTAGCTATTTTTCCCTAATTAATTTAGCTAGTCTTTTATATTTAAATGGCCAAAACTATGCATTTTCATGTTTTATTTGTACGAAATGTGTTTTGGAGCTTAATTGAGAAATTGGAGCTAAATGGATGTTTAGGATGCGAAAAGAGGCAAAAGGAACGAAGCGAATTGAAGTTGGAAGCACACCAAATAGGGCTTGCCGAGGACCAGCGTCGAGACCCTTGCCATAGGGCGTCTCGACGCTCTAATTTTCCTTTTCTAATTTGGGCGGTAACAAACACAGCGTCTCGACGCTGTGTCAATAGCGTCTCGACGCTCTCGAGGATTTTCAAGACAGAATCTGCGTATCGCGACAGCGTCGCGCGCTGCCCCTATAGCGTCGCGACGCTAGGCCAATTTTTTCCCTATTTATAGTTTGCGATTAGGTCAGATTTGGGGACTTCTTTTGATGACTTTTTGGCCAAAAACTCTACTGGAGAGCTGCTGTGGAGGCTGAAGCAAGTGGAGAAAAGCGGGATTCAAGGCTTTGTTCGTGGAGATCGTGACGGGGACGTGCGGTCTCATCCTACTTAGCGTTTAATTCTCTTTTCCCTTTACTTTAGTAGTTTTAATGGCTTATTTGTACTTAGTTTATATCGTAACGCGGATTATGAGTAGCTAAGTCTAAACCTTAGGGATTGATGTAGCCGTTGGGGCAATTATGGATTGATTGTATGGATTTTTGCTATTGATTTCATTTATGCATGATGTACTCTTAATGCTTTCAATTTACCGGCCATGAATTGAATGTTGTTTGTGTTTAAATCTAACTCGAGAGAGAGGATTTAGCTTAGAAATCATTATGCATAACTAAAATTAATCTAGATATCGGGAGATAATAGATAATTCTAGAAATCGGTAAAAAAGACTAACCTTAATGCCTTGCATGTTTAATGAATTTAGATAGGGATATCGAGCTCATTGCATGTGAGAAAATTATGTATGCTCGGGAGAGGTATGTATGATTGTAGTTTCCTTGATTTATGAATCATAGCATGTTAGTAATCCACTAATTAATCTATAATCCCAATTGGTGAAATCAACTCCCTAAGACCTTTGCCATCATTAGATTGTCACACTTTTTTAGCTTTGTGTTATTTTTTCATTCATTCTCACTTTGTTTGGTTCCCTAAATAAAATTGAGGATGTGTTAGTTAAGGTTGATAAGTTCGTATTCCCAGCAGACTTTATCATATTAGACTGTGAAGCGGATAAAGAAGTGTCGATTATTTTAGGTCGACCATTCTTAGCAACTGGTAGGACCTTGATTGACGTACAAAAAGGAGAATTCACCATGAAGGTCAATGATCAACAAGTTACCTTCAATGTCATGAATGTGCTGAAATATCCAGGAGATCTTGAAGAATGTTCTGTGATTGATGAGATTGATGAACTTTCTTTATCCACCTTGCAGGAATTATTAAAAGGAGAATCGCTGCAAGACTTGCTTGAAGATGAAGAACAAGAGGAAAAAAGGTGGGAAAAAGATTGAAGGAATAGAAGAATCGGTCACAAGTGGATCTGCAGTAGCACGGGTAGAAGCATTGAGAGATTCCTTGGAGTCAAACCAAGAAGAAATCAAGTCGCTGCAGCCGTCCATGTTTAACCCTCCAGATTTAGAACTCAAACCGCTACCAGAACATCTTAAATACAGTTACCTTGGAGAAACCAAAACACTACCAGTTATTATATCAGCTTATCTCACTGATGAAGATGAAATGTCTTTGCTGCAGGTCCTATCTAGTCACAAAAAGGCAATAGATTGGACAATCGCAGATATTCAAGGAATCAGCCCATCGTTTTGCATGCATAGGATCAACCTTGAAGAATGTGCCGAGAATTCCATTGAAAGTCAACGAAGGCTGAACCCCATCATGAAGGAAGTCGTCAGAAAAGAGATTCTAAAATGGCTGGACGTAGGAGTTATATATCTGATTTCAGACAGTAGTTGTGCTAGTCCAATACAATGCGTCCCCAAGAAAGGTTGGATAACGGTAATGGAGAATGACAAGAATCAATTGATTTCGACAAGAACAGTAACAGGATGGCGAGTCTGCATAGACTATCGTCGACTCAATAAAGTAACCAGGAAGGACCATTTCCCGTTACCATTTATAGATCAAATGTTTGACAGACTAGCAGGGAAAGATTATTATTGTTTCCTTGATGGCTACTCAGGTTACAACCAGATTACAATAGCCCCAAAAGATCAAGAGAAAACCACAATCACATGTCCATACGAGACGTACATTCGCTTTTGTTGCACGATTTTACACCGCAAGCATACGGGTCGTCACAAGTAATATAGTGATTTGGAGTATTGAGTATCGTCTCCACAGGGATTGGATTTATTCAATTAATTTTTACAAATAATCTTGCTTAGCTTTATTTAGAGAACAAAATCTAATGCCGAAAAAGAATAAAAAGCTAATCTAGAAAGCAAAAGATAAATGGAGACACAATTTGGAGAGATAATTCTAGAGTAATGATTTCATCAATTGGACCTTTAATCGCTTAATCATTTAACTAATATGGATTAACTAATCATTTGATTTATAAGTCTAAAAGCCTAATGACAAGGACTCTCCTGTCGGTTTCCTCCTATCTCATACGTTTCAATAAAAAATCTCCTTTCGGTTTCCTCTTTATTTACTTAGCATCGCATTACGACCCTTCAATACAACCTCTAACGCTATTTATCTTATCCCGTGTCACTCGGGTAAATAAACGTCAATCATGCATTCAGTTCTAGTCTAAGCTTCTCTCCGTCGAGTTTCCACTTAGTAACGATTCATTTAATCAGTGATCAGTTGATTAAAAGCATTAAAGATAAAATGCACAAATGAACATTAATGACAATTAAACCAAATAAATTCATTAATTCAGCAAAGGTTCAACAACTAAATCAATCTCATAGAATTTAGGAATTAACTACTCATGACCACTAAAATCCAATAATTCCTAATCACAACAATTCTAGAAACTAAAAGTAAAGAACAAGGGAAGAGAAATGCTCATAAAAGTGTCGATCTCCTCGATCCCATGGCGACCTCCATCGATCCCGAGCTCCAAAGATCTTCAACCAAGCTCCAAAACTCTCCCAAAAATCCCCAATTTTAGTGTGGACTCTAGAATGGGGTGAAAACCCACAAATTGGCTCCCCAAACTTGGATGAAAATGGCTCTATTTATAGGCTCCCAGCAGGCGCAGCGTCGCAACGCTACGTCACAGCGTCGCGACGCTCTGACGTCACTTCTGTCTTGGGCTCCAAGTCGTCGTAACGTTACGACACTACCCACTTTCTAGATCTTTTCGCATAGCTGCCTAGCGTCGGGACGCTCAAGGCTTAGTGTCTCGACGCTAGGCCTTGAATCTTCTAGAATGGCCCGATTTTGCATGGAATTTCGGACCTCCTTCATTTCCTTTGGCCCAAATGCTTCATGTAATGGATCTTGGGCTCTTTTCTTGACCCAACTTGATAATTAAGGCTTTGGAATTCATGAATTGGGGCTTCTAACTCATTCTTTTTGGGCTTTTAGACTTGGATCTACGGTGGAGTTCTCCAAATTGCTCAAAAAGTCTCCAAAATCATCCAAATTCTCTCAAAATTCCGATTTTGCTTCATTGGCTCGGTTTTCTGAAATTTAAACATAAAATAGCATTAAAGTACACAATTCATGCACAAAACTAGCTAAAAATAATAGGAAAATGATAGCATTTATGCATGCTATCACACCCCCAAACTTAAACCTTTGCTAGTCCCGAGCAAAGTTTAAAACCATATATATGAATCAACTATTGCAAATGCATGACTCTAAGCTCAATGATCAAAATAATGAACTCTAACAATTAAAGGAAATATTAAAACACATTCATTCATCACGAAATTTAAATCTAAACTCTTCATCCCTTGTGTGTGTGTGTGCGAGCTTCCTTATTAGATCTTTACTAGCCTAGAAAAGGTTTATAAAATCCTCAGTTCATCTTCCCCTACACTGGCCCTAAGCTCTAATTATCCAGCTTCCCAACAATCAAGAAAACAATATAATACTAAGGTGCCTCAAAATAACAGGGTATGCCTCCCCCAAACTTGCATTTTTATGATTCTAATGGCACTAGCTTTCACACTACGATGCAGGGACCCATAACCCGAATTTTATTCTTGGTTGGCCTAACTGATCACACCGCAGGTAGCTCTTTTTACCCCTAGTCTTTGTAAACATAGCAAGCTTTTTATTTTTCTTTTCTCTTGTTTTTTCATATTTTTTTTCACACTTTTCTTTTCTCATTCATTTTTTTTTTCTTTTTCTTTCTTTTCCTCTTTTCTTTACTTTGCAGGCTAATAATCATGCAATTCCTCCCAAGCAAACCATTGCAAACTCTCATACAGTTCTATTTTCAAATCATATCTTAAGCCTATCGGACTGACAACAAACATCTAGATAATATAATAAAGTTCTAAGCATTCAAAACCATATAAGTAGGCTAAGTGCTCAACATGTGCAAGGAAATCAAAGCAAAAATTTAAATTTACATGCTTTCATATTTCACAAAAATTGGACAAAATTAATTACCTAGATCATATCATAGACCGTCCTCATCAAAACAGTTGCAATAGAATTATCATGAAAAATTTTCAATCAGCTCAGATCAGAACAACAAAGCCTCCCCCCCAAACTTAAATCATACATTGTCCTCAATGTATTAATCATTCAAACTAATTAAGCATGCATAAGGACAATTTAAAAATATAGGGAGAACGGTACTGCCCTGAAGTACTAGAGAAACCATGGATGTCAGCCTCTTCAATCATTGGGGTTGATTTGGAAGAAATTTTTGCGGTCTTGAGCTCCTACAAAAATACACAACGGGAACGAAAGATCAACATGCACTACCTAAAAAAAACAAAGAAAAGAAAATTGAACGAAAATTAAACTTAGGTTGCCTCCCAAGAAGCACTTTTTTAACGTCTTTTAGCTAGACGAGTTCGTGCAGACTTTCAAGGCACGTAAAAATTCTCGTATTTCTTCGGGCCCTTCTTCCTTGAATCAATGAAGCCGACTATTGCTGGCAAGCTTACCAGCTTTTCATGGGCCCCAAAAGCAGAAATATTTTTTGGATTTTCTTCTAATAAAAGCATAAAAGGAGAAATATCTAAATAAAGGGATTCTGACTCTGACACTGACTCGTGAGGATAGGAAAAAGAACACTCATTATCAAGAGAGGATGGAGAGGATAGAACAGACAAAGGTCTTTCAACCTTAAACTCTATCTCTTGAAACTCCTCAAACACTATAGGCTCTTTTTTTTTTCTTCCTCACAAACTTGTTCTTGGTGGGTGCTAGAATTATCCAATTCTTCCTCACATTCTACACAACTCACCCCTATGTGCTCAAACGCAGCAATATCGAAAGAATTAGGCTCCTGAATGGGCACTAATGAATCAGTGGCCACATGACTCACTAGACAACCTATGGAAGTAGATCCTACTTCCCTATCCTCCCTTTGGGTCTGGGGTCTCTCCATAGATTTTTCTAATTCGAAACTCAAGACTCTCGTCTCTTGAATAAAATCTTCAAGCAAGGTCTCTAAGGAATACTCTTTTTCTAAGGAAGCGGGCTGCACTTCACTCTCCTCCCTTCTTGGTTGCAATAACCCCCTAAATTCTAGAGCTAATTTGGTGACTTTATAATCCTCAATATATTCTTTAAGCAAATTTTCTAGGGGAGATTTTTCTTTAGAGGGGGGACAATTTGAAAAGGAATAATTGGACAATGGTGTTGGTTCTTCGGGCTCAGATTCCCTAAAGGGCCACCTGAAACTATTAAAAGCCATTTAAAACAATAAATCAACAATAGACAGGCTCTCAATCAGATGCAAACACCAATTAAATGCACAACAAGAACAATGGACCAGGATAAAAATAAAAATAAAGAAAGAAAAATAAAAACCTCTAAATTAAAGCAAGCAATTTCTTCACAATATTAATTGAATGAAATTAGCCAATCCCCGACAACGGCGCCAAAAACTTGTTGCACGATTTTACACCGCAAGCGTACAGGTCGTCACAAGTAATATAGTGATTTTGAGTATTGAGTATCGTCTCCACAGGGATTGGATTTATTCAATTAATTATTACAAATAATCTTGCTTGACTTTATTTAGAGAACAAAATCTAATGTCGAAAAAGAATAAAAAGCTAGTCTAGAAAGCAAAAGATAAATGGAGACACAATTTGGAGGGATAATTCTAGAGTAATGATTTCATCTGGACCTTTAATAGCTTAATCATTTAACTAATATGGATTAACTAATCATTTGATTCGTAAGTCTAGAAGCCTAATGACAAGGACTCTCCTGTCGGTTTCCTCCTATCTCATACCTTTCAATAAAGAATCTCCTTTCGGTTTCCTCGTTATTTACTTAGCATGGCCTTACGACCCTTCAATACAACCTCTAACGCTATTTATCTTATCCCGTGTCACTCAGGTAAATAAACATCAGTCATGCATTCAGTTCTAGTCTAAGCTTCTCTCCGTCGAGTTTCCACTTAGTATCGATTCATTTGATCAGTGATCAGTTGATTAAAAGCATTAGGGATAAAATGCACAAATGAACATTAATGACAATTAAACCAAATCAATTCAATAATTCAGCAAATGTTCAACAACTAAATCAATCTCATAGAATTTAAGAATTAACTACTCATAACCACTAAAATCCAATAATTCCTAATCACAACAATTCTAGAAACTTAAAGTAAAGAACAAGGGAAGAGAAATACTCATAAAAGTGTCGATCTCCTTGATCTCATGGCGACCTCCATCGATCCCGAGCTCCAAAGATCTTCAACCAAGCTCCAAAACTCTCCCAAAAATCCCCAATTTTAGTGTGGACTCTAGAATGGGGTGAAAACCCACAAATTGGCTCCCCAAACTTGGATGAAAATGGCTCTATTTGTAGGCTCCCAGCAGGCGCAACGTCGCGACGCTCTAACGTCACTTCTGTCTTCAGCTCCAAGTCGTCGCAGTGTCGCGACGCTACCCACTTTCTAGATCTTTCCGCATAGCTGCCTAGTGTCGGGACGCTCAAGGCTTAGCATCTCGACGCTAGGCCTTGAATCTTCTAGAATGACCCGATTTTGCATGGAATTTCGGGCCTCCTTCATTTCCTTTGGCCTAAATGCTTCATGTAATGGATCTTGGGCTCTTTTCTTGACCCAACTTGATAATTAAGGATTTGGAATTCATGAATTGGGGCTTCTAACTAATTCTTTTTGGGCTTTTAGACTTGGATCTACGGTGGACTTCTCCAAATTGCTCAAAAAGTCTCCAAAATCATCCAAATTCTATCAAAATTCCGGTTTTGCTTCCGTGGCTCGGTTTTCTGAAATTTAAACATAAAATAGCATTAAAGTACACAATTCATGCACAAAACTAGCTAAAAATAATAGGAAAATGATAGCATTTATGCATGCTATCACACCCCCAAACTTAAACCTTTGCTAGTCCCGAGCAAAGCTTAAAACCATATATATGAATCAACTATTGCAAGTGCATGACTCTAAGCTCAATGATCAAAATAATGAACTCTAACAATTAAAGGAAATATTAAAACACATTCATTCATCACGAAATTTAAATCTAAACTCTTCATCCCTTGCGTGTGTGTGTGCGAGCTTCCTTATTAGGTCTTTACTAGCCTAGAAAAGGTTTATAAAATCCTCAGTTCATATCTTCCCCTTACACTGGCCCTAAGCTCTAATTATCCAGCTTTCCAACAATCAAGAAAACAATATAATACTAAGGTGCCTCAAAATAACAGGGTATGCCTCCCCCAAACTTGCATTTTTATGATTCTAATGGCACTAGCTTTCACACTACGATGCAGGGACCCATAACCCGAATTTTATTCTTGGTTGGCCTAACTGATCACACCGCAGGTAGCTCTTTTTACCCCTAGTCTTTGTAAACATAGCAAGCTTTTTATTTTTCTTTTCTCTTGTTTTTTCATATTTTTTTTTCACACTTTTCTTTTCTCATTCATTTTTTTTTTCTTTTTCTTTCTTTTTCTCTTTTCTTTTCTTTGCAGGCTAATAATCATGCAATTCCTCCCAAGCAAACCATTGCAAACTCTCATGCAGTTCAACTTACAAATCATATCTTAAGCCTATCGGACTGACAACAAACATCTAGATAATATAATAAAGTTCTAAGCATTCAAAACCATATAAGTAGGCTAAGTGCTCACCATGTGCAAGGAAATCAAAGCAAAAATTTAAATTTACATGCTTTCATATTTCACAAAAATTGGACAAAATTCATTATCTAGATCATATCATAGACCGTCCTCATCAAAACAGTTGCAATAGAATTATCATGAAAAATTTTCAATCAGCTCAGATCAGAACAACAAAGCCTCCCCCCAAACTTAAATCATACATTGTCCTCAATGTATTAATCATTCAAACTAATTAAGCATGCATAAGGACAATTTAAAAATATAGGGAGAACGGTATTGCCCTGAAGTACTAGAGAAACCATGGATGTCAGCCTCTTCAATCATTGGGGTTGATTTGTAAGAAATTTTTGCGGTCTTGAGCTCCTACAAAAATACACAACGGGAACGAAAGATCAACATGCACTACCTAAAAAAAACAAAGAAAAGAAAATTGAACGAAAATTAAACTTGGGTTGCCTCCCAAGAAGCACTTTTTTAACGTCTCTTAGCTAGACGAGTTCGTGCAGACTTTCAAGGCACGTAAAAATTCTCGTATTTCTTCGGGCCCTTTTTCCTTGAATCAATGAAGCCGACTATTGCTAGCAAGCTTACCAGCTTTTCATGGGCCCCAAAAGCAGAAATATTTTTGGGATTTTCTTCTAATAAAAGCATAAAAGGAGAAATATCTAAATAAAGGGATTCTGACTCTGACACTGACTCGTGAGGATAGGAAAAAGAACACTCATTATCAAGAGAGGATGGAGAGGATAGAACAGACAAAGGTCTTTCAACCTTAAACTCTATCTCTTGAAACTCCTCAAACACTATAGGCTCTTTTTTTTTTTCTTCCTCACAAACTTGTTCTTGGTGGGTGCTAGAATTATCCAATTCTTCCTCACATTCTACACAACTCACCCCTATGTGCTCAAACTCAGCAATATCGAAAGAATTAGGCTCCTGAATGGGCACTAATGAATCAGTGGCCACATGACTCACTAGACAACCTATGGAAGTAGATCCTACTTCCCTATCCTCCCTTTGGGTATGGGGTCTCTCCATAGATTTTTCTAATTCGAAACTCAAGACTCTCGTCTCTTGAATAAAATCTTCAAGCAAGGTCTCTAAGGAATACTCTTTTTCTAAGGAAGCGGGCTGCACTTCACTCTCCTCCCTTTTTTGTTGCAATAACCCCCTGAATTCTAGAGCTTATTTGGTGACTTTATTATCCTCAATATATTCTTTAAGCAAATTTTCTAGGGGAGATTTTTCTTTAGAGGGGGGACAATTTGAAAAGGAATAATTGGACAATGGTGTTGGTTCTTCGGGCTCAGATTCCCTAAAGGGCCACCTGAAACTATTAAAAGCCATTTAAAACAATAAATCAACAATAGACAGGCTCTCAATCAGATGCAAACACCAATTAAATGCACAACAAGAACAATGGACCAGGATAAAAATAAAAATAAAGAAAGCAAAATAAAACCTCTAAATTAAAGCAAGCAATTTCTTCACAATATTAATTGAATGAAATTAGCCAATCCCCGACAACGGCGCCAAAAACTTGTTGCACGATTTTACACCGCAAGCGTACAGGTCGTCACAAGTAATATAGTGATTTTGAGTATTGAGTATCGTCTCCACAGGGATTGGATTTATTCAATTAATTATTACAAATAATCTTGCTTGACTTTATTTAGAGAACAAAATCTAATGTCGAAAAAGAATAAAAAGCTAGTCTAGAAAGCAAAAGATAAATGGAGACACAATTTGGAGGGATAATTCTAGAGTAATGATTTCATCTGGACCTTTAATAGCTTAATCATTTAACTAATATGGATTAACTAATCATTTGATTCGTAAGTCTAGAAGCCTAATGACAAGGACTCTCCTGTCGGTTTCCTCCTATCTCATACCTTTCAATAAAGAATCTCCTTTCGGTTTCCTCGTTATTTACTTAGCATGGCCTTACGACCCTTCAATACAACCTCTAACGCTATTTATCTTATCCCGTGTCACTCGGGTAAATAAACGTCAGTCATGCATTCAGTTCTAGTCTAAGCTTCTCTCCGTCGAGTTTCCACTTAGTAACGATTCATTTGATCAGTGATCAGTTGATTAAAAGCATTAGGGATAAAATGCACAAATGAACATTAATGACAATTAAACCAAATCAATTCATTAATTCAGCAAAGGTTCAACAACTAAATCAATCTCATAGAATTTAAGAATTAACTACTCATAACCACTAAAATCCAATAATTCCTGATTGAATATCAGTATAGTTGGTAGAATAGTCGCAGATTTAAATCAATCCAAGTATAAACTGATTAAATCAAGTAGTACCTGATGAGTTCAGGGTCGAATCCACAGGGAAATGGAACAAAAAAAAAAAATTATATATTCACTGATTTAATCTCTCCACATGCTAGGTAAGTAAAGAAAATTGAGTGGTGTAGTTTGAAAAAAATAGATGTATTGCGGAAAGAAAATAATATAATTTGAGGAAAGGACTTAAATGCGAAAAATATCAAGGCTATTGCAGTGGCAACCTCATGCGTTCATAAGAGACTTGTAGCGCTAATTTTTTGATTAATTGATCCATTAATGCTTAAGTAAGAGAAGAAATCATTAAGCTTTCCTTCCGGTGCTCCTTATGCATTTTAACAATAAACTAGCAAATGACTCTGTGCCTAGTTTTATGCGTGAAGTTCAGTTCTCGTAATACTTACAAGGGATTGCGTTAGTCATAATGCAATCAAAGCTCAAACATGCAATATCTTTTAGTGGTAATAATTAAATGTTACCAAGACTACATGACATGCGCTAGCTTGTTCTACTTAGAGAGATCCATATGCATTACCTGTCAAGGATTTATCATACTGATACCGCATCCAGCTGGCCAAGCGGGACTTAGCAATAAAAGAATTAACACAACTAAGTAGAAAGCAAACAATGTTTCTATTAAACCAAAAATATGCGCTTACAAGTGATGCTTATCGCCGCATGAGGCGCTTGCGCTAAGCCTTGATGAGAAGATTTAGCTCATGAAAGCAAAACAGATAAACTTGAAAAGATACATTACACACAAGTGTATTCCCCTTTACAGATTTCTGCAGCTCCTCTCTAAGGTTCTTCTCCTCTCTTTTCTCACACTCTTCCTTTGAATAAGTGAGTTCTATTTATAGGTGAGGGGAGCAAACTTCTTCAAGTCACCAACGGTCAACTTGCAAGTCCACTTGCGCTAGTTGTGTTAGCTTTAATCATCATTTAGGCCACTTGCGCCCTTTTTTAAACCTCCTTTATCGCCTACTTGTTCTGGCTGCGCCGGCGCTTGTCTTTTCACCCATCTTTTTCTGTCTTTTGATCATCTTGGAAAGTGTGCCTGCGCTGAAAAGATACTTAAAATGTCTAGATTAGTTGCGTTAGCGCTCTGTGTTTATAATTTCTTATCGCATACATGAATATAGCCTTCCGCTTATATCAAAGCACTTTCCCTTTTCTTTATGCGCTAAGATAACGCATTGGAGGCTCTTTTTGCCTTCTTTTAGCCTAAATTTAGAGAGCAAATAACTTGCATTTCGCAAGCAATCAATTCCTAATCACAACAATTCTAGAAACTTAAAGTAAAGAACAAGGGAAGAGAAATACTCATAAAAGTGTCGATCTCCTTGATCTCATGGCGACCTCCATCGATCCCGAGCTCCAAAGATCTCGGTTTTCTGAAATTTAAACATAAAATAGCATTAAAGTACACAATTCATGCACAAAACTAGCTAAAAATAATAGGAAAATTATAGCATTTATGCATGCTATCAGCTTTTCAAAGAATGGAATTTGAACTTTGCAACGCTCCAACCACCTTTCAAAGGTGTATGATGGCAATATTCTCAGATATGGTAGAGCGAACATTGGAAGTCTTTATGGATGACTTCTCTGTTTTTTGAGAAACTTTTGCAATTTGTTTACAGAATTTAGACTGCATATTGGAAAGGTGCAAAGAAACAAACCTGGTATTGGACTAGGAAAAGTTTCATTTCATGGTACGAGAAGGAATAATCCTTGGACATCAAATTTCTAGAAATGGAATTGAGGTAGACAAGGCAAAGATCGAGCTTATATCCAAGTTGCCTTTTCCCAAAATAGTTTGAGACATCAGGAGTTTTCTAGGCCACACAGGTTTTTACAGAAGATTTATTAAGGATTCCTCCAAAATTTTCTGAACCTTTGTGCAGGTTGCTCGAGGTAGATAGACCTTTCGAATTTGATGAAGATTGTAATCAAGCTTTCGAAACTTTGAAGAATGCACTCAGTACATCTCCAATCATAATTGAACCAGATTGGACTCAGCCGTTCGAGCTGATGTGTGATACTAGTGACTTTGCAGTTGGAGCGGTGCTATGCCAAAAAAGAGGAAAAATTGTGCAACCAATCTATTTTGCAAGCAAGACGCTTAACGAAGCACAGTTGAACTATACTGTCACGGAAAAAGAGTTACTTGCAGTAGTATTTGGTTTTGAAAAATTTAGATCCTACCTAGTGGGAACTAAAGTCATAATTCATATTGATCACTTAGCCCTTAAACACTTGTTATCCAAGAAGGATGCTAAACCCCGACTAATCCGTTGGATTTTACTCTTGTAGGAATTTGATATTAAAATCTAGGACAGGAAAGGAACCGAAAATCAAGTGTCATATCATCTGTCAAGGCTTGGAGAGGAAGCACTAGTGAAGAAGGGGCTGGATATTCTAGAATCATTTGCAGATGAACAAATTCTGGCAGTAAGGGCAGTTTAACTTCCATGGTTTGCAGATTATGTGAACTACATAGTCAGTGGACTCAAGCCTCCAGAAGCCACAGCTCAACAGCTCAAAAAGTTTCTGAAAGATGTCAAGGATTTATTACTGGGATGAGCCATATCTATACAAGCTAGGCCCAGATCAAATACTTAGACGATTTGTAACAAAAGAAGAGGTACCACTCATATTGGAAGCCTGTCACTCGGCTCCATATGGAGGGCACTTTGTCGGGCTAAAAATTGCAGCCAAAGTCCTTCAATCAGGGTACTTTTGGTCGAGTCTCTTCAAGGATGCACATCTCTTCACTAAGAACTGCGATCAGTGTCAAAGAACCGGGAATCTAACAGCTAAGAGTGAAATGCCTCTAAACTTCATACTCGAAGTAGAAATCTTTGATGTATGGGGAATAGATTTCATGGGCTCTTTCCTGCCATCCTTTGGAAATATTTATATTTTGCTTGCAGTTGATTATGTATCGAAGTGGATCGAGGCTTTAGCCACATCAACTAATGATGCAAAGGTGGTAAAGAAATTCTTTATGAAGAACATTTTTACAAGATACAGAACTCCTAGTTTCATCATAAGCGATGAAGGATCAAACTTTCTAAACAAGATGATAGCCAACCTGATTTCCAAATACAATATCAGGCATAGGGTAACCACTGCTTACCATACTCAAACGAATGGACAAGCAGAGCTCTCTAACCGAGAGATCAAAGCAATTTTGGAGAAGACAGTAGACCCTTCTCGAAAGGATTGGTCACTGCGGCTTGACGAAGCATTATAGGCACATAGAACTGCATACAAAGCGCCCTTGGGAATGTTCGTATCGAATTATATTTGGAAAATCCTGTCACTTACCACTTGAGTTGGAGCACAAAGCTTACTGGGCATTGAAAAAGTTCAATTTCAATCTGGACAAAGCTGGAATCAAGAGGAAGTTACAACTGAATGAATTGGAAGAGCTTCGTCACTTCTCCTATGAGAATGCAAAATTATATAAGGAGAAGGTCAAAAGATGGCATGATAGGAGAATACATCCAAAGGAGTTTCATAAGGGTCAGCAGGTGTTGCTCTTTAATTCCAGACTTAAGTTGTTTCCAGGGAAGCTGAAATCAAGATGGTCGGGACCATTCAAGATCGTGAGAATTTTTTATTATGGAACTGTAGAGCTCATGGATCATCAAGGCATAAATTTCAAGGTGAATGGAAAAAGAATTAAACCCTATTGGGGGAAGAATCTTGGGGCCGAAGAAGCCCTTGTATCTATAATTGATCAGGTATGACTTCTATTTCTGAGAATTTTTTGTACATTATGTGGACTTGTAATAAAGAGGAAAAGAAAAAATAGATAGGATAACAAAATATATGGACAAGAGTAAAACTCTGTCTAGGAAAAGGTATTTAAGCTGACAGTAGAGAACACTTTTTCCTGGGGATTTACCTGGGAGTTGAAAAATCCAAGTTATTTTGTGTTTATCTAAGAAAAAGGAGATGAATAATCATGCTTAAGTGTGTGAACTTTCTAATAAGTTTGTTGTTGTTTCAGCCAATGAAAGAAAGTAAGAAAAACCAAGGAAAATAAAATGAGTTAGAAAAAATAAAGAAGGTAGAAAACTGGGGAAATGCGATTGCATTTCTTCCCAGTGCATTTGGAAATGTGATCGCATTTCCCAAATGATCAAGGGCAGTGACATCACTTAAATGACGAACACGTGACCTAATTCTGAGAAACCTGTAAATAGCTGACTTAAGTGTTTTCCTTCTCCACCAACACTCAGACTCTTTGCATTCAAGTCAACTACACCAACCTTCCACCTTCACTCTCTTGAAACCGAAAACCCACTCCAAGAGACAATGAGGAACACTCCCAAATATTACTCGATATTTGAGTAATCAGCATGCCCAGAATACTGAACAAAGTGCTCAACGCCACGGAGAACAATCCGAACCCAGCATGCACGGAACAAGAAGCGTGAGATCCACGGGTTTTTCACCGACCATTGAGGAATGAAGAACTATTGTTTCTACTCCTTCGTCCTCGACAATGTTGACTACTCCAAGCGAGAATCCAAGTGGTTCTCATCAAAGAAGAGCCACGCCCTCCGATTCTCTCCATAACTCAGAAACCCACGGAAAAACCACTTAGGAAGCGCTCTAAGGAGTGGTTCACTATGATCTGTGAGATGGGAGCTAAGAGGCATGCGGATCTTGAAGAGCAAGCACGATTGCGTGATGCTGAAGAATCCTCCAAAGTGGGGGAAAGCTCTCGGCAAAGGGAGATTTTAACGGGTAACGTCTCCAAACCTTCAACTAACCCAACTTCTTCTTGCAGGGACAAGTCGTTTGTGACTTACAGTTTAAAGAAGAAAGACTCCAAGAAGGCTGAACCCGAGAAACCTCTGATTATTGAGACCCTTAAAGTGGCAAGGATGTGTTCGAAGACATGATCCGTCAAGTTGTTGCACAAGTCCTTACAATTGCTGAAGGTTACAGGGTTGAGCAAGATGCACTTGAGGAGATAAGGGCTGAAAAAGAAAGAGAAATTCAGAGTATGGGGGATGAAGATGAGTTTGCCAGAAAAAGAGATGTGGAAGATGAGAGAAAAAGGGAAGAAGCTAAGAAAAAGAGAGAATAAGAAAGAAAAGAGGCCGTGAGGGCCATTCAGGCTGAAAAAGAGAGAAGAGAAGATGAAGAACTCAGGAGATTGGTTGCTGAACTCCAATTCCTTGAGGAAGAAAAAGAAAGACGAGAGATCCTTAAAGAATAAGAAGAACGAAGAAAAGAGGCTGAGGATTTTCTTGCAGCCTTTGAGACACTGCACAAGGCTCAAAGTGAAGCTAAACAACTGCAAGAAGTTGAAGAAGTGGCCCATGAAGGGCCAAGAGAAGAAAAATGAGAAAAAGAAAAAAAGGAAGAAAATGAAGGCTGATAGCGGGCAAAAATGTCGCTATTTTAGTCCTAAATTATTAATCTTTGGAGCACTTTAATTGTGTTTTTATTGAAGAAATCTAAAATAATTTGTTATTTTGTCTTTAGGAGCATTTTATGAATTTTTGGTGAAAAAAGGCCCAAAAATGAGCAATCCAACCCAAATATCCATCCATGGGTCAAAGGGGGAGCCCAAGAAGTCAACTGTTGGATTTCCAGAGTGAGTAAAAATAAGATATAAAAAGACTCTAGAACTCTGTGCAAGTATACACAGTCCGCAGCAAGTAATAAGTATTTATCGAATCCAAGGGCTGAATTAGCTTTCACTTTATCTATTTTGTTCAGCTTTTTAATGGTTTCAAGAGTGGTTAAAATGATTAGTGTTTATAGAATGCTAAAGCAAAAGAAATGACAGAACAGAAAGTAAACAAATAGGCAGACAGATTAGAAACAGACGCTGGTGTTGACCGCAAAGTGCACGGGTCGCAAGTAATATAAAACGGATAGTATTCCGAGTATCGAATCCTCAGGGAATTTGAACTATTTCCATTAAGCACCAAGAACCATCATGTTTTAATTTTATTTAGAATTTCAACTTGAATTGGTAAAGCGAACATAAAAAAAAAAACTAACAAAAAGAAACATGCAAGTAAAAAGGAATTTTCCTATCAAAGGGGGCTCGACCTAGGGTGTTAACTAGCTTTCTTGGATTTGTAGCTCCATCACATGGATGTATGTAACTAATAATCTTCAATTTCATAAATCTAGAAGTGATTATAAGCGGATTTCTCTTTCAAGTTCCTCCGCATCTCATACTAACATAACTAATTTATGTGTCCATCTCCTTAGTTAATCATAGTATGGCATTAAGCAACTTCATTATCAATTTCTAACAATTCTCTTTCACTCTCGTGTTCCAAGCAATTATTAGCCATGCAATTTGGATCTAATCTAATTTCTCTCTGTCGAGTATCAATTTAGACCAACAAATCAATTAATCCGTGATCAAGAGATTAAAAGCATTAAGAATGAATTGCATAGATGAAACATGAAGAAATTCATTACATAATCCAAGTAATTGCGCTACAATATCCAATTAGCTAGAGTAACGACCCTAGGTCTCAAGATCTACTCACAATTGGGAATAATTTTGCCAAAATGATCTTGATCCATGGGCCCAACTCAAATTAAAATAAGAAATTACAAAGAAGTAAGGAAGAAATAACCGATAAGTTGATCCCACGCTCCTGCTACGAACATCTCGAATCCGAGCCTTGGAATCTCGCTCGATTCCTCATTTTTCCTCACAACTCTTCTCTCTTTTCTTCTCTATTGAGCTAGGGGAGAGCTCCCCAAAAATGGGATGATTTGAACCTTGGGAGAGGGGGCTATTTATAGGAGCAAGGGCTGGACATTTCTTGCTGAACAAGTCGCCAGCGTCGAGACGCTACGTCACAGCGTCGCGACGCTGTGACGTCAGTTTTCTTAGCGCCGAAGTTGTCGCAGCGTCGCGACGCTGTCGCGATTCTGGATTTTTCCTCGCTGATCACCTAGCGTCGAGACGCTCTGGTCCTAGCGTCGAGACGCTCTGGTCCTAGCGTCTCGACGCTAGGCCTTCTAGAAGCCTCATATGCAGATTTTTGCCTCCTTTCTTCATTCTTTTTGGGCTTTTTGTGCCTCCACTTCAAATATCTTCTTTTCTTTTCTTCTTTTATGGCCCAAAGTCTTCTTTTTATGCCCAAAATTGGTAAAATTCTTGGTTTTGCTTCTCAAACTCGGTTTTCTACAAAATTAACATAAAAATACATTAAAGCTCACAATTCATGCACAAAACTAGCTAAAATTAATAGGAAAATGATGACATTTTTGCATGTCATCACACCCCCAAACTTAAAGTTTTGCTATTCCCGAGCAAAATAAAGTAATGCATATGAATCATAACTTGCATGCTATCAACTCTATCCTCAATGCTTCTAGCCATGAATGCAAACTATTGAAACAAATAAGTAAGCATGAACAACCATCAAGAAGTTTAAAATCTAATCCTATCCTCCCTTGCAAAAACGAATCATCAACTGCCTTATCACAATTTTTACTATCTCGGAATCATTTATACACTCCTCCATTCATCTTCCCCCTACACTGGCACTAAAGCTCGCCCTTTTAGCCATCTCACTTATCTAGCAAGTGCTACCTTACTGAGGTGCCCATAATTCTTGAGGCGTCCCCCAAACTTTTTTTTTTTTTTTTAGATGAAATCCTTTTAGATGTAGCGCCTTCGTTCTGGCTTGCCAACATTGGTGATGAAAGCATCCAACTACGAGCGCCTCATCTTTCAGGTTGCTGAAGCATGCTCATTTCTTTCCAGCGCTTTCATACAAAGGCAAACGATGGGTGTCATGAATGCCCCTGGTTACTAACGCTCTCAAGAAAGTGGAGCAAATTTTTTTTTTTTTTTTTTTGATGGGCAAATCAAAGCATTTCTTTTTCCCAAAGCTCAGTATTACTAACTATTATGCAAGAAAGCTATCTAGACAAACTTTACACCTATCGGAGTGACAACGAACTTCTAAAGCATATAACTTTCATCTAGGCTTTCAAAATCATAATAAAACAAGTGAATCATCATACTTTGCAAGGGATTCAAAGAAAAAATTTTAAATTTTCTTGAATTTAGACATGCTTTCAAATTTGCAGCAATAAGAGAGAATCATGGCTAAAAGCAAATCATTAAACGTCATCATCATCAACAGGCATTTAATTAATCATAAGCATTACTTATGCAAAACCTAAGCAGAGCAAATCTCCCCCCCAAACTTAAAATGTACATTGTCCCCAATGTATGAATATTTAACCAGATAAAGAGAGATCGATACTGCCCTGAAAAAGCGAGAGAATCTGAAACGTCTTGAATTTTCGTCCGAAGAGAGCTAGGCACGAATTCACGAGCTTCCTGCATAAGGATCGATCTCAAAGGAGCATTAGGATCAACACAAAAAACTAAAATGAAATCTACAAAAAACTTTAAAAGCTTGGGTTGCCTCCCAAGAAGCGCCTGTTTAACGTCCTGAGCTAGACGGGATTCGGTGTTTTCAACCGAAGTCCACTTCCTTGATCCTCAGAGGATCTTTCTTCTTTTTCTTTCTCAGATCCTGCACAAAAAATTTCAACTTGCACATTGGGTGCATAGCATAAGAAATTATAATCAAGTAATCCTCCGCTTTCTCGAACATATTATTTAAATACCATCTAAGCCTAACAGCAAGGGGATCAGGTACTGCAATCACTAAGCCTAAATCATGCATTTCAGAGTTATAATTCTTAGGAGAAAAAGAAACAGGCTTGAAATGATATGAATTTTTCTCAATCTCCAAATCTCCTAACTTGCATGAGATACTACATGAACTAGGTTCATAGTGAAAATTAAGTTCAAGCTCACTGACCTTGATGGGATTTTCTTTTAATTTACCTTCCTGCTGCTGCTCTGAAACTTGGCATTCTGGCTCATCATGAGGAGTGGCATGGAACTGAGTGGTTTCTGTCAGATTTTCATTGATCTCCCATGCCTCATTGGGTGTCGTATCAAGCACATCACCATCACTAACTGAATCTAGCATCTTTAACCTTTCATAGAAGCTTTCAATCAAAGTCTCCTCGGGTAGTGAGGTATAAGGTACCATGCAATATCCACTGGAGCAGTCCACGAACTCATGGGACGTCTTTTCAGGTGGAGCTGGCAGCGCTTTCTCCTCCTCTTCTGTGTTTTGATCATCATCTTCATCCAGAATCCTCCTAGTGCTGGTCTGTTTGACTTCTTTTCTCTCTGCTTCCTGCTTTCCACTTCTCAGAGCTATGGCCAGGCATTGTTCTTGTGTGTCCATGGCGACGACATTAGATAAATTTCCTTGCTGGATTTCCTTCATGAATATTGTCATTTGATCTATTTTTGCTTCCATCTTATTAATGACAATGTCTACTTTGGCTTGAACATTTTCATTCAAATTTCTAGTCTCATTCATGAAGTTTCTTAGCATTTCTTCCAAAGGGCTTTTCTTTTCTTCAGGTTTAGGTTCTTCTTTTACTTCGGCTTTCGGTGCATTTGGAATTTCTGATCCTGTGAGTTTGGTTAGAACCTTGGTTAGAGCTTCGACTTGCAACCTTAAAGCACTCACCTCATTATTCTCACATGGTTTCTCCTTAATTTTGGGCTCTGGTTGCCATTGGTAACTCGTCAAAGCCAACTCTTCTACTATGGCTCGTGCCTCCTTGACAGTTTTGGCTAAAAAGTTTCCTCCAGCCGTAGTGTCAAGAATTGTCTTTAAATTCCTATTTAACCCACTGTAGAAAAGTTGAATTTGAAGCCAATCAGGGTATCCATGTTGTGGGCATTTTCTTAACAAATCCTTATATCTCTCCCAAGCTTCATATAATTGCTCTTCCTCTAATTGCTGAAACTTTCCAATTTCAGCTCTAAGCTTGGTAATCTTTTCTAATGGGAAACATTTTGCAAGGAAAGCTTTGACTAAATCATTCCAACCAAGGATGCTGTTTGAGGTTAACGAGTCTAACCAATCTCTAGCCTTATCTTGTAAAGAAAATGGGAATAACTGCAAACGAATCGAGTCAGGGCTAACTCCTCCCATTTTTACTGTTCCACAAATATTCAAAAATGATCTTAGGTGATTGTGTGGATCTTCTGATGGATGGCCTTTGAAAGCATTCTCTCTCACCATTTGAATGAGACTAGCTTTGAGCTCAAAATTATCGACAGTGACTGGCTCGTAAGCTATTCCAGAATAGTTTAATGGAAATTCAGGCAAGAAATAATCTCGGATTGCTTTGTCTTCTGCCATGATTAAATCTCAAAAGAACAGATTATCCACCTTATAACTCCTCAAATTTTGCCACAACTTCTTAAACTAAAAATTTAAAATGCAAAAATAAAATTTCTAAATTAAAATCAAACACTTAATTCTCAATATTAACGGAAAAATTACAAATTCCCCGGCAACGGCGCCAAAAACTTGTTGACCGCAAAGTGCACGGGTTGCAAGTAATATAAAACGGAAAGTATTCCGAGTATCGAATCCTCAGGGAATTTGAACTATTTCCATTAAGCACCAAGAACCATCATGTTTTAATTTTATTTAGAATTTCAACTTGAATTGGTAAAGCGAACTTAAAAAAAAAAAAACTAACAAAAAGAAACATGCAAGTAAAAAGGAATTTTCCTATCAAAGGGGGCTCGACCTAGGGTGTTAGCTAGCTTTCTTGGATTTGTAGCTCCATCACATGGATGTATGTAACTAATAATCTTCAATTTCATAAATATAGAAGTGATTATAAGCGGATTTCTCTTTCAAGTTCCTCCGCATCTCATACTAACATAACTAATTTATGTGTCCATCTCCTTAGTTAATCATAGTATGGCATTAAGCAACTTCATTATCAATTTCTAACAATTCTCTTTCACTCTCGTGTTCCAAGCAATTATTAGCCATGCAATTTGGATCTAATCTAATTTCTCTCTGTCGAGTATCAATTTAGACCAACAAATCAATTAATCCGTGATCAAGAGATTAAAAGAATTAAGAATGAATTGCATAGATGAAACATGAAGAAATTCATTACATAATTCAAGTAATTGCGCTACAATATCCAATTAGCTAGAGTAACGACCCTAGGTCTCAAGATCTACTCACAATTGGGAATAATTTTGCCAAAATGATCTTGATCCATGGGCCTAACTCAAATTAAAATAAGAAATTACAAAGAAGTAAGGAAGAAATAACCGATAAGTTGATCCCACGCTCCTGCTACGAACATCTCGAATCCGAGCCTTGGAATCTCGCTCGATTCCTCCTTTTTCCTCACAACTCTTCTCTCTTTTCTTCTCTATTGAGCTAGGGGAGAGCTCCCCAAAAATGGGATGATTTGAACCTTGGGAGAGGGGGCTATTTATAGGAGCAAGGGCTGGACATTTCTTGCTGAACAAGTCGCCAGCGTCGAGACGCTACGTCACAGCGTCGCGACGCTGTGACGTCAGTTTTCTTAGCGCCGAAGTTGTCGCAGCGTCGCGACGCTGTCGCGATTCTGGATTTTTCCTCGCTGATCACCTAGCGTCGAGACGCTAGGCCTTCTAGAAGCCTCATATGCAGATTTTTGCCTCCTTTCTTCATTCTTTTTGGGCTTTTTGTGCCTCCACTTCAAATATCTTCTTTTCTTTTCTTCTTTTATGGCCCAAAGTCTTCTTTTTATGCCCAAAATTTGTAAAATTCTTGGTTTTGCTTCTCAAACTCGGTTTTCTACAAAATTAACATAAAAATACATTAAAGCTCACAATTCATGCACAAAACTAGCTAAAATTAATAGGAAAATGATGACATTTTTGCATGTCATCACATCAGGATTTAGTAATTGTTTTGGAAGATGCTCTAGCAATATTATTGATCATGCAAAACTCTCGCAGTATTATTAGCGGATTACTCCCGAAACTCCGAATTTTTTAGAATGTGTTTCAACTCCAATGAAGCTCTACCGATCAAGCACTAAGAAACTGGCTATCCCTAGCTCAGTCACTGGCATTCACCAATACACAATGATCTAGTGTGATTAACCGTCACACACTCCCTAAATCATCCCTGAAACTAGAGAGAGGTATTCATACCGGCTGGCCAGGCAGGCATAAAATAGAAATGAACACAACAATTAATCAAGCTGCATCAAATCAATATTTATTGCTAGAAATTAAGCACGGCAACTACATGCTTCCTAACCAACGCCTAAAGCTACTTAGTTCATAAAGTGCATAGAGACACACGTTACAATCTGAGTACGCATATCCATAATCACAAAATAATGCATGAAAATATTAATTCCCCTTGATCAGCTTGTGATTGATGGTCTTCTTGTTGGTCTCCAATCTCTCTCCTCTACTCGGCTCCCAAAATGGAAATGAGAATGATCTCTTCCCCAAAAGTGGAATGTTCCTCCCAAGGATGGAATTCCCTTCCCAAAAAGGAATGAATTTGACTTGGGCGGCTATCTCTTTTTATAGAGTGATAGGAGGCTTCAATTAGGTTGACCTAGACACGTCGATGGCTCTCCTTGCTCCATAAATCTGAGAATAGCTTAACAGAATTCAGTTCATTAAATTGGCTAACGAACTGTGACGTGGCAGTTTTGCTCCCAGCTTTGCTCCAGCACAGCTTTTCCTCCCTCAAGTCGCTCAGCAAAATATTCTGTACAAAATAACTTCCAAAGCATTCATTCTTCCAAATGGGTTAAAACACATAATATCCATATAAAAACGACCCTATTAAGCACAAAAGACACAAGAATCACTATAGAAATGAGGTCTAAATAACTCCCTTTTGGAGAGTTATCATCAACCGTGAAGAAAAAATCCAAAAAGAATTGAAGTTGGCCCAAGATTCAAGCCCAAATCTGCGCCCTTTGGTCTGGAAACCGCACAGCGTCGAGACGCTGTTGGAACAGCGTCCATTTCTTGGCTAGCAAGTTGGGTGACGTCACAGCATCGCGACACTGTCACTATTCCGGGCCTATAAATAGCCTCCCTTTGTGCCCATTTTTATCATCAATCAATTCTCATTCCTTTCCTTCCTTGGCTCTTTTTGAGCATTCTCTCAAGGCTTTCTAGCCTTTTTGAGAGTTAGTAGTGGGAAAATTTTGGGGAGCTTTAGGGAGCACTCTAGGAGGCACAAGGCGTGCTCGGAGGGACTCCAAGTGTTAGCAACGGGGTCTTCGACGGTCATTTCCTTTCCTTTTATTTTGCTCAAATAGCTTTCTATTGTATATTTTGTGGATATTATAGCCATGTATAGCTAAACCCCAATTTGGGGTCTTGAAATGAAAATACATAGTTAAATGTTATTATAATTGCCTTTCTCTTGCCCTCTTTTACTAATTATTTGTATGGATGCTCGTAATGCTGTATGCAATCTGGCCAATTGTATATTGATCCGATTCTTAATGGAAACTCGACGGAGAGAAATTAGGATAGATCATAATCCATGCAACTGGTTTAATTGCCCGTAGTGACAATGGGATTAGTTGATTAAACTTAGATTCCAATAATGAATCAGATCGTATTAATTAACGAATTTTAATGGCGCTAAGGACACTTAGGTTGTTAAAATGGATTAATTATAATTAGGGGAAACCGACAGGAGATCCTATGTGACTAACGGAGATTCTAGGTTTATAATTAGTTGGGCAATGAGATAGGATAATTGTAATAATTATTTAGCTATTAATTGATTTTCAAGACCCCGCTTCTCACTCAAAACTTTTTCTCCATATTTTTTATTTCTTGATTGATCAAATTTGAATTCCTTAATTGCTTTAATTTTAAATTCATTTTAATTTCATGGTTTGGTCCCTAAATATTATTTCACCCAAGTACTTTTAGTGTTCAAGGATTTATTGCTTTGCTTAATTATCGCTTCACCTCCTTGTGGATTCGATACTCGGAATATTTCCGTTTTATATTACTTGCAGCCCGTGCACTTGCGGTATAGGCACTCGCTAACAAGTTTTTGGCGCCGTTGCCGGGGAGGTTTGATTTTTAAGCAAAATCATTTTTCTTGACATTAAAAAGGTCGGGATAAATAGTAATTTAGGGTGTAAATATTTTTCTTTTATTCTTTTTGTGCATATTTGTTTTTTTGTTTTTACTCTTGATTTGTTTAGGAGTAGTGCATGCGAAGAGATAAGGTGGTTAAATTGTTTCCTCTAGATCTTGAAATTGACAGGACACTTAGAACCCTTCGTAGAGAGAAAAGATTAACGGAAGCAATGACCCACCAACAAGAAGACGCTCCCAAAGCAATCAGAGACTTTTTGCAGCCAGTTCTCCCAACCGAGAATTCAGGCATAGTTTATGCCCCGATTCAAGCAAATAATTTCGAATTAAAAACGGGACTGATCCAGATGGCGCGAGACAATTCGTTTAAGGGACATCCTTCGAAGGATCCACATTCGCATCTGCGATCATTCTTGGAGATATGCGGGACAGTAAAGATGAATGGAGTTCCGGCCAACGCGATAAGATTAAGGTTATTTCCATTTTCTCTTCAAGATAAGGCGAAAGATTAGCTCGAATCAGTCGAGAAGGGTAGTATCAGCACATGGGACGAGCTTGCCCAGACATTCCTGACAAAATTTTTCCCGCCTGCCAAGACTACGAAGCTCCGTACAGAGATCGGAACATTCAGACAGTTGGACGAGGAGCAACTTTACGAGGCATGGGAGAGATATAAAGAGATGCTTAGGCGATGCCCGCAGCATGGCTATCCAGATTGGCTCCAGGTGCAGTTATTTTACAATGGACTGAATCCTTCTACCAAGACGGTTCTAGATACATCAACGGGTGGGAGTTTTCTTTCCAAAACAATGACGGAAGCCAAGGATCTTTTAGAGGAAATGGCAGCGACCAGTTACCAGTGGCCGACTGAACCGTGGATAATTGCAAAAAAGGCTGGCATTTATGAAATTGATGAGTCAAGCTCTCTGAAGGCACAGATGGCATCGTTGACAAATGCACCGAATAAGCTTACTTCATCTGAGGTGGTCAAGTCCATCTCCACCTTAGCTGAAGGATACTCAAAGAAGGATAATCAAGATGTCGAAGAAGTTCAGTATGTGGGAAATAGATCGTTCACTCAAGGAGTATCGAACTTCTACCATCCAAGTTTGCGCAATCATGAGAACTTTTCGTATTCAAACACCAAGAACGTATTGCAGCCACCGCCAGGATTTGCTTCATCAAGTGTTCCTGAAAAGAAGAGCAACCTGGAGGAGATGGTGGCCATGTTTATTGATAAGGCTAAAAAATATACCTATTTTACCCTTATATTTAGCTCATTTCTTGGTTAAAAGTTGTATGTTGTGATCAATTTACTGTTCCCGAGCTCAAATTATGCTTTATTTTGATAAGTTAGGGTGTTGAAAATTACTTTTGTCAAATTTAACTCATTTGTGCTTAAAAAGACTTGATTTTAAGAGTATTTGACTTAGTTTGTTGCTGTGCAGAAAAACAGAGGAAAAGCTGGAATTCCCCAAAAATGGTTGTTTTGACTAGTCTTCTTCGCACCTAACTGGTTGTTTTGACCCCGAAACTGACTGGGCAACCTTCCAGCACCTATTTCGCAACTCCTCAACCAATTTCTACACTATATAAGCTCGAGATTCGAAGTCAAATCTAAGCAGAACTCTTGGAAGAAAAGGGTGGTGACAGAACCCTGGCTCGACGCCAATGAGTAGGGATGCCCGAGGTCCTTCTTAGATGACCAAATTCTAACCGGAGAGAGAGTTAGACATCAAACCTTGTGGTTTGTAGAGAGTTTCACCCATTCCCATCTTGTAAAAGTGAGAGAGTGGAGTGTCTTAGCGAACTCTAGAAGGATTGAGTAAACAAAAAACCCATAATATTTAGGTAACTCTTTTATTCCCAACTCTTGAATCTGTTCATTATTTTGTATTCTTTACATCATTATTTCAATGAAAATGTGTTCGTTTGCTTTTTATCCCATCATGAGTAGCTAAATCTCGTTGAGGGGTTCAATGTGGTGAATTCCCTTATGGTTTAATGGCTTGAAAGTGTCTTATTTGCTTAAGTTGTGTTTAATGCATGTCATTCTTTATTGATTATCACTCTAATCTTGCTGAGTTTAATTTGATCACTTAGACTTTGCATGCTATGTGAGTTTGATCTCGAAAGGGACAAACGATATCGGTTCTCATAAAGGTGATATAGGAGAAAAAGCTCGAAAGAGATTGTTCGGCGGTATAGGGCAAGCTGCCTACGGCACCCTATATCAACTATTGGGTTATAGGTTGCATTCATGAATAATCTATGTCGAAGTCGAGTCACAGAAATGTGCATAACGGTACTCGCTTAGCCTTCTAACGGTTTTTGGAAACAAGGGCCAAATAGAAGTTAAATCTGACCCAATGCATTAAATACACTTAAGTTAGATATTGCATAAGTATGGTTGTTACCTTAGGGATGAATCCATGTTGAATACCTCGTTATATCTTATTGTTATTCTTTATTATTTTATTGCTTGTTTTATTTATCTTTTCAAAAACCTAATCAATCAACTTATTTTCTTTGGTTACCTTTTTCAAAAGAAATCATTTGAGCAGTTTCCTCATCAAATCTGAATTTCCAGTTTAGTCCTCGTGGGATCGATACCCTTGGAATACTTCTAAGGTTTTTTTATTACTACGTGCGACAATGTATACTTGCACTAAGTGTTAGCTGAATTATTCTTTATTATTATCAACCATCTTATCTCACATTTCATCCATTCAGCTGACGACGCACCATTTATCAAGGAACAGAAGGTTTTAAATGTGAATCTCCAGACAGCGGTAAATAACCACGACACGGCTCTAAAAAATATGGGACAGATCGCTTCAGCAGTGAATGCCCTTCAAAAAGGGAAGTTTCCTAGCGACACTGAAACCAATCCTAGAGAGCAGTGTAACATGGTGACACTGAGAAGTGGTAGACAACTGGAGGTCAGTTCAGAGAAAAAGTTGAAGAAAGAAGAAGAGAAGAGCAAGGATGAAGATGGAAGGGCTGAGCCACAAAAAGCCTCCTCTAAAAGGTCCCAACATCCTCCTAACTCTATTGATTGTGATTATGATTTTTCTAACAATTTTGCAGGAGAGGAAAAAGATAAGAAAAAGAAAGATGAAAAGCAGAAAGAAAAGCTAATCGAGGAAGAAGTAGTCCCATGCAACCACTATGATAAAGGGTCGCACATCAGGCCCGCCCAAGAGGAGGGGCGAATGTCCTACCTTTGATTACAGGGAGTTACCTTTTCCTCAGCGTTTTAAAAATGTTAAATTAGATGATCAGTTTCAAAAATTCCTAGAGATGTTTAGAAAGTTATCTGTGAACATTCCCTTAGTCAATGCTTTGTATAATATGCCTAATTATGGGAAGTTCATGAAAGAGTTGTTATCTAGGAAGAAAAGTTTGAAAAAAGAGGTTTTTAGGTTGTCTGAAAACAGTAGCACCATAGTATCAGGAAAGATGCCTTCAAAACAAAAGGACCCAGAGAGTTTTACTGTTCTCTGCATTATAGGAGAAGTATCTTTCGATAGGGCTTTGTGTGACTTAGGAGCTAGTATAAATTTGATGCCCTATTCATTGTACAGGAAGATTGGTTTGACAGGTTTGAAAGATACCGACATCACTCTCCAGCTTGCTGATAGATCGATCACCCAACCGATGGGTATTGTGGAGGACGTGCTGGTGAAGGTCAACAAATTCATCTTCCCTGTAGATTTTGTGGTGCTCGACATGCAAGAAGACAAAGAGGTACCCATCATCTTAGGCAGACCTTTCTTACCCACAGGTAAGGCTGACATTAGTGTGCATACTGGTAAGTTAACCTTGAATGTGGATGATGAAAAGGTCATTTTCAGTATTTTTGGACAGGATGAGTCTGTATGTAGTTTGCATACCTGTTTTTCTATTGGTCCAGAATATTTGACTGACGATGAAGAAGAGGTAGAATATGATCTTGGCCTAGGATTAGGAGAGGCACCTATGGATGATCAGAATTTTAATCCTAATGCATTTTTTGATGACCCTCTGTTTGAAAATGAGCTAGAAATGCCTGCTTTTGAGAATGAATTAGAATTACTTGATTTTGAGAATGAAATAGATTTGCCTGATTTTGAGAATGAGCTTGAAATGCTTGTGTTAGACGATTTGCATGCTTTAAATGGAGAGGATTACTTGATAGATGAAAATTTTGAGTCTGATCATGATAATGCTGAATCTATCGAGTCTGATCCTGACATGGCTGAAAGTATAGAGTCGGTCCCTGAAATTGTTGATAGTTTTAATTCGGGTCTCGATAGTGTGGATAGTAGTATAGAATCTGACCCCGATGAGATTGAATTCTTTGATTCTTTTGATGACGAGTCACATGATAGCTTGGTTGAGTCATTTTTTAATACTGAGTCTCCGGAATCTTCTGAACATATAGATATTGCATCTGATGAATGGATAGGCATAGTTGATAGGCCATCCTTAAATCCTAGACCGGTAGATATCATGACACTGGATGACTCTGTTAATAACTGTTTTGAAAATAGAGACTTAGAAAAGAGATTTGATGTTGTTACATATTTTTTGAAATGTTATTATAACAATCTCTTTAGTGATGACGGGCCAGGGGAAAGTTTTTTTTTCTCCCATGTATGCTGTTTGTAATTCGGTGCAAGATTTTCTACAAGGCCCGGAGGACGACAAGAATTTTTATTTCGAGCCTCCATGAGCGCGCCGAGCCTCGTCTAGCTAAAGACGTTAAAGATAGCGCTGCTTGGGAGGCAACCCAAGGATTTAAAGTTTAGGTAATTTTTGCGGTAAATAATTTTCCTTGCTTCGTGATCCAATTTTGTTTTGTAGGATCACCCTTGCAAGTCCCAAAGCTCCAAGAATCCCATTTTTCTGGATCCAAAGGAAGAGGATGAATTGCTCCTAACTCAGGGAAGTCTTAGTATCCCTCTTTATGCTTTATTATTTTTAAACATTGGGGACAATGTTTAGTTTAAGTTTGGGGGGAGGCTTTCGCTATGTCGAGCATATTTAAATTCTGTTGGATGCATGAGTAGATAGCCATGATAGCCGAGGATGTGATTTTAGAAGTTTTGGGAGAGAATGGTTTATATGTTGTGGAATCTGGGAGCATAGCAGAAAGTGTGAAATTTTAAAATTTTTTTATACTTAGTTTTAATGTCTAAAGCATGCAATAGACTTATCTTATGACATCTTTGAAAATCTAGATTTTTATTATGATTTTTAAAGTTTGTTGCCACCCCGATAGGCTTAGTTTCTAACACTAGGAGTTCATGCTTGATTGTTTTAAGAGCTAGGTAGAAAAAAAAAATGTTATGCCTGTTGAGAGAAAAAGCAACAAAAGAAAAGAGGAAAAAAAAAAAAGAAAAATCTGTTGAAAAGAAAATTTTTGCTTGCACAAAAGAAAAGACTAGGGGTAAAAAGAGCTACCTACGGTGTGAGCAGTTAGGCCAACCAGAGAATAAAATTCGGGTTAAGGGTCCCTGCATCGTAGTGTGAAAGCTAGTACCATTAGATATAAAAATGCAAGTTTGGGGGAGAAGCAAAAGAAAAAGAAAGTAGAAAATATTTATGAGTTTTGCTCCCCCATGAAAAAGAAAAATATCAGGCGCCCTAGTTTCTTTGTTTGCATGATAGTAGAACTCCGACCTATTAGGGACTCTTAGCCAGTGTAGGGGAAAAACAAATGGAGAAAGCCATAAGACTAATCTAGGTTAGTAAAAGAATCATTAGATAAGTCTTGAGCATGCTATTCATTAATCTTAAGTTCAATCTCTTTTAAGACTTCTTCATGAGTATGCAGTGTTTGCTTATTCCACTTGCATGTTTTCCATTTTAGCTTAAAAGTTCCAAAATCATTGAGGCTTGAGTGATTCTATTTCATGCATCTTTTGAGTTTATTTTGCTCGGGACTAGCAAAAGCTTAAGTTTGGGGGTGTGATAGCGCAGGCAGAAAAGTCGCTATTTTAGTCCTAAATTATTAAGCTTTTGAGCGCTTTAATTGTGTTTTTATTGAAGAAATCTAAAATAATTTGCTATTTTGTCTTTAGGAGCATTTTATGGATTTTTGGTGGAAAAATGCCCAAAAATGAGCAATCCAACCCAAATATCCATCCATGGGTCAAAGGGGGAGCCCAAGAAGTCAACCATGAAGAAAAGATCCAAAAAGAATTGAAGTTGGCCCAAGATTCAAGCCCAAATCTGCGCCCTTTGGTCTGGAAACCGCACAAGACGCTGTGGGGACAGCGTCGCGACACTGTCACTATTCCGAGCCTATAAATAGCCTCCCTTGGTGCCCATTTTTTATCATCAATCAATTCTCATTCCTTTCCTTCCTTTCCTTCCTTGGCTCTTTTTGAGCATTCTCTCAAGGCTTTCTAGCCTTTTTCAGAGTTAGTAGTGGGAAAATTTTGGGGAGCTTTTGGGAGCACTCTAGGAGGCTCAAGGCATGCTCGGAGGGACTCCAAGCGTTAGCAACAGGGTCTTCGACGGTCATTTACTTTCCTTTTATTTTGCTCAAATTTATGCTTTCTATTGTATATTTTGTTGATATTATAGCCATGTATAGCTAAACCCCAATTTGGGGTCTTGAAATGAAAATACATAGTTAAATGTTATTATAATTGCCTTTCTCTTGCCCTCTTTTACTAATTATTTGTATGGATGCTCGTAATGCTGTATGCAATCTGGCCAATTGTATATTGATCCGATTCTTAATGGAAACTCGACAGAGAGAAATTAGGATAGATCATAATCCATGCAACTGGTTTAATTGCCCGTAGTGACAACGGAATTAGTTGATTAAACTTAGATTCCAATAATGAATCAGAGAGTATTAATTAACGAATTTTAATGGCGCTAAGGACACTTAGGTTGTTAAAATGGATTAATTATAATTAGGGGAAACCGACAGGAGATCCTATGTGACTAACGGAGATTCTAGGTTTATAATTAGTTGGGCAATGAGACAGGATAATTGTAATAATTCTTTAGCTATTAATTGATTTTCAAGACCCCGCTTCTCACTCAAAACTCTTTCTCCATATTTTTTATTTCTTGATTGATCAAATTTGAATTCCTTAATTGGTTTAATTTTAAATTCATTTTAATTTCATGGTTTGGTCCATAAATATTATTTCACCCAAGTATTTTTAGTGTTCAAGGATTTATTGCTTTGCTTAATTATCGCTTCACCTCCCTGTGGATTCGATACTCGGAATATTTCCGTTTTATATTACTTGCGGCTCGTGCACTTTCGGTATAAGCACTCGCTAACAAAGGCCAAAATGCGACCGCATTTGGGCCGCATTCTGAGGAAGGCCAAGAAAAGGTCATTGAAGAGCAGCAAGCTGATGAGGCCCTCGATCCTTTGTTCGAGTATGATATTAGGGGACCTCCACCAACTGCTGAAAGCACATCTTCGGGAGAGAAAAAGGATGAAGAGGAAATTGAAGAAAAAAAGGTCGAGACCTCTAGTGATAGTGAGACAGAGTCAGATTCTGAAATCAAGGAATTGGACGATGACCAAATTCCTATTTTTGCAGCTTTGAGGAAGAAAAGAAGAAGAGAATTGAGAGCCGAGAGGACGACAAAGAATAAAAATGACCCCATTTTTTCCAATAGGCCGAGGACAAGGTCTATGGACGCCTCTCCAATGCCTCCTACAACCACCTCACCCGTCAAGCCAAAAAATCAAATCTCCTAAAGCTCCATCACCCAAGAATTCGTTCCCTGAAGTCTTCAAAGATGTTAATTTCCAAGAGAAGGTGAAGATTATGAGAAAAAGGGACTTCTTGAACGAGGAGGGATTCTCAAACAGAGCAGGGACATTGCCAGACTTCGTGACAAAGGTCATTTCTTAGTATAAATGGCATGAGTTCTGTGCTCACCCTCAGGAGGTCGTGGTGCCTCTAGTTCGAGAGTTCTATGCTGGATTGAGGGAGGAGAGCATGAGCATGGCGGTGGTGAGAGGAAAAATGGTCAGTTTCTCTTCGGTTGACATCAACAGGGTATATCGGATCAAAGCAACTTTGCATCCAAGAGGCAACGATGCTATCAAGAACCCTTCGGCCAAGCAATTAAAAGAAGCATTGAAGATGGTGGCCAATAAATGAGTTCAGTGGAAGGAGTCTCAGACCAAAGTGAAGACACTAGTGCCAAGTGATCTTAAGCCAGTACCGGCAGTGGGGCTTCACTTCATCAAAAACAGACTGATGCCCACAACCCACGACAGTACAATTTCAGTAGAGAGGGTTATGCTTCTCTACAGCATCATGAAGGGGTTGAAGATCAATATAGGGAGCATCATCAGAGAGGAGATCCTTTCATGTGGAAGGAAGAGAGCTGGGAAATTGTTCTTTGGGTCCCTCATAACCCAACTTTGTTAGAGGGTGAAAATTGTTCCTGGAAAAGATGAGGAATGCCACTTTTTCAAGCCCACTATCGATTTGCCTCTGATAGGGAAACTTCAACAAAACAATGCGCAGAGAAAGGATAAGGCTTCCACATCGCAAGCTACTCCACCTCCGAGGCTGACTCCTGCTTCACCTCCATAGCACACTCCTGTTTCAGGGCCTACACCATCATTAGAGACCCTAGCATTTTCCTTCCGACAGTTTGATAGGATTGAAGACAAGCTGAAAACATATTGGGTCTACGCGAAGGAAAGAGATGAAGCAATTAGAGAGTTTTATCTCTCTATCGCCCAAGCATTGCTCCTGTTTTCCTTGACTTCCCTCAAGCCTTGCTGCCTCAAGAAGAAGAAGAATCCGAAGATGAAGATGAAGAGAATTTCTCAGATGAGGAATAGGGGAGTTTTCTAATCCCCTTTTACAAGTTTAATTTGTTTTTGTGAATAGTTGAGTTGTTTTTTAGTTTTTAGCATGTTTAGTTTATGTTTTTGCTTGTGTTAGTTGCTGTTTTTAGTGTTTTAAATGTTTAGTTAGTTGTTGGTTATGTTTCTAGGTTAGTTTTAAGATAGCTTGCTGTTAGAATAGTTTAGAATAACTTGGGTTTTTAAGCTTTTTTGAAAAAATCTGCTTGCTGTTTTTTGGCTAAATCTGGAATTTTTGAAAAAAATCAACTTTATGAAAACTTTTTGGCTTAAAAAAAATGTCTTAGAAAAACATGTTTTCATTTGAGTTTTCTTTTAAGTCCTTGATGATGATAACTAGAGCTTATTTCTATCTCATAAAGTGCCACCGTCACAACCGATTTGTTTTCTAGTCATAGGCTTTCCATTAGTCTTTTTCTTTACAGAATTTTCTTAAGTCTAAACTTCCTCATGTTTAACCTTTCTAGCACACTAGGAGAGTTTAGCCTTGATATTTTGAAAAACAGAAAGCCTTATGTTAAGCCCATGCCTCAAAAACAAAAGTCAATGAGGGTATTGCCTATCTTAAGTTTGGGGGGTGCTTTACTTTGTGAATACATGTATTCTTTGTAAATTTGTGCTGCTGGAAAAAGAAATATGTGCTCAGTATATATCATCCGAAAAAAAAAGAGAGAAAAAGAAAAAAATCGAGAGTTACTCCTCCTTCCTAGAGTTTACTGAGTAACCAGGGGCATTCATGACACCCATTGTTTGCCACTGCATGAAAGGTTTATTTAGGGAAGTGAGTATTAGTCCGAGTTTGTGATCTTTGCTCGTAGCTAGATATCTTCACCAAAAAGTGTCGATAAGTTAGAATGAAGGTAAAGGTGACAACAAGAATTCTCTTGGGAGAAAAAGAAGTTGAATAAAGAGAGCACTAGCAGTCAAATAAGTTTGGGGGAGATAAAAAAAAAAAAAAAGGTCTAGTAAACTCATGTATGCTCAAGGAACCTCAAAGATTAGTTTTTCTTAACTGAAAGGACTACACTAGGCTCAATGAGTAGTAGTTAGGTAGCTTAAACATATTGGTTAGGATGGACTAGGGAGAGTTTTGCTTTGGAAAAGAACAGTAGAAATCTTCATGCTTAGGAAACTTAGAAGTTGTGACTGGCACTAGAGTAGAAACCTCTCCTAAAAGGCAACTTTTTAGAAAACGATCTTGAGAAACATGTTTACTTGATTCCATATGGATTATTCATGACATTTTGATTTGCAATTAAGTTAGATGCTAGTACCATGATTGGCAATTACATATGATCTATAACATTTTGATTTGCAATTATTATTGAGCTCTCACATTTTGATTGGCAATTAAAATTGATCCATAACATTCTGATTGTCTATTGCTTGAGGACAAACAATGAGTTAAGTTTGGGGGTATGATAAGGGTCAATAATATACCTATTTTACCCTTATATTTAGCTCATTATCTTGTCAAAGTTGTATGTTTTAGATCAAATTTACTATTCCCGAGCTAAACAAGTGTTAAAGTTGATGAATTAGGGAGTTGAGACTCATGTATGTCAAAATTATGCTTATTTGTGCTTAAAAGAACCCATTTTGATAAGAATTTGACTTAGTTTGGTGTGTTGCAGAAAAACAAAGGATATCTGGAATTTTTCAGAAATGCGACCGCATTTCTGGCAAGGCAAAATCCAAATGCGACTGCATTTCTGGGCAGATGAAGGCAGTTTCGAGTCCGTCGCGGGTCGTTTTGAACGAGTATTTTGCGCACCTAACCGACTGTTTTGACTCCGAAACTGACTGGGCTACCTACCAGCACCATTTTTGTGGCTCCTCAACTACTCCCCACACTATATAAGGTCTCGATTCGAAGGGAAATTCAAGCAGAACTCACTGGGAAGAAGAAGGTGGTGACAGAACCCTAGTAGACGCCCATGAGTAGGGATGCCTGAGGTCCTTCTTAGAAGACTGAATTCTAACCTTTAGTTAGACATCAAACCCGAGTTTTTGTAGAGATTTTCACCCTATTCCCACTTGTAAAGGAGAGTAGAGTGTCGAGCGAACTCTAGAAGGATTGGATAAAAGAAAAAAAAAACCCTAGTTTTAGCTACTGCACCTTATTTCCAGCAATTGTTCTTTTCATTATTTCTGTATTTTTACTTCATTATGTCAATGAAAAGTTATTCTTTTGCATCTTATTCCATCATGCGTAGCTAAATTCCATTGAGGGGTTTGATATAGTGAATTCCCTTATGGTTTAAATAGCTTGAAAGTGTTTATTTGCTTAAGTTCTATTCATTGCATGTCACTCTTTATTGAATATCATTCTGAATCTTGCTGAGTTTAAATTGATCACTTAGACTTTGCATGCTATGTGAGTTTGATCTCGAAAGGGACAAATAATACCGGTTTTCATAAAGGTGATATAGAAGAAAAGGCTCGAAAGAGTGTCTTTGGTGTTATAGGGAAAGGTTGCCTTGTAACAACTATAGGGTTATAGGTTGCATGCATGAACTATCTATGTCGAAGTCGAGTCACAGAAATGTGCATAACAGTACTCGCTTAGCCTTCTAACAGTTCTTGGGAGCAATGCCAAATAGAAGTTAAATTTGACCCAATGCATGAATAGAATTAGGTTTAATAAGCCATGATTAGAGTTATTTGCCTTAGGGTTGAAGCTATATTGAATACCTAGCTTATTTATCATTGTGATTCTTTACTTGTTTATTTTGTTTGTTTTTCAAAATCCCTCATCAACTATTTCTTTGGTTACCTTATTTAAGCAATCTTTGAACAGTTTCTTCTTCAAATATGTGTTTCCAATTTAGTCTCTGTGGGATCGATATCTTTGGAATACTTCCAGAGATTTTATTACTGCATGCAATAGTGTATACTTGCACTAGGTTGGCTGAATTATTCTTAATCTTTATTTACCATCTTTTCCTAACATCCACATTCAGTCCACACACACATCAGTTGCATACCACATGTCCAGGTTAGGGAATGATGCACAGAGCAATGAAGAGCTAGAGATCGGAGAAACTTTTGTTGATGAACAGGTGTTGGCAATAAGCACATATGAAGCACCCTGGTATGCAGACATTGCTAACTATCTGGTTAGTGGAATATATCCCCCAGACGCAACCCAACAACAGTTGAAAAAATTCTTCCATGATTGCAAAAATTATTGCAGGGATGAACCTTATCTTTACAGGATAGGACATAACCAAGTGCTTAGGAGATGTGTAGCCGAAGAAGAAATCCCAAAAAATTTGGAAGGTTGTCACAATGCCCCTTATGGAGGTCATTTTGCAGGAACAAAGACAGCGGCCAAAGTACTTCAGAGTGGATACTTCTAGCCAACACTATTTAAAGACGTATATCTGTACGCAAGGGGATGTGATAAATGCCAAAGAACAAGAAACATTTCTTCCAAAGACGAGATGCCAATGAACTATACATTAGAGGTGGAAATTTTTGATGTATGGGGAATTGATTTCATGGGGTTGTTTTCTTCATCCTTTGGCAAGACTTACATCCTATTAACAGTAGATTACGTTTCTAAATGGGTGGAGGCAATCACTACAACCTCCAATGACGTAAAAGTAGTAAAGAAATTTTTCAGGAAAAATATCTTTACTCGATTTGGCACATAATTTCGACAACATACCATATCCACAAACTAATGGTTAGACCGAATCATCCAATAGGGAGATCAAGGCAATCTTGGAAAAGACTGTGGATCCAAATAGAAAAGATTGGTCTCTCCGATTAGATGATGCACTATGGGCTCACAGAACAGCATTCAAGGCTCCTTTAGGATATTCTCCCTACATGATAGTCTATGGCAAAGCATGCCATTTGGCCCTTGGAGTTGGAGCACAAAGCCTATTGAGCCGTGAAGAAGCTGAATATGAATATGGAGCAGGCATGCCAAAAGAGGAAATTGCAGTTGGCAGAATTGGATGAATGGAGACACCTAGCATATGAAAACGCAAAAATATACAAGGACTATTAAAAAAATGGCATGTTCAAAAAATCAAGAGTAAAAATTTGCAGGAGGGGAAAGATGTGCTACTCTTCAATTCTAGGTTAAAACTCTTTCCAGGAAAACTCAAGTCAAGATGGTCTGGCCCATACAAAATAGCAAAGATCTATAAGCATGGAGTAGTATATTTATATGACAATGTTGGAAACACTTTCAAAGTGAATGGTCAGAAAATAAAACCTTATTGGGGAGAAGGTCTGAGCAAGGATAAGGCCTCCATTACCTTGATTGAATCCAAGTAATTCGAGTATGAGATTGTGTAAATATGTAAATATGTATACTAGTTTTTTTTTATTCTGTTTTTTTTTTCTTTTTCTTTATTTCGTTCTTGCATTTTTTTTCTTTTCTTTTGATAAATCCAAAAAGCAAAAAAAAAAATAATGTGCATAATGTTTAGTGTGGTGGAAAACCAAGAAAATCAAGTCTTGGTTAAGAGGGAACCTTGTCTTAGGAAAAACTTGTCTAGGGAAAGAGGTACTTAAGTTGACTGTAAAGGAACACCCGTACCTTGAGCTTTACCTGGAGGTTGAATTAATTAAGACTTCAATTTTCATGGTTTACCAATGTTATATCTCATTTCTTCTTCTATTATATTAATTCTTCTTCGCTATTGGATGCTTAACTTGTGTGAACTTTCTAAATATTTTTGGTTAAGTGTGCAGTAGAAAGGTACAGGGAAAGGAGAAAGCACCTGAAAAAGGGCAAGATTTGCGATGCAAATGCGGCCGCAACTTTTCCCTGCGCTTAAAAGGAAAAAAATTTTAGGCAGCAATTTGCATCGCATTTGCGGGCACAAATCAAGCAGGAAGTTGAGTCTTCAGAGATGACGTCAGCTATTTCAAATAAGGGAATTTTCAAACCTATATAAAGCAACATAAATTTGATGTAGGTCAAATTCTTTCAAAAAGCTTCAACGTCTCTCTCTCGACTCAAAATTCCCGCTAACCTCTAATGCCTACTCCGACCACCGTCGCCACCGGAAACCACCTGCATTTCGCTCAAAACTCGCCGGCGACACTTTCTGTCCAAACCCACGAAGTAAAAGCTCCAAAGATGATGCCTCACTCCACTTCTCAATCGCAGAACCACTCTTCATCCCGCAAACCCGATATCCCTACCTAAATTCATTAAACATGCAAGGCATTAAGGTTAGTCCTTTTTAACGATTTCTAGAATTAACTATTATCTCCCGATTTCATGATTAATCCTAGTTATGCATAATGATTTCTAAGCTAAATCCTCTCTCCCGAGTTAGACTTAGACACAAACATCATTCAATTCATGGCCGGTAAATTGAAAGCACTACAAACACATTATGCATAAATGTAATCACTAGCAAAAATCCATAAAATCAATCCATAATTGCCCAATGGCTACATCAATCCCTAAGATTTGAAACTTAGCTACTCATACAACGCGTTACGATATAGCAAAAGTCTAAAACAACCATTAAAACTACTAAAGTAAAGGGAAAAGAGGAATAAATGCTAAGTAGGCCGAGACCGCACGTCCCCGTCACGATCTCCACGAACAAAGCCTTGAATCCCGCTCCTCTCCACTTGCTTCAGCCTCCACAACACCTTATTTGGTGAGTTTTTTGCCACAAATGCATCAAAAGAAATCCCCAAAACCAGCCCTAATCGCATTCTATAAATAGGGAAAAAATCGACACAATGTCACGACGCTGTCACCTTATCACAGATTCTGTAAATGGAACTCTTAGAGCGTCGCGACGCTGTGACCTTTTGCCGCCTGCTTTAATTAAGGAAAGGCCAGAGTCGAGATGCCCATAACCAAGGGTCTCGACGCTGGTTTGCAGATTGCACACTCCAATATCTTCCAACTTCAATTCTCTTCGTTCCTTTGGCCTCTTTTCGCATCCCGAACATCCAATTAGCTCCAATTTCTTGATTTAACTCCAAAACATAATTCCTACAAATAAAACACTAAAATGCATAATTTTGGCTAATTAAATATTAAAGACTAGCTTAATTAATTGAGGAAAAATAGCTAGCTATGCTCGCTATCAAAGCCTAAATCCGTAAGGGACGAGGAAAGGGAGAAGGAAGAAAAGAAGGTTGGAATTCAATATGTTCTCTGAAAAAACAAAGGAAACAGCTGAGCCAAACGCACTGGTTACGACCGCAAATGTGGTGCAACCTGTAATTTCTTCTACAGGATAACAAGAATTTGTGGTCGCAAATGTGGCCCAACCAGACAAGGTAGTGCCAGTTCCTGAGGTACAAAGCAAAAAAGATGTGATCGCATCTGGGGCGCAAGTGCAGGTTGAAGCTGTCGAACAGCCAGTGATGACCGCAAAGTGCACGGGCCGCAAGTAATATAAAACGGTAGTAATACCAAGTATCGAATCCACAGGGAAGCGAAGCGAAAATTAAGCAAAAACAAAATCTCTTGAGCACTAAAAGTACTTAGGCAAAATAATATTTAGAGAACAACTCATGCAAATAAGAAAAATTTAAGATTTAAAGTAGGAAAATAATTTGATCAATCAAATAAAAAAAATATGGAGAAAGAGTTTTCTTTTAATGGGAAGAGGGGTCTTGAAAATCAATTATGAGCTAAACAATGGTTATAATTATCCTATCTCATTGCCCAACTAACTATACTCCTAGAATCTCCGTTAATCACATAGGTTCTCCTGTCGGTTTCCCCTAATTGTAATTAATTCATTTTAACAACCTAAGTGTCCTTAGCGCCATTAAAAATCATTAATTATTACGCTCTGATTCATTTTAGGAATCTAAGTTTAATCAACTAATCCCGGTGTCACGACGGGCAATTAAACTAGTTGCATGGATTATGATCTATCCTAACTTCTCTCCGTCGAGTTTCCATTAAGGATCGAATCATTACACAATTGGCCAGATTGAATAAAGCATTAAGCACATCCATACAAATAATCAGGAAAAAGGGCAAGAGACAGGTAATTATAACAACATTTCAACTATAATTTCATTCCAAGACCCCAAATTGGGGTTTAGCTATACATAGCTAAAATATCCACAACATTTACAATAGAAAGCATAATTTTAAGAGCATAAAAGGAAAGGAATTGACCGTCGAAAAACCCCTTCGCTTGGCGCTCAGAGCTCCGCCGAACACTCCTTTGAGCTTCCTAAGATGCTCCCAAAATTCCCCAAAATATTTCCCACTAAAGAATTCTCTCAAAAAGGCTAGAAAGCCTTGAGAGAGGCTCCAAAGGAGCCAAAGGAAGGAAAGAATGGATTGAAGAATGAATTGATTGATGGTAAATGAGGCACCCAAGGGTGCCTTTTTATAGGCCCGGAATGGGGGTAGCGTCGCGACGCTACATTGCACAGCGTCGCGACGCTGCAACGCACGCGTCTTGTTGCCCAAGAAATGGGTAGCGTCGCGACGCTGCCTTGCATAGCGTTTCGACGCTGCCCCAATTTTCAGAATTTCCAGCTTCGGTTTTGGGCTGATTTTTGGGCCTTTTCTTCACTTCTTTTGGGCATTTTCATCATGATTGGCTTCATTGGATCCCCTTTTGATCCATGCTTGGATTTGGGCTTCATTTTCTTCATTTTTTTGCACTTTTTCTCCCAAAATCACCAACTTTGCTCCTAAGGACCAAATAACGGAATTCATTAAATATTTTCATTAAAAACACGATTAAAGCACAGAAAAGCCTAATAAATTGGGACTTAAATAGCGACATTTCTGCTCGCTATCACACCCCCAAACTTAAGCTTTTGCTAGTCCCGAGCAAAATAAATTCTAAAGATGCATGAAATAGAATCTCTCAAGCCTCAATGATTTTGGAATTCTCAAGATAGAATGGAAAACATGCAAGTGGAATAAGCAAGCACCGCATACTCTTGAAGAAATCTTAAACTAGATTGAACTTAAGATTAATGAATAGCATGCTCAAGACTTATCTATTGATTCTTTTACTAACCTAGATTAGTCTTATGGCTTTCTCCATTTGTTTTCCCCCTACACTGGCTAAGAGCCCCTAATAGGTCGGAGTCCTTCTATCATGCAAAAAAAAAGAAACTAGGGTGCCTGTCATTTTCTTTTTCATGGGGGAGCAAAACTCACAATTGATTTTTCTCTTTCTTTTGCTTTTTCTTTTACTACTCCCCCAAACTTGCATTTTGATATCTAATGGTACTAGCTTTCACACTACGGTGCAGGGACCCTTAACCCGAATTTTATTCTCTGGTTGGCCTAACTGATCACACCACAGGTAGCTCTTTTTACCCCTAGGCTTTTTCTTTTGTGCAAGCAAAAAATTTCTTTTTTTTTTTTTTTTTTTTCAACAGATTTTACTTTTCTCTCATTTTCTTTTGTTGCTTTTGCTTTTCTCTCAGCAGGCATAACATTTTTTTCTACCTAGCTCTTTAGAACAATCAAGCATGAACTTCCTAATATTAGAAACTAAGCCTATCGGGGTGACAACAAACTTTAAAAATCATAATAAGAATCTAGATTTTCAAAGACGTCATTAGATAAGGCTATTGCATGCTTTAGACATCAAAACTAAGTATCAGAAATTTTAAAATTTCATAATTTCTGCCGTGCTCCCAGATTCCACTACATATAAACCATTTTCTCCCAAAATTTCTAAAATCACATCCTTGGCTATCATGGCTATCTAATCATGCATCCAAAAGAATTCAAATATGCTCAACCTAGCGGAAGCCTCCCCCCCAAACTTAAACTAAACATTGTCCCCAATGTTTTAAAACAGTAAAGAAAATAGAGGGATACTGAGGCTTCCCTGAGCTAGGAGCGCTTCATCCTCTTCCTTTCGATCCAGAAAAATGGGATTCTTGGAATTTTGGGATTTGCTTAAGGTGATCCTGCAAAACAAAATTGGATCACGAAGCAAAGAAAATTATTTACCGCAAAAACAACTATCTAAACTTTAATCCTTGGGTTGCCTCCCAAGCAGCGCTTTCTTTAACGTCTTTAGCTAGACGAGGCTCGGCACGCTTACGGAGGCTCGAAATAAAAATTTTCATCATCCTCCGGGCCCTGCAAAAAATCACGCACCGAGTTGCATACCGCAAACAGGGGAGAAAAAAAACTTTCCCCTGGCCCATCATCACTAAAGAGATTATCATAATAACATTGCAGAAAATATGTAACAGCATCAAATCTCTTTTCTAAGTCTCTATTCACAAAGCAATTGTTAACAGAGTCATCAAGCGTTATAATATCTACCGGTCTAGGATCTAAAGATAGCCTATCAATCATGCCAGACCATTCATCCGAAAAAACATTTACATGCTCCTCAGATTCCTCAGACTCAGTATTAAAAAATGATTCAACTAGGCTATCACATGACTCACTATCAGAATTAAAGAATTCAAGCTCTTCAGGGTCAGATTCTATACTATGCACAGATTCGAGTTCCTCTGGGTCAGTTTCTATGTTATATACATCATCAGGACACGAATCAAAGGTATTAACATTATCAGGGTTCATGCATTCAGGAATGTCAAGATCAGACTCAATAGATTCAGTGTAATCACGATCAGACTCGAAATTATCTACCAAGTAATCTTTTTTATGCATTTCATGCTCATCCTCAATGTCAGGCAATTCTATATCATCATCAAAATTATCTATTTCAGGCAAATCTAATTCATTCTCAAAGGAAGGTAAATCATCAACTGCAGATCTTTCATTGTCACAAGCAGGCAAGTCTAATTCATTTTCAAAGTCAGGCAGTTCTAAATCATTCTCAAACAGAGGATTATTCAAATATGCATTGTGATCAAAATCCTCATCATCCATAGGCACTTCTCCTAAGCCTAAGCCAAGATTAAACTCTACCTCCTCATCATCGTCAGTCAAGTATTCAGGACCAATAGAAAAACATGTATGTAAACTACATACAGACTCATCTTGTCCAAAAATACTAAACACAACTTTTTCATCATCAATGTTCAAGGTAAGCTTACCTGTGTGGACACTGATCTCAGCTTTACCTGTAGCTAGGAAAGGTCTGCCTAGAATAATGGGCACCTCTTTGTCCTCCTTCATGTCTAGTACCACAAAATCTACGGGGAAGATAAACTTGTTGACCTTCACCAGTACGTCCTCCACAACACCCATTGGTTGGGTAATTGATCTGTCAGCAAGCTGGAGAGTGACGTCGGTGTCCTTCATACCTGTTAAACCAATCCTCCTGTAAACAGAATAGGGCATCAAGTTTATACTTGCTCCTAAATCACATAAGGCCCTATCGAAAGATGCTTCTCCTATGGTGCAGGGAACAGTAAAACTCCCTGGATCTTTTTGTTTAGAAGGCATCTTCCCAGATACTATGGTACTGCTACTCTCAGACAATTTAAAATTTTCTTTTTTCAGACTTTTCTTTCTAGAAAGCATTTCTTTCATGAATTTCCCATAGTTAGGCATGTTATACAAGGCATCTACTAAGGGAATATTCACAGACAATTTCTTAAACATTTCTAGAAACTTTTGAAACTGCTCATCTAATTTAACATTCTTAAAGCGCTGAGGAAAAGGTAACTCCCTGTAGTCAAAGGTTGGACATTCGCCCCTCCGCCTGGGCGGGCTAATATGCGAGCCTTTGTCATGGTGGTTGCATGGGACCACTTCTTCCTCGTACAGTTTCTTGCTGTGCCTGCCATCCTGCTTTTTATCTTCTTTTCTACCTGCAAAATTGTTAGAAAAATCACAATTTAAGTCAATAGAGTCAGGAGGATGTTGGGACCTTTCAGAGGAGGCTTTTTGTGCCTCAGCCCTTTCATCTTCATCCCTTCTCTTTTCTTCTTCCTTCTTCTTTTCTGAACTGTTCTCCAGCTGTCTACCACTTCTCAGTGTCACCATCTTGCACTACTCTCTTGGGTTAGGCTCAGTGTCGCTTGGAAATTTTCCCTTTTGAAGGGCATTCACTGCTGAAGCGATCTGTCCTATCTGAACTTCCATGTTTTGCAGAGCTGTGTCGTGGTTATTGACTGCTGTCTGGAGATTGACGTTCAAAACTTTCTATTCCTTTACAAACATAGCCACCAACTCCTCCAGGTTATTCTTCTTTTCAGGCGCACTGGATGATGCGAAACCTGGCGGTGGCTGCAAAACATTCTTTGTATTTGAGTATGAGAAGTTCTCGTGATTGCGCAGATTCGGGTGGTAGAAGTTCGGTATTCCTTGTGAAAATAGTTTGTTCCCCACGTACTGGACTTCTTCCACATCCTGACCTTCCTTCTTCGAATAACCTTCAGCTAAGGTGGAAATGGATTTGACCACCTAAGATGAAGTCAACTTGTTCAGGGCGTTGGTCAGCGATGCCATCTGTGCCTTCAATGAACTTGACTCATCCAATTCATATAATCCAGCCTTCTTTGAAATTGCTCCCCTCTCGGTTGGCCATTGATAACTGGTTGCCGCCATTTCCTCTAACAGATCTTTGGCTTCTGTCACTGTCTTGGAAAGAAAACTTCCTCCTGCTGATGTGTCTAGGACTGTCTTAGTGGAGGGATTCAATCCATTGTAAAATAATTGCACTTGGAGCCAATCAGGATATCCATGTTGGGGGCACCGCCTAAGCATTTCTTTGTATCTTTCCCACGCCTCGTACAACTGCTCCTCGTCAAGCTGCCTAAATGTTCCGATTTCAGTCCGGAGCTTCGTAGTTTTGGCAGGCGGGAAAAATTTTGTCAGAAAAGCCTGGGCAAGCTCATCCCATGTACTTATGCTGCCCGTCTCGACTGATTCGAGCCAATCCTTTGCTTTATCCTGTAGAGAGAATGGAAATAACCTTAATCTGATAGCGTCGGCCGGAACTCCGTTCATCTTCACCGTCCCACAAATTTCCAGGAATGATCTCAGATGTGAGTGTGGGTCCTCAGAAGGGTGTCCCTTAAACGAGTTATCGCGCGCCATCTGAATCAATCCCGTCTTTAACTCAAAATTTGTAGCTTGGATTGGGGCGTAGACAATCCCAGAATTCTCGGTGGGGAGAACTGGTTGTAAGAAATCTCTAATTGCCTTGGGAGCTTCCTCTTGGTGGGCCATTGCTTCTGCTAATCTTTTCTCTCTTCGAATGGATCTAAGAGTCCTGTTAATTTCAAGATCTAACGGAAACAAATTAACCACCTTGTTCCTTCGCATACAATACTCCCAATCAATCAAGAGAACCAAACAAAAACAAATGATATTCACAAAATAATAAAAGAAAAATATTTACACCTAAATTACTATTTATCCCTTTCTTTTTGATGTCAAGAAAAATTAATTTGCTTAAAAATCAAGCTTCCTCGGCAACGGCGCCAAAAACTTGATGACCGCAAAGTGCACGGGCCGCAAGTAATATAAAACGGTAGTAATACCAAGTATCGAATCCACAGGGAAGCGAAGCGAAAATTAAGCAAAAACAAAATCTCTTGAGCACTAAAAGTACTTAGGCAAAATAATATTTAGGGAACAACTCATGCAAATAAGAAAAATTTAAGATTTAAAGCAGGAAAATAATTTGATCAATCAAATAAAAAAAATATGGAGAAAGAGTTTTCTTTTAATGGGAAGAGGGGTCTTGAAAATCAATTATGAGCTAAACAATGGTTATAATTATCCTATCTCATTGCCCAACTAACTATACTCCTAGAATCTCCGTTAATCACATAGGTTCTCCTGTCGGTTTCCCCTAATTGTAATTAATTCATTTTAACAACCTAAGTGTCCTTAGCGCCATTAAAAATCATTAATTATTACGCTCTGATTCATTTTAGGAATCTAAGTTTAATCAACTAATCCCGGTGTCACGACGGGCAATTAAACTAGTTGCATGGATTATGATCTATCCTAACTTCTCTCCGTCGAGTTTCCATTAAGGATCGAATCATTACACAATTGGCCAGATTGAATAAAGCATTAAGCACATCCATACAAATAATCAGGAAAAAGGGCAAGAGACAGGTAATTATAACAACATTTCAACTATAATTTCATTCCAAGACCCCAAATTGGGGTTTAGCTATACATAGCTAAAATATCCACAACATTTACAATAGAAAGCATAATTTTAAGAGCATAAAAGGAAAGGAATTGACCGTCGAAAAACCCCTTCGCTTGGCGCTCAGAGCTCCGCCGAACACTCCTTTGAGCTTCCTAAGATGCTCCCAAAATTCCCCAAAATATTTCCCACTAAAGAATTCTCTCAAAAAGGCTAGAAAGCCTTGAGAGAGGCTCCAAAGGAGCCAAAGGAAGGAAAGAATGGATTGAAGAATGAATTGATTGATGGTAAATGAGGCACCCAAGGGTGCCTTTTTATAGGCCCGGAATGGGGGTAGCGTCGCGACGCTACATTGCACAGCGTCGCGACGCTGCAACGCACGCGTCTTGTTGCCCAAGAAATGGGTAGCGTCGCGACGCTGCCTTGCATAGCGTTTCGACGCTGCCCCAATTTTCAGAATTTCCAGCTTCGGTTTTGGGCTGATTTTTGGGCCTTTTCTTCACTTCTTTTGGGCATTTTCATCATGATTGGCTTCATTGGATCCCCTTTTGATCCATGCTTGGATTTGGGCTTCATTTTCTTCATTTTTTTGCACTTTTTCTCCCAAAATCACCAACTTTGCTCCTAAGGACCAAATAACGGAATTCATTAAATATTTTCATTAAAAACACGATTAAAGCACAGAAAAGCCTAATAAATTGGGACTAAAATAGCGACATTTCTGCTCGCTATCAGCCAGCTGCTAATCCATCTACGAGGGAACCAAGGAGAAAACGAAAATCAAGATGGGGTACAAAGTTGAAGCGTCCCTTTGAGCAGAAAGAATGAGATTAGATAGTAGAGAATGTTGTGTGGCACGCAAAGGCCATGGCTCAGCAAACTAAGGACCAATTATGGGAGGAGGATCGAAGAAAGAAGAAAGAAACAAAGAAAATAGAGAAAATAAGAAAAAGAGAAAAAGAAGAGAAGATTGCCCTGAGTTTTGCAGCCTCATGCCTAAACGACTCAGTGGATGCCACTGAGAAAGAAGAAAAAAAAAACAGATTGTGCCAGCATGTAAGGGGCAATCTCAAGAACAAACAGGGTAGTTTGCAGCCGCAAACACGGTGCAAATAGTGCAGGTTGAAGATGTGGCACCAGTTTCTGAGGTGCAACCAAAGAAGACAACCCTGTCACCACCACAAGAGTATGAAAATGTGCTCGAGGACCTGTTCGAGCACCAGAATGAAGAAGTGCCTGAGGACCTGCTCAAGCACGAAGACAAGAAAGATGATGAGCAACAAACTCCTGTTGATGAAGATGAGGTCCTGGGAATCACTAAGGACCAAATGCCCAAGAAGAGGGGTAGAGAAGAAGAAGATGAGGTTAAGGGGAAGCCAAAGAAAAGAAAATTTACAACTTCCCTAATGAGGCCAAGCACACGGGGAGCAAATTTTGTGCTACCCCGAGCCCAAACACCACCACCACCACTGCCTGTAAAGGGAGAATCCTCCACTCCTTGAGTAAAGAAAACGCCAACAAGGAAATCGAGGGTGGAACAACAAGTGGAGCCCCATGCTGACTCGCAGGCCCGTCTAGCCATCATGAAGAAGAGGGCCTTAATGTGTGAGAAGTCCTTCTCTACCAAAACAGGTCCACTCCCTACTTTTATTGATAACATCTTACGCAGGTACGGTTGGGACTGATTTTACAAGGAACCTAAGGCTGCCTCTGTCCCCTTAATTCAAGAGTTCTACGCATAGATAGGGGAGGAGCACCAAACGGTGATGTTTTTTAAAAGCACTCGGTAGAGTTCTTAGCAAAGCAGATCAATCAAATTTTTCGATTGTCATCCCTCCATTGTTCAATAGGAAACACGACCATAGAGAAGCCAACAGGCGAACAGCTAACAGAGACCCTCTCTTTGGTAGCCCACGAGAGAGTTAAGTGGAAAGAGTCCAAGACGGGGATCAGAGCTCTCTTATCTGGAAACTTGAAGCTGAAAACATCAGTCTGGTTGTATGTGATCAAGAATAGGATCATGCCTACAACGCATGACAGAACCATCTCACAGGCGCGTGTCATGCTGTTGTACAGCATGTATAAAGGCTTGGATCTCAACCTAGGCCGAATCATATGAAATGAGATCCTTGCCTGTGGAACAAGAACGTGGGAAGACTTTTCTTCCCAAACTTGATTAGGAAGATATACAGGCTAGGAGGAGTTGAGCCCGAGGCTCAAGAGGAGAGGGAGGTCGTCAGGACTTTTATAGATTTGAGCTTGATCAAAAAGCTCATCACCAACTCAAGACTGAAGTGAAAGTGTTGATATCTAAAAAGTGAAAGCAATTTTGGATCTTAGGCACATAAGAAGCTCAATTTGATCAATTAAGACATGTTGTTCATATGAAGAAAAACAGAGACAGAATATCAACCTTGTTTCAATGGAGAAATTGGTTGGATTAGCTTCTTGTTTTTCTTCACCAATGAGTCACAAACCACCAAAGGATCTTCCTTGCTAACCTCAAGTCTTTGGAATGGATTGTGGGATCCTCAAGTGATGGAATTTTTGAGAAAAAGCTTGAAAAACAAGCATATAATGTTGGGTGAGGTGAGTATGGATTTTGACAGAATTTCAGTACCTTTCAAGCTTTTTTCTTTCAACCTTCTTCTTCAGTTATATAGAGGGGAATGAACATGAAGAAAAGGCCCAAGGATTGACACCAATTCAGCTCCAAATTAGTTATAGTATTGGGTGGCTTAAGAGAGGGGAGTGCATGGGTTTAGTCACCATGCACTCCACCTCCAAAAAATCAAATTTCAATTTGATTTTAATTAATTCAAGATTATCTTGAATTAATCCACTAACTTATTTAATTTAAATAATCTGAAATTTGAAAAATCATTTTCAATTTCTTAATTTTAAATTAATTCAAAATTGATTTAAAAAATAATTATTAATTAAATAATTAATTATTAATTTAATATCTTAATATTAAATTAATATTTTGCCACTATTCCCGAACATTTCCGAAATTTTATTTTCCCTATCATGAATCCCTATTCATGTTCTCAGTATTTAAATCATATTTAAATATTAAAATTCACACATACTCGGTTTTCACAAAAACCCGACGTACCGTTAACACCTATCACCTCTATTCATTTTTCTCAGCATGAACTTCAAGTAATTCATATTTTATCCATCATATTGTTCAAAAGGTTAGTCTCGAGCTGGCAAGGGGACCTAATGGACCTACAGATCATGGGCTCCAACGGTACGAGGTTAAACTAGTAAACTCTTTTAACCTAGTTAACCAACATCCGTTAACTACCGGGACACTCCACTATAGCCTAGTAGTTGAACTCCCCTCACTGTAGATATATTTCCGTCCACTCGATATAACCATGATTAGTAAGTTACTCCTTCACAGGTCGTTCGTTACTATAGACAGGTCAAATGTCCGTTTTACCCCTATAGTACATCTTAGTTCCTTAAGTCCACTGGTCCTCTATTGAACAATTTGTTTATGGTCCAACCATAAAACAAGATCCCTCTCAAGCCAATGAGAGGGTGGGGCCCCTTGTTCAAGCCTCGAACTAAGCAGTTAAGAGAACAACCTTTTTACTATCTCTGTGTCGGGTAGGAGTGAATTCTGTTTTGCTTTACTATGCCTCCAGCCATCCATCTAATGTTATCCCCAAAATGGTAGGAATATTGAATGATACTTTTATGACCACTCTCACCCATGCAGATCAAAGGATAACCTTAAACGAATAGGAGTTCATAGTAAGCTCAGGATTAAGATCGAGTTACCTAGGTCATCGCATGAAATAATCAGTCTTAACAGTAAACAGCGTTAAAAAGTAAGATTGACTTATTTCTCGGTCCAGTCTTGTGTAAACATCTTTTACACAGGATGCCCCTACTCGCATGTCATTACATGAACGAACCAGGATCACGTCGTTTGCTTTACCAGAACAAGGTACCCAACCTTATTCATTTACTATAGACCATTTAGGTTATATACTCGATTTTGATCCCTGTCCATATTCATGATATAGTTCGAGTATCTCATGTTATAACCATGGATGTTTCCATTGGATTATAAGATAAACATTTCTCACTGAATAACATCTTTATTTATATAAAGGATAACAAAACTTGAGTTCTAGGACATAAACCTCAACATGAAGGTGACCTCTTCAGAAAAGAAGGCTCAAACTACCCCTGTAGCACCTCAAGCCTCAATACCCCCTTCAGAACAGTCCACAGCGGCAGATGCGACCGCAAACCAACCTCAATCTCCAGCCCTCCAACGCAAGCTTCCCAGCAACAACTTGAAAAAAGTATCGTGGAGCTGAGGAAAGATTTGGAGTACATTAGGTAGTAGTGCAGATTTTACATGTCATATGCCAAGCTTTGAGGTCATGTCATACGAAAGGTGTTCGATGAGCTTGTAGAAGACCTAGATGATTATCTCCCTCCTTTCCTCGAAATAAACATGGACCCACCTTCTAATGGCTAGGGGAGTTTTCCTTTCACTTATTCTTTCATTGCTTTATTTTTTTTAAGTGATAGGAATAAGGGTCTAGTTATCTTTTACTTGCTCTTGTTTGTCTTGTTTTTGTTTGTTTTGTTTGTTTATCTTGTTTTGATAAGTTAGTGAGTCTTTATTTGTGCCTTGCATTTCATTTCATTTCAAACTCATGCCATAGGATACCCCCACTCGCATGTCTACTACATAGATGCTTTGGATCAATGCATCTGTATCGAATACAAAGTGGGTCGTATCACATAGTGTCACTAGGATAAGGTACCCAGCCTTATCCCTATACTATAGACCATTTAGGTTGTTACTTGAACACTGATCCCCGTATGTCCCTACATACTAGTCTAAGTTTCATTTAAACAACCTTGGATTTTAGTTTATTGGATTTAGGGTTTATTAATGCAAACTCAATTATTCAATTACTAAATAACTGAATCACTCAAATAATGCTTTATTGAGATTGATTAATTTGTTTCATTTACTATCTACGAGTTTGAGGGCATAAAACCCAACAATTCTTAGATAGGTTGTTTGCCTTTGTTTGTTTCTTTTGTTTTTAATTTTGTATGAAAAATTTTGAAAAAAGTTATCTCTTTAAAAAAGTATTGAAAAGATTTTCGAAAGTTGAGTGTGCTTTAGTGGTTTGTTTGTTTTTGAACACCCTTAATGATAATAACTAAAGCTCTCTCGGCTCTTTAAATTTTTTAGTAACCTCGAGTTTTTCAAAGTATGAAGCCTGAATAAACTTTTCTCTCCATAACACATTCAAGTCCAAACTCACCTTAAGCTTTGACTGCCAAAACCTTTAGGAAGTTTAGACTTGATCTTAGCTTGTCAATCCTTTTTAGTCTCTCCTATTTTGTTCTTCATGTTTAGTCAATGGGGACATTGACTCGTTTAAGTTTGGGGGGACAGTTTGCCTTTTGTACTCTCTGTGTATTATGTATCATGTTGCCTTTTGCTAGTGCTAAAAATATTAGAAGAATCAATGAGATACTTCTCCTTTTCGAGCAAACCGAGTAACCAGGGGCAGTCTTGACACCCTTGATTTCCACTGCATGAAAGGTTAGTTTGGGAAGTGAATATGCGCTACAGTCTCAATAGTGAGTTATGCTCGTAGTCAGCTGCTTTCACCACAAAGTGTTAGTATGTTGGAACGAAGGTATAGATGACTATGAGGGTCTCTTATAAAAAAAAAATTAAAAAAAAGAGAGAAAAAGAAAAAATAATGAAGCTTAGCAGCAACTTATAATACGTTTGGGGGAGGGAAGTTAAATTTTCTTTTCCATTTTGAGAGTTAGGATAACTTGTGAGAGAGATAGACTACTCTAAATAAAGGCTAGATTGAATAACAGGTAGTAGAAGTGAGAATGCATGAGAATGTATGTTTTATTTTGAGAGAAGTGAGTGAAGATCTAGTGTTAAAAAAGTCTTATTGTTAACTTAAAGTGTTAGGAGCTGAGATCTTTCCTAAGAGGCGCCCTCACGAACTAAACTTACTTATGAAATGCACATCTTTTCTTTCTTGATTCTATTGTTTTGTTTAGAATTGCTTGAGGACAAGTAATGGTTTAAGTTTGGGGGTGTGATAACGCTCATTTATGTGCGTTATTTAGCCTTAAAAACTTAGGTTATTGCTAGGAAAACAAGGACTTTGTGCTTAAAATCATATCTTTTAGAGTCAAATTAGCTAAAGTCTTAGAATCATGTTGGAAATCTTAGAAATATAGAATTTATGCTTAAAATGTCCAAAAAGAGATTACTTTTGTAAGAGTTTATCCAAGTTAATGTTTTTAACTTTTTGTGTAGTGGAAAATTTACGGTAGAAATGCGCTCACAAATGGAGATAAAGAGTTACCGGAGCAAAAGAGTGAAGTTGAATATTTGCACCCACATTTGGTCTTGAGAATGTGTTAATTGCGTTTGAATTGCGTCCGCAAATTGATAAGGAAAGTAGCCCCAGCTGAAGACAAAATTGTCAAGGAAGTGCATTGAAGACTTGCACCCGAATTTGCGGCCGCAACTGGGCTTTCCGACAGAATTTCGAGATTCGCGGGATCTTCACAAAATCTTCCGAAGATCCCAAATCTCATATCAAAACTCCAAGGATCGTGGACTTTTATCTTCAAGGGTCCTCTCACACTGATCTCGGCAACCAAACCTACCTTCCAAGGTCTATATAAGGTGACCAAGGTGCAACAAGCAAAGAGAGCTCAAATTTTCGTCCTTAGGATGGTTTTCTTGTTTTTCTTTCTTTTCATCTTGTAACCGCTCCAAGTTTCAGTTCTTCCAGCCTATATCGGCTCTTCCATTCGAAAGAAAAAAAAAAGAGAAAGAATTGTTGATAGCACCTAATTTGTGCTATCTTATTGCTACTAATCTAAGCTTGTTAGAGGAATTTTATGTTTTAATTGTCTTATTTTCAGGTAATTCGAGCATAGGTGACATTGGGAGCCAACCGCACATCTTGGTGCTAATTCGGGCCAATTAGAGCATTTTTTAGTCATCTCGAAGTTCATGGATGACGAGGAGGTGAAAAGGCCCAAGTGGACCACGGCCAGCCTGAAAAGAAGTGTCAAGAGGTCAAAGGTTCGAGCCCCAAGCAAAACAAGCGGAAGAAGACAGCATGCTGGAAAAGAGGATAGTGTCAAGATGCTGATCCTAGAGTCTCGACGTTGTCGCAAAAACACACGGAAGACAATAGCTTAGCGTCAAGACGCTGTTTTCCTAGCGTCTCGATGCTACGACGATTGGTATAAAAATTAGGTTACGATTTAGTCCGTCGTTAGGTTAGATTTCCGATTACTCTCTGGTTTTCTTTAGTTGTTTCTCGTTCTTTTTTGTTTCCTTAGTCCATCTATCATGTATTATCTTCATTCAATTTTGTTGCTTTTCATTGATTATGCGTAGCTAAGCACTTTAGTATCGTTGGATCTTGGTGACTGTTGAATTGTTCATGTCTTTTGGCTGAGTTTGATGATTTTTACTGAAGTTTTATGAATTGATTATGAGTTTCTCATGTTTCTTGTTTACACCAATGCATTGTATGTTTCTCCTTTGAATTGACGCCTCATAGGATTAGATATAATGCATTCCATTTGTTATTTTAGATAGCCACTAGGTTGAGGCAAGACAAGCGTTAAGCTACCATAAATTTTTAGCGTAGATTCTTGATAGGCCTAAGAGCATGAGAAAATTATTGCAATTTATCTTGAATGTATGTTTGAATTAATTGCTTTAATTTTGGGTCCCTATTCTTAATGCGGTTAGTTTAGGTGATCAATTGTGAGGGTTATCGGATTGGTTATTCTGAATTGATTAGAAATAATTTGAATGTTAATTCGGATTAAGCACGAGGGGCAGTGGACATAATTAAAATTAATTAATCAAATTAATTGTTGGGGTTACATGTTAATTGATTAATTAGACACATGTTAATTAGCAAGGTTATCCAATTAGCCAAGAAGCACTATCGAACTAGAATTCTAATTCATAGAAAGCCAAACTATGAACAATTTAGTACAAAATGCCAGATCCAACGATCCTATTTCTTATTGATTTTTCATCTCGAATTTCTATTTTTGCTTGTTTTACCAATTTTGCACCTCTTTTTTTTCCGCTTTTATTTTCCAAGTTTTTCATCTTTGAAATCCCATATATTTGTGTGTTTGCACAAGAGCCTAGATTCCTTAGAACTCTCTGTGTTCGATCCCGTCCATTATTACTACAAAAGTAGTTTGGTGTCGTGGATTTTGTGATGCATCTATGATCTCTCATTTAACCTATCGCATATGTTTGTTTTCCTCGATTTGATCGCTCATAGGTTCATATGTATTCGATATATCTGTTATTTTAGATAGCCACTAGATTTGAGTCATGTCCTTCGTCTTTTCTAAATAGGAAATTGCGTAGCTTGCTTGATAGGACCTAAAAATCATAAAGAAATTAATTGATTGAATTTGAGATTTTTCCTAATTTAATTAATTAATTTCGGATCACCACACTTAATGCGGTTAATTTAGTGGGAAATTACGGTGATTAGCGGGTTGTCCGTCTAGGTTGATTAGGATTAATCTAGATAATTATCGAGCTAATGCATGAGGGGTAGTGGGCGTAAATTCCAGTTAATCAGTTAATTAATTTTGTGTTGTTGGGTTAATTAGTTGGTTAAATCTAGGCTAGGTAGGATGATTTTCTGAGTAGCCAAGAAGCAGGCTCATTAAATACTAAAAAAAACAATCTTTAGAGCAATGATGAAACCAAATGAACAGACAATCCAATGAAATACCTAATCCAACGATCTTACAAAATTGATTGTCTAATTCTTGCTTTTTATTCCTTCATTTACTTTTATGCGATTTTCTATTATCGAAATTTTTATTTCCCTTGCATGTCGATCGCTTTCTCTAAAACCCCCTGATTTGGTTACTTTCATTGAAACTTGATCTAAAAAGAAATCTCTCTTCCCTGCAAATGACCCGACCACTACCTACTGCAAAGTAGCATAGAGTCGGTTGCAAAGATTCTTCAAGGGCAGAGGATCGTGTGCCAGAGAGGGAAGAACAATCTTGTGATGACGAAAAAATGTTACTAACACTAAAGAACATGTGACAAACGTATATGAGCAATCACGAGTCGAAGCAAACACAACATTGGACCTTGAAGAAAGTGCGCCTAAACACCAGCACATTATGCTCACACAACCAAGTGTAAGAAGACTAAGGCACCTAAATTTTATTAATTTTACATTCAATTACAAGTTTAGTTCCTGAACTTTTAGGATTGTGTCAATTTGGTCCCTGAACTTTAAAAGGTGTAAAATAGGTTCTCAAACTTTAAATTTTATAACCAATAGGTCCACGAACTTTAAAATATATATCTAGTAAGTCCTTAAGCTTTCACTTTTGTGTTCAATGAGTTCCTCAACTTTCAATTTTGTACCTATTCAATCTCTTTTTAAAATTCACTAGCCTATTAGATGCAACATAGAAAGGTTAGGATCTCAATAGGCATAAAGCTCAATTTCATAACTAATAGATTAGTTAATTTTTAAAAATCTCGAATATATGCTAAGAACTTATTATGCACAAAATTGAAAGTTTAATGAGCATAATTAGACATTTTTAAAGTTCAATGACTTATTAGACACAAATTGAAACTTTGATAAGTTATTAAACATTTTTTAAACTTCATGGACCCAATCGACACAACTCCGAAAGTTGGTACTAAACTTGTAATTTAACCTTAATTTTATATTTTCTCTCTCCTCCTTCTCCTTCCCATCACTTTTTCTTGGGGTGCCAAAATTCAGAATATGACATAATAGGTTCATACTAGCACTTTTCCAAGCCTGAGGACCAAATAGAAAAACTCATTCTCCCCACCACGGTGATTGGAACCATTCATTGCCACTACCAAACGTTTCCATGTATAGTATGTCAGAGAGAGATTATAGCATACGTGCAGTTGCAGGTCCGCCAATACAACCTCACTCGATTAGATCACCAATCGTGAGGATCAACCACGTGGAGCTCAGTGACTCGGCCTTCAGTCACCGCCGGGTCACAGTCAGGTATCCGGGAATGGATATACCAGATGCCCAGAAACTGCCCAGACTCCCCACTTTCACAACGCGCCGCGTGAAAGCGAGTGATAAGTATATTTAAATATATATATATAAAAAAAAAGTAATAATAATAAAACCACCAATCAGACTGCAAGTTCGAGTTTTATCTTTTGTTTTATCTTTTTTTTAAGATAAAGGTTCAATTTTACTCCTCTAATTTGTTTACACGTATGAGTTATGTTTCCAAAAAAAAAAAAAGAAAAGAAATGTTGCAATTTCCCCTCTCAAAATGAAAATAAACTGCAAGAATGTAATACCTAACAAATGCTATACTTTATTGAGAACAAATGAATGCTATCAGATTTGGGGGCAGACAAATTAGCAGTGGAATAATACTCTATTTTTTTTTTATACAACATGTAGGGGTGGGGGATCGAACCTCTAACCTTATCGTCAGGTTACAAGCTAGATGCTAGTTGAGCCAAGCTCTTGTTGGCACAGTAGAATAATACTCTTGTGGAATAGAGAGGATTTTTTTTTTTTTTTTTGGTATATTATATGAAATATTATGTATTAACATTTATCATTTAAACTATTTTGACTTTATTAAATATAATTTAATATTTTAAGATAATTAAGAAAGAAACATAATTCAACCGAACTAATTTCTACTCACTCTAGTCCAACTACTCTACTTTACTTTAAAAGAGTTGAAGAAAGCAATCCTAATAAATAAAAAAAAAGGACGGCAAAAGTAAGTAGACTATATATATATATTTTTTTATAATTCGACAATATGTGAGGTGAGAATTCAAAATCTATAACATTCCAATTAATGATATAATGTTTAAACTAGTTGAGTTATACTTTGGTCAATATTTACTCTTTCTTGTATTATAGACAACATATATGAAGTTAAAGACAAGCCAAAATTCAAAATTAATACATGAATTGAAGTTCTAACATTTTCTTGCCTCTCATAAGTCTTAAAGATCTAAACATTCTAACACATGATTTTGAGATGGATGGTTGTTCTTGCAAACTAATTTTAGTCTTTAAATAATAATAATAAAAAAAATTAAAAAATAATCTAAAGATACCACCTACCCTAGAAAAATTTCCTAATTCCATTTTGGGTAGGATTTTTTCCCTATTCCAATTTAAAATTTATATTAATAAATGAGATGAGCGACTTTTATCTTTTCTTTCTTTGAAGTGACAACAGACTTTGATGTATATATACACACGTATTAAGTATAGAAAAGTCTATTTGGTGTTTGAAAATCCCCACATCTAGTTATGTTTCATTATATTATATTTTCAAAATCTACTTAGCGTGTTAGTAGTATAATTCAATCGTGGATGTAGAACATCAATTGACTCTAGTCCCTAAACACACTTTCAAAATAATTTGATAATAAAAATTGGATTTTGTAGAAGAGTTATATATGTCAATATCTCAAATTTTCTTAAAATGTTAACCACCTAAAATTACTCAGGGCTAAGCACACATATAACCATAAAGTTACTATGGAATGTGTTACCAAACAAAAAAGATGTATTGAGTTGTTATAGGTGATATCTATCAATTATTTTAAATTTTCTCAACTATACTACATCCTATACTTGCACATGCTCGTCAGATATTCGAGGCGTTGAATTTAAATTTCTAATAATTTTTTCGAAATAATCGAGTTTGTACAAACAAATATTTGATGCGTTGAATTTAAATTTCAAATCTTTATCTAAATTCAGAAACTGAGTCAGCTGTCGCATGAGTTATCGAATAGAATATAGATATATAAAAGGGGACAGATAAGAATATTCCGATAAGTTTTGAGAAACAAGGATGATGATAATAATGATAAACACAAACCAAATAAAGAAAGGAAATTATTGTGTATTTATTATATTTTAATTGATTTTCTTGAGGGTAAAGAAAGAAATTGGTTGGGAGTGGCCTTGGGAGAGCATGAAAGGTCACAATTAGGAAAAGGAGGACAAAGGGCCAAAATGAATGATTACTTGTTGGTGGGTGTGCACGACCGTACCCGATCAGAGCCCAAGATTCCTCTATCCTTGTTGGAATCTTCTGGTATATTCTGTGGGAAAAAGTCTATATAATTTTTTAAAAAAAAAAATAAGGACAAAATAATGAAGTAGAGAGAGAGAGAAGGTATTGAGGCAGATGGCAGTAATGTTTTTAAGTGATAAAAAAGAGGAATGGTGTGAAAGCGCTAACGTCACCGACAGCACATAGATTGGTGACGAAAACGGAATCCCGTCGAATATTCACTTCCTTTGTTTCCTTTTTTATTAATTATTTAAATTTATTCACTTTTTCCAAAGTTTTTTTTTTAGAAAAAGCGAAATATATTTTTTTTTTCTTTTTTGATTTATAAATTGGATTCATGTAGTTCAAAAGGTTTTGGGCAAAATACACTTTTGGTCCCTGAAGTTTGAGCTTGATGTCTATTTAGTCCTTGAAGTTTAAGAAGTGACACTTTAGTCTCCAAGGTTTGAAAAATAGTTCTAAATGGTCCCTGAGTTAATTTAACCGTTAGTTGACTAACTGAAAAATGATGTGGCATGTTAAGGTGACCAATTTAATAATTTTATATTATTATTTTTAGATTACGTGTCATTTTCTTTTTTTTCCCACTTTCTCTTTCTCTCTCTTCTCTTATCTTCCTTCTCCCCTTTCCCTTTCCTCCATCCCCGTTCTCCTTCTCCCCTCCGTTCTCCTCCTTCTCCCCTTTCCCTCTCCTCCATCCCCGTTTCCCTCTCCCCAGAATTTCCACCTGTTTCGTGTACTGACGATCCACCCACTTCAAAAACGGCAAGAAATCCCCTTGATACGACCTCAATTGAAACGCCTTCTCCATGATTTCTCTGAACTTCTTTGCCTCTTCCAATTCTGCCACTTCCTCGCCGTAGTACCGTTTTCCGGCCACCATTCTCATGATTATATTGAACGTCAACTCCAAAAACAACGATTTCAACTTCACCCTACCAAAATCGTCCCTCGATACTTGATGCAGCTTCCACAGTAAAATATCGATTTCCTCCCTCTGGATCCCCGTCGATGAGTTCAGTTGGATCGACAACAGGACCTCCATCGCGCTCAGCCGCCTCAGGTTGCGCCAGTGGTCGCCGTACGGGGAGGCTCCGAGGGTGCTGTTGCCGTAGGTGAGGTACTTGCCGCAAACGAACTCCGGGCGGTTGGCGAAAACGTTGTCGTTCGTGGTGAAGCATTCTTCGATGGCGGATGTGGAGGAGACGACGACGACGAGACGAGTGCCGAGGCGGAAGGTGAAAATGGGGCCGTACTTTTGTGAGAGAGTCTGCAGAGTTTTGTGGATGGGGTGCTTGAGGAGATGGAAATGGCCGATGACGGGGAGAGCGAGAGGGCTGGGAGGAAGATTTTTGGTTGTGGGTTTCCTTCTCTGCAACAGAAAGATTGTGAAAATCAAAAGGAAGAAAGGAATGAGTGGAATTAAGATCATTGACAACAGAAGGAGAACGGGGATAGAGGAGAGGGAAACGGGAGAAGGAAGATAACGGAGGGGAGAAGGAAGATAAGGAAAGAGAGAGCTAAAAATAATAATATAAAATTATTAAATTGGCCACCTAAATTAAAATGTGCCACCTCAACATGCCATCTCATTTTTCAGTTAGTCAACTAACGGTCAAATTAACCCAGGGACCATTTAGAACTATTTTTCAAACCTTGGGGACTAAAGTGTCACTTTTTAAACTTCAGGGATCAAATAGACATCAAGCTCAAACTTCAGGGACCAAAAGTGTATTTTGTCCAAAGGTTTTTATTTGACTCTCGTAATTTTAAGAGTTTTGATTTAGTGTCATAGTTTGGACTTAGCTTTAATTTGATCTTTATAATTTTGAAATTTTCAGTTTGGTTCTTATAGTTTTGTTAAACCTTACAAATCGTTTATAAATGGTATGTTTGTCCACTTGAAAACTCATCTATTTGCTTTTATTTTTTACTCAACTCTAAGCTCTAATACAATTAATTTGCCCAAATAAAAAAAATGAAAAAAAAATACTCATGAAAATAATTGTCAATATGATAGTGAGAGGATGATATCGTCTGAATTTGTTTGAATAAACTAAAGGGAGTAAATTCAACATTTTGAAATCATAGGGACAAACTTGAAACTAAATACAAATTTAATTGTAACTAAATAAGGATGTAATATTAAAATATATTTGAAAAAATTAAAAAAAAAAAAAACAATCGCTTATAGTTTAGAGTGATGGATCATTTTCAAAAAATTGAAAGTTCAAGAGAGTGATTATAATATTTTTATATAGTATATATATATATATATATATATATATATATATATATATATATATATATATATATATTCCATTTTTTCAATTTATTTTATTAATAAAATCATAGACAATTTAGATTTTCACCTAGATATACATGCACCTATAAAATAAAAAAACCTACTTTTTTTCGAGGAATTAAAAAAAAAACTACATTTTTTTTTTTTTTTACAATATGGAATGAGGGGATTTGAACCACAAACCTAGTGATTATCAGTAAACTTTATGCCAGTTGAGCTATGCTCTTGATGGCAATTAAAAGACCTACCTTGATTGTTGGACCGGTAGTAATTTGATTAAGAATAAGTGATCAATGGCTAACATGATTCCCGTCTCTTTTTATAATTTCTAATATATTGATAGTAAAAAAAATCATTTTAAAATCTTAATATATAAATTTTGATAAAATTTATACTTTTTTAAGAACTCACAGATAAAATTTATTACATGAAGATGAATTATGTTATATGTAATTTTGGACCACTCCGATGTACAAAGAGCTGACGAGGACAACCCGACACGAGTCTAGAAATAGGACCAGAAGATAGACCCTGGAGGCGAAACGGGCCAAAAGGTCGGAGGGACCGGGCCTTGGCCCGACCCATATGGTCGGCCTCGGCCCCACTCGGCCCACTTGCATGGCCCGAGTCCGTCCGCCTCCGTTCGGTCCCTGCTGCCCCTGGTCGTCCCGGTTCCACCTGGTTCAGCCCAAAATGCCTCCGAATGCCTAAAAACCCTAGAGCAGGAACATGTATTTAAACTCTTCTTCATCACTAAAGAAAGGATCCCGAACTCTATTCTCTACTCTCTCCTCTTGCTCTCCTCCTTCCGCTTTCTGACTTAAGCATCGGAGGCGGTGTGGTAAGCACCACACCGGTGTGCAAGTTTTTCTGTCTTGCAGGTCACGTCTTCCCTCCTCTCAAACAAATTTACCGTTGGTGGCACGTGAAGGTCAGGTGAGTTCTCCTTGTCCAAATTTGACTATCAAATATAATTTTTGACCTTTTCTAAAAGATTAATTTTATTCTCATGAAATTAGCCTAGTGCTCAAAGCTTGGATTGTAATTGGAAAGATGAGTTTAAACTCTAAATTAATCTTATCTAAAAAAATTCAATTTTAATTCTTCCAAATGAAACACTAGATTATTTTTTTTTTCTTTGGAATCTCTCTAAATTTAAATAAATTGTCATTATAAACAGCTGACATAAAACTTGTACTAATGACCAGGAAGTTTATCATTCGAATCTACTCACCTTAAAAAAAATATATAAATAAATTATATATTGTTCTCAAAATTAAATTAAAAATATTATTTTGAAATTTATCAACAAAACACTAAGAAAAAAACTTATAGAGTTTTGCCTTTTTTTTCTCAATAAAAGAAAAAAATATGGTATTTTAAAAAAGTTAATTTACTATTCCCATCCAAAATAAATAAAATATACAACGTGTAGCATGTGAGACCATAAAAAATATAATTAAACACTTAAAAGAAAAAAAATCTAACCTTTATGTTGTCAACATTTTTAGATGTGTGTCTATTTGGTTTTTTACTTTAAAAAGTGTAATAAAATTTAAAGTGTAATTTTGGATCTAATAAGTTTTTGAATTTTCAAATTTGTATTTAATAGATCATTGACCTATTTAACGTTTTTTAAAATTTACGAATCCAGTTGACAGAAATATGAAAGTTTAGAGTTCAAGACATAAAATTTCAAATATATTACGGATCTATTAGACACAAAATTACGTATTTGATACTTTTAATGTTCTGGAACCTTTCAAATAGAAACTTGAAAGTTTAAGGATTGAACTTGTAATTCAACCTAAAAAATTAATATAATAATGTGCTATTTTAAAAATAAACCATTATTTAACATGTCTAAGAAAATAACTTTTAAAAACAATTTGGTTAAATACATCAGTTAGTTCATTGAAATTTACATCACTTACCATCTCGGTTCCTAATTTATTTATTTATTATTATTATTATTATTTGGTATGAACTAACTAGTTCACTTGATTAGAAAATCCAACCAGCTGTAACGTGATTATAAAACCCAAGGTCTTATCCAACCCGCTTTAATATGGTAAATATTTAATATTAAAAATTAATCTCATAAACAAAAATATATTTATTGAAAATTAAACTAGAAAAAGGGGAAAAAATAAAACACATGTACTCCCGGACAAATTTATATTTCAAAATATTAATAATCAAATTGAAGTTATATATTCATCAAAAAAAAAAAAAAAAAAAAAATTGAAGTTATATAAAGTTTGCACAATTCCACTTAATTTCAATTCTGCCTCTACGATTTATGAAAAATTTATATTTCAAAATATTAATAATCAATTTAGTTTTTTAGATTTATTTCAAAGTTTTATTCAAACATCTTAGTTGAAAGTTAATGTCAATTATCACTAAACTATACTTACTAGTTACTTTGACAGACCAGACTTATTTCGAAATTGATTTTATAATTGATTTAAATCATTATTTTCTAAATTGAACCATCCTTTTGTCTATCAAACTCTAAAAGTTTAATTTAATCAACTAACATAATTCATTGACACGTAAATACAAGGACAATACATATTCAATATAGAAACTACAAGAGCAATATTTTTTTTTTTTTTTTTTGACAATATGTGGGGAGGGGATTCGAACCACAAATCTTGTGGTTATTAGTCAACTTTATGTCAGTTGAGCTAAGCTCTTGTTGGCGTAACTACAAGAGCAATTGATGTTGTATAAATGCATGACTAAATTGAAGGAAATAATTGAAAACTTTAAAATCATATATTACCAAATTTAAATTAAGTTCAAACAGTGAGTCCGACATGAAAAATAAATCAAAGAAACGAAATTTGTGAATTTAACTATTTTATTTTATTCTATAAGCAGATAAGTATTGTCACAAGAATCAGACTCTAAAAGGAATGAGGAAAAAAAAAAAAACTTGACTTATTCAAAGCCCCGAAGAAGAAAGAATACAGACAGGTTACACTACGCGACGGCCCGACCTCGATATTTTACTCTCAGCCCCTTCTCCAATTCGCCTGCCATAAATTCTCCCTTCAATTTCACAATTCTCTCTCAACCTTTCTCTCTCCTCTGGTTTTTTTTTGTTTGTTACTTGGACGATCATGGAGCTTCCACAGCAAGTTTATTCCTCCCAATGATTCGTTTCTAGATCCCATATTCCCACTTTATTCGACTCTCCTTCCCCTTTCTCTCTCCCGTTTTCACCAGAAACAGAGCTTCGGCGCTCATCATGATTTTCTCCGACAAAATGCAAGAAATTGCATCCAAAATGGGCTTCACTCTCTCCGATTTCGCCGACTCTCTCGAGCAAGAACGCCGCAAAGTACTCATGTTTCAGCGCGAGCTCCCTCTCTGTTTGGAGCTCGTAACTCATGGTAAAAACCCGACCCGACCCGACTCCATTAACCCCCTTTTTTTTTCTTCTTCTCATTTGGGTTTTGGGTTTGGCAGCCATTGATTGTTGCAGGCATCAGCCGTCGGAGACGACGACGGAGAATCGTCAGTCGGAGTGTTCGGAGCAAACTTCCAGCGACATGGGTCCGGTTCTTGAGGAGTTCATTCCGATTAACAGAAATGGGGTCTCTGATTTCGAACGCCAACAGTCTCGTCAGACTCAAGAGGAGGAGAAGAATAGCGACTCTGATCCGAACAATTTGAATTTGGGTCCGTCCGATTGGCTCAGATCTGCTCAGCTTTGGAATCAGACCTCAGATCCTCCCTCCCTGAATCAGGTAAAACATTTTCCTCCAGTTGCGAGGATTTTTCGAAATTAGTCTCGTCGGGAGTTTAGGGGTTATTGGGTTTTGCTGCAGGACCCGCCGATGAAGTCGGCCGTTGTTGAAGTCAAGAGAAATGGCGGTGCTTTCCGGCCGTTTCAGAAGGAGAAAACCGGTGGCGGAGGTGGAGGGACGTCGTCGTCTTCGGCTCCGGCTCCGGCGACGGCCACGAGCTCGACGGCGGAGACGGGGTCCGGCGGAAACGGCCGACGGGAAGAGAAGGACGCGCAAAATCAGAGGAAACAGAGACGGTGCTGGTCGCCGGAGCTGCACCGGCGGTTCCTTCATGCGCTTCAGCAGCTCGGCGGTTCCCATGGTAGGGAAGAAGATGAAAATCGATTTTTTTTTTTTTTTTAAATTAAATTAAATTATTTATTTATTTATTTTGGAAATAAGGAAGAATTGGTTTGATTTATTTATTTTGAATTGAAATGCAGTGGCGACGCCGAAGCAAATTAGAGAATTAATGAAGGTGGATGGTCTTACCAACGACGAAGTGAAAAGTCATTTACAGGTTTGTGTGTATTTTTGTTTTTTCCTTACAAAATGGAAATCTAGAATTTTCTCTTTTGTCCAAATTTATCACCAAATTTAAGAATCTTTTTATTAACATTTTTTGTTGGTGAATTTTCTTTTAATTTATATATATATATATATTTTTTATTTATATAAATGTGTTGTTTTACTTTTAATAGATTTTTATTTTCATTTATTTGGTAGGTTTGGTTAGTGGCTTTTTTACTTTTATATTTATTTAGGTTAAAGATAAGATATCATAAAAGTTTGTCTATGTACTTCGACTTTCATGACGTGTTAGTCATCATTGCAATTATTCATTCCTATATTTTCATAAAGATAACAATTAAGTATTTGAATTAAACTTTTAATTACAAGTTTGATTAGAAAAAATCAATAAAATTTAACCATCTAAAAATTGATATGTTCCACTCATTTGTCATAAATAGTAAAAATTACCATTTGAATATAGAGAATTCATTCCTTATATTATTTGAGGTACAAGACTAAATTATTATAGAAATACTAAAAAGCTATATAAGAAATAAAGAACAATAATTTGAATGAATTTTAATTTCAACCTAACTATTAAAAATATGCCTAAATTATAAAAAATACACTTGAACTATGGGGTTTGTTTAAAAAATAGCCCTGAACTTTGAAAAGTTTCAAAAATATTCCTGAACTTTGAAAAATGTTTAAAAAATATCCTTGCCGTTAATTTTTGGATGGAAACCGTTAGAATTTACAGTGAGAAGAGGAAAAAAGAAGAAGCATTTTTCAATAAGGGTATTTTTTAATTTTTTTTTAAAGTTCAAGGGTATTTTTGAAACTGAAACTTTAACGATTTCCATCAAAAAATTAACGCCAAGGGTATTTTTGAAATATTTTTCAAAGTTCAGAGATATTTTTGAAACTTTTCAAAGTTCAGGGTCATTTTTGAAACAAATATCATAGTTCAGAGATACTATTTTTTATAATTTAGCCTAAAAATATGATACTTCATAGAAATAGAGGAATTCGAACCTCTGATTTCATAATCGAAGGTATATGTCAATTATTGAGCTACGTTCACTTTGATCATCCTAAATGTTGTTATACTAGAAACAAAGTTTTGTTATCATTTATTAAAAAAACAAAAGTTGTTAGGAGTTAAGTATATTATTTAGTTTAAAGCTAATAAATATTCAACCATATCATGAATCTGAATTGAAAATCCTTTTTTATTCTTCTACAAGGGCTTTCTCTTGACTTTTTCTTCAATCCTAAGTTTTTTCTTTTCCTTTTTTAACAAAGAAACTCAATACCAAATTTATATCTGAATTTTTTTTTTCTTTTAAATCAAAAACAATAATTTGCTTGAGGTTTAATTCTGTGATAAAAAATTATTCAGAAGTATCGTCTGCACACGAGACGCCCAAGTCCCACGATCCACAACAACGACAGCGCCCAGCCGCCGCAGTTCCTGGTGGTCGGCGGCATATGGGTACCGGCGGCCGAGTACGCCGCCGTGGCCGCCACCACTTCCTCAGGAGAAGCAGTCAGCGCCGCCACCACTAACGGAATCTATGCACCGGTGGTTACAGCAGCGCCGCCGCAGCCATTACCCAGTACAGTCCAAAAGCCCAAACCGAGGCCTAAGGTTTCTTCCGCCGCCGCCGCGGTCGCCGCCGAATGTAATTCTCCGACTACATCTTCGTCCACTCATACGTCTTCAGTTTCACCTGCTTTTTGAGGCTCTATTTGGAGTTGGAATTTTGTTTCTGTTTTTTCTTTTTGGTACCCTTTTGATTTTGATGTGTGAATTATATATATATGTAAAAGTTTTGTTACAGAGAACCTCCATAGAAATAAGAACATGCTGAGATTAATTCAGACACTTTTTGAATTGTGCTGGTTTTGATATCTTTTCTTCTTTTTCTATACTTTTATATATTTTTTCTAAGAAATTAAGGAATATATATTGAATAAAACAACAGAATTAATTTTTACTCAGCTAAGCAACAAAAATACCATTTCATTGGCCACACCATTGACCCAATATTGAATATTCCATCAACAAAAGAAGTTCCATTTTTTCAATAAATTATCGCTAATCTAAAGGAAAAATTATTCGATGAGTCTATCAGTTGAATATAGATATAAAAAAAATGTGTTTTTTTTTTTTGTAACCACTAGATATGGATATAAATTATTGTAATTTTTCTCTTATATATTCAATCGTGTAAAACTTTATTAGAGCCTAAATACATTAGGATTTAAAAAAAAAAAAAAATTTGTCCACATTATGTAAAAAGTTTTAATTTAATCTCTTATGTATGAATATTTTTTTTAATTAAGTATTTCATTGTTGGTGAATGTTAGGAGTAGTTGATTATATACTTACATGACAAACTTAGTGAATTGACAAACTTAGTGAATTGGTGAAAATTTAGAGAAAGAAAAAGTTACCTAAGAGAGGAAAGTTTCTAATTCATCTTCTAAATTTCTAAGAAATTGGTAAAAATTTTGAGTTTTCTTCGCTTCAATATATACTTTATGAATTGGTGAAAACTTAGAGAAAGAAAAAAAGTCATCTAATAGACAAAAGTTTCTAATTCATCATCCAAATTTCTAAGTTTTCACTCAAATGACATTTTTTTTTCATTAAATTTCTGTCAATTTACTAAGTATTATGTCATATGTAACTTTATTATCAACTAATTTTAATCTTCACTAATAGTAAATGGCTAAATTGAAAAATATTAAGAAAAATAAAGGACATATCTAAATTGAAACTTTTTAAATCATAGGGATTAGATTGAAAAATATTTAAATATTAGAGACCAAAATATATGGTTATATTAGTTTTACATATGGGCCATATTCCCTACTATAGTTGATCATCCGCATAAAAACATATAGGTTAAATTGGTTCCTCAATTTTCAAGAGTGTTTAATAGGTCTCTAAATTTTCAATTTTATGTCTAATAGACAGATAAATTTAAAATTTTTATAAGTTAATTGATCTATTGGTATAAATTTGAATTAAATCAAAATTTTGAAAGTTGAAAAAACTAAATTTGTAATTTCAAAAGCAAATATACATAAATGAGATAAATATTTCTTCAAATAAATAAATAAATGAGATAAATATATAAAAGAAAGTAGGTGAACTACTACCTGCACAGAAATAAAAAGCAAAAAAAGATAATGGTACAAATATATTCTTTTTAACTATTACAACCACCGTAATTTTTTTTCAAAGCTTTACCCAACTTCAATCTCATTGCTAGTTGACATGATTAATATAAATCTATACTTAAAAAGAATTGATTAATCCAATAATAATAATAAAAAAAAGGTTTAAATATAAAACCATTACAAAAATCAAACAATAATTAAAACTTTGATCTGTAAAATAGGGTTGTCATACTTTGTTTGATGATAGATATGACTTCTCGAGAGGAAAACATAAGTCATCAACAGCTAAGAATAAACAATAAAGAACAAAGAATAAAGAGAAAAGTAGACTCAACACTCTTTAAAAAAATGGTATGTTTTGTAGCAGAATTCAATGATTAGACAAAGTTAGAGGGGTCCATAAGATAAATATGTTAGTCTAGCAAATTTTATTGTAATCTTTAAAGAATTTTGCTATCTTTAAAAATTAAGAAATTAGTCAACACGAGTATAACTCAACCACAATTGATATGTATTGCTTCCTTTAAGGTCGAATATTCAAAATTTCAAATCTCCGTACCCTATATTTGTTTTAAAAAGAAAAATCCAGAAATTAACTATGCACACCACTAATAATTAAACCATTGATCCATTCAATTACTTGAGTATCATGGAGTATTTTTTTTTAATTTTTAAAAGTGAAATACTAAAACTCCCTTTGATAACCATTTCGTTTTTTCTTTTTGGCTTTTGAAAATTATGTTTGTTTTCCCCCAATTTTCCTGCAATAGTTTCATTTTTTATGAGGAGACATTTGAATATTTTTAGTCAAATTCCATAAACATGAAAAACAAGTTTTTTAAAATTACTTTTTAGTTTTCAAAACTTCACTTAATTTTTGAAAATATGGGAAAAAAGTAGATAACAAAACAAAGAAACTTATAGGTGGAAGTAGTGTTTATAATCTCTTCAAAAAGGGGAAAAAAAAGTAGTGTTTATAAGTTTAATTTTAAAAAACGATAAACAAAAAAACAAATGGTTATCAAACAGGACCTAAATTATTAAGAATTTGATACAATTAGGATGATTAAACATATTATAACCTTTTAATAATTTAAAGGCTTCAAGATTTCTTGGTGCTTTAACTTGGTATTAGACTATGAGAGGTTTATCCGAGCATATCTCAGTGAATAATCCTTTACTATTCTAAAGGTCGATGATTCAATTCCCTTAATCCTTTACTATTCTAAAGGTCGATGATTCAATTCCCTTACCCTGCAATTGAACTATAAGGTTTTATGTCAACATGAGTATAACTCGATGGTTTAAACATTATATAATATTTCTTACCGAAAAGTCAAAAGTACAAATTCTCAATCATCTCATATTATTGAACTAGAAAAATGATCATGAGGTTTTTATATATTCAAACTTCCAAGACCATTTTTTAAATATTAATCTTGCAATAATGATTTTGTTACATTGGCTTAACCATGATATGGATGTGTGTGTAAATGTATCAAGTTTATTTTGATTTTGTCAACATGAGCATAACTCAATTGGTATAAAGCTTGTACTAATTTCGATCATAGGGTGAAAGGTTCGAATCCGCCATTCTCACAAAAAGAGTTTTCAATTTGATTTTACTACTACTCTATAGAATATACCATTTGTATTTATTGTGTCAATAAGTAACTTAAGTAGAGATACTTTTATTGAATGTGATTTTCAATTAATTGAAAGATAATTGGAAAAGGTAAAAATTAAGGGATGAACTAAAACAAAGAGGTACAAGGAAAGGAGAGAGTTATAAGTTTATTGATGTCATATTAATTTAAAGGTAGATTTATGCTTTTGGAATTAAGAAAGTAGTTTTTTTTTTTTAGCTCAACCTATGGGATGAGAATTAGAGGTTATAATATCCTTTGATTGAAGAGATGATATCTTAACAGTTAGGTTAGGTTGGCAAAATCAACTATTATTATTATTATTAATTTTTTGGTACATAGAAAACTTGTTTAACAAATTTTTTTAAACAAGATAATATAAGAACAAAAACAGTTTTTTGTTTTTTCATGTGTCTTTCTCTCATATTCATGGATAACCATCAATTACTTTTTTGAAAGTATATTGATTTAAATAGGTTGTATTCTCAAATTAATATAGATCTACAAACAATTGAAAACCATTTTATAAAACTCAACCCACAAAACAACTTTTTAGAAAAATGCACCTAAGCAAAGTTTTGAAATATATAGGAACTTCTATTTAGGTCTTCTAATTTATATAACATAAAATATTAGTAAAATTTTCCCTTTTTAGACCTTGATTTTTGAAAGATTACCTACATCTTTCTTCTTTAGGAAAAATTAATAAAAATCCTTGTTACATTGATGTCTTACTAAGCAATGCAAATTCTTTTCTTGGAATTAATAATAGTCTTCACTCTTCTCTCATCCTTTTTTATTTGATTTATTCAAATATAGGGCCCCTTTTTATCTACAAAAGAAATGAAAATGTTAGGTTCTCAAGCAAAACATCTATCTCAAGAAAACTTAATGAATTTGTGTTTGATTCAAAATAAAGCAATCCATACCCTTTTGAAATATTAATGCATATGACTTAAAAATTATATTTATTGCATGAGAGAGAGGAGAATGGTTCATGAATTAATTTAAATTATCCCCTTTCTATGTGATTTGGAATATTTTAATGTATCTAATTAAAAAATTATTTAAATTGTCATGATCAAAAAATTTGAATGAAATTGGATAAACTTGGAAGATTATCAACTCAGTTATGAACTTTGTGAATCTGAAATAAATCTCTGAAAAAGATCTCAATAAATCACTAAAAAAAGGATTATTTTGAACAAGTTATTGGTAATTTATTGTAATTATCGCATGATGGTCCATGTATATGAATGAATGAATTAATATATATATATAACTATTACAATCATAATTGATGTCTTAATCTATCTATGCTTGAATTGACATGAATGAATCAAAATAGAGATTCATATGAATTTATAAATATGTAACCGAAAGCAAGAGTTTTTGGTCTTCAACGAGTATTCCGGTCCTGAGGAGTCTTTGGTCTTTAAGGAGTGTTGAAGTCTTGAAGAGTGTTTAGCCTTCAATATAGTTGTATTTTTTTTTAAAAAAAATATAATCAACAAATTGGTAATGTACAGTAATTTCAAATTTAGAACTATTATTTACAATATTATTATGTGTTGATAGAGTTACTAAGGCACCGTCTTATAATCATTTGATTTTTGGTTTTACAAAATTTAAGCTTCTAAACACTACTTCTTTTCTTTGTTATGTTATCTACTTCTTCCCATGTTTTCAAAAACCAAGTCAAGTTTTGAAAACTAAAAAAGTAGGTCTCGTTTGATAACCATTTAATTTTTGGTTTTTGAAAATTAAGCCTATAAATACTACTAGCACCCATAAGTTTATTTGTTTTGTCATCTACTCTCTTCCCATGTTTTCAAAAACCAAGTCAAGTTTTAAAACTAAAAAATGTATGTCCTGTTTGATAACCCTGGTTTTTTGTTTTTGAAAATTAAGTTTATTTTCTCTAAACTCCCTTCGAATGATTTTCATCTTTGTTAAGGACACATTTGCATTCTTAGCCAAATTCCAAAAACAAAAAACAAGTTTTTGAAAACTATTCAGTTGGTTTTGGAAAACATGGGAGGAAGATAGATAACAACACAAAGAAATTTATAGGTAGATGTAGTGTTTGTAGGCTTAATTTTCAAAAACCAAAAAACAAAAACTAAATGGTTATCAAACGAGATCATAGTTTTAAAAAACTTGTGTTTTTTGTTTTGAAATTTGGCTAAGGATTCAAATGTATGCTTAACAAAGATGAAAATCATGCTAAATAAATTAGAAAAAAGCAAGCATAATTTTCAAATACCAAAAACCAAAAACCAAATAGTTATCAAACATGATTGTAGTTTTCAAAAACTTGTTTTATTTTTGAATTTTGGTTAGGAATTCAAATGTGTCCTTAACAAAGATAAAACCATGGTTGAGGTCATATCCAATGCGTAAAGTGGTTAATATATAAAATATATAAAACGTGGTCGAGAAAGTTTATATCATTACCTTATTAATCATAATATATGATTTTTTTTTTCATTTACAAGCAAAAGTTTCCATTCGGATATTAATATGAGTATCAGAGCCGTCCTTTAGCATCTGTGGTTGTGACCTAACCCCAGAAAAACTCTTTAGTAGCTGTTGTGCATGCCTCGCGAACAAATAGAAGTTGACCAAACTTTTCTCTCTTCATCAACTAAGCAAAACTCCTCACCTCTTCATTTATATGTCCTCCTCAACTAAGCAAAACTCTTCTAATTCCTCCTTTTGTCAATTCCCTGCTAAATTAAACATCAAACCTTTTTATTTTCTCCCTTATCATCTTAGAAATTCAATTTTAATCATTGATAGCCATTGAAAATGATATTTTGGAGAGTGTTGACTATAAAGAGTTTATTGACAATTTTGCTTCAAAGAAAATTCAGATGACATTTTTTAAATAAAATATCACTGTTATATAATTGTTTGATGACATTTTCTTAGTTTCATATATATTTTTTTTGTTTTGTTTTTTGGTAAGAAACAATCACGATAAATTTTGATATTTTACAATTTTGTTTTTGTTATAAAATAATCTAGAACCTCATTTTGAAAAGTATCACATACCTTGGGACGGGCAGATGAGTATTTTTTTTTCTTTTTTTTTTTTTCTTTTTTTGAAAAAACCTGATGAGAGTATTCTCTTTTATAAAGGATACAGGATATAAATAGTTTATTAAAGCTACTCTTTTTAGGTGTTGTTCCAAAAAAAAAAAAAAAAACTACTCTTTTTAGGTATTATTTCGAAAAAAAATAGCTACTCTTTTTAGTTTCTATATTATTTAAATCTTAATTTCAATTTGGTTATGTTACTTTCAGAAATTTCTTTAGTGTATTCTTATTTATTATTTATTATTTTTTTTTGTTTTTTTTTTGAAGAAACTCTTATTTTTTCTTAGACCATACCAATGTCCTATCTGATTATTTTAAAGAGTAGCGCCTAAAAGTCTTATGTGATATTTTATTGGCAAAATTATAAAAAATACCCCTAAACTATGAGTTTGTTTAAAAAATGTCCTTGAAGTTTGAAAAGTTTCAAAAATACCCCTGAACTTTGAAAAATGTTTCAAAAATACCCTTTCTGTTAATTTTTTGATAGAAACCGTTAAAGTTTTAATTTTAAAAAATACCCTTGAGCTTTAAAAAAAAATACCTAATTGAAAAATGTTCTTCTTTTTTCCCCATCTCACCGTAAATTCTAACGGTTTTCATTCAAAAATTAACGGCAAGGGTATTTTTGAAACATTTTTCAAAGTTCAGGGGTATTTTTGAAACTTTTCAAAGTTCAAGGGCATTTTTGAAACAAATCCCATAGTTCAGGGGTATTTTTTATAATTTAGCCTATTTTATAATTAGTCACAATCAAGATGAGTAGGAATAGTCAACAGGCATACTTGATTATACTAAAAAATTGGTTGTAAAGCCATATATCCCAATTCTACTTTTCAACTAATTTTGTTGTTTTAAAATTGAATTCAAATTTACGTTTTTTGATCTAAATCTCCATATATTCAATTGCAAAAGCGTATCAAGAAGGGATTTATCTATTTTTAGGGTCAAATCTATAAATAACTTCAAATTCAATTTCTATTACCCTAATGGATATACAAGAAGATATTCTGCTAAGTTTTGATAATGATAGATAAAATAATATTTTTTTAAAAAATAAAAATAAATATAAAACCTAGGAACAATTTTATTTTATAATACCTAAAAGAAGCAATATCCTTGTGGTTTGAGACATGCAACTTGGTCTTCTATTCTTTAGAAAATGAACAAGTATACATGCATTTTCTTTAAAATAAATTTGATTTGAATTTTGGTGGGCTCATTGTATTTAATTTCTCCATTAATAATAGATAATGAAAGCTAAAGGCATGAAACTCACATGTGATGATATATGACCTCTACTGGATTAAATTAAAATTTGTAAAAATATTTTCCTCTAAGACTCAAAATCTATAATCTCAAAAACACCTAATTTTAGAGAACTTATTCTGTTACAATTAACTTTCAAAAAAATAAATTAGACATAATTATTTGTTTAAAAGGTATAGATAATCAAAGTTATTTATGTTTAAAATAACATTAGCGTTATTCATATTTGTTCGAAAAATAGTGGTGTCATTTTTATTTATTTATTTAATATTACAAATCAAAAGTTACGTGAATATTTTCGAGTGATATTTGAAATATATATCCCTTTGTATGTGTATCCCTATTAAGAAAAAAACGGAATGACTTTTAGGTCTTTAAACATTTTATACCACAAAATGTCATATGGATGTGCATGATTGAATACCTAATATTGGTGTTTAAAAAAAAAAAAACCTAATATTGGTATATACACGAGTGGGAAATCTTCTCACATTAGACTTTTTGAATCTTTACATAAAAGCCACTAAATTTGGTCACCTCCAAAAGGCCAAACCCCCAACAATATCAATTAAGTTAATTTCAACCTAGCCTTTTTTTGTGGGTCTATGTCGCATATTTGAGGAGAAAATTTTCCAATACCAAAATAATTTTATGAATAAATTTTAGGTCGTTTAATATAATTTATAATAGAGAAAATTTATAATGAGTAGTTTTTTTTTTTTTTTTTTTTTCATTATTATTATTAGATTTTAGATAATATATGATTTTCTTTAGTTGATATTTTAATAGATAAATTAGATTGACTATATTGAAATCACTTGTTAACCAAGGGTCCATTTGATAACCATTTTAGATAACAATTGAATTCCTAGTCAAATTCCAAAAATAAAAAAAAAAATTGAAAACTATTTTTTTATTATTATTTTTTTAAGTTTTCAAGACTTAACTTGGTTTTTGAAAACATGAAAGGAAGGTAGATAATAAAACAAAGAAACTTATAGGTGTAAGTAGTGTTTACAAGGTTAATTTTCAAAAACAAAAAACCAAAGGGTTATCAAACGAGACCTAATATGTTTGATGTTCAATTATTGTTTTGCTACATCTTATACATTAAAGTTCAAATCGACACATGAGCATAACTCAACTGGCATAAGACGTGTACTAATGACCGAAAGGTCTGTGGTTCGAATCTCCCACCCCACATGTTGTCAAAAAAAAAAAAAAAAAAATCAAATCGACCATTTTTGCAATTTCATGATTGGGTCTACTAATTTTTTTGATAAGGTCATTCCTGCAATCCATCCGTTATATCTATTTGGTCATATTAGTAATTTGAGATAAGTTCATAAAATAATAAATTAAGTTGATTATTATGTTAGTTGCAATAATATATAGTATTTGCTTTAGTGGCAAAAAGTTAATTCTTGAATCTAAAGCGTCTTCTTTGCCATTATCTTATCCTCCTTTTTGGAGTTTAAAAAAAAATTCTTAGGTGATGTTTAGTAATTAAAAATGGTTTGGGATGTAAATCAAAAAATATTTTTAATGAAGAATAGAAATTATATTCTACACTCTTCAAGGAAGATTAACAAGAAATTCTTTTGGGTATTTATATAGTAATATTAAACTATTTTATATTATTGAAATTTACACATTTGATCTTATCATTTTTCAATTTATTAAAATTCACATTGTGTTTTAATTATCCAACTGGTTAGAATGGCAAAAAAAAAAAAAAAAAAAAAAAAAAAAGATTTTCTTTTTCTTGTTGTTAACAAATGGACAAATTTTGAGATAGGGTGATAAATTTTACTAGATTGGTTATGCCTAAAACATAAGAGTTTCCATCCACATAGACATTATTTACCAATAGAACATTAAAAATTATATTTAATATCGAAGCTATCTTTTGAAATAGAAAAATAGGGTGACATGTTCCACGAAATTAAACGTACCACTCCCAAAGAATCTTCTTAGAATATTCCAATATTTTTGGGCAAAGATGAAGACATTATTTTAGGTCATAGGAAAATGAAGCACAATATAGAAGTTTATCCTTACAAAGGGCCAATTAAAATCACTCCTAATTTTTAAAAGTATATCCCTTGGAAGAAGACTTGCTAGGAAAAGAATAACAAATTAATTCTCATGTCTTAGAATCTTTCATTGTCAAAGATACCCATTGCCCACTTGGATCTAATGGTCTCAAAAATATATTATTTTTTTTAAATGACCAAAAACAATACATTTACTAAAATTTTATGAGAGAGAGAGAGAAAAGGAAAATGGTCCCTTGAGACAATGAGAAGCCAATTGGCCAATTGGCTCTTTTTGTTGATAATAAATTATAATTGTCTTTTGGGTTGATTTAATGATGAAGGCAAATCTATATGGATATGTCATAAATGGAATAATTAAATTCTTGAAAAACTTGAATAGTATTCCTTGTATCCTCTTTTTGAGAACGTGCATAGGAAGACGATCAACTATATTTTAATATCATCAAACGTGTTGGAATCAATTTAATAATTTAAATTATAGGCCTAAAGGTTTTCCATTGAAAAAATATTTCTTTCCTTTTTTGGACAAGAAAAAGGATTGCCAGTTAAGTACATATCATTTTATTAATAGGATGGAATTATAGAAACTCTAAGGTCATATGACCCATGAATATTGTGGAGTCATGGTCCTTATTATATTATACATTTTCCATCTCTTTCTTTTGGTTTTTCTTTTGTTCATCAAATAGTTAGAGTTGAGGTCGTTTGAGAAGCATAATTGAAGAAAATCTTTTCGCTCTTTACTTGCACTTTATATATTGACGTGAAATTTTCCTATTGCAAGCGCACGGGTCAAGTTTTAATATAGAGATTTTTTGTGTTAACGAGTGTCGTTCTCTGGATTGAGTTTCTAACCAAATTGATTACCGCGAATACTCTTGTCCAATTTTATTTAGGGATTTAAACTTAGTGATAATGAAAAAAATCAAGACACAAAAGCTAACAATTATGGAATTCAAATGATGAAAAATTCTTGGGGGCATTGATTTCACCTATTGGGGTTGTGAATTAATTAATGGATGTATAGACATGCAAAGACTCATAAATCTAGGATTTTCTATTATCATATTTATCTCTCCCGAGCATAAATAATTCTCACACATATGATCAACCCGATATCCCTATCTAGATTCATTCACATGCATGGTTTAAACCGAATCCTATTAACGATTTCTACAACTATCCTAAATCTCCTGATCTTAGGATTATTATAGCTATGCAATTTATTTATCTAAACTAAGTCTCCTCTCCCGAGCAAGAATTAGAGAAAACATCATTTAACTCATGGCCAGTGAATTAAGAGCGTTAAAAGCATAAATTGCATAAATAAGTTCAAGGCATTAAACATCCATCAATTAATCCAACAATGCCCAAAGGGCTACATCAATCCCTAAGAAAACAAACCTAGCTACTCATACATGGCGTTACGATGTAAGCTAAATTTGAAAAAGCCATTAAAACAACTAAAGAAAGGAGATAAAACACTATTGTCGCCGAAACCGCACGTCCCCATCACGATCTCCACGAGCTAAGTCTTGAGTCCCGCTCCTCCACTTTGCTTCAGCTCTCACAGAAGGTCTCTAGTCGATTTTAGGGCTAAAATTGCATCAAGTGGACTCCCTTTTTGCGGCTGAATCACTTTCATTTTATACGGAATCCGTCGACAGCGTCGAGACACTAAGGGCAACGTCTCGATGCTGTCCTTTTTTCGCTCTAATTAAAATTGGAAAAATCACAGCGTCTCGACGCTGTGCTCTCGGGAAAAAGGTTGAGGTTGGTGTCTGCAGTAGCGTCAAGACGCCAAAAGAGAGCAAAAGAGAGCGTCTCGACGCTACCCTCTTGGGTCTTCAACTTTTAGCAAGTTCAACTTTGATTATTTCTTTATTCCTTAGCCACTTTTTAGGTCCCGAACGCTCGATTAACTTCCAATTCTTCAATTTATCCCAAATATTCAATTCCTACAAAAGAAACAAAAAAGTGTATGAAAATGGCCAATTTAATCTCAAAGACTAACTAAAATGTACCGGGAAAATAGCTTGCTATGCGCGCTATCAAATATCCCCAAACTTAAGCTTTTGCTAGGATTCGAGCAAACCTAAAAAATAGGCATAGGTTGTAGATGGATGCAATAATAACACAACTCAATCCTCAAGGCTCAAAAGTCAATAAACAAGCAATTAAGAGACATGCACACAAGGTTCAATGAAGGAGACAAATCGAAATTTTTCCAAAATTAACTTGCATAAGAGAGATCTAACCTACTTAGATTGGACTCTACTAGCTCGGGATTGGATTTTAAAACTGTCAACTCATCTTTCCTCTACACTGGCACTAAGGATTTACTAATGAGCCACTAGAACAAATTAGATTGTTTTATCCATACTTAGGTGCTTTAAATTTCAAAATTGATTTAGCATTTATATGTGGGACTAACTTTCACACACCTATTGTAGGGACCCATAACCCGAGTTTAACTCTTGGTTGGCCTAACTGAACACAACAGGGGTAGCTCTTTTTGCCTAAAACATTATTAAACATTGCAAATTTGTGTACACAAGCCGACATAATTTTTTCTTCTTTTCGAATATAATTACAAGAATGATGTTTCATTTAAGCTTAGTAAGCATATATTCTTTTATTTCCTCCTAAGCAAGATTAAACATGCCAATTTGCAACACAAAGACTCTTTAGTTCTTCCCTACACCTATCGAGGTGACAACAAGCATATGAACCTAATAATTCGCTCCTAAGCATTCGACTCCAACTCTAAAGCAAGAAAAATACTCCACTAATGCAAGACACTCCTAGAAAATTTTTAAAAAGTCTCCCTTTTGGGGCACTCATGCTTACAACTCATCAAAAGCTTAAAAATGACAAGAAAGCCTATCCTAGGAAGTCATAATCATGCAACAATACATCCATAAACAACCACAAGCCAAAATCATCAAGGGCTCAACAAGCAAAGCAATCCACCCCTAAACTTAAAACATCCATTGTCCTCAATGTATAAAAGAACTAAAGCCTAAACAAGCATGAGAACAATAAAGAGAAATAGAGGGCGAACAATACTGCCCTAGAATGATGATCTCCTCATGAATGCTTGAAGGTAATAAAAGTCCCCACGCAGCGGAAGCGCATCGATTGGACCTTACGCCGTATATTAATTAACATTAAAATACCGTTACGAAAACTCAAACAAACTTTAAACACTCTTTAAAGTTGCTGGAAAATCAGCTTAAACATGCTTAAAAATAAATCTAAATTTATTTTCATGTTTTTCTAAAGAAAAGGGGAAGAACCGTTACAAACCTCCGTTGTAGACTTGACCGTTCGTCGCCAACGATGCTCCAACGAACAAAACGCAGCAGCCTCCTTTGTCTTGTGATCGCTGGAAAATTCTTCTTGAATGACACAATAACCACAGAGGTTACACCGGTATGACTCTAGGTCTAGGAGGCAAAAGACTTGTGGGAGTCTTTCTCTAAGAGGGAGGCTAGAGAGAATTCTAGGTCTTGTCTTGATAGTCTAAGAGCAAGAGCAAGAGTGTCAAGTGTCCTAGACCAATTAGGTCTAGTGTTCTATTTATAAAAGAGAGGCCATGAATAAAATATTCAATTAAATCAATCTTTTCCAAAATTGATTCAATCTTATTCCTTAATTAATCAATCATGATCAATCAATTCCACAATTGATTAATCTTTTCCACAAATGACTAATTACTTCCATAAGTGATTAGATCATTTCCATAAATGATTAATCACTTCCTTAAGTGATTAATTATTTCCATAATTGATTAATTCCCACCAATTAAATATCACATATTTAATTTCCGGCCTAGAATTAATTAATTTGCCCAAACACATTTTAGGCCTTAAATTAATTAATTCATTATTTGAACTCTTTCAAACTTCCATAAATTTATATTTGAATTTCTTCAAATATTAATTTCTCTCATAATAATATATCAATATATATTATATTTGTTTCCCTTAGTAAATTGAACATTTTCAATTTACATTTATTACTTAGTTGCCTCAAATTACTTTATGAGCTACCAGTGGGACCTAATGGACCTGCAGATCAGAAGCTCCAACGATGTGAGATTAATTGGTCAAACTCATTAACCACATTAATCAATATTCGTTAACTGTGTGTTCATTCCACTATAGACTCACAGTTGCACTCTTCTCACTGCAGACATATTTTCTGTGTCCACGGATATAGACCAATATCGACTAGTTAGTCCTTCACGAGTGTCCGTAACACCAGCTGGGTCAAATTACCGTTTTACCCCTGGGTTACCTCTATTTCCTTAAGTACCAATTCTCCTCTAATGAACAACCTGTTTGTGGTCCAACCATCAAACAGAAAACCCTCTCGTGCCATTGAGAGGGTAGGGCCCTTTGTTCAAGACTCGGAGTAACCACTTAAGGGAACACTCATCTGCTTCCCTAAAGTCGGGAAGGAGTGAATTCCATCTTGTACGATTATGTTCCCAGCTCCCCATTCGGTCTTGTCCCCAAAGTGGTAGGCTTATTGAGTCGGCGTATTGGCCACTCTCACCCATACAAATCAAAGGACAATCTCTCATGAGTAGGAGTCCATAATCAACTCAGGATTAAGACTAAGTTGTCTAGGTCGTCCTAGTGAAATAGAAAACCAACTAGTTAACGGTGTTATAACCAGTGGTTACTATTTCGCGGTCCGGTCTTATGCAAACTCATTGCATAGGATACCCCCACTCGCATGTCTCCTACACGAACGCGTTGGATCGCAGCGTTTGTATCAAATACAAAGTGGGCCGTATCCATAGTGTCACCAGGATAAGGCACCCAGTCTTATCCCTATACTATAGACCCTTTAGGCTGTTTCTTGAACAATGATCCCATATGTCGCTACATATAGTTCAAGACTCATATTACAGCCTTGGATGTCTAGTTTATTGGATTAGGGTTATTATTAGGCAAAGACAAATATAAAATAACTAATAACAATTAATAAAAAACATATCAATATTATTTCATTAATATCCGGTCAATGGTTACATTCACTATCTACGAGTTTTAGGACATAAAACCCAACAATGCTAACAAAGCCAAGAGCGCTGGAATACCTACAAAAAAAAAAACAAAACAAAAAAAACATCAAAAACACAAAAAAAAAAAAAAAAAAACTAACTAACCTGGGTTGCCTCCCAAAAGTGCTTGTTTAACGTCTTTAGCTTGACGTGTCGATCGTGTATGCATCAAGGAGGTCGACTGTCCTGAGATCCACCAGTGGTGCTCTTGCTTGCACCTTTTATGTATCCCATCACGACCGCCTCTGAATGATCCTTAGAGTCCTTAAAAGCTCTGAATACTTCTTTTTCGTGCTGGACTCTAATAGTAAGCTCCCTGCCCTAAATGTCTATGATCACTCCTCGCCTAGTAGCAAGGAATGGTCTCCCTAGGATGACAAACACTGAAGGATTCTCCTTAACATCCATGACAAAGAAATCAACAGGAAGGAGAAATTTTCCTACTTTGACTAAAACATTTTCAACAACCCCAAATGGACTAACTACAAACTGGTCAGCCAACTAGAGTTTAACACAAGTAGGTTTAATATCTCCTATGTTTAATCTCCTACACAAGGATAAGGGAGTAATATTAATACTAGCCCCTAGATCACATAAAACACAAAAAGAATGAGTACCAAAACTACAAGGAATAGAAAAACTCCTAGGTCAGTCAGTTTATCAGGTACCCTCTGCTGAAGTCTAGTGCTGTAGGTAGAAGTGAGGTATACCGTCTCCATTCTTTTCTCTTTCTTTTTCTTGGAGAGCCACTCCTTCATAAACTTGACATAGCTGGGCATCTGCTCTAAAGCCTCTGCAAAAGGTAGATTAATATTAAGACTCATAAAGATATCAAGAAACTTTTTAAATTGAGCTATACAGTTCTTTTTCTTTTTCTTCTTTGGCTTAGGAACCATCACAGTAGGAGAAGGGATAGGGGGCTCAGGATTAAGCTTTTCAGCTTCGTTTGAGGATGTGTCCTTTTCAACTTCTCCATAAGTGACTACTGGCTCATTAATCTCTAGTTCCTCAGCTTCTTGAACCTCCTCCACTTGATGCACAGTGATTGCCTTGCAGTACTCCATCTGGGACCTTTCCTGCTCAGTTGGGGCCTTTCCTTTCTGCATAGTGTTAACAACTGTCACCAATTGTCCCACTTGAGTCTCTATATTCTTTATTGTTGTTCCATGGCCCTGTATTGTGGAGTTCAAGGCAACTACTGCCTCCTCAAGCTTGCCTATTTTGTTTTTTGATTCAACGATGAATGACCCCACCAAATCCTCTAGAGAATGTTTGTTTTCCTGATGTTGTGGAGTAAAGCTTGGAGGGGGGTTGTCATAAGAGAAGTTTTCGTGATTCCTAACCGCGGGGTGGTAGTGAGTGGGTAAGGAATTTTGATTTCCCCTATAGTCTGAATTTTTGTCCACGTACTGAACCTGCTCAACAGTGGTCTTCTCCTGAGACTGAGATGCATAAGCTGCAACAGCTGACTCGATGAACTCTACACTCCCTGTACCTGAAAATTTAAGAAAAGCATTACCTAGGGAAGTCATTTGATCTTGCAGAGCACTTACATTGTCAATTTCAAACACCCCGCACTACAAGAAATAACAGATACGATAGCTAACAAAAAAAGCTATAAAAGACCTATTATAGCCTTTTTTGAAGGTCCTGACAGCCCATGTTATTAAAAGTCTGGGACTTTTTATAGCGTTTTTGTAGAGCTATAATGGATGCTATAGTAGAGTATGGAGGTATAGCTTACATACATTGCTATGAAAACTTTTTATAGCATTTTGTATTAAAGCTATAATTTGTTTACATAGCTAATGTATTGTGCTATCTTTAACATATAATAGCATTTTTTTAATGCTATAATATAATCTTTATAGCTTTAATATTAAGTTATAATAAAGTTTTTAATGTTTTCTAATTGCTTATAATTATTGTAATAACCATTTGGTAACGTTTATTTTAAAATATTAATTTCATTTAAATTAATTAAATTTTGATAAAATTTACTTCAAGTGCTCATTTTTAGCTAAATCCACACACAAGAAATAATTCATAACACGTTAAATACCATGATTTCCATTCATAATTGAATTTCATAATCTATTTACATTACAAAATGAGACATTCAATAGTTTCCTAGAATAAAGAAGTTATCCAAATGATACAAGATGAAGTATTCATTGGATATAATTTCCAACAACATATACTAGTTCATAAAATACAAAAAGATTGCCAACGAGTCGATAAGCCAGTGAAGACCTCAAAAAGATCGCCAACGAGTCCATAGTCAGCAACCTGCATATTAGAGTTCACCTTCCTCTCTTTGAATTCTTGATGGGCGAGGATTCTAAAAATTCACCTTCCCTACATCCTTTGAGCAGTTTCCTTGGCAAGGAGCTTCTCCTTTGCTTTGGTTTTAGCCTATGACTTAGAACCCATGATTCCACCACCCCACAACTTCCTATACTTGTCATTGAAGTTTGTCTTAACAAATAGAACACAACAACAAAGGTATTAAAATTAAACTATATACAGGGGTACTAGCCAAGTGTTACCTTTATTTTAAGTGTGCTAGTCACCTTGATAGCTTGATAGCTTCTAGGATCCTGTTGATCCTATACTTCAAAAGCATCTTGAACAAGTTTGTTGTTGCATATGCATGAAAAGTCATTTAAAACCAACATTATGAACACTTTACAACAAATACCAAGAAACAAGGTAAACTAGAAAAGGAAAAAATACACTTAAAATCCAACCAAAACCACATGGAAGATGACCATGAACGCAACTTAACGGAAAAAATGAGACTAAATATATCTCAAATCATCAAAACATCTTCCAACTAAACTTATCAACCAAAATTGCTAAACATGTTCAAACAACTAAGTGCATCAATGTAGTGATCTTCATAAACAAGAGAATGTAACACCTTATTAAAAGATCAGAATGCGAACATAACAACTCAATGGAAAACAAACTTACCAACACAAATCATAACAAAAACAAAAACAAAAAAAAAGAAAAGGAAACTGTCACTACTAGAAAAAAACAAAAAGAAAAAAAAAGAAAAGGAAACTGAACATTAGAAGCAATAAAGCTGAATTCTTACTTGTGTCCGCAATGGAAACTGACTGGGACCCTTGTCAAAAAACTTAAAAATTATCCCTGAAGTTTGATCCTGAATAACGTCATTTCAAATGACAATAAAGAATAATGATATCAAAACACACACAAAACACACCCCCATACATACAAACCAGAATGTATTCAGCAGGATACCTATGCATCAAAATGTAGAACAAAAAGATAAAACTAAATAAGATGCTCTTTGATTCCACTTTAAACCAAGGATCATTTGTCCCTCTCTATCATCTACCCATGAACAAATCTCAGGGCTCAACCAGAATAAGAACATCCCCCATTTCTATAACAAGCAGAGACACAAAACTTTGAAAATTGCAAACTAAATAAGAACATTTCAAGTAGAATGAAATCATCAAAGAAAAGGGATGAATACCATGTAAAAATACAAGCCTCGTCATCGGATGTGTGATGAAATCAAGGCCTCAATAGATCGTTGCAACCTTGATGAAACTGAAGAAACAGTGAAAGTTCTACTTGAAACCTACAATACAGCAGAAGACACAAAGCAATTGCAGGTTTCTAAAACCTTTTCTCAAGGGCCTGAAGTGGGAACAAGGCCTAAATTGAAAGAAAATTTAAAATTTGTGCACCCAACATTGCTCACTCATCCAACCTAGAGTGTAATTCGTTATATGGCCATCGTTCGTAGCTCCTCCTCTGGTTCATCGCCACCAGTATTACTTTAAGACATTGCATGCTCTATTCAAAAAATTTACCTTAATATATTTCATTAACTTGGACAAGTAATCCATCATTCCAAAGGCATTATGAAGAAGTACAAAAGAAAACAAGATATACACATCTCAATCAGATATTCAATAAACAAAAGTGATTAATGAGTTTGCGATTAAGACCCCACCATGCTCCAAACAATAATTAGCCAAAAGCCCATTGAAATTATTGATCACAAAGCTTCTTAAGTATAAGTAAGCCCAAGCAAATGAGATTCAGAAGTTCAGGGTCAAGCGGAGCTGTTAAGTAACCCAAACAATCAAAACTTAATTATACAATAACAAGTAACGATATTCAGCATAAAATTCCACACTTGAAATTTCTTAAATAAGCAACGCGATGGTAATAATTCTAACACTAACAAAAAAAGTTCAAAATCCAAAAGTTCAATTGCTTCCATCCGTTTCAAGTATATATATCTATTGGTCTTTTGATACTTAGGATGAAAACACAGTCAAAAGAACCATATAAATTCAAAAACTCAAGTGCAAGTAGAGAACTAAGAGTGGCCCTAACATTCTCATTCTATCCCTAACATTTCCAAGAGCTTCACTCTAGCCACAGTTTGTGAACTTATCCTCGATTTCGGCCATTTTCTCAATTGAGCACTAAAACCAACTCACGACGACCAGGCACTATAGTTTAATATTTTTAGAAACTGAGTGCACTTCATTCAATAATTTAATGTACAAATGGTAAGCAACCAACTAGTTTAAAGAAAAGTAAAGAAGGTAATGCTATGATTAGTTCTCAGGTAAATTTGCCCAGCTAAAGTGACAACCAAATTGTGAGGAATGAAAGCAAAGACTCACATTTCAATCCACTGCAGTTGTTTCTTTTTACAAGTAATCATATAATCGTTGCAAAATTCAATACAAAAACTATGCAAAATAATTCCCACGTTTCATAAATAATACACCCTCCATTCGAATCCAATAAGAGATTAAAAAAAGGAGTAAAGATAGAATTACATACCTCTCACAAACAAACAGAAGAATTTAAATCGAACCCATCTCTCTAAAGTCCCTTAGGGCCACTCTCTTTAGGAACAGATGGTTTATCAGCCATAGCGAGACAAGCACGAGCAGAGAGATGAGAGATTGAACAGCACCGGCGGCGGTGATAAGCAAACACGAGCACGAGCGGAGAGGCGACAGGCGAGGAAGACGAAGTCGAAGACGTTTGAAAGTTGAAACCCTAAAGTCGAAACAAAAATAGAAAAACTTGTGTATATCGGTGCTGGGTGTTTGGTGAGAGGGAGGGCGGCGGTGCTAGGAGTTCGATGAGAGGGAGGAAGCGATGGGAGACAGAGACGCAAGGAGAATCGAGAGAGAGATGTCGGTTTGGCGAGGTTGAGCGTTGTTCTTCAATCGAGGGAAGACAGAGAGGGACGAGAAAGAAAGACGGAGAGGAACGAGAGAGAGAGTTGGGTTTGGGGAAAAGAGAGGGAAAAAGAAAAAGAGAAGAGGGAAAAAGTCGCGCGGGCTTTTCTTTTTAAATTTTTAATTTTTTTAATTTTTTCTTTCATAGCCAATATTCAAAAGTGCTATATTAAAAAACTATTAAAAGACCTTTTTCTTGTAGTGCCGGCTGCAACTTTCTTAGGTGTAGACCGCTCAGATGACCACTGATAACTTTGGTGGCCATATCCTCCAGTAAAGTACGTGCATTTTCCACGATCTTGGACAACAGAGTCCCACCAGCAGCTACATCAACAATGGTTTTCGTCTGGGGATTTAAACCATTGTAAAACAGCTGAATCTGTAACCAGTCAGGATAGCCTTGCTGAGGGCATTTCCTCAGCAACTATTTGTAACTCTCCCAGACCTCGAACAACTGCTCATCGGACTGCTGTTGGAATGTCCCAATTTCGGTCCTCAGCTTGACCGTCTTTGCAGGAGGGAAGAATTTTTTCAAAAAGGCCTGGACCAAAGCATCCTAGGTGGTGATGCTCCCATGTTGAATATACTACAACCAATCCCTCGCTTTATCTTGCAAAGAAAAGGAAAATAAACGTAAGAGAATTGCATCTTCAGTAACCCCGTTTAACTTTACCGTCCCACAGATGTCTAGAAACGATTTCAGATGTGAGTTTGGATCCTATATGGGTGATCCTCTGAAAGCACAATCACGAGCCATTTGTATGAGACCGGTCTTTAGCTCAAAGTTCTTGGCATTAATCGGGGCATAGACAATCCCTGACTACTGCTCCTGAAATACAGGCTGAAAATAGTCTCTAATGGGCTTAGGCTCATCAGGAGGATTCGGGTTAGCCATTGGAATGGATTTTTCTTTATTTTCCCTTCTAAGTCTATTATAAGTTCTCTCAATCTCAGGATCAAAGGGAACTAAGGCCAACTCCCTATCCTTTCGCATGCACAATCTAACCTAACCTAAAAAAGGAAAGGATAAACTAAAAAAAAAAGAAAAATTAACAAATAAGGAAGACAAAGAAAAATATGGAAAACACAAAATAGGAAACAAAAACAAATATGGAAAGAAAGCAAATAAGGAAAAAAAATGCAACTACCTAGAAAAATAAAAATACACCCTAAATTAAGACCGAACAATTTTTCCACAATATTAATTTAACTAAATATGCCAATCCCTGACAACAGCGCCAAAAACTTAATGTGAAATTTTCCTACCGCAAGTGCACGGGTCAAGTTTTAATATAGAGATTTTCGTGTTAACGAGTGTCGTCCTCTGGTTGGGTTTCTAACCAAATTGATTACCGCGTATACTCTTGTCCAATTTTATTTAGGGATTTAAACTTAGTGATAATGAAGAAATCAAGACACAAAAGCTAACAATTATGGAATTCAAATGATGAAAAACTCTTAGGGAATTGATTTCACCTATTGGGGTTGTGAATTAATTAATGGATGTATGGACATGCAAAGACTCATAAATCTAGGATTTTCTATTCTCATATTTATCTCTCCTGAGCATAAATAATTCTCACACATATGATCAACCCGATATCCCTATCTAGATTTATTCACATGCATGGTTTAAACCGAATCCTATTAACGATTTCTACAACTATCCTAAATTTCTCGGTCTTACGATTATTATAGTTATGCAATTTATTTATCTAAACTAAGTCTCCTCTCCCGAACAAGAATTAAAGAAAACATCATTTAACTCATGGCCAATGAATTAAGAGCGTTAAAAGCATAAATTGCATAAATAAGTTCAAGGCATTAAACATCCATCAATTAATCCAACAACGCCTAAAGGGCTACATCAATCCCTAATAAAACAAATCTAGCTACTCATACATGGCGTTACGATGTAAGCTAAATTTGAAAAAGTCATTAAAAACAACTAAAGAAATGAGAGAAAAGAGATAAAACACTATTGTCGCCAAAACCGCACGTCCCCGTCACGATCTCCACGAGCTAAGCCTTGAATCCCACTCCTCTACTTTGCTTCAGCTCTCACTGAAAGGTCTCCAGTCGATTTTAGGGCTAAAATTGCATGAAGTTGCTCCCTTTTGTGACTGAATCACTTTCCTTTTATATAGAATCTGTCAACAGCGTCGAGACGCTACACTGTTCTTTTTCGCTCTAATTAAAATTGGAAAATCCACAGCGTCTCGACGTTGTGCTCTTGGAAAAAAGGTTGAGGTTGGTGTCTGTAGTAGCGTCTCGACGCCAAAAGAGAGCGTCTCGACGCTACCCTTTCAGGTCTTCAAGTTTGAGCAAGTTCAACTTTGATTCTTTCTCTATTCTTTAGCCACTTTTTAGGTCTCGAACGCTCGATTAACTTCCAATTCTTCAATTTATCCCAAATATTCAATTCCTACAAAAGAAACACAAAAGTGTATGAAAATGGCCAATTTAATCTCAAAGACTAACTAAAATGTACCGAAAAAATAACTCGCTATGCGCGCTATCATATATTAAGCAAAACCTATTACTTGCCCTTTCAAATATTTTTGGTGCTATTTTTTGATTAATATATTCCAAACTAGGTAAGAATGAAAAATATTCATATTTTTAACCATGTTTAGTTTAATGTGCTTAATTAGGTGTAAACATGTTAAGTTTAGGAAGATTTTATGCAGCCGCAACTTTTATAGTTTATTTTCAATATGCAATCGCAACTTGACATTGATTACGTTTGCATGATCAAACAGAGTATTGTAAGCACACACAAAAAAAAAAAAGGACAAATGCACTCAATCTAGAGACAAACTTTTTCCATGAACAGGACAAAAAGAGAAGGACTTCAACTAAACCATCTTCGAGGCATAAACCACAACTTAGTAAATTCTGAAAAAGAGTACGAAACTTCATGAACATAACACATAACAACAACATTTACTTAAAACTCAACTATCATGAACTATGTATACCAAACAAATCAAATAAACTCAAAACTTGTAACCATACTCTCAATAATTGATAACTTATAATAGATAACAACTACTAAAACAATCTAAACTTTATAAGCACACTACAACAAATATTACTTTCAATAGACATTTCATTGTAGTATCAAGGTTAATCAAGCTTGGCACTTAAAAAAAATTTGTGATTGAAAAATTAAGACTAAGTTATAAAAAATACCTCTGAACTATGAAGTTTATTGTTTAAAAAATGCCCCTGAACTTTAAAAAGTTTCAAAAATACCCCTGAACTTTGAAAAATGTTTCAAAAATACCTTTGCCGTTAATTTTGGATGGAAACCGTTAAAGTTTCAGTTTCAAAAATACCCTTGAACTTAAAAAAAAAAAAAAAAAAAAAGCATTTTTCAATAAAGGGTATTTTTTAATTTTTTTTTTGAACGTTCAAGGGTATTTTTGAAACTGAAACTTTAATGGTTTCCATCCAAAATTAACGACATGAGTATTTTTTGAAACATTTTTCAAAGTTCAGGGGTATTTTTGAAACTTTTTAAAGTTCAGGGATATTTTTGAAACTTTTTAAAGTTCAGGGGCATTTTTTAAACAAATCTCATAATTTAGGGGTACTTTTTATAATTTAGCCAAAAATTAACTTGGCACTAACAAAAAGCACACAATCACAAAACTTCTTCCCAAATTTCAATTGTTTCCTCCCAAAATCGCACGAATCAATTTCATCTTCCTCCCAAAACAGTCTCTCAAATATACTTCCAAAATTTCGAACAATTCTTCCCCACACAATCACAAACTCGAAAATCATAGAAATGGCATTTGAAGACATGGAATTGCAAGAAGGGAAACTCTGGTCTACCATTGTTTTTACACGAACCAGTCAATCAAAGTTACAAGGTTAGTACTTAGTACAATACTTTTGGTTGTTGATTCTTAAAATCTCCTAATTTGAGTCTACCATTGTTTCGTGTTTACTTTCTTTTCTCTATTTTTGGTAGTTGTTCTCTCTCTCATACAGTCGCCCAACTTCTCCTCATTTACAAGGTTGGTACCTAAGTTAATTTGGGCATTTTTCTTTCATGTTGATCATGCTGAATACACCCTCCCTCATTTGAAAAATTGATATTCACCATCGTGTGTTGTTTGGTTTCCAGTCGAGTTTCTACTTGAAAAGAAGTTGCTTTTTCCATCGTGAAGAAAAAAAGTTGAAGTTATCGAATTTAAATTTAGTGATGGGGCTGAGTAATTTCAAGAAAAAGTTGTTTGATAATTTAAGCTTTCAGTTGTTGGTTTTAAATGTGTTGTCTCGTTTGGAAGTAAGGGGCGTGCGTGTAGAAATCTCCAAAGGGAGAACTGTGCATACTAGAAATGGAGTGTCAATTGTGAATAGTGGTTATGATTGTTAATGGAGGTTTGATCTCAAAAGTTATAAGGCCAAAAGGGTCTAGTATTTTTGTTTGTTATATTGAGGAGAAAAGTCAGACTTGCCATGTCAAAGATACATACACAATCAGCAAGGCCATGTCACAAAAGATCAAGAAAGTTCCTCCAACAAATTCTGTTGAAGAATGATCAGGGAATCATTTTCTGTTTTCCCCTATGACAGGGACACCTGTAATAAATTCTATATTCTTTATTCATTTATTTTATTAGCCCAATTTATGGTCTCTGGTGTATAAATTTAGCTCCTCTGTATTCATTCATGGATAAGGAAATATACAGAAGAAATTCGTCTCAGAGCTTTTCTGTCTTTATTCTTAATTTGCAATTTGGTATCAGAGCCTCATCATGACCAACGTCACTCCTACTCAAAACCCTACTCTTACCTCAGCTCCAGTCCCATTTAGCAATCCACCCCTGAATCAGTGAATTGAACCAAGTTACTAGCATCAAACTCGATCGAGGAAACTTCCTGCTATGGAAAAACCTAGCCCTACCTATTCTGAGAAGCTACAAATTAGAGGGCCATTTAAATGGCTCTAAACCATGTCCACCAAAGTTCCTTCCACAGACCGGTGAGACTGCGGCAACCACAGGAGCCATGGACTTCGACACCGTGGTGAGTGAGGCTTCTAGCTCAACCACTGAGACTGCTTTAAATCCACAATTTGAGGCGTGGATTGTAGTCGACCAGCTACTTCTGGGATGACTTTACAACTCTATAACACTAGAGGTGGCTACTCAGGTAATGGGTTTCAATGATAAGACGACTTGTCGAGGGTCGTATCAAATAAATTTGTAATCCACAACCTCTAAAGCTAACTTGTAGTAGAAGTGGCCAGGGTCGATCACAGGAAGTCTATGCAAACAAATCTTAATTTCCTTAATTGTTTAAAGTAACCAAAAAAGGGGGGTTTTATAATTGAAAGGAGAAATGGTCAAGGGAAGAAAACTAATTATGAGAATATTTAATAAGAAAAGTAAGATAATCAAGTAAAAGGAAAGTTCATGCAACCAGGAATGTCATGGTAAGTTCAATTCAATTAAATCATTAATTTCACTAATAGGTCAAAACAAGTTTAAGCCCGGCGTATTCCGGCAACAAACCGAGAACCATGATCCTACTATCACAAACATGCAAACGCTAAGCTTGATTCTAGCTTAAATTAATTAATTGGTTGATTAATAAATCTAAACCGCACTGGGATCTAGCCGAATTAATACACATGCAAAGGGCAACAAACCACAATTATAATTGATTAAATCATTTAGTTCTAGGGACGCATGCGCAAAATCATAACGCTAACCTATTTGCTACTTAGATTTAACAAGTAATTTAGACAGGGCGCGGTCAAGGTTGTCAATCTTTCCTACCACAATCTAAATTTATAAGCATAGAACCAAAATCACATAAACATGCTTTGAGAATTTAAACAGGAAATTTCATTAAAAGAACTTGAACTTACAATATAACAACCCGATTACATGAATGAAGAGCTTAGCCTCTCATGGATTGAGAGGTAGCTGAATTCTTCATGGAATGTAAAAGAAAGCAATAAAAACTAAAAGCTATAAAAACTAAAATCTAAGAAGAATAGTGGAGAGGGAGAGAGATGGATACAATTGAGAATTGTATTGAGAGATGAGGGATGATTTGAATCCTACACCAAAAGGCCCTGTTTATAGGAGTTGGGATGACTTGTTCTTCAGGAAGTTGGACAGCGTCGCGACGCTACCCCATTTTACTCGAAAGGTAGCTCTCGAGTTTGCAGTGTCGAGACGCTATCCCATCTGCTTCTAGAAAGAATTTTGGACCACCGTCGAGTCGCCAAGTGGGACAGCGTCGAGACGCTACTGCCTCAGCTTGACTCCCCAGTCCTTTGCACGGTGTCCAAGGGTAGAATGGTCATTTTACTCCGGTTTCACTCGATTTAGGCCCGAATTGCTTCCGAAGCTCCGATGAGGACCTATAGACATATTATACTCGTTAAAAAGCATTTTTCGCAAGGATTTCAACTAAGAGAAGAAATTTGGGAGATTCTAAATGTATAATAATTTAGACCGATCATTCAACAACGCGAAAGACCTGTAGGAAGCCATTCAAGAGTTGTTCGGTGTTCAATCAAGGGCAGAGGAGGACTATCTCCATGAGGTATTTCAACAGTCTCGTAAAAATAGTTTGAAAATGTCTGATTATTGCGTGTGATGAAAAGTCACGCAGATAACTTAGGGCAAGCTGGAAGTCCGGTATCGATGAGGAATCTAGTGTCACAAGTTTTTTTGGGACTGGACGAGAAGTATAACCCAGTGGTCGCGATGATACAAGGTAGAGGAGAAATCACCTTGTCGGAAATGCAAGCGGAGCTTCTTGTATTTGAAAAACGTCTGGAGCTGCAAAATTCACAAAAGAACACTGTATCCTTTAACCAAACAACATCGGTCAACATGGCCATCACTCGTTCTCAGAGTAATTCGAAGCAACAAACCAATCAGAGTAACTATAGTCGACAAAACTTCAGTCCAAGAGGAGGATACAACAATGGAGGACGAGGAAGAAGCAAAGGCAGGGGGTCTGGGAATACAAATAATCGACCTACATGTCAAGTGTGTGGTAAGTTTGGTCATTCTTCCCTAGTATGTTATCATCGATTTGATAAAGAATTTTCTCCAAATCAAAACAAGGGCAATGGAAATGGAACATCTCAGAATATCAACAACACTCAGACACCTACTGCCTTTGTGGCCAATCAAAGCAACAACCCGTTTCTTGCTTCACCTGAGACAGTTGCTGATCCAAACTGGTATGCTGATAGTGGAGCATCAAATCACGTAACTGCTGATTATAACAACGTGGACAATGCAGTCAAGTATGGAGGTAATGTACATGTGACTGTAGGTAATGGAAATAAGCTTGAAATATCTTGTGTTGGAAACTCCTATTTAACAGATGGTACAACTTCCCTTGAGCTTAAGAATATTATATGTGTGCCTGAGATAGCTAAAAAGCTAGTCAGTGTTTCAAAACTTGCACACGATAACAAAGTTTTCATTGAATTTCATGATGATTTTTGTCTTGTTAAGGACAAGGATTCGGGTCGAACGTTGCTGAGAGGAATACTTAAAGATGGATTATACCAACTTGAAAATGTGCAGGCAGCAGTAAGAGGAAAGACAAAGCTGTTACAGTCAAGTGGACATGAAGTGCAGTGTTTAGAGAAGGGTGTTGCTGAAAATCCCTCTGGGGGTGTTTGGGGCACTGAATAGGTTATAATAACCCCCTTTATTATAACCTATTCAGTGTTTGGGGCATCAACAAAAATAAATAGAGATGTGGGTTATTTTTACCCCCGATTATTTTATCCATTCTCTATAGTAACCATCATTCAACCCACCCGATTATTCTATCCATTTTCTACAGTAACTCTCTCCTCTCTTCTTCCATGCGACTCCTTGACTTTTCCGACGACCGCCGGCCGCCGTCGGCCGACAAAGTTTTCGGTGACTTTTTCGACGGCCGCCGACGACTTTTCCAGCCATCGATTTTTTTCCTTTTTTTCGTATTTCTTCTCATTTTCATTTTGAAAAATCTAAAAAATGAAAATAAAGAAAAAAAAGTCGAAAGTTGCCGGAAAAGTCGTTGACAACATCGAAGGTTAACCAACTTAAAAAAAAAAACATTCAAACGAAATTGTATTTACCACACTAAAGTTTATTTCAAATGATTTTATTGATAAAAATAAAAATAAAAATTAAAAAAATTAAAAATTAAAAATTAAAAACTAATATGATTTTTGAACTAAACATTTACAATTTTTATTCTGGCAATAATAAAAGTGAACTAATATGATTTTTCTATACCAAATCCTAAACTTTTTTGTTTTGTAAAAAAAACATAACCCTAAATCAAAGTGAATCGTATATCATTAAAAAAAAACTAGAAAAAGAAAACAGTTAGTTTTTGAACTTTGATTCATAACCACATGTTAAAACAGATCAGCACTCCAAACACAGACTATTTTAATCCAGACTAACATAATATGCATCCCAAACACATATTATTTTATCCCAGACTAAAATAATCTACACCCCAAACATAGATTATTTTATCCCAGACTATAATAATCTGCACCCCAAACACAGATTATTAGAACCCCCAGACTATTATAATCCCTAGATTATTATAACCACTAGATATTATAACCAATTCAGTGCCCCAAACAGCCCCTCTGTGTTTGTTTTATCTGATAACAATGTTTGTGTTAATGTTGCGGTGTCCAAGGAGGTTTGGCATAAACGACTTGGGCACCCATCTTTCAGTATTTCAATTCCATAATTAGATATTGTAATCTCTCGGTTAAGTCAAATGAAGTACTTCCTTTTTGTGAGTCATGTCAATATGGAAAATCTCACGCACTTCCCTTTCCTCAGTCTTCTTATAGAGCATCTGAACGATTTGAATTAATCCACACTGATCTCTGGGGTCCAACCCTTATGGTGTCAACTGATGGCTTTAGGTACTATGTTCTGTTTCATGATGACTATAGTCGGTTTACATGGATATATCCGCTGAAATTAAAGAGTGATACATTGGCAGCTGTTGGGTTTCCAGAGTGAGTAAAAATAAGGTAAAAGTAGACTCTAGAACACTGTGCAAGCATACACAATCCGCAACAAGCAATAAGTATTTATCGAATCCAAGGTCTGAATTAGCTCTCACTTTATCTATTTTGTGTAACTCTTCAATGGTTTCAAAAGTGATTAAAATGATTGATTTTGGAATAATGTTGTAGCAAAAGAAATGACAGAACAAAAAATAAACAAATAAAGCAGACTGATTAGAAACAGACGTTGGTCAGGATTTAGTAATTGTTTTAAAAGATGCTCTAGCAATATTATTGATCAGGCAAAACTATTGCAGTCTTATTAGCAGGATCCTCCCGGAACTCTGGATTTTTTAGCATATGTTTCAACTCCAATGACGCACTACCGATCAAGCACTAGGCAACTGGTTATCCCTAGCTCAGTCACTGGCGTTCACCAATACACAATGATCTAGTGTGATTAATTGCTACACACTTCCCAAATCATCCCTGAAACTAGGAAGTGATATTCATATCGGCTGGCCAGGCGGGCACAAAATGTAAATAAGCACAACAAATAATCAAGATGCATCAAATCAACATATATTGCATAGATAATTAAGCACATCAATTACATATTTCCTAACCAACACCTAAAGTTACTTAGTTCATAAAGTGCATAGAAACACACGTTACAATCTGAGTAAGTGCATCCATAATTACAAAGTATTATAAGAAAATACTAATTCCCTTAATAAACTTCGCAATTGATGGTCTTCTGAAGGTCTCCAATCTTTCTCCTCTATTCGGCTTCCAATAATGGGAATGAGAAATGATCTCTTCCCCCACGAGTAGAATGCATTTGACTTGGACGACTCTTCCCTTTTATAGAGTGAAGAAAAGCTTAAATTAGGTTGACCTAGACACGAGGATGGCTCTCCTTGCTTCTTAAATCCGAGATAGCTCAACTAACTTCAGTTCATTAAAATGGCTAACGAGTTGTGATATGGCAGTTTTGCTCCATGCTTTGCTGCAGAGCAGATTTTGCTCCCTCAAGTCACTCAGCAATATATTCTGCACAAAATAACTTCCAAAGCATCCATTCTTCCAAATGGGTTAAAACATATAATATATATTTAAAAGCAACCTTATTTAGCACAAAAGACACACAAATCACTATAGAAATAAAGCCTAAATAACTACCTTTTGGAGAGTTATCAGGTACCCCAGAAATTCAATGTACCAACTTTTGAGCAATATGAGGGTAAGAAAGATCCAGTCCAGCACCTAGATACCTATCGTTCGTGGATGGACTTCCATGGAGCTTCAGAAGCTGTAAAATGTCCGGCTTTCTCTTTCACCTTGATGGGGATAGCAAGGCAGTGGTTTAGCAAGTTGCCCCTGAAATCTATAGAATCTTTTAAGGAATTGGCCTGAGCTTTTCTCACCCAGTTCCTCGGGGCAAGAGATCGACGCAAGCCAAAAATCAACCTTTTGACTGTAAAGCAAAAGTCGGGGGAAAGCCTGCGCGAGTACATCACACGTTTCAGCAACGAGGTACTGCAAGTTGAAGGGTATGGTGATGGAGTATCACTTACTGCTGTTATTGCAGGTTTGTAGGACGAGAAACTATTGAATTCAATCAGGGAAAATCAACCTCGCACTTATGTGGAGTTCATCTCGAGGGCACAAAGATATATAAGCGTCGAAGAATTGCTGAAGTCAAAACAGGCCGAAAGAGAAGCCCAGAGGGTAACCACTTTTGACAGAGAAAAAAAGAGGGAAGACAGAGGGAAGAGGCATTAAGGTGATGATGGAAGCCGAGACAAAATCGATTATCCCTCTAGCCGAGGCCAAGCTGACTAGAAAGAGGGCCAAGGCCTGACAAATTTTAAAGGGAAGTTCGAAAAATATACCCCTCTTGTTGTTCTGCCGGATCAGGTTCTTGCAGCAATTCAAAACATGGATCTGTTGAAGCGTCCCGAGAGGTTGAGGACTGACCCTAAAAGGAGGAACAAGAATAAGTATTGCATGTATCATCGAGATCACAGGCATACGACACGAAATTGCATACAACTTAGAGATGAAATATAGAGCTTGATGAAAGATGGGTACCTGAAAGAGTTTGTCGGCGAAGACGGAAGCAAAAGGTCGAGGCCGACCAGAGATGAGAGGGGTCGAGGTGACAATGACCCTCCCCTTGAGATCAGGACCATCTTAGGAGGGCTTGCGGGTGGAGAATCAGGTCGGAAGAGAAAAGTAGCGGCTAGGGAGGCAAGATTCAAACCTGGACACCAAGGTATGTACTCAGTCCAATTCACTAAAACAGCTCTCCCCCTAGAGTTTACCGAAGGAGAGGCTTCAGACATCCATCATCCGCATAATGGTGTTCTGGTGGTAACTCGAACCATTGCCAACGCAAAAATCCATCGGATACTGATTGATGGGGGAAATTTTGCTGATGTCCTTTCCTCAACTATCTTTGAAGCAATGAAGCTGGGAAGAAATCACCTGAAACCAAGTATCACCTTATTAGTAGGCTTTGGAGGAGAAAAGGTGACACCAGAGGGAAGCATCGAATTACCAGTTACCTTTGGAGAAGGGTAGAATGTTGTAACCACAATGATTAACTTTCTGGTAGTAAACTGTATTTCCGCCTACAACGCTATCCTTGGAAGACCAATCTTACACGAGCTCAAAGCGGTGGCCTCAACCTACCATCAAATGATGAAATTCCCAGCCGAGGAAGGTATAGGCATTGTCAGGGGGGAACAGAAAATGTCCAGAGAATGCTACTTTATTGCACTCAAAGAGACAAGAAAGAGGACTGAAGCCGATCCGAGCTCGAACCAAGGCAGAGGCCAAGCAGGGAAGCACATCGATCCAACAGTGGTCACTGTCATGGAATTCTGATGTTTTTACTCCTTTAGTTTGCTATCTAAATTTTGTGTGTTGCTTTCCATTTGCCAATTTTTGAATTCTTAGGAACATAAAACCTTCATTTGTTGAAAATGCAAGAGCATTAATTTTCAATACTACCACTTGATTCATTTCTTTATTCAAACAGTGGAACAAGCTTAAGTAAGCCAACGAAATGTTCTTGGAGGAGTTGAGCCACCCACATTCTCAACTACTACAAGTCCTTGGTTGAGTAGAGCCACCCATATTCTCTACTTAGCTAAGTTAACGAAATGTTCTTGGATGAGTTGAGCCACCCACATTCTCAACTACCCCAAGTCCTTAGTTAAGTAGAGCCACTCATATTCTCTACTTAGCTAAGTTAACGAAATGTTCTTGGAAGAGTTGAGCCACCCACATTCTCAACTACCCCAAATCCTTAGTCAGGTAGAGGCACCATATTCTCTACCTTGATAAGCAATTCATAGCTACTCCAAGTTCCTAGCCCGGTAATTCTAAATTGGACATACAAAGTTTCCGACTTCCAAGAAATTCAGTAGGGAGCAGTTAGCAGCCAGGAGTTGGGCCTAAAAGTTAACCATTGCTAAGCCGAGATCTGATCCTCACCTTGGCCTTGGCCCAAGGCCGAGGCCAACCATGATGAACTCTTTGGAGGACGAGGCCGTGTGCAATTTGAAGGTATGAAAGTTATGAGCATCGAACTCAAGCATACTTTTGTTTCAGAAAAACTTTACTTGAGTAGGGGGCTAGATAGTGATAGTCACACTTTTAATCTCAAGAGCATGTATATGCACCAATAAGCATGCACATATTGCGAATGAGGCCTACAAAAGCTCCATGTTTTAAATTTCAAACTTGTTTGCTAGGCTTGCAAGACTGCATGATTTAAAGCTTCAAATTTTTATAAATGATATGCCCAGCAAACGATTTTAGATTTATCATAGCCAAAAGGTAGGTGATAACTGCCCAAAAGGTAGTTATTTAGGCCTCATTTCTATATTGATTTGTGTGTCTTTTGTGCTTAATAGGGTTGGTTTTAGATGTATATTATATGTTTTAACCCATTTGGAAGAATGGAAGCTTTGGAAATCATTTTGTGCAGAATCTGTTGCTGGGCGACTTGAAGGAGCAAATTCTGTGTTGCAGCAAAATTGGGAGCAGAACTGCCACGTCACAGCTCGTTAGCCAACTTCATGAACCGACTTCTATTGAATTATTTTCGGGATAAAGGAGCAAGGAGAGCCCTACATGTGTCCATGTTGACCTAATTCAAGCCTCCTACCACCTCTATAAAAGGAGATAGCCGCCCAAGTCAAAGGGGATTCCAATTTCCCTTGGAAGCCGAATAGTATAGAGAGATTGGAGACCACTAGAAGACCATCATCTGCAAGCTGATTAAGGATATTATTATTTTCTTTATTATCTTGAGATTATGGACATGCCTACTCAGATTGTAATTCGTGTTTCCATGCTTATTATGAACTAAGTAGCTTTAGGCGTTGGTTAAGGAATATGTAGTTGCCGTGCTTCATCTCTAATAATATTTATTGATTATTGCAACTTGGTTAATTGTTGTGCTTATTCTTATTTTATGCCCGCCTGGCCAGCCGGTATGAATACCTCTCTCTAGTTTCAGGGATGATTTAGAGAGTGTGTGGCGATTAATCACACTACGATCATTGTGTATTGGTGAACGCCAGTGACTGAGCTAGGGATAGCTAGTTGCCTAGTGCTTGATCGGTCGTACTTCATTGGGGTTGAAACACATTCCAAAAAATCCGGAGTTCCGGGAGGAATCCGCTAATAATACTGCGAGAGTTTGCATGATCAATAATATTGCTAGAGCATCTTTTAAAACAATTACTAAACCTAACCAGCGTCTGCCTCTAATATGTCTGCCTATTTGTTTACTTGTTGTTCTTTCATTTACTTTGCTTCAGCATAATTCTTATAAAACCCAATCATTTTTAGTATCTTGAAACCATTAAAAGATTTATACAAAATAGATAGAGTGGAAGCTAGTTCAGGCCTTGGATTGACAAATACTTATTACTTGCTGCAGACTGTGTATACTTGCACAGGAATTCTAGAGTCTTTTCAGATCATAATTTTACTCACTCTAGGAACCCAACAAGTTTTTGGCGCCGTTGCCGGGGACTTGAATAAGTTTTTATCTGATCTGTTTTGTGTATGTGTTTTGGTGGTTTGGTGCTAGAACTTTTTGATTGTTTCTTTTGTTTTTGCAGGTGTGAGTTTGGTGCATGAGTGATCCGTCTGGGGTGAGGTTCGAGCTTGATCCAGAAATCGAGAGGACATTCAGGATAAGAAGAAGAGAGCAGCGTAGACAGCAGAATCAAATGGCTGACGTGCCGCATCTACCGCAGGGTCCTGAAGGTCTAGCGAACCCCCAGCAGAATCGTGTGCTGCAGCAAAACCCGCCGCTGGAGCAAAATGAGCAGCAAAATAATCAGGCTGAGAATCCTATCTTGGTAGCGAACGATAGGACCAGAGCCATTCGAGCATATGCTTTTCCAATGTTTGATGAGTTGAATCCAGGGATTGCGCGTCCTCAAATTCAAGCGGCAAATTTTGAAATGAAACCGGTAATGTTTCAGATGTTACAAACCGTAGGTCAATTCCATGGTTTGTCATCTGAAGACCCTCATTTACATCTTAAGTATTTTCTAGGAGTTAGTGATTCTTTTGTAATTCAAGGTGTGCCTAGAGATGCTCTTAGATTAACTTTGTTCCCGTATTCTCTGAGGGATGGAGCGAAGGCGTGGTTAAATTCTTTTGCTCCAGGATCAATTAGGACATGGGATGAGTTAGCTGAAAAATTTTTGAGTAAATATTTCCCACCTAATAGAAATGCTAAATTAAGGAGTGAAATAGTAGGGTTTAGGCAACTTGAAGATGAGACTTTTAGTGAGGCTTGGGAGAGGTTTAAGGAGCTTTTGCGAAAGTGTCCCCACCATGGCCTACCACATTGTATTCAAATGGAAACATTTTACAATGGATTGAATGCAGTAACTCAAGGTATGGTTGATGCTTCGGCTGGAGGGGCCCTTTTGGCAAAAACTTTTAACGAAGCCTATGAAATTTTAGAAAGAATATCTACTAATAGTTGTCAGTGGTCGGATGTTAGAGGCACAAATAAAAAGGTTAAGAGTGTGTTAGAGGTTGATGGTGTGTCCACCATTAGGGCTGATCTTGCAATGATTGCTAACGCTCTTAAGAATGTGACAGTGATTAGTCATCAGCAGCTGCCAGTTGTGGAGCCTGCTGCAGTGGTGAACCAAGTCACAGAGGAAGCATGTGTCTATTGTGGTGAAAATCACAACTACGAGTTTTGCCCCAGCAATCCAGCTTCTGTGTTTTTTGTAGGTAATCAGAGGAACAACCCGTATTCTAACTTTTATAATCCAGGTTGGCGCAACCACCCCAACTTCGCGTGGGGAGGACAAGGGAGTAATGTGCAAGCACAGCAAAAGGTGAACCAGTCGGGATTTGCTAAAGCGCAGGTATTGCCCCAGCAAAATTCGGGGAATTCTCTCGAAGCAATGATGAAAGAATTTATGGCTCGTACAGATGCCGCAATTCAAAGTAATCAAGCTTCAATGAGAGCCCTGGAATTGCAAGTGGGTCAACTAGCCAATGAGCTGAAGGCAAGGCCTCAAGGGAAACTTCCTTCAGATACTGAACACCCTAGAAGGGAAGGTAAGGAGCAGGTAAAGGCAGTGACTCTTAGGAGTGGTAAACCCCTAGAAGAAAGAAAAGAGCCTAGTAAAACCCAGGATATGGATGATAATGGTGATAGAAATGTTGTTGTCGAGAAAGAGTTGGAGTCTGGTCAGGGTGCTGGAGGCAGCATTAAAGATGCTGGAGCATCTGGTTCTGTTCCAGATGTGGAACCACCTTATGTGCCGCCCCCACCTTATGTACCACCTCTACCTTTTCCACAAAGGCAAAAGCCTAAGAATCAGGATGGTCAGTTTAAAAAGTTTTTAGAGATTCTTAAGCAATTGCATATAAATATCCCCTTAGTAGAAGCTATAGAGCAAATGCCTAATTATGCTAAATTTCTTAAGGATATTTTAACTAAAAAGAAGAGGTTAGGTGAGTTTGAAACTGTATCTCTTACTGAGGAATGTAGTGCTATTCTTAAAAATGGGCTACCAACCAAGGCTAAGGATCCAGGATCATTTACTATACCTGTGTCTATAGGTGGAAAAGAGTTAGGTAGAGCACTCTGTGATTTAGGTGCAAGCATTAACCTTATGCCTCTTTCGGTCTATCGAAAGCTAGGTATTGGTGAAGCTAGACCTACCACAGTCACACTCCAACTAGCTGATAGGTCTATCACATATCCAGAGGGGAAAATTGAGGATGTCTTAGTAAAAGTAGATAAATTCATATTTCCTGTTGATTTTATTATTTTAGACTATGAGGCTGATAAAGATGTCCCAATTATTCTAGGTCGTCCATTTTTGGCTACTGGTAGGGCGTTAATAGATGTTCAAAAAGAGGAACTGAGAGTCTGTAATGAGGAAGTAAAATTTAATGTGTTTAAGGCCATGAAGTATCTAGATGAGATGGAAGATTGCTCTTTCATTAGGATTCTGGAGAACACAATTGTTGAGACAGCAATTCAGGATTCGGTAAATAAGCATTTGGAAAATCATGGAGAGGTTAGTGTAGAGGATTCAGAAGCTTGTTCTTTAGAAAGAAAAAATGAAAAAGAATTGTTTAGGTGTGAGGATGTTTTTGAGTCTTTAGATTTAGATCAAAGAAAGGCTCCCCCGATTAAGCCATCCCTGATTGAGGCACCTACTTTAGATTTGAAGCCCTTGCCGGATCATCTAAAGTATGTGTATCTTGGGGAAGGTGAGACGTTGCCCATTATTGTTGCATCAGATTTAATGCCGGAGCATGAGGAGGCCTTAATAAAATTGCTGCAGCAATACCGCAGGGCTATTGGTTGGACATTGGCTGACATTCAGGGGATTAGCCCATCTTTTTGTATGCACAAAATCACTCTAGAGGAGGGATCCTTTAGGAGTATTGAGCAACAAAGAAGACTTAACCCTGCAATGAAAGAAGTGGTTAAAAAGGAGGTGATTAAATGGTTGGATGCTGGCATTATTTATCCAATTGCAGACAGCAATTGGGTGAGCCCTGTCCAATGTGTTCCCAAAAAAGGAGGTGTCACTGTGGTGAGCAATAAAGACAATGAGTTGATCCCAACTAGGACAGTAACTGGTTGGAGGGTTTGCATGGATTACAGGAGGCTTAATAAAGCCACCCGTAAGGACCACTTCCCTCTACCATTTATTGACCAGATGTTGGATAGGTTGGCTGGTCAGGCCTACTACTGTTTCTTGGATGGTTATTCTGGGTATAACCAGATTACTATTGCTCCTGAGGATCAGGAAAAAACCACTTTCACCTGCCCGTATGGGACGTTTGCTTTCAGGCGAATGCCTTTTGGCCTTTGCAATGCTCCAGCAACATTTCAGCGGTGTATGTTAGCAATTTTTTCTGATATGATTGAGTCCACTGTTGAGGTCTTTATGGACGATTTGTCAGTTTTTGGAGGGTCTTTTCAGAGTTGTTTAGATAATTTAGGTCAGGTGTTAAAGAGATGTGAGGATACCCATCTAGTTCTTAATTGGGAAAAATGCCACTTCATGGTGAAGGAGGGCATAGTGTTAGGTCATAGGATTTCTAAGAATGGTCTAGAAGTTGATAGAGCGAAAGTTGAGGTTATTGAGAGATTAGAACCACCGAATTCAGTGAAGGGGATTCGGAGTTTTTTAGGACATGCTGGATTTTATAGAAGGTTCATAAAGGATTTTTCCAAAATCAGTAAACCTCTTTGTAACTTATTGTGCACTGATCATGTTTTTGACTTTGATGCAGAGTGTAGGAAGGCTTTTGAGACATTGAAGGCTGCTTTAATCTCAGCACCCATTCTTTGTGCACCTAATTGGAATTTACCGTTTAAGGTAATGTGCGATGCGAGTGATGCTGCAGTAGGTGCAATGCTGGGGCAAAAGCATGGCAAATGTATTCATCCTATATATTATGCAAGCAGGATTTTAAATGAGGCACAAGTCAACTACACAACTACTGAAAAGGAGTTGTTAGCTGTCGTGTTTGCCTTTGAGAAATTCCGGCCGTATTTGGTTAAATCCAAAGTCACGGTGTTCACGGATCATGCAGCAATAAGGTATTTAATGTCAAAGAAAGATGCAAAGCCTAGACTAATTCGTTGGGTTTTATTATTGCAGGAGTTCGACTTGGAGATAAAGGATAAGAAGGGATCAGAGAATGTTATTGCAGATCATTTGTCTCGTCTTTATTCATCATCATCTTTGCTGGAGCAATCCGCCATTTCCGATTCTTTTCCAGATGAACAGCTTTTCGCTGTTCAGGTAAAGGTAGTCAGGGAAGTCCCTTGGTATGCTGATATTGCCAACTTTTTAGTGAAAGGAGTCACTCCTATTGACATGGATTGGAGGCAGAAGAAAAAGTTTAAGCATGATGCAAAATTTTTCTATTAGGATGAGCCATTTATGTATAAGCAATGCTCTGACGGTATTATTCGTAGGTGTGTTTCAGGTGATGAAGCAAAGGAAATCCTGGAGCAATGTCACTCTTCGCCGTATGGAGGCCATTTCAGCGGACAGAGGACAGCTATGAGGATTTTGCATTGCGGATTCTTCTAGCCTACCTTGTTTAAGGATGCCCATTGGTTCTACAAGCAATGTGATGCTTGCCAAAGAAGAGGAAACTTGGGGCCTAGAGATGAAATGCCTCTTACTTACATTTTAGAAGTTGAATTATTCGATGTATGGGGTATCGATTTTATGGGGCCATTTCCCCCTTCTAATGGCAATGTTTTTATCTTATTGGCAGTAGATTACGTGTCCAAGTGGGTAGAGGCCATTGCATGCCATCAGAGTGATGCCAAGACGGTTTCAAGGTTTCTCCAATCGCACATTTTTGCGCGGTTTGGGACACCTAGAGCTCTAATAAGTGATGAGGGTACACATTTTGTTAATAATATTTTAACTAAGCTTTTAGCTAAGTATGGAATCAAGCATAGGATAGCTACCCCCTATCACCCACAGGCTAATGGTCAAGCTGAAATAAGTAATAGGGAAATTAAATCAATTCTAGAAAAAGTAGTCCATCCATCTAGAAAGGATTGGTCTTTTAGGTTGGATGAGGCTCTTTGGGCTTATAGGACAGCCTATAAGACTCCTCTAGGTATGTCTCCCTATCGGTTAGTATATGGGAAAGCTTGTCATTTACCGTTAGAGCTGGAGCATAAAACGTTTTGGGCTTTGAAAAAGTTAAATTTTGATCTGAGTCGTGCAGGAGCAATGAGAATGCTGCAGCTTAACGAATTGGAAGAATTTCGCCAATTTTCTTATGAGAATGCGAAAATATATAAAGAAAAGACTAAGTTGTGGCATGACAAGAAAATTAAGCCTAAAGAGTTTGTCAAAGGTCAAAAAGTTTTGCTTTATAATTCTAAATTAAAATTGTTTCCTAGAAAACTAAAGTCCAAATGGTCAGGTCCGTTTGTGGTGATTGAGGTTTTCCCCCATGGAGCAGTGACTTTGCAAGACGAGAAGGATGGGAGAATGTTCAAAGTGAATGGACAGCGTGTCAAACATTATTGGGGAGAGGAGTTCCAGATGAAATATCCTTCCCTAAAGTTGGTTGATGATTGAGAGAGCAAGATGTTTGCGGGAGCATTTTACAAAGCAATATTTTGAGCTCCCAGTGTTTGTTTTAATTTAATTTTTCGCTGATTTATTTTTAATTTCGAGTATTCTAGATTTAGTTCGTTTAATGATTTATTTTCTGTTGTTATTCCGTAGAATTTATTTTAGATTTTATCTATGTTTATTTGAATTTTATTTTGATTTTGTTATTTTCAGTTGAATTATATGAAATTCGGGGTTATTAGATTTTAGTTTAGATTTGCATTTCAATTAGTGTAGATTTAATAAAGATTTTCCTCTAATTAATTCGGCTTTAAATAAATAAAAAAAAGGGGGGATTAGATTTGATTTGATCGGTTAAATTTAAACTTGAATTTAAAAGATTTGATTTTCCTGCTTTGAAATTCGAATTACATATCCAGGACTCTTCAGGTTCAGAAAGTTGTTGCGGCAAAATTAGGGCTGAAGCGAATCGTTCGAATAAGAAGGGGGTTTGTTGGAGTAATTAATTTTACCGTTCGATTTTGAATTTTCTATGGGCAGGTAGATTGCATGGATGCTGCCACGTGTCATGCAGGAATGATCCAACGGTCTGGCTATTTGACAACGCATAATTATTTACCATGGGCGTTTGAAATTCCAGATTTTACCGTTGGATGGTTTAATTTTACCGGTTGCATGTGATTTAAAGCGGTAATGTAATTAATGGAGCAAGATCTTTCTGTTAGGATTTCTTGAGCTGAAGCCTTATTTATTGGCAACCCACGGTACGTTTCTCTTACTTCATTCTTCTTGCTGCGATCTTTTGCTTTCTTTTTCGTTTTTCATTCTCTGTAAATCCCTTGAGTCTTCCATGGCGAAAACGAGAGCTAGAAAAGAGAGGGAGAATGAGGACGAAGAGGTACCTGTTACCCCTGTAGTACAGAAAGCGAAAACGAAAAAGAAGAAAACGCCAGAGGAGAAAGAAGCGAAAAGGAGGAGAAAGCAACAGAGGGCTGAGGAACAAGAAAAGGCAACAGAGGTTGCGACTGTTACTGCCACAGTAGAAGAAGAAAGCCCGAAACAACCAGAGGAAAATATAGAGGAAAATACCGAGCAGAGGGTCACGGATAAAGAGGAAGAACGAACAGAAGAGGTGCAAGAAGATCGGACCGAGGAAGTTCGAGAAGAACTTACAGAGGAAGTTCAAGAACAGCAGGCCGAGGATGTTCAAATGCAACAGGCAGAAGAGGTTCAGGTACCGGATAATGAGCCAGTGCAGGACGCTCAAGTAGAGGTGATTATTGATGTGGACTTTTCCTAACCGCAAGCGCACGGGTCAAGTAATAATATAGTGAAAGTAAATTCGAATGTCGTCCTCTGGATTGGATTTTTAAGCAAATCAAGTATTGTGAATTATCTTGCTCAATTTTATTTAGGGATTAAAAAGTGATGAATTAATGAAGATAAAACCAAATCAAAGCAAGTAAAAAGAATGGAAATTCAATTGGGAAAACTACTTAGGGAATTGATTTCGCCGATTTAATTTAGGATTGATTTAAAAGAATAAGTTATTATGCACAATGAAATTATGAGCCAAAGACCCTTTAATCACAACTACCTCTCCCGAGTATAATTGATTCTCATGCAAATTAACCGACTTGATATCCCTATCTAAGTTTATTAACATGCAAGGCAATGAGATCTTTTAACCAATTCTAAAGTTAATCTAAAACCGTCACGAATTAGAAAATAAACTTTATTCATGAAATCTTGAGTAAGTCTAAATCAAATCCCCTCTCCCGAGCTAGATTCGAGACTTAAATCATTCAACTAATGGCCAATTAATTGAAAGCATTAAATCAAGATTACAAACACAATAACATTGCACAACTTAAACCATAAATCAATCCATAAACTTAATCAACTACATCAATCCCTAAGCTACAAGTTTAGCTACTCATGAATGCAAATACAAGCTCAACTAAACTTATGAAAGCCATAAATCTAACTAAAGAAAGGAAAGGGAAAAGAAAACTCAATGTAGGCCGAATCCGACGTCCCCGTCACGATCCCCACGAACAATGGGTTGATTTCCAAATCTCCCTCTTTGTTTTCAGCCTCCAAGTGCTCTGTTCTGCCCTGTTTACGGCTCCCAAAGGTCCCAAATTGAACTCCTTTCAAAACCTAGCCGAAAATAAGCCTTTATTCTGTTTTTTCGTCGAAGCGTCGAGACGCTGTCAAGACAGCGTCTCGACGCTGCCTTCAAAACGCGCGATTCAGGAAAGGAAATTACACAGCGTCGAGACGCTAAGGTCGCAGCGTCGAGACGCTGTGACCTTTACGCGCCTATTCTGATATGGAATGCTAGCGTCGAGACGCCTAAGGGCTAGCGTCTCGACGCTAGTCACCTTTTGACCGAATTTTGACTTTTTTCCATTTTGATTCTTTTTCCTTCCTTTGCATCTTTTCGCATCCCGAGCACTCGATTAACTCCAATATTGCGCTACAGCTCCAATCAACCATTTCCTACAAAATAAACATTAAAGCACAATAAAATGGCCCAAAAATCATAAAAGACTAGCTAAATTAAATAAGTAAAGATAGCTAGCTATGCTCGCTATCAATTATGCCGGAGGTGCCAAAGCGTCGCCGCGTTAAGAGGAAAGTAGGTCGCGCTAGGGTTGTCCGAACTGATACTCCTTCGCCTCTGACCACGGATTCTGAAAGAGAGAAGGCAGAGAGAGTAGAGCGTGAAAAGAAGGAAGCTGAGGACAAGGCAAGAGAAGAAGAAGCGAAGAAAGCAGAAGAGGAGATTTTGCTCAAGCGAAGGGCGGAAAAAGGCAAAAGCGTGGCTGAAGCATCGGAAGAACCTGACGAGATTGAGGAGTCGAGATTTCCGTACAACCGCTTCGTCAATAACCTTGCTCGGGCAAAGTATGTTGAGATGCTGAGAAGGGATTTCCTGTTTGAATGAGGATTTGGTGATGATCTGCCGCGGTTCTTGAGGACTGGAATAGTGAACCTCGGCTGGAGTCAATTTTGTGCGAAGCCGGAGCCTGTTAATTCCAACATTGTTCGGGAGTTTTACGCAAATCTTGACGATCAGGAAGAATTTCAGGTTATAGTTCGAGGAATGCCAGTGGACTGGAGCCCAGAAGCCATTAATGATTTGTTCAATCTCCAGGATTTTCCGCATGCGGCCTTTAATGAGATGGTGGTCGCACCATCTAACGACCAATTAAATGCGGCTGTCCGAGAGGTTGGCATTGAGGGGGCCCAGTGGAGATTGTCGAAGACGGAAAAGCGCACATTTCAGGCTGCTTATTTGAAAAGCGAGGCCAATGCATGGATGGGTTTCATCAAGCTGCGCTTAATGCCGACAACTCACGACTCAACGGTATCTCGAGACCGAGTTTTGCTTGCCTTTGCTATTCTTCGTTCCATGAGTATTGATGTGGGTAAGATCATTTCTTCTGAGATTCTTGATTGCTGGAGGAAAAAGGTGGGGAAGCTGTTTTTCCCCAACACTATAACGATGCTATGCCGAAGGGCAGGGGTGCCAGAAGATGAGGATGATGTGCCGTTAATAGACAAGGGGATAATTGACACACCGAATCTGGCTAGGCTTCAAAGGACGCAGGAAGCACGCCAAGGAGGTTTGGTGTGCGGCATCCACCAAATGCAGGAGCAATTACAGCTGCATTCCAGTAGGATGGAATTTGTTGAAAGGCAATTGCAGACTTTCTGGAGCTATGTGAAAATGAGGGATGCCGCGTTGAGGGTAGCCTTACAGTCGAATTTTTCCAAGCCCTATCCGGCTTTACCCGTATTCCCTGACGACCTACTGAACCCCTGGATCCCACCCCCACCTGTTGAACGAGAGGAAGTTGATGAAGAGCAGGGTCAGGAAGATTGATGGATAAGATGATCTCCAGCGAGCATTTCTTTTGTTCCTATCTTTTTGTTTGCTCGCGCATGTTTGACCCTGTTTACTGTTCTGTTTGCTTGTTTCTTTTTGTTTTGAAAAAAAAAAGAAGAAGAAAAAGGAAAAATATATCTCTGCTTATGTAATTTCTTTTCATGTTTTTAATGAAATTTCCTAGATGTTTCTGTTCTATGAGCACTGAGTAACTCTGACTTAACTAATTTCTTCTGAATTTTTGAAGCTTGGATTGGCTAAGCTTAATTAGATCAAGGTATTCTGATCTCCAGAAACCTTTTGCTTGAGCATTTTCTCTGACCTGGTCGTTGCTGCGGCAAAGAAAATTCTGGAGGTAGTGCTGACTTATGTGATCCGCTTTAAGCTTAGGTCTAGTCCCGCGCTTAGTTTTAAAATTCAGATAGAAAAATTTAAGTTTGGGGGTGTCATTTAAAATTTTAATGATTCATTGGGGACAATGAATAATTCAAGTTTGGGGGACTTTTTGCTACTCCAATTATTTTGCTCGAGCATTCCTCTCCTTCATTAAATAATTTGTTAGGTTATTGAGTAACCGGGGATATTTGTGATACCCACAGTTTGTCTTCGCGTCAAAAGGTGACCTAGGAAATGTGAAAAATAATGAAAAAATTATTTGCTGAAAAAAGTGATTGTTGAAAATTTTGCTGAGAAATTTCATGGAGCAAAAGTTTTGAAGGATGAATGATGATCCATTAGTTTTTCTGTCTCCCAGGACTTAGGTGAGCTTCATCATAAAATGTTGCCATTCTGAGGGGCAAGAGATGGAAAAACTAAGGATTTTTGAGCTTTACAAAGAGTATTTAGCCTAGTGGGTGATGAGTTTGAGGCAAGGGTATACTGCACCATAAAGTGGGTTATCCCATGCTTAAGAGCTTATGACTGTAAGGCTGCTTTAAGTCTGAAAAACAAAAATATAAACCCCTTGAAAATGTGTTTTGATATGTCTGATAATAGAGCTAAGCTGTGGCAAGTTCTTAGAATTGAGTTAAAAGTGGTGATTATTTGTCCATGCCGGAGGAATTAATTTGCTGCAGCAGAGCTTGGTTTTGTAGAGTGCTCAGGTAAAGGTTGAAGGTAGTGTTGGATTGTCTGGTTTGATTAAGCTATTCTTTGTCTAATGTTTTGAATTCTTGAAGGGAAGGTTGGTTAGTATTGCTCGGGACGCGCAATAGTTCAAGTTTGGGGGTGTGATAACTGCCCAAAAGGTAGTTATTTAGGCCTCATTTCTATATTGATTTGTGTATCTTTTGTGCTTAATAGGGTTGGTTTTAGATGTATATTATATGTTTTAACCCATTTGGAAGAATGGAAGCTTTGGAAATCATTTTGTGCAGAATCTGTTGCTGGGCGACTTGAAGGAGCAAATTCTGTGCTGCAGCAAAACTGGGAGCAGAACTGCCACGTCACAGCTCGTTAGCCAACTTCATGAACCGACTTCTGTTGAATTATTTTCGGGATAAAGGAGCAAGGAGAGCCCTACATGTGTCCATGTTGACCTAATTCAAGCCTCCTACCACCTCTATAAAAGGAGATAGCAGCCCAAGTCAAAGGGGATTCCAATTTCCCTTGGAAGCCGAATAGTATAGAGAGATTGGAGACCACTAGAAGACCATCATCTGCAAGCTGATTAAGGATATTATTATTTTCTTTATTATCTTGAGATTATGGACATGCCTACTCAGATTGTAATTCGTGTTTCCATGCTTATTATGAACTAAGTAGCTTTAGGCGTTGGTTAAGGAATATGTAGTTGCCGTGCTTCATCTCTAATAATATTTATTGATTATTGCAACTTGGTTAATTGTTGTGCTTATTCTTATTTTATGCCCGCCTGGCCAGCCGGTATGAATACCTCTCTCTAGTTTCAGGGATGATTTAGAGAGTGTGTGGCGATTAATCACACTACGATCATTGTGTATTGGTGAACGCCAGTGACTGAGCTAGGGATAGCTAGTTGCCTAGTGCTTGATCGGTCGTACTTCATTGGGGTTGAAACACATTCCAAAAAATCCGGAGTTCCGGGAGGAATCCGCTAATAATACTGCGAGAGTTTGCATGATCAATAATATTGCTAGAGCATCTTTTAAAACAATTACTAAACCTAACCAGCGTCTGCCTCTAATATGTCTGCCTATTTGTTTACTTGTTGTTCTGTCATTTACTTTGCTTCAGCATAATTCTTATAAAACCCAATCATTTTTAGTATCTTGAAACCATTAAAAGATTTATACAAAATAGATAGAGTGGAAGCTAGTTCAGGCCTTGGATTGACAAATACTTATTACTTGCTGCAGACTGTGTATACTTGCACAGGAATTCTAGAGTCTTTTCAGATCATAATTTTACTCACTCTAGGAACCCAACAGTAGGTCTTGCTGAGGTCGACCATACCGAGATTGGCAACTATGTGATCTCAGTTATTTTGTTGTGGCTATTTGTATGCTTCAGTTATTTGGAGACATGAGATTCCACACATGGGAAAGAAACTTTTGCCATTTGATTAAAAAGGTAAACGTACAAAGTCGACTAACAGAAAGAGGAAATACGAAAAGTGCATAAGTTAAGTAGGCCAACAGAAAAGGCGAGTTAATTGTCCCCGTCCCCAAGCAAGACGTCCATGTCATCTCTACCTCCAAAAAATCCATCGGAGTTGGGGAATGCACTACGATTAGTCAGCATGGTGGAAATCTCCCCGCTAATCGTTGAGGGGTCAAAAGAAGGGTCATGTTTTCCGACCCGTTTGAGGGCCCATTTTGCACCATCATTCCATATCTGATTCTGCATCAGGATGTACTCATCAATCTTTTTGAACTCCTCAGCAAGGAAATTAGCATCAGCAAGATGAACTTCTACCTCCTCCAATCGAGCTTTTGTCTTGTTAAGCTCAGATCGGGCAGATTCTAGGTCTGCCTTGACCTCTTCTAGCAGGCGATTGGCGTAGTTAAGGCTTTTCTGAGCTTGAACGAGCTCACTACGTGAGATGCTGTTTCGCTGAAGCTCGTTTATCTTGTTCGTCAAATTGATAGAGGAGACAGTTATCCGTGTAAAAGCCTGCCGAAGGAAAATAAGAAAGTCAGGTAGGAGGAATGAAGAATGATGGTAATAAGCAAATAGGTGGAAAAGGAATTTCGTTTCTGGAAGGAGATGAAAATTAACCTCACGGAGCTGTTGTTGTGCACGCATGATGCCTTGAGAAGGGTCATCATATCCTAGCTCTTCCACCGGCCTCCAGGATTGCAGTCCTTGCCAATAAAGGAGGTCTTGCCTTAAGATTTCCACCTCATTCCCAACCCCGGAATAATCTTCAAAAAGGGCAAAAGCAGGATTCTTCCTCTCATGTGCAGGCTCTGGAGTGGGGGCTGGCCTGTTCCTTTGAGACCTACGAAGTCACGTGGTTGAGGCACGAACAGGGGAAAATGGGATATCAGACTCGTCATCCTCAGTTAGCACAGTGGTGTTGGCTCGGGAACTCCCTACCTCACTGCGGGAGCTCTTAGTCTTTTAGCGTTCATTAAAAACTGAACGGGGAGGCATGACTGAAAGGCGAAAAGAATAAAGGTCAGATCAATATACTGCGGGGAGGCCAAGGCCAACCACGTGGGGTTGGGGCCGACCATCTTTTCCTTTTGTAAAAAAGAAAAGAAAAGCATGACATACCTGGTCGAGGTCGAGCAATACAAACAGAAACTAAAATATCTTGATCCACAAGTTTAGGACCAAAACTTTGAGATATTTCAACTCGTTGTGTAAGCTTAGAAAATTCTTTGGCCTTGGAAGAGCGGCAAATGCTTCGAGGGACTACAAAAGGGAATGAAAAGTCAAGTTAGAGAAAATCTTCAAACCAAAGATGTAAGAAATTACTCACCATATTCCCCAAAATTTGTTGAAACCCCGTAAATGCAGTTTTCGCGATTGCGTTCTAACCAATTCCCGCTGACGAAAAACCACCCCTTTTTCCATTTTTTAACAGAAGTAGGGCGACTCATCAAAACACCTCTCTTAGCACTAATATAGTAGAAAAGATGACCCAAAATTGGCTTGCGATTGAGAGTATGTAAAGACAAAAAATCATCCACAATCAATGAAGAGTCCCGATAGCACCATGACCAAAGAACGAAACAGCCAATTAGATGGTTCCATCTGTTCGGGACAATTTGTGCGAGAGCTAGATCGGTAAGAGTTAAAAATTGCTAAAGAAATAGGGGGAGGGGAAGGCGAACGCCAAATCAATGCTGAAGATTCATCCCTTTCGCCTGAACCTAGAACCCTTAGTTGCACATCGTCTGGAAGGCCATACTCGTACCGCAGGCACTCAAGTTGAGCCTCGGCCATCGAGGATGACAAATCCGAAGAATGGGCGGAAGGCTCGAGGTCTCTGTCATCTGAAAGCGAAGGATCCTCATAGAAACTAGTGCTAAGGGACCCCTCGCCATAATAGAATTTGTCTACATCAGAAGATGTTACGAAGTCGTCGCTGGCCATTATATAGAGATAAAAGGAAAAACAAGCTCAGCAATTGAAAACTACCTTGAAGAAAGAAAGTGGAGGGAGCAAAGGGACAAGAGAGTAGAGAATGAGTTAATTGAAAGAAGGAATGGAAGTATTTATAGACAAGAAATGGAGGGAAATGATGAGAGTGCACTAGGACACTGCTCGAGTGCAAGTATACACTTTCAAGTAATAAAGTGGAAAGTATTCCAGATATCGTACCCAAGGGAGATGGTGACTAGCTGAAAAACACGAGATTCTGTAAAAACATGAACCTCCTATAAGTTTGCAACCACGGAGATGGTAACATGAAAAATAGTTGAATGAGGTTTTGATTGAGAACAAAAATAAAATAAGCAAGTAAATGAAAACGAATAAAAACTCTATGAAATAAATAGGGAAATTCAAATAACATCAACTTTAAGCATTAGATTGCGCCCACCTTTTGCGCCAGCAACGTACTCAGGCATCACGGTTGACTGAAGAAAACTATCTATGTTGCCCACATAGACATAGTGCAGATAACATCCCCCAGTTGCGCCCGCAATTGCCCCGACAACTAGATTGTGAGTTAAGTCTTACTTCTATTCAGCTCTGCTGTAGGTGCCTTTAGAAGACTAAGCCAACTAGACATCTATTTCTAGGGCTAGTTGAAACTTAGATACATAATGCTCACGACTCTTAAAACGCTAGTGGTTCTAGTCCTATTTTTAGGATGCAAGAAAACAAAATCCTATTTCTAGGATCTTTTCCACTATAGTTTTTGCGAACCCGCATATTCAACTCCAACCTTTCGGCCATCAGCTAAATACAAACTATGCTAACCTAAGTGGCCAGTTTAAGCTAACAATAAACTTTAAATTTCAGCAAAAACAAACAATGCTAAGAGGAAGCAAGGTTGCTTTTGCATAGGTGGGGCTTTCTTCTACTCAGGGCATCCACATATTTGAATCCTCGAGAAGAAGCTTAGCTCATGGATGAAAGTAAAGTGCAAAACATAAAAGAAAGAAAGCTCAAAATTGAAAAATAACTTGAATTCATATTAATTAAAAGAATTGAGTACAAGAATGATAAACTTACAACTGAAAAATAAAGAAAAACAAGAACAAACACTGTTGGAAAAATAAAAGACTAAAACAGAAAATACAAAAAGTAAAAATCAGACTATGGATTTTCCTTTCTCTATCTAGCTTGCTCTTGTCCTCTTTCAAGGGGAGACAAACCTTTCTCTTCTACTTCTTTCAAATGGAAGAGCCAACAACGGCTGGAAAATCCAGAACTCGGAGTGGTTACAAGATGAGAGAAAAGAAAAACATAAAATCTATCCTAAGAACGAAATTCCAAGCGCTCCTCGCTTCTTGCACCTTGGTCGCCTTTTATAGACCTTGGGAGGTAGGGTTCGCTGCCGAGATCAGTGTGAGAAAGCCTTAGAAGGTGAAAATCCACGATCCTTGGAGATTTGATACGAGATTTGGGATTTTCGGATGATTCTGTGAAGGTCCCGCGAATCTCGAAATTCTGTCGGAAAGCCCAGTTGCGGCCGCAAAGTTGGGCGCAAATCTTCAATGCACTGCCTTGACAGTTTGCGGGTGCAATTCAAACACAAATTCAAAATCAGTTTGCAGACGCAATTCTGTCTTCAGCTGGGGTTACTTTCCTCATCAGTTTGCAGGTGCAATTCAAACGCAAATTCCACATTCTCAAGACCAAATGTGGGCGCAAATCTGCAACTTCTACTCTTTGCTCTGCTAACATTTATCTCCAATTGTGGGCATATTTCCACCACAAATTGTCCTCTACACAAAAACATTAACTTGGATAAATTCTTACAAAAGTAATCTCTTTTTGGGCATTTTAAGCATAAATTTTATATTTCTAAGATTTTCCACATGATTCTAAGACTTTTGCCAAATTGACTCAAAAAGATAAGATTTTAATCACAAAGTCTTTGCTTTCTAAACAATAACCTAGGTTTTTAAGGCTAAATAACGCACATAAATGAGTGTTATCAGGAAATTAGGAGGAGTTTGAATTTGAATTTAAAAAAAAAAAAAGAAAATAGTTGCTCGGCCTTGGCACACCTGCTGCAGGCGCAGCAGGCGCGCAGCTGTGCCAGGCGTTCATGCCTGGCACACCAAGCCGAGGCAGACATGCCTCGGCCAGACCGCTCCTTTTGGCTTTTTCTGCTTTGTCTTTTTCCTCCAACCAGATTCATATTATGTACTGACCCCTCTAGTTCCATTCCCACTGAGATTTAACCCAATGTTTATATGAAGGTTGTGGAAGATAACCACCAATAAAAAAAAAGGAGGAATGAATGAAATGTAGAAAATTATTGATCCCAAATCAAGCTAAGAATTGAAGGAGGCGACCGCATACTCTCCAATTGGAAAACAAAGCCGTCTTTAGTTGGTGTGATTAGCATCACTAAGAATTCCAATTAGAGATTGAGGGCTTAATGTTATGAGTAACTTTAGACCCTTCCGAGATTCAAGAAACTGATGAGGACAGCAAAACACCAACCCAAATACAAAACCAGGAGGCGGACCCCGAAGGAAAGGTAGCCCAAAGAAGTTGGGCCAAGTTTGGCCCAACTCCCATGGACCATGCTCGGCCTCGGCCAACTTGAGTGGGTCGAGTTTTCCTCCCTCTACACGGTTTCTAAAGCCCTCGGGCTGTCTCGGTTCGACCTGGTTGAGTTGGAACCCGTTTCCGGCTGCCTAGAGACCCTAAAACAGGAAAAGGTATATAAACCCTTCCGGAACCTCGAAAAGGGGGATCAAAAACCTAATTTTTTGGCACCCTTCTTCTTCTTCTTGCTCTTTACTTATTGACTTCCATTTGAATCCTTGTTGACTTAAGCATCGGAGTCGGTGTGGCAAGCACCACGCAGGTGTGCAGTGTTTGTTGGTTTTGCAGGTCAAGTCTTCCCCAGAATCTACAAATTCATTGTTGTTGTCACGTGAAGGTCAGGTGAGTTCTCCTGCCCAAATTTTGGCATCAACATGTTGCATCCTATTTCTGTAACTTCCTCAGTGTATACAATACATGTTCAATACATGAAAAACAAAGTACATAGAGAGTGAAAGTAGAGTTAATTGAAGAGAGAATCTAAGAGTGAGGTGGAGAGATGGTATCTTGTACATACTTTCACATAAAACAACTCCAAAAGAAGTCTCACATGAATTATGAGAAAGTCTTATGGTTTCAGTTTTGTTTATTATCCTAATAAATTTCTACCATGACTTCAATTATTCTAGATTGAGTTTAGATGAAAATGAAAAAAAAAATAAAAAGTGAAGAACATGAACAATTAATTTTGTTCTTCATATGGGCTAAGAGCTCACAATAAAAAATTCATAAGAACATTGTGAAGTATTTACTCTTCCATTTTTTTAAGATAATGTATATCAAAAGAAAAGGCTATTGAGACAATAAATATTCATACAACAAATGAAGTAATAGTGGTTGCTATAATTATCTCTACTTAAAATTGAAACTAGTTTACAGTGCAAGTTAACCAAATCAACTCATTAATAGCACAGACTAAATAAGTTTTGTAATGTGTGTTTACTATAGATACTTTGTTGATCTTGTTATCTTAATGATGTAGGAATCAGATGAGGTGGAAGGGAGAGGCATTGTGGCTTGGGTTAGCTGATTGGGCTGGTGGTTACTTGACGGCGTTCCGGCAAGCGAATTGTAAGCGGTTGGAGGTGGGTTCGGGGAGGTCGAGTCGGGAGGAGGTTGGATGGAAGGCGTCGGTGGGAAATTGGTACAAGATTAATGTGGATGCAGCGTGTCGGTTGGGGGAGAGATGGGCAGGGACAGGAATGGTGGTCCGAAGCAGTATGGGTCTAGTGATGGCAGCGGCGACTAGACTGCACAAGCATGTCGATTGTGTGGATATGGCAAAGGCCTTAGCGGTGACGGATGGCCTGAAACTAGTAGTGGAGATGGGGTTTTGGCTGGTAATCGTGGAGACGGATCCATTGAGGGCTTTCCAGATTACTGTTCGGGAGAGGGAGGATTTGTCGGATGTGGGTGTGGTGATTTCTGAGGCTTTGCGGTGGTTGCCGGAAAATGGGTTGACGACGTTAAGCTTCACCTTAAGGGAAGGGAACCGAGTGGGGCATAGGCTTGCGAGCTGGGCGTGTGCTAATTAGTGTGAGGAGGTGTGGATTGAAACTGTACCTTTCTGTGTGGAGGATTTGATTTCCTCTAATATGGGTGTTCTTGTTTCTGCAAGTTAATGGAATTCTATCATTTTTCCTTCAAAAAAAAAAATTCCAAAAATCAAATTTCAGATTCAAGACCGTCTTAGTCTAAGTAGGTCTTGACCTGAAATTTCAAAGAATATTATTGTTTATGGGTTTTTCCAAACACATCATGTCCTTACTAAAAGTAGTGGTGGCTATATTTTTCACTTATCGTGAATTTTATTAGATTTTCTCAACTGAGTTTCTTCATTTGTTCAAGAATTTGTTAGAGTTTAAAACAATCACCGAAGGTTCCAAACTCGTCCAATAATAACCTCTTTTTAAAAAATTAATAAAGTCCCAGCCTCCTATGTACTACTACATTTGTCAGAAATCCATTGAAAGTCCAAAAAGACTCCTCCAAATGAACTCAAAATCAATCGAACATTTCACATTGTAGAAAAATCGTAAATCAGAAACCAACCCATAAAAGAATCACAAGAACAATGAAATTAAAACAATCCAGGAGTTCTAATGGTGAATACCTTAGCAAAGAAATGGAAAACTTGAGAACGATGCCAGTAAATAAGTCGTTGGCAAGTGGCAGTTGGACTAGGTGCAAAGAAGAAGTAGCGACAATTAGGTATTGGGTGCGAATGGTGATGACTGGGGAAAGAGGGCGGTGACTAATGCGAGTGGTGGATTCTTGTTCACTTGAAAATGTCGCAACAAAAATGGTCTGAGAGAGTTGCCACAGACGAGTGGGAGAGATGAGAAGGAAAGATGATTACATTCTCTATTCAAGACCCAATGCCGAGAGTTCTAAGTATACATGATTATCGCATTAAGCATAAAACTCAGTAATCCCACACAAAATATAGAAAACAAGAGGCAAAAACAAGGGAAAAGACTAGAACAGATGCCAAAATCCTTGCTTGCGCCTTGATCTGTCACGATCCGAGCCTCGATTTGACCTTCCAACAATGCTTCGAATCGATTCTCACGCTTCCTAATCTTTATACCTTCAATTTAGGAGCCCTCAATCACAAAATTGCCTCCCAAAACTAGAGAAAGTGTTGCTTTTTATCGTTGTACAGAAGCCGCAACATCGAGACGCTCTAGACAGCGTCTCGACGCTTCGGATGGAGGGTTACTTGGCACACACATATAACAGCGTCGAGACGCTTGATGCTAGGGCCCTCGACTGGAAGTTGCAAACAAGCGATTCAACGCTAATTTAAGCGCGTCAATGCTTATCCCTCGAGTCTTGGAGCTTCTTTTCCACTTCTATTACTTCTATTCTTTATTTAAACATCTCTTTTGGTCCCAAATGCTATAATTACACCTTGAATTCATGGTTTTTGCTCCTTGGAACTCAATTTCTACAATTTTAACAAATATGTTCAATTAAGAACACAATTAAGCATAATTCAAATCTAAATTAGAAGTAAATAGATAACATTTTTCCATGCTATCAATTCTATGTATACACATCCATATATACATAGTATATGTATCCATATGTATATATAAGTATATACATACATATGTATATGCATACATATATACGTATACATAGATAACATATATGTATACATATTTTACATACATGTGCATATATATATTATAGTAGTTCGGTTATGTTTTATTTGGTTTTTTAAGATAGTGAATCAAGGACCGAATGGAAACTTCCAGTTTTCTATAATACTAAATCAAATAATCAAAATTTTCAAAACTAACAAGACCAAACTAGTTGGTTTGAACCGATTTTTGCACAGCCCTAGAAAGTAGGAAGCAGTAGTTTCTTTTCCAAAAAAAAAAAAGTTAAATAAAAGGTTGTTTTAATTTTAATTTTTTATTTATTTATTGTTGTTTATTATTTTTTTTAAGATGGGCAACTAATTAGCTGCCTATCACCTCTATTTTTTGTTGTACCGATATTTTTTTCAACATTGAAAATGAGAGAAAAAACTTTTGAAGAGAAACCATCAAGAACTAAGAAACAAGCTAAGATGAATGCAACAAAAGTTTTTTATATTATCATAAAGGGGGATAAGTGTTATTGACAATAGTATTTATTTTATTTTTTTGTCAGTTTTAGTTTCTAACTTGACTTAATCACAGTAGACATACACATTTATTTATTTTATGAGTTTAGGTAGGCAATGTGTATAAATTTACAAGATGTTAAAATGTCGAACCTAGATAACTCAGTTTTGTGTTATTTGTCAAAATTAATTATAGGGAAAAATACACTTTTAGTCCTTGAGGTTTGAGTTAGGTTTCATTTTGGTCCCTGAGTTTTCAAACTCAACAATTTAGTCCCTGAGGTTTGAGATAAGGAGCAATTTGGTCACTGCCATCCATTTTACCGTTAAATTTAACTGGTTGCTGATGTGGCACTATAATTTTAATTAAAAAATTAATTTTTAAAATTTAAAAATAAAAATATATTAAAATAATAAAAAAAATTATTATTTTAAATTTATTTTATTTCTTTTTATTCTTCCACCTTCCACCTCCTTCTTCCTCATCCTCCTCCTTCAACTTCTTCTTCTTCTTTAATCTTCCATCCATGGTCGGCGGCGGTGACATTTTTTTTCTTTTTTTTTCTCTTCTCTTCTCCCTCTCTTTTCCCATCTTCTCCAGTTTTTTTTTTAAATAAATAAAACAAGGAGGGAGGGAGGGAGCTCCCTCCTCGGTTTATGCCAAAAAAAAAGGGAGGGAGGGATTGTTGTCTGTTGATTCTTCCTCATCTTCCTCATCAAGGATGTAGCTTGGTTTTTGACATTAGTGAAGGATCAAAGTACAAAACACCCTTTGGTTGCTCATGTTGATATGTTTTTGGAAGGGTCATCTAGTGTTATTGTTGGATATGAGAAATTGTTGTCTGTTGATTCTTCCTCATCTTGTTCTATCACTGATGTTGATTTTCAAGTTACTACTGATGTGCATTTTGATGGTGATTTAAAGGAGAAATATGTTTTTTGAAGTAAGGAAGTTTATTCAAAGTGTTTTTACTTTATGACTGTGAATAAAAATTTTGAATTTAAGACTTTAAGATCAAATTTGAAATCAATTGAGTTTCAATGTGTTCAAGATGGTTGTCAATGGTATGTTAGGACATCTCGTTATAAGGAGAGTGAATTGTGGATGCTAAGGAAGTATGTATCTAATCATGATTGTTACCATACTCGTCTTAAACCGCTTCTAAGAGTGAAGACTGTCCCCACAAACCAACACGGGGTCCTTTTAGCATGCTTTGTCCTCACTCACATGCTTCCTAGGAAAATTCCATACTCGTCTTAAACCGCTTCTAAGAGTGAAGACTGTCCCCACAAACCAACACGGGGTCCTTTTAGCATGCTTTGTCCTCACTCACATGCTTCCTAGGAAAATTCCCAGGAGGTCACCCAACATAGAACTTCTCCAAGCCAAGCACGCTTAACTTCAAAGTTCCTATGATTGAGCCACCGAAAAGGAAGGTGCACCTTGTTGGTATAGGTAGTATCTATCAATTCTTTTAAGCTTATCTTGACCATACTTTCATGTCCTTAGGATCCCTCTCATTCGGATGTGATCTCGGTTCATTCATGTACCCCTCCTAACTTCGGGCGTCACATGCCCACCAGCTTCCGCCTTGGTTCGTCCCCGAACCACATCCTACTAGGAGAGGTTCCGCTCTGATACCATCTGTAACGCCCCAAGCCCAGGATTCGGAATCCGGATTCGACACCTGACGGCCCCGGCATTCCCCTGCGACCTGGCCATGTTACCATACTCGTCTTAAACCGCTTCTAAGAGTGAATTGAATTCCCTCCAATTCCAATTTAATTCCAACACCATAGAAATTCGAAAATTTCGTTAAATTATGGGTGTTACAATCTTCCCCCCTTAAGAACTTTCGTCCTCGAAAGTTGTTGGTTCTGGAAGAGCTCTAGATACTTGATTTTCATCTCCTTTAAATACAATTGTGCCCACTTACTTGCAAAGTAAGCATGCATAACTAAAAGGAATGTGCCGACTTGACAAGCGTAATGCCCTAAGTTCTAAACCCAACTTAGCGACATTACTTAAACTTCTATCTTAATATTAACCGAATGCTCCGAAAAATTCGACAACATAACGACATAAAGATGGTTAACCCAAAAATTTCCTTAACCTGATAAACAAGAGAAACACACTTCTATATGCAAAATCATCCAACTGCTACTAACAATGCCTCAGATCAACAAACAAGCTCCAACATACACAAGCAAAGTGAGTTAGATCTCGCACCAATCATGAGCTAAAGCTAAACAAAAGAAGAAAAATAACATCCAACCAAACTTGCTTACAAGATCAATACTCTAATACTTCACTAATAAAACCTCTAAGTTTTACTTCATTTGTTCTCTGACAATTATTGAAAATAATCAACTTCATTTAAAAGCTTCTTCCCTCTAGCTCCTGGTAAATTTAAGGCAAAAGCTTCTCCGAGCACTCTTTCACTACTTTGCTTGTTCTTGCCTAATCTTTTGCTTTTGAGAGGAACTTCTCGTACTAAAGTTAAATTTCATAACCAAAGCCGCATACAATTCCTTACAACCAAAATACACACCAAGGTTCTCAACTCCCAGTAGTCACAGACTCACAAAATTTCTTCAACAATCCTAAAGACTTTTGAATATTAGCCAAATCTATAAGGATCAAGTTATACACATGTACTTGGAGTCTCAATTATCGATTGCTCTTGCCTTGTAAAGATAGCAAGGCTTTTCAGGAACACAACTTACTTTCTCTCTAAGTCTCTCCCAAACTGGGCCTGTTTAATAATCTAGCCGAAAATAAAAAGGCATGGGTAGAAACACATCTCAAGAGAAATATTTACATAAACATATAATCGTCTAAAACATAGTCTTTTAATTTACAAGGGCATATCTGGCGATGATGAGAATCTTGTTATTTAGCCATGAGGACACATAAGCTTACGATGTAAGCAGTCTACAGAACCATTAACTGGGCTCTGATACCAACAGTAACGACCCGACTTCTTAATAAGCCTTTAAGGGACCGTTACGACAATGCATGCTTTGGAGGCCTCTTTAAATAAAATAATCTTAATCACTGATTTAAACAAAAACTTTACAACAAAACTTTTATTCGGGATCCCTAGATTTTAAAAGTTCAGATCATTTTAAAAATATAAATGTACATGGCCTCTAGAAAATTTCTCAAACAAATTTATAAATCAATAAAGTAAAACAGAGTTCTTAAAGCGGAAGAAAAATATGAAACTCAGTCCTCTCATGGCTGTCTATCGGATTCTCATCAATCGCCTTCCATCTGCCCTTGCCTTTACCTGAAAAAAATATTTTTGAAAAGAATGAGTATTTTAAATACTCAGTAAGTGACCCTACTATTGAGGTTGGGTCACGCTTTAAAAACATTTTTAAAATCAACAATAAATATAATTTTGGTGGCTCTAACTTTATTTTAAACTTAGGATATACATCAATTTCATGCATATCCTAGACACATCAATTTCATGTGTATTTCTAATGAGAGAGTATATACATCACTTTCATGCATATTCTAGACACATCAATTTCATATGTCTCCTACGGAGGCCGTCAATTTCACGAAACCTCGAGGTCGTCAATTTCACAAACCTCGACTTAGGTACATCAATTTCATGTCCCTAAGCCCTGTGTAGGCATCTCCGAGCGTACATCAATTTCATGTACACTAATTTAAACTTATTCCTTTAATGCAATTTAAAAGAGACCACCAGCTCAACTATTTTACACGTTAACAAATGCAAGCGATGATAATGAATTTCATGCTTTCAATAATTTTCATAAACGCATACTTAAATAAAAGATAATAAACTTTCATACAATTCTCATGCTTTTATTAAATAAAATAAATTGCAAGGATAACACATAAACACGAGAATTTTAGAAAATCAAACACGCGCACCCAATTAAAAGGTTCAATAGTAAGCTCACTTACCTCGGCTTAAATGTTCTGTACAGAACTAAATTAATTCTTTTAACTCCAAGGTCCTTAACCACATAAAACAGAATCTCGCATGCTGTTCGGGTCTCAAATCCACTTTAATCCTCCAATTGAATCACCACACGCTAACGACCTCGAAACCACAAGGCAAAATCAATGGGTATTTAATTAAACCTTAAAATCCATCCTAATAAACTTGAATCTCAATTACCCACTCAAGATTTTGTCGGAATGGAACTAAACGATGGATGGGTATTAAACTAAAAACTAAAATTAAGCAAAACTACCTTCAATCTAACTTACCCAATGCCGAAATCGCTCAAAATCCCACTTAAACATCACCTACAGCTGCTGGTCGGGTAACAAAGTCAGTCCAATTTCGTTAGTTCGACTCCAACAACTTGGAAAACCTTGAATCAAAGGCTAAACTTCAATGGGTATTCATGATTTAGAAATAAATAAGCCAAAAACCACTCTAAAACTCACTTACCCTCACAAAGCTTGCTGAAAATCAAAGACCCATGTTGAAAATGCCTAAAAACTGTCGCCTTCGCCGGAAAATAGCCACTGCCGCAACCACGCTACCCCCAACCGCCGCTGCACGCCGGAAAATCGCTGGAGAACCGCCACGAATCGCGACCCACCTGCACCTCACGGCCTTTTGCGCAAAAACGGACAGCAACGCCGCTGAAACACGTTCGCTACAGCTGAAGAAGGTCGTCGCCGCCTGTTCCGTCGACGTATCGCTGCTGCCGCCGCCGTGAAGGAGATTTCTTCGCCGCCCTTACCTGCTGGAGGCCGACACCGGAGAGAAAGAGAAGGAATCGAGAAGAGGGGGTTGCACAGCTGCGTTCGTGGAGAAGAGAAGGAAAGAAGATGGGGGTTTTGGGTGGCTTGGCTGATGGCTCACTCTTGGGCTTCGTGAGGCTTAAATAAAAGAAAGTGGCTTAGGGTTTACTTGGCCACAAGGACAACTTATTTACAATTTTGCCACTCCAGCCTTTATTTTAAAATTTCTCCAATTTTTTCCTATTTTTGAATTCCCTCCAATTCCAATTTAATTCCAACACCATAGAAATTCGAAAATTTCGTTAAATTATGGGTGTTACAAATAGTATCCAAACTTGTCATAGGCAAGCTTCTTCATCTTTGATTAGTGATTGTTTGAAAGAGGAATTTAGATTTAGTTGTTTGGATCAATCAACTCCGAAAGATATTGTGCATAAGATGCGTACAAAACTTGGAGTCAATGTTAGTTATTACAAAGCTTGGAGAACAAAAGAACAGATTATAAAGTCTTTGAAATGTGATGCAGCTGAATCGTATGGCTTGATTCCAAAGTTTTTTACAAAGTTAAAAGAGATGAATCCAATTTATTTTCTACCAATTTTTGCAGTTATTACTGGTAGATTCTATCAATGATATAAATTATTCTATAACTATATGATAGATGTCAATTTTTCAGGTACATACACATCATTCGAAACTGATGCAGATGGACATTTTAAGTACTGTTGTTGGTTCATCTATTGAGGGTTGGAAGTATTGTAGGCCTAATATATCTGTGGATGGCACATTCTTAAAGGGTAAATAAAAAATAGTTTTCATTAATGACCATTAAACAATGTCATAGATTGATGTCGGTGAAAAAAAGTCATAAATTACTGAAATTATGTAAATCTCCGCTTTTTTCCCTTAAAAACATGTCCCAATCTATTTATGACATTTTTTTTCCTTCCTTCCTTTTGTTTGCTTTGTTCTTTTAGTGTCATGGAAACTCAAATTTGTAGTAGTGATTGAACTACTAGATTGATTAAAACAAAACATACATACATACATATATATATATACACATCCATATATATATATATATGTATACATGGATATATATGATATTGTATAGAGATTTGACGCAGAACAATACAGTATACATATATATATACATGTGTATATGTATATGTGTATATTGTATAGAGATTTGACGCAAAACAATATCCATACATACACAGTATATGCATACACAAAGATATATACATAGTATATGTATCCATATGTATATATAAGTGTATACATACATATGTTTACATATATACTATACATAAATATACATGTATGTATACATATTTACATACATCTGCATGTATACACATGCATGTGTACACATATATTATAGCGGTTAAATTTTGTTTTATTTGGTTTTTTAAGATAGTGAATCGAGGACCGAATGAAAACTTCCAGTTTTCTATAATACTAAATAAAATAATCAAAATTTTCAAAACTAACCTAACCAAACTAGTTTATTTGAATCGATTTTTGCACAACCCTAGAAAGTAGGAAGCAATAGTTTCTTTTAAAAAATAAAAATAAATAAAAGGTGGTTTTTATTTTAATGTTTTATTTATTTTTTTTTTTGTTTATTTTTGTTTATTATTTTTTAAAGATGATAGCTAATTAGCCGCCTATCATCCCTATTTTTTGTTGTAGAGATATTTTTTTCAAGGGAAAAATACACTTTTAGTCCCTGAGGTTTGGGTTAGGTTTCATTTTGGTCTTTGAGTTTTCAAACTCAACAATTTAGTCCCTGAGGTTTGACATAAGGAGCAATTTGGTCCCTACCATCCATTTTGTCGTTAAATCTAACCAGCTGCTGACGTGACACTATTATTTTAATTAAAAAAATTAATTTTTAATTTTTTAAAATAAAAATATATTAAATAATAAAAATATTATTATTTTTAATTTATTTTATTTCTTTTTATTCTTCTCTCTCCCACTTTCTTCTTCTTCCTCCTCTTCCTTCTACAATCTCTTCTTCTTCAACAAGACCTTCCTTCCATGGCCCGCAGCAGGGTGACTTTTTTTTTTCTCTTCTCCTTCTCTCACTCTCTCTCCCTCTTCTTCTCTATCGCCAGCGGCTATTCCCCTGTTTAAAAAAAAAAAAGAGAATGGGGTTTCCCCTTCCAAACCAACTGGAACGAAGGGGAAATTGATTGGTTGGGCTGCCTGGTTCCATAGTAATCTCATAAAGTGACATTAATGTTAGCCTCAAAAATCATCAAATCAGAGTAAGCCAAGCAGCCCCAGTTGCCTATGTATATGTAAGCACAAATCCATCTCTCTCTAAAAGTAACCCAAATTTTAATAACAAGCAATTGAAAGCCAATAGATTCATGGGGTTTATCGAGGAGAACTGGAACCCAAAAACCGATTGAGGACCTGGATAATCTGAAACCCAAAAACCCCACAAAGATAATATCAAGGACAATGAAATACAGAACACAATAGAGGGCTAATAAGTCAAACAATCTACAAACGACGAAGACGACGAATAAAAGGAAGGGAATTCATTACTTTCATTGGCGTAATCGGGGATTTCACCGTTCTCCATTGGCTTCGGCTCCTTCAACGCCGATGAGAGGATTTTGTGAAAAAAAAATTGTTGATTCTCTCGTTTATAGGAAAAATTATTCGCCTTCTGCATATGAAAGGAATGGGTTAGCAGTTGGAGAAGTAACCCTCTGCTTGGAACCCCGAATTTGGAGCGTGTTTGGTTTGAATATTAAAAAAACATATATAGGATTTGAAGTACAATCTGAAATTGAAATATCGCTTTATCCCAAAAGAATCTCCGTCCCAAATAAGTCGGTTTTGGCAGGATGGTAGATTAAATTTGACCTCATTCCAAAATTTACCCTATTTACGAATTGTTTGAATCGAAGAAAGCAAAACGAACCAGGAAAAAAAATGATTCCTGCAAACTCAGATTTGGGCTCGTTCCAGATCTGGAACGAAGGGGTTTTTCCCTTCGTTGCAGTTGGTTTCGAAGGGAGAAACCTCATTCTCTCTTTTTTTTTTTTTAACAGAGGAATGGCCGCCGGTGATGGAGAAGAAGAGGGAGAGAGAGAGTGAGAGAAGGAGAATAGAGGGGAAAAAAAAAGTCGTGCGGCGAGCGGTGGTCGCCGGCCGTGGAGGGAAGGTCTTGTTGAAGAAGAAAAGATTGTAGAAGGAGGAGGAGGAAAAAGAAAAAGGTGGGAGAGAGAAGAATAAAAAGAAATAAAATAAATTAAAAATAATAATATTTTTATTATTTAATATATTTTTATTTTAAAAATTAAAAATTAACTTTTTAAATTAAAATAATAGTGCCACGTTAGCAGCTAGTTAGATTTAACGGCAAAATGGATGGCAGGGACCAAATTGCTCCTTATCTCAAACCTCAGGGACTAAATATTGTTGAGTTTGAAAACTCAGGGACCAAAATGAAACCTAACCCAAACCTCAGGGACCAAAAGTGTATTTTTTCCTTTTTTCAACATTGAAAATAGGAGAAAAAACTTTTAAAGAGAAACCGTCAAAAACTAAGAAACAAGCTAAGATGAATGTAGCAAAAGTTGTTTATATTACCATAAAGGAGGATAAGTGTTATCGACAACAGTATTTGTTTTTTTTTTTTTTTTTGTCAATTTTAGTTTCTAACTTGACTTAATCACATTAGACATACACATTTATTTATTTTATGAGTTTGGTATGCAATGTGTATAAATTTACAAGATGTTATAATGTTGAATCTAAACATTAATTCCGGTAGGAATGTAGTCGTTTAAGGTTCTCCAACAGAAATGCTTCACCTTCATTGGAATCTTCAATTTCCACACATTTTTCCGGACTTTACTCATGTTATTGTTGCTTGATTCGACACTGATTTTGTTCTTCATGAAAAGTTTGTAGCCGCATTTGACTGAATAATTCCCACATTTATCAAAGTGCCATACATATATGTCGTTCTTGTTGAGGTTTATAGGGATCCTTCTGATCATTTCAAAATCATCCTGCCTCACGCATTCCTTGAGTAGAACATAGTTCCAGCTTCCTGTGGACGTAATGAAATCTGCTACTTTACTATGAGCATAATCCTCATTGGTGCAGATCGGTTTGAAAGTTAGCTCCTTCGGAATCCAGGAGTCTTTCAAGAAAGAAATTTGCTCCATTACAAACACTGAAATGCACTCTTTGGTTTATTAACTCACGGCCCCAAAGGAGGCTTCTCCAAAGATGAGATGGATTCCTTCCCAACTCGGCTTGTAAAATATCTCCATCCTTGTAATATATGCTCTTTAGGAATTTAGCAACCAGAGAGTCAGAGTTTATTAGAAGTCTCCAAACATGTTTAGCTATTAAAGTTTGGTTAAATCCTTCCACGTCTTTGAAGTTTAAACCGCCAAGGCTCTTAGGGAAACAAATTTTCTTCCAAGTGCACCAATGCATCTTCTTCTTGTTCTTAGAGGAGTCTTGCGAATGTTCTAGTTATTTCTTCGTACAGGCGCTTCGGGAGTTTGAAAACACTCATCAAGTAAGAAGGAATTGCTTGCCCCACGCTCTTGATCAACACTTCTTTCCCTGCTGATGAGAAGAAAGATCTTTTCCATCCTCCCAGAGTCTTCCATAGCTTGTCCATGATAAAATTGAAGTCTTTTGTTTTGTTCCTTGTAAGAGCATTTCAAGTAATTCCCAAAATTTTCAACGCAGTTTACTCCCAACAAGCTGCTTAGATAGATGCCTCTGTCTCGGATGGTACCTTTGGAAAATAGGATAGCAGATTTTGAGATGTTGATGCTCTCACCCGAAGCAGCTTCATAGAGTTTTAGTAAGCCTTTTAGATTGATCAGCTCCTGCTCTTCAGCTTTGCAAAAAACTAGGCTAGGGGTGAGCAACGGTCGGTCGGGGTCGATTTTTTGCGAAAACCGACGCCGAAAACCGACCATTCGGTTTTGGTCGGTCGGTGGTCATCGGTTTTTTATGGGTTCGAGACGTCGACCGACCGACTACACCCACGATCGGTCGGATTTGGTCGGTTTTGTGACTCCAACGAACTCAAGAACGAAAAAAATTGTGGTTTTGTGACTCCGGTGAATGAGAGAACGAAAAAAAAGAAAAATAAAACGGAGAAGAAAGGATAAAGAAATTCCCGGCGAACTGCAAAGCAAAGGATCGGAGAGAAAGAGAAGAGCATAGGAGAAAGAGAGAAAGGAGAAGAAGAACGGAGAAAAAAAAATCTTCGTGGCACTGACTGTGGGTTCCGATGAAGCAAAATCCGGCGACGAGATTCCGTTCCGACAAATAAATAATCCAGCAACTGGCAAGGCAAGGAACCTGATGAGAGAAAGAGTGAGAAGAGAGAAGTTGAAGAGAGAAGAAAGGAAGATGAAAAGTAATCGGAAGAAGGGAAGAAAGATTAAAATACAATAAAATAAAATAAAAAGTAATTTTGTAAATTTTAAAATAGGTAATGATTACCTATAGTAGGTAATCATTACCTACAAAGTCCTTTTACCTCCATCTCCCCATCACTCCATCAGACATCACGTCAGATTTCATTAATCAATTTTACTTTTTTTTTTTAAATGTAGGAGCAGATTCGGTCGAGGTGGTCGGTTTTCGCCATTTTAGGCGAGCCGACCGACCGACAGGTCTGATCGAGACTATCATAAAACTGACCCACCGACGTCGGTTTGGTCGATTTCGGTCGGTCGGCTCGGTTTTTCGGCTTATTATGCTCACCTCTAAAGTAGGTTGTCGTCTGCAAACAGCAAATGGGAGATGAATGGGCCCGCTTGTGAACAAGAAACTCCTGACAAGCTACCATTGGTGTTAACGATAGAAATAAGATGAGAAAGCCCTTCTGCTACTAGTAGGAAGAGATATGGAGATATTGGATCTCCTTGTCGGAGGCCACGGCTAGAGGGAAAAACTCCTTTAGGCTCACCATTAATTAGAACCGAAAATCTAACAGATGAAATACATTTCATAATCAAAGCAATCCATCTATTGTCAAAGCCCAGTTTTGTCATAATTTTCTCTAAATATTTCCATTCAACTCAATCAAAAGCTTTGCTTATATCAATTTTTAAAGCTGCTAGGTTTTTAATTGTTGCTCTATTATTTTTTATAGCATGAAGGCATTCATGACCTATCAATATGTTGTCGGATATCAATCTACCTTGCATAAATGCTGATTGGGAGGGGGAAATAATGTCTTTTTGGATCCCTTTCAATCGGTTGGCTAAAGTCTTTGTGATTATTTTGTATTTTTCATTGCATAGGCTTATAGGACGAAAGTCACTGACATTTTTAGGATTGTTAGTTTTTGGGATCAAGACAATATTAGTGTTGTTCCAGTCCTCTAAGGATCCTCCATTATTGAGAATATCCAGACATTCATCTATGGTCTTGTTCCCACTATGTTCCAATATTTTTGGTAAAAAATTGCAGGGAAACCGTCGGGTCCGGGTGCTTTGGTGGGGAACATCTAGTTAACTGTTGATTCTATTTTTGTTTTTGAAAAAGGGACAAACAGCTTCCTATTCATTCTGTTGGTGACTCTCGACTGTAAGTTTTCTAGGGCTTTATTAATGTCTTCTTCCATGGGCAAAGATGAGGTAAAGATGTTTTTAAAGTATGAGATAAAAGTTTCCTCAATGGTATCGGGATCCTCTGTCCAGAGGCCATTGCATTCATTTATCCCTAGAATTTTGTTCGTTTTCCTACGGATAGAAGTTTTTTTATGGAACCAACTAGTGTTTTTATCACCCCATTTAAGCCAATCCTCTCTAGACCTTTGTTTCTAATAGATTTCCTTCTATTCTAGAAGTTTATTTAATTCAAACTCTAGGTTGTGAATAGCCTCATAGTTTATTATAGGGAAATTATCATAAGCTTCTTTGGGAGCATTTTTTGCAGGTTTTGATTCTGTTTTTAAAGTTGAGTTAACTTCTCTTCCCCATTTTCCTAAGGCATCAGAGCAGGATAGTAGATTATTATTTAAAGAGCTAGGTCTTGAATTGTCCCAAATCCCATTAGTTTCAATCAAATTAGTACATTCCTCATATTTAGTCCAGAATTCTTCGAATTTGAAAGACTTTTTGTACCTCCTTTTATTCCTGTATTGAGAGGAGCTTAGGAAGATCTCAATTGGGCGGTGGTCAGAACCTGCAAAAGAAAAGAGATTGTCAAAAGATGCATTGCAAAGGAATCTATCTAGTCTTTCCCAAATGTGCATCCCTCTTCTATTGCCCTACCAAGTGAATTTATCCCCAATGAATTGAATGTCTCTCAGGGAGCAGTCATCCAACGCCTGTCTGAAGTTCTCCAGTAGATTTCTGCATCTTCTTGGTCCTCCTTTTTTCTCGTCATCATTTAAGATTTCATTGAAATCTCCACCTAGAATCCATGGATCATTCCCTTTGTTTTGAAGCAGTCTCATGAGATCCCTAGTCATTTTCTTTAGATTTGTTTAAGCAAAACCATAAATTCCAGTGAATCTCCATTCTTTTCCTTTCCATTTAACCGTGGAGTCTATGTGATTGTTTGAGAATGATCGAATATCTACCATGTCTTTATCTTTCCAAAGAAGACATAAGCCTCCTTTCAAGCCTATACTCTTCACTGTTAGACAACCCTCAAACTTGCAACTGATTTTTATACGGTTTGTTACTTCTTCACCACCCTTTGTCTCAGAGATAAACATAACTTGTGGGTTCCTTTCTTTGATGAGGTTGCAGGTTGCACGGAATGCTCTCGGGTTCCCCAGACCCCGAGCATTCCAACTTAGGATTTTCATAATCCTCGGTAGGGCTGGTCCACAGCCTCTGCCAAAAAAGATGTGCCCTCATTTAACTCCATCATCTCAAATTCCTCCATTCTTGCTTCCTTATCAGTGCCTTCTGGTGTTTCCTAGTTTTTCCTCTTCCTAGAACTCGTCGAATTTGTTTCAGTGTCTTTGATGTGGGTCAGTCTTGCTTTTCTTTTCCAAGCTGATTTTTTCTTTGGTGGTGCCATAAAACTTCCTGAGTATTCCTCTGACATTGATTCTCCAGGACTATTATCCTTTGCTTGATTTTCTTCATATTGGCTCATACAGAAGGCTAGCTTCATGATGTTTGGTTATGGGGAGTTTGTATTTACTTCCTCAGTCTGCTTTTCTTTGCCTTTTGAAGAAAGCTCAGGTAAGTTAAGGTCTTCCATGATTCCACTGTTTCCTCCGTGATTTATGACTGTGTGGTTTGCTTTATCTGTGATATCTTGATCTTTGCTCTGGTTCTCTTCATTGGTGGTTGGTTGATTATTATCAGTGTCATTAGTATTCATGTTGCCCCTAGGGGGGATTCTTTCCTCTTCATTGATCTTGAGAAACCTTGGAATTTTAGTCAGGTCCCAAATTCAAGGTTACTCATATCTGCTATTGTCTCTTCTTTATTTTTCGCACATTCTTTGGCAAGATGTCCTAAGCACCCGCAGTTGAAGTAAAAATCCGACAATCTTTCGTATCTTATAGTTATCCAACATTCACCTTCTATCCCTTCAGGTCTCAACATGAATCCTCTTCGCAATGGTTTGGAAATATCCAGTTTTCCAGTAAAGGTCTTCTTTGTCTTAGTCTATTTCAAGAAATTTGCCTATTTTGTTTCCTATCTCCTTTGCCACACTTTTTTTTCGGAAACCAATTGGGAGGTTTATGAGTCTTAGCCAAAATGCAGATTTGTTGAATTTTAATTCTGAAATCCTCTGGCTTGTGATAGGTTCTTCGAAGACTATTAGATTTTTGTCGAAGATCCACGGGCCATTGTTTAGCACCCACTCCCTGTCCAATTGGCACTGGAATTTAAATGCGAAGATGTTCTTTCCTGCCACCTCTATATCGAACTTATGTCTCGTCTTCCAGGCCCCATTCATCGCGTTCTTGATTGAAACATGAGAGATGATGCGATTTGATAATAATTTCCCAACTATGTTGTGGTTCAATTGATCTTTGATGTCTTCCACGAGTTTGGTGTCGATTGTAATGAAGGTGTCGTTTTCATTCTCCTTCAAGCTAAATTTCTTCCACTCGTTTATCAGGTCTTCAGTATCCATCTCGTTGTTCTTTCAGTATCTTCTTAGTCGGACATTCAGCAACAAGGCTGATCATACCCCAGATTTTCAGGGGAGGTTTCTTGGAGAATTCTTAACTGTCGAATTCCCAAACATTCTCACCCATCGCCTTACATAAAACTTTTACAAATCATAAATTTTTCGGATCATGTTGTATGATTGTTGATAAACATGCACGTTCTTCTCGTATTTAAAATTATTTATAAAAATTTTACCATTTAAAACTATGTTTTTAGTTTCATGTTTTTAAACATGTTGCTCATTTATTAAGTTATTTTAATTGACAATTATAATAGTTAAAAATATAAAAAGTATTACAATAGGGTCTACTTAATTAGCCAGGCCCGACTGGCCGGTCCAGGTAAGGAAAACGGGTAACTACACATATAACCTTTATTACACACCTATTTATCAATAGTGTCTTTAAGAACCATTTTTTACAAACATGTCCATCGATTTTCAACCTTCCTAAGCCCATTTACGTGATTGCCCTTGATGGAAAATAATTAAACATATAAATAATAAAATGAAAATAAAACAAAAAAGGAAATAAAATAAATTTGAAATCTCTTCCTCAAATCGTGCTCATCCTTTCCTTAAATCCTGCCCATTTATCGAATTTGCTACCACTTCCCAATTTTTCCATTTTTTCCTTTTCTCCAGAATTTGACAGCGAGGTGTTTGCCAAAAATTGTCGCCTTCTTAGGAATTCTTCTCCCTAGTTTTTTTTTTTTTTTTTTCATTTCACACGCTTTTGCAAGAACCATGTTGATTTCGACCTTCTTCGACGGTAGGATTTTGGTTCCGCCATTGCTGAATTCATCTGCAAGCAAAGCAGCTTCAAGCTCCAGTGGAAATTTGGTGATTTGAGTGCTCATCAAGGCCGAACAAGAAGGTTACTGCACATCACATGAAAACCAGGGTCGCAAAAATCTTAGCCGTGGGAGATTCAACGCAAGCCGATTGTGTATCCTCCTCTACCGTCGCTTCTAGAACCATTAAGCCTCTCATAGGGTTTAATGTGTATAATTTTTTTTTTCCATGGGGTTTAATATGTCCTCTCATCTGTACAGGTATTTTAACATGTAATTAGCATTATGTTCTTCTGTGAAATATGTAATTGGTGATAGATTAAATACCCTGATAAAAAATATATACTTCAGTTGATAATGTGTATAATTTTTCGTGGAGTTGGTAATGTTCTAGACATATAATAAATACTACCTTCTTTGGGATTTATACCCCTATTTGAGATATACATACATGATGTTTGGATGTATAAAAAAATACCATGTTTGAAATATACATAATGCGGTATATTATATAAATAAAACGTATGTGACTACAATGCCCCGACTGAATTTTAACATGTAATTGATGTTATATTAAATACCCCTCAATATATATACATATTATGTTTGAGATAGTTGTTTAAATACCCCTTGTTTGAATGTATAAAATTTTTTAGACAGAGAATAAATACCAGTACTTGTTTTAAATACCCATGTTTGAATGTATAAAAATTTTGAAACATAGAATAATTTGGGACATAGAATATATACTCGGTTGATAAGATGATTTTGGATATACATAACATGTTTGGGATGACTAATTAAATACCCTGTTTGAACATATATATATAATGGGTTAGAGGAGTCCATCCACCATAAAGATTAAGACATATATATATATATATATTGATTCCAGTAATTTTTTTCACATAAATCTCATACCTTCTATACTTTTTAGTGTATATTATTCATACCAGGTATGAATTCCATGTTGAATTGAAAAGAAATTCCGAATTGTATTAAACACATACATTATAAGGTTGTTATTGTTCATACCGGGTATGTATTCAGGTATATAAAGGGTATTAAACACATACATTATAAATTTGTAAATATATATATAACACATACAAACCGGTATGAAATTAGCCAAATCATAATTTTTTCGAATTCATACCCCTCCTTATAGAATATTGGGGTCCTATGCATGAAAAATAAGAAAATGAAGGAGAAAATGTTGTTGGACGATCTTCGGCAAATGAAAAATAAATGGGAGGAAAGAACAAAAAATGAATTGAAAAGAAATTGTAGGGCAAACGGTGTTATTGGAAAAAAAATTGTGTTATTCTTTGAGGAAGAAGACTACCCTCGAAAATGGTAAATAAAATGGAAAATTAAAAGATTTTGCTACAGAAAATGAATAAAATGAAAAGGAAAGTTTAATAAAAAAAAATATCTAAAATTAAATTGAAAATGAAAATTCCAAATAGGAATAGCCAATTGCAACAAATTAACGTGGAAGACGAACCTGCCATTCCTATTTTTAGGCAAAATAGTTGTAGAAGGAAAATATATTATTTGGCCTAAAGAAAAAAAAAATAAAGAAAATAATAATAATAATGATAACTAAAACTTAAAATGGAAAATCCATACAAAATTAGGGAGAAGAATCAAATATTAATTGCAAATTTGGTATTGGATCCGATTTTAGGATAAAAAAGTAAATTCAAAATATTTTTTTACTTTATTGTTTATATTTAGTTTAAAATATAATATTAAATTAAATTTGATTTCATTCATTAATGTGAGGGTATTTTGGTAAGAGAAATAAACTAATTAATGGATAAAAACCTACCAATAATAATTATATTAATTATGGACATTTTTGAAATTTGGTCATCAAAAGAACCCATCTGCTATAATTTCTGTAAGGAAAAAGGGTTAAAACTTTCGAATATAATTCATAGTTTATCTAATTTCATCATTTTTTAATTCTAGTGTGTGACAATTTGATCAGTATGTTATCTTTTAAAAACAATTGAAACAAAAAAATCCTCCATGTTAGAAGTTTAATAGTCATTCGGACTATATTCAATTCCTTTATTCCCCTTTCTTTTATAGTCCATGCATGACAGATATGAACCTACTGGTATATTTTATGGTAAATCTCATATCTTTCTAATATTAAATTAATAAGTATATTTAGTGTTATTTTATGAATCTTGTAATAAATCTCTACTTTGATTTTTTTAGGAAAAAAAAGTTATAGCTAATGTCATTTTTTGGATCACGTAGTCAATGGTTGATTTTGACCCTTTTTGGAATGAGAGAAAAAAAAAACTCTAGCTAGTGTCCTTTAAAAAAAACTCTAGCTAGTGTGATTCTTTAAATTTTGTAATAAAAATTTAAGATTTTGATTTTTTTTTAAAAGAGAAAAAAGATTATAGTGTCATTTTTTGGATCAAGTGGTAACATTATGAAGTACTGGATAATATTGTTCTCTAGAAGAAACTTACTTACAAAGCGTTGCGCCCTTGTGCAGGTAACTGTGGAGGACATGGAGGCATATAGGATGAAAAAGGTACATTATGATGATCCAATGAAGGATTTCCTTAATTAATTTAGAATATTCGTGTATTGTAAATATTAGTTGCAAGGATTCCTTCAACATCAAACAAACTAGTAATCTGAACTTTCAGAAATTTGATATTTGAATGTAATTTGTGATCTGAGGTTGTCCAACTAATGGTCTGATGTTTAATCCAAGCATAACACATTGAATAAGGCACCAATTACCATCCTACACGTTGATGGTTGGACCCTGTAATTGTTTAACTAAAAATGAAAAATTTAGGCCCTGTTTGATAGTTTTTGTTTGGAAAAAATACACTTTTGGTCCCTGAGGTTTGGGTTAGGTTTCATTTTGGTCTCTGAGTTTTCAAACTCAACATTTTAGCTCCTTTGGTTTGAATTTCGTTACATTCTTGGGCCCTCGGTCAATTTTTCCGTTAATCACTAACAGATTGCTGACGTGGCAATAGTTTTTTATTTAAAAAATCTATTTTAATTTTTTTTAAATAAAATAATATATTAAATACTTTTTTTATTAATTTTTCGTTTTTCTTTTTTCTTTTCTTTTTTCTTTTTCCATCTTCTTCCTCAATCTTCTTCTCCATCAAACCCTAATCTCAACACATTTGCAACCACCACAGTCGGCCACCATCAGTCGCCGCTGTCGTCAGATTTTTTTTTAATCTTTTTCTTCCTCTTCCTTTCTTCTTCTCTTTTCCCTTGTTTTCTTTTTATTCCTCTTCCTTTCTCTCTCTTTCCCTCCCTCTATTCTCCGGTCCTCGTCGTTCTTCCTCGTCGTGTGTACACTGCCTGTTCCACACGTCGTTCGTCCTTGCGTTGTGCGTCAGTCCGTTTCTGTTTTTCATTTTAAAAAAACTGAAGAACTGAAACGAAGGGGTTTTCCCCTTCGTTCCAACTCGATTCGAAGGGGGAAACCCCCTTCGTTATATATATATTTTTTTAATAGTGTCGTGAGTTGCCGGAGAAGAGAGGGACTACGAGGGCAAGTTGCGCCGTATGTGAGTTGGTGAGGAAGATATAAAGAAAGAAGAGGGGGACGGTGAGAGAGAAGACAAAGAAAGAAGAGTGGGACAGTGAGAGAAAGAGAGAGAAGGAGATGGTGAGGGAGAGAGAACGAAAGAACAAAAACAAAAACAAAAACAAATTCTGGCGATGGCGGCAGACGGCGGTGACCAACGGGCAACGGTGGCAGGCTGCGGCGACTGGGCAAGAAGAAAAAGAAGAAGAAGGGGGAGAGAGAAATGAAATAATAAAATAATAAATTTTTAATTAATTTAATATTATTTTTATTTTAAAAATTAAAAATATATTTTTTAAATAAAAAGTAAGTGTCACGTCAGCATTCCGTTAATTTCTAACGGAAAAAGGGATGGAGGGACTAAAATGAAACGAAATCCAAACCTCAGGGGCTAAATTGTCGAGTTTGAAAACTCAAGGACCAAAATGAAACCTAACCTAACCCAAACCTCAGGGACTAAAAGTGTATTTTCCCTTTTTGTTTTTGGAATTTGACTAGGAATCCAAATGTGTCCTTAACAAATATGAAATACATCGTAAGAAAATTGGGAGAAAACAAACATAATTTTCAAAAATAAAAAACTAAATAGGAAAATAAAAATATAACTCTTCAGGAGGATAACTTGGATAACTCTTTAGAAATTCAAATGCCAATAAGAACATGACTTGGCATAAAGTTTGTCTCCTGACCAAGAGGTCAGAGGTTCAATCCCTCGCCCCTACATGTTGTAAAAAAAAAATAATAATAATAAGCATTTATTTCTTAGGTGAAATATTATCTATATTTAATATAGCTTTCGAAAACTTTTTGGTAAATATTTCCAGTTTGTTGATATATTTTTATAGATAAATGTAGAATAGTTTTTTTTTTTATAGTTTTGTAATTAATATTGGGTTAAACTATAATTTTATTCCCTCAATTTTTAGGTTTATGTCTATTTCATCTCTAAACTTTTAATAATTCCCATTTTACCTTTAAACAGCTTTTTGTTTCCCTTACTTCCCTCAGCACCATTTCTTTTTTTTTTTTCTTTTTTCTTTATTTCTTCCCTCCCTCTGTTTTGTTGTTGAGGTATTGTTATGATTGTTTCTTCTTCTTTTTATTTATTTATTTTTTTTTTTTGATAATATGATATGTGTGGAGGGGGATTCGAACCATAAACATTGTGGTCATCAGTACAACTTTATGCCAATTGAGCTAAGCTCTTGTTGGCCTTCTTTTTAATTCAAGAATGCCAAGAATACAAAAATAGCAATTTTGGTGAGTGTTTGTATAGGTATATCAAAGTATATCACTGATATACTCCTATTAATCGTAGTCTATCACTAACTATCACTGATCGAAGTCTATCACGGACTATAATTGATAGATAATGAAATACAAAGAATACAAGAATAGCAATTTTATGGTGGTGGTCACGGAGCTTGTGTGCTAGGCTTTAAAAATTATATTGTTGATTAAGAGTCGCTTGTTCGTAATGGTTATTTTTGGATTTTATGTTCTAATTACCACAAGAGACTTAAATTTTTTGTTCAATTTATGATTGTAGTATAATAATTTTGGATGAGTTTCTAATTACCGAGATGATTGCAATGGAAAGTACTTTACTGATAGATTTCAATTAAAGTGATTTCTATCAGTAACAATCATTGGTAGACTTCAATTAATTGATAATTAACTGATTTCTATCAGGGATAAAAATTGATAGACTTCAATTAACTGATTTCAATCCTCGATAGAAAATGATAGATTTGAATTAAACTAATTTCTATTAGTGATACAAGTCAATAAACTTCAATTAAATTGATTTCTGATAGAAACTGATAAACTTCAATTAAATTGGTTTCTATCGGTGATGGAAACTAATAGTCTTGAATTGAATTGATTTCTATTAGTGATAGAAACTGATAACCTCGAATTAAACGGTTTTCTATCAGTGATTATCACTTATAGACTTAAATTAAACTGATGGATAGAAATTGATAGCCTTGAATTAAACTGTAATAGCCTTGAATTAAACTGTAATAGCCTTGAATTAAATTGTTTTCTATCAGTGGCTATCACTGATAGGCTAGAATTAAACACGATAAAAACTTATAGATTATGATTATCAGAGTCTATCAGTATTTATCACTGATAGACTCCGATTAATCGAAGTCTATCAGTGACTATCAATAATAAGGACTGATAGACTTTTGGAGATACTAAGGGTATTTTCGTAATTTAACGTATTTTTTGTTATTTCTGCAAATAATTTTATTTTTTTGCTATTTTTGCAATATTTTTGCCGGTTTTTGCTATCTGTGCAAAGCCCCCTATTTTTTATAAAAAAAATATTTTAAAAAATTTCAAAATAAAAATATATTACAATAATTAAATTATATTGTTTTTTTAATATTTTTATTTCCTCCCTTCTCCTCTTCTTCTTCATCATCATCAATCCAACCTTCTTGATTTTGGAAGATGCATATATCAAAAACCAAAAACCAAAAAAACTTATAAGTAGAAATTGTGTTTGTAGGCTTAAATTTTAAAATATTGACAACTTAGAGAGAGAAATTTTAAAAATGAGAAGTTTTTTTTAGGGAAAAATACACTTTTAGTCCCTGAGGTTTGGGTTAGGTTTCATTTTGGTCCCTGAGTTTTCAAATTCAACAATTTAGTCCCTGAGGTTTGATTTTAGTTTCATTTTGGTCCCTCCATCCAATTTTCCGTTAATAATTAACGGAATGTTGACGTGGCACTAATTTTTTATTAAAAAATATTTATTTTTTTATTTTTAAAATGTAAATATATTAACATAATAAAAATATTATTATTTTATATTAATTTTATTATTTCTTTCCCCCTCTCTTCTTCTTCTTCACCTTTCTCTTCTTCTCTAAGCACCATCACCACCATCCTACTCCCACTGTTGCCGGCGGCCGGCGGCCGACGATCGCTACTCGCCGCGACCGGCAACTTTTTTTTTTTTTTCTTCTTTTCCTTCTCCCTCATTTCCTCTTCTTTCTCTCCATTTTAGTTTTTCTTAGAAAAAGGGGAGGAAAGAGGGAGTTTCTCCTCCCCGAGCTTCTTCCCCACCCTCTCAACTACAACTTCTTCTTCATCCTTGTTTCTCGTCGTCGGCGAACGTCTACAGCAGCAACCACCGTCGGAGCTCGACCCTCGGCGATTCCAGCAGCACCAGCGCGGTCCACGGCAGCGAAATCACACAACGAAAAACCCACAACAAAAAACCCTCGAAAAACCCACACAACGAAAAACCCACAACAGAAAACCCACGGCGTTCCTCGAATTTCGGCGCTTGAAATCGGACCTCGAACCATCCTATCCGTTCGATTTCAAACCCACGATGCGGGTTGTTCTGATTTCGTTCCAGATCTGACTTCGTTCCGGCTGTTCCGCTGTTCGGATTTCGTTCCAGATCCGTTTGATTTCAAACCCACCAAACGAAATTCCTTGCTGAGTTCGGACCTGCAACTTTCAAACCCACGCGATTCCAGTGAGTTTCGTATCTTAAAAAAAAATAATTATACTGTAGCTATAAATAGAACCTCTCAGTTTTGATTCTAATGAATTTTTGCAGTAATGAAGTGGATAAGAAGGACAGTGAGGACTTACGTGACTTTGGCCCAAAAATGAAAACAGAAGAAAGAAAACAGTAGAAAGAAAAGAAAGGAGAAGAAAAGAAGAAGGGAAGAAGAAGAGGGGAGAAAAAAAAAATTACCGGTGGTCGCCGGCGAGCAGCGGTCGCCGTCGGCCGCCGGTAGCCGCTCGATATGTGGCGGTGGTTGGAAGAAGATGAAGGGTTGGGTTGAAGGAGATGAAGGGTTGGGTTGAAGAAGAAGGGGAGGAATTAAAAATATTAAAAAAATAATATATTTTAATTATTTTAATATATTTTTATTTTAAAAAATCAGAAAATAACTTTTTTTTAATAAAAAAATACGTGCCACGTCAGCATTCCGTGAGGGTTTAACAGAAAATTTGACGGAGAGACCAAAAGTGTAACGAAATCCAAACCTCGGGGGTAAAATTGTTGAGTTTGAAAACTTAGGGACCAAAGTGAAACCTAACCAAAACCTGAGGGACCAAAAATGTATTTCCCTTTTTTTTAATACCTCTACTCGATTAGGAAGATGCATATATCTAATTACTTTAACTACAATTTAATCATGTGAAATATTGCAAAAAATATTCTTACTTAAAAACAAATTAAAAAAGACAACAAGTTCTAACATTCTCACTTATTTTTTTGTCGAAAGAAATTAAAAGAAAACTGTTGAATGAGAAATTTCGACCAATCACAAATTGTCACATCATTACTGATGAAATTACAAATAATTAAATTTGGGAGCAATTATATTTTGACATGTGTCCCAAATTTATTGAAGATGAAGTAGGCCAATTATAAAATTTTAAGGCCAAATAGACCATTTGATCAAATAATAAGAATTTTAATTTGGTCAAAATTGGGTATTTGAGTCAAGTTTAAACTAAACACAAATCCAAATGGCTAGCCTAAAGTCAAGGGGTAACTACACAAATAGGCCAATAGTAGCCCATTTAATCCAAAAGTGTCTATTTTGTTATAATTTTACATTTTTGTCAGCTCACAACCGGATATTAAAAGAGTTTAAGAAGTCCATTTACGTATTTGCCCTTACCGGTTGACAGAAAAAAAATAATACTAAAATAAATTAATAAAACAAGAGTTACCAAATTAAATAAGGGCATTTAGAGAAGAACAAAAATTGAATTAATGCATAAAATCTTACTATTGATAAATTTAGAAGATTTAGACAAATTTGAAATTAATGGGTTAAAGGAGCTCTTCCACAATAATTTCTGTAAAGTCAATAAAGCACAAATCCAAATGACTAGGCCCAAAAGTCATTCAAATCAAACCCAACCTACTCATGTTAATAACACTGGCAACTTGGCTGGTGTTTGAGAGATATGGTTAGACCTTCTTGTCTTTAATTTCCAGTGTTCTGCTTCTTCTTGTTACCATTGCCAAATCTGCCTCCATTCTCAATAGGTAACTAATCTGAGATTTGGTTTGAGAATGCATGATCTTTTAATTGAAGAAGGCATTTCCCTAGTGAATTTGACATCATTCTTGAGTGATTAAGTCCTGGTTCAAATTCTCTAGTTTTTCAAATTTCAACAACATGATTTGTAAATTTGTCCTGACTTTCTTTTACATGGGGTGTATACTTCTATGTATTTCATGTCCAACAGCACTTTTGAGTTGTTTCTTGTTTTCGTTTCTTCATTTTTAATAAAGAAAAATAGAATTTCATGACTCTAACACCTATACATTCAATAATAATAAACCTATATTCTTATTTATGTTTGGAAAAAACTGGAAACAAGAACAAAAAAGAAGAAACTAGTTTTAGTTGTTCTCAAAAGTTCTACACAAATTTTGGGAGTGTTTCTAAAAAATGAGAAACAAGAAACATATCTAGTTATTAAATGCTTAGAATTCTTAATAAAATTAGAAATAAGAAACAAGAAACGAGAACGTTACCAAACGGGTCCTTAGTGTTTCTTGTTTTAGATGTATGAGATATGTAAATGCATTTGGGAAGATGAAGAACATGAGTGGGGCATTATATAGTGATAAATATAATATGCAGATCTACACGTGTTTTTTCAAGCCAAATAAGCTAGAGATGAAACGATTCGATAGTTTTCGAGTCTTCTAAAATTCATCAATGCAAAATGTAGTATGTAGTTTTTGTTTGATTGTCTCCTGAGTTCTAAACTAGTTACTTGGCAAAGCATTGATGCATTTCAGAAGTAGAAACTACTAAACTTTTTTCATTCTGAAATTTCTCCATGTTACCTAGCTTCCTTATTTCCAAATTAATTAAGTCTAGCTTAACTTCTGTACACTTGGATTAAGATTACTTCTGAATCTGCTACCTTTCTTCCTCAACATATGTTAATTGGTAAGTTTTTAGATATCACATTGTTTACTTGAGAGGATTGGACAATGTTTGGTATCATATTACTCACCACTGTTAACCTCTCCAAGTTTTCACCCTTTATAAGATAGGATGAACTTTTCTTGAAAAGATTTGGCATCATATTTAATTGGATTGATATTGAAATTATTATGTTGTCGAGCATAAGTGTAAGAGAAAAACCATGCAGCACCCGGTAGATATTGGAGTTTTGATCTCTTCTTCTCTGGCAATCATTTTTTTTTTCATTATGCAGCATCCAGTAGAGTACGATGATTAGGTCCTTTTTCTGTCTTCGTAGTGGAAATTTTGAAGTGCCCTTAGTTGTTTGTTTGCATGGACTGTGTAATATACTTTGAAGTTTTCATTTCTTGTTTTGTATTTGGTGAGACGTGTTGAATTTGAATTGAGTTTTGGGTATATGGTGATGGTTGTGGCTGGAGTTGATTTTTGATTCTATCCTTTTCTTTTTTAGAATGTCTAAGTATTCTTCTCCATTATTATTTGGATTATTATTTGGCTTGATTTAAGCCTTTAATTGCTGTATTTTGATGTAAATGTTGTTGGAGATATGCTCAAATAAGAACTGAGTTACACTAGCAAACTTATCACACCTTAACTGGATACTAACAATTACAGTGGAAATAACAATACAAACATTGTATATATGACAAATGCTGCAAAATATATTGACAATAAATAGTCGAGGCACGCTTACAAAGAGCTGTCCTGAAGACAATTATTCGCTCTGCACAGGTTGCTAGCAGGCTACAGCGATCGTCTCAGCAGGATACAACGACTAATTTCGGTAGAACAACAACCTCGAACTACTCGGATCTGGCAGAACTCTTGGATACTTGCTCTCAACTCGACTCAAGATCAAAAGAAACAAAGAAAGAAGGAAGAATGCTCCAAATGGAATGAGATGATTCAAATGAAGAAACAAGTTGCTATTTATAGGCTAGCAACTTAGTAACTCCAAAGAACAAAATTAAATAAAATTGAAACATAAGAAAAATATAACTCAATTGAGTTATAACACCAAATTTAACTTTCATATGTTAAATTTGTAATTGAAACTTCAAATTGAATTTGATGTTTCAATCCATCTTGAAACTCTTGAAAAATTGAATTTAAATCACTTTCTTTCACATTTTATTTGTAAAATATCCAACAATCCCCCACATGAAAGAAAGTGAGAAAATCAAAACAAAATGTTGAGAGCAAACAAACAAGCTATGCATCAGGAGAGGTGTCTTCTGGACTTGAACCTTCCTTAGTGAATATCTATCGAATTTACCGAAGAAATAGTGAGACCAAGCTCTGGAACTATCCTTCTTGTTGGTGAATTAAGACAACAGACATCACACATAACTCATCCTGTATCTTCGAGTTCTATACGTTTGTGTCCATTTTGGTCCTGGACAAGATCCCGATTTCATGAGAGCTTTAGAGAACATAAGCCATTCAAAAAGTTCTCATAGAAGCGACCCACTTCTACTCTCACATAGGTGATATTGATTAAGAGTATTCTGCCATTACTCCTCTTGTAAACAAGATATCAACATGACCTTAACATCAACAGATCACACACTCTACAACATCATAGAAATGGGAAGAAACTATAAGTTTCTTAGTGTGTCAACTATAAATGATCTAGCCAGTTTGCCTATTGAACCTAGATCTTGGGATCTCCAGTCAACTAGGTTAGGTTACCACCAGATAATTTATTTCATAGGCTTTAGCCCCATTTCCCTCGATGTATACATCACTTGCTCTCTTGACAATCCTTTCGTTAAAGGATCTGCTATATTCTCTTTGGATTTCACATAATCAATGGAAATTATTCCATTAGAGAGCAATTGCCTTATCGAATTATGTCTTCGTCTAATATGTCGCGACTTTCCATTATAGACATTATTCTTGGCCCTTATAGAGGCCGCTACATTGTCACAATAAATATATATTGTGTTTACAGGCTTCAACCATAATGGAATATCTTCAAGAAAATTTCGAAGCCATTCAGCTTCTTCTCCAGCTTTGTCAAGAGCTATAAACTCTGACTCCATAGTAGAACGCGCTATACACGTCTGTTTTGAAGATTTCCATGATACAGCTGCTCCACCTAAGGTAAAAATATACCCAGTGGTAGATTTAGTCTCCATGCTATCAGAAATCCAATTAGCATCACTAAATCCCTCCAGTACATGTGGATCCCTCATATAATGCAATCCATAGTTCAGAGTGTACTTCAAGTACCTTAGAACTCTAACTAAAGCATTCCAATGATCATGCCCAGGATTGCTAGTGTATCTTGCTAACCTTCCTACTGAATAGGCTATATCAAGTCTTGTACAGTTCATTATGTACATTAAGCTACCAATAACTCTAGAGTATTCTAGAGGAGACACACTTTCACCACTATTCTTCTTTAACTTACAACTTGGATCAAATGGAGTAACTGCAGGTTTACTCTCAAATTGATCAAATTTTCTCAACACTTTTTCTATGTAGTGAGATTGAGAAAGTATGTACCCACTTGGATTTCTTGTTATACGAATTCCAAGTATAACATCAGCAAGACCAAGGTCTTTTATATCAAAGTTGGATTTCAACATCCTTTTAGTGGAATCAATGACACTTCTATTTGTGCCCATTATCAACATATCATCCACATACAAACAAATGATAACACAATCTTGATCTATGGTTTTAACATAGACACATTTATCACACTCATTTATCTTGAATCCATTAGATAACATAGTGTGATCAAACTTTTCATGCCATTGTTTGGGTGCTTGTTTCAACCCATAAAGAGACTTGACAAGTTTACAAACTTTATCTTCAAGTCCTTTTACAACAAACCCTTCAGGTTGTTCCATATAAATTTCTTCATCTAATTCTCCATTTAAAAATGCAGTTTTCACATCCATTTGGTGTATTTCCAAATTTTGTAAAGCTGCTATCGCAATTAACATCCTTATAGATGTAATCCTCGTCACTGGAGAATAGGTATCAAAGAAATCTATCCCCTCTTTTTGACGAAAGCCTTTAGCAACAAGGCGGGCTTTGTACTTATCAATAGTGCCGTCAGCCTTTAGCTTTCTTTTAAAAATCCATTTACTACTAATTGGTTTACTACCAGGTGGTAGATCAACCAATACCCAAGTTTTGTTCTGCAAAATGGATTCTATCTCACTATTGATAGCTTCCTTCCAATAAGGTGCATCCGGAGATGTCACAGCTTCTTGAAAAGTTTGAGGCTCACCAACTATCATATATGTTATGAAATCAGGTCCAAAGGAAATAGCTTTCTTAGCTCTTTTGCTTCTCCTTGGTTCAAACTCAGTATTCTGATCGTCTTGACCTTTCGGAGAGCTAGCCTCATAATTCCTTTTGACACCACTACTCATGTGTCTTTCCTCTTTCAAAGGAAATACATCCTCGAAAAATTCAGCTTCAATAGATTCCATAATGGTATTATTATTAATATCAGGTATTTCTGATTTAATCACCAGGAATCTATACGCAACACTATGCAAAGCATAACTTATAAAGACACAATCAATTGTCTTAGGTCCTAGTTTGGTCCTTTTTGGTAAAGGAACTTGTACCTTTGCCAAACACCCCCACACTTTCAACATTTTATATGAGGGTAACTTTCTATTCCACACTTCATAAGGCGACTTATCAGTCTTCTTATGTGGAATTCTGTTTAGTATAAAATTTTCTGTAAGCAAAGCCTCCCCCCACAAATTATGGTGTAAACCTGAACTATTTAACATGCAATTAACCATGTCTTTTAAAGTTCGGTTCTTTCTTTCAGCTACACCATTTTGTTGTGGTGTATAAGGTGCTGTAGTTTGATGGACTATGCCATTAACTTCACAGAATTCATAAAATGATGATGATTCATATTCACCACCTCTATCTGATCTAAGCACCTTTACTTTCTTCTCAAGTTGATTTTCAACTTCTGCCTTATATGTTTTAAAAACATTTAAGGTTTCATCTTTACTATGTAATAAATATACATAGCAATATTTACTACAATCATCAATAAATGTGACAAAATACTTCTTACCGCCTCTTGTGGGAGTACTTTTCATATCACATACATCACTGTGGATTAAATCAAGTACTTCATTACTTCTTTCCACAGATGAAAATGACTTTCTAGCAAACTTTGATTCAACACAAATCTCGCATTTGTGTCTATTATCAATGTTGAACTTAGGCAGAAGTCCTAAACTTACCATTCTTTGTAAAGAACGATAATTGACATGCCCCAGCCTAGAATGCCATACATCACACAACTCAACAATATAAGCAGAAGAGTTGTTATTATTATTATTCTTGGGCATTTGTGCCAGTACATTCAGTTTGAACATTCCATCATTTAGATAGCCTTTTCCAACATACATACCCCATTTTGTCAGAATAAATTTATCTGACTCAAACACAAGCTTGAACCCATTTTTATTAAGTAGAGTTCCTGATACTAGATTCTTTCGAATCTCTGGCACCAGCCACACATCATTGAGGGTAAGTATCTTTCCAGAAGTCCATTTCAGCAGGACCTTCCCTTTACCTGCTACAGAGGCAGTTGAAGCATTTCCCATGTATAGCTTCTCACCACCATCTAGCTTCTCATATGTGGTGAATAAGGACTTATCTTTACAAATGTGCCTAGTAGCACCAGTATCAATCCACCAGCCTTTGGTGTCAGAGGCCATATTTACCTCAGAAATGATAGCAACGAGATCATCACTCTCCACAATATTGGTCTGATTGTGGGAGTTTTGTCCCTTATTGTGTCTACAATTAGTAGCAACATGGCCACTCTAACCACAAACCCAGCAGACTCCACGAATGCGCTTATTGGCATCATTCCTCGATCGAGGATTCACATTTCCCTTCTTGAATTGTCGCTTCTTGGGATCACGCCTTGAAGATTCAGCAACATGTGCATTGGCTTCAACTTCCAGCGAAGCTTTGTCTCCTTTTCTATTATCTTCTTCAATGCGGAGTTTGATTGCAAGATTCTCCATGGAAAGCTCCTTTCGCTTGTGTTTAAGATAGCATTTGAAGTCCTTCCAAGAAGGAGGTAGCTTCTCAATCACAGCAGCAACTTGGAATGGTTCACTGATGTCCAATCCCTCACTTTGCAAATCACTAATGATAATTTGCAATTCTTCCATCTGATTGACTACCAACTTGGTATCAATCATCTTATAATCTAAGAATTTTCCCACGAGAAACTTCTTAGTACCAGCATCTTCCAGCTTATACTTCTTGTCTAATGCCTCCCACAATAGCCTTGAAGTAGTATAGGCATTGCAGTAGACATTATACAAGGTGTCTTCAAGACCACTCAGGATATAATTCCGACACAAAAAGTCTGAATGCATCCATGCCTGCTTGGCAGCTTCAGTTTCAGGAGTAACACCTTCTGGTGGGGTAACTGGGCAATCTTCCTTCAAGATGTGAGCAAGGTTCAGTGTGGTGAGGTAGAAGATCATCTTCTGTTGCCACCTCTTGAAATTTTCTCCCTTGAATTTCTCTGGTTTTTCAGCATGATTTTTTTAGGATAGTGATCCCATCATGGTAGCACCAGGAACATTGGTGGAGGAGTTTGCAGCCATCAGTTCAATACTAATTGTCTTCAGATTGTTGGAGATATGCTCAAATAAGAACTGAGTTACACTAGCAAACTTATCACACCTTAACTAGATACTAACAATTACGGTGGAAATAACAATACAAACACTGTATATATGACAAATGCTGCAAAATATATTGACAATAAATAGTCGAGGCACGCTTACAAAGCGCTGTCCTGAAGACAATTATTCGCTCTGCACAGGTTGCTAGCAGGCTACAGCGATCGTCTCAGCAGGATACAACGACTAATTCCGGTAGAACAACAACCTCGAACTACTCGGATCTGGCAGAACTCTTGGATACTTGCTCTCAACTCGACTCAAGATCAAAAGAAACAAAGAAAGAAGGAAGAATGCTCCAAATGGAATGAGATGATTCAAATGAAGAAACAAGTTGCTATTTATAGGCTAGCAACTTAGTAACTCCAAAGAACAAAATTAAATAAAATTGAAACATAAGAAAAATATAACTCAATTGAGTTATAACACCAAATTTAACTTTCATATGTTAAATTTGTAATTGAAACTTCAAATTGAATTTGATGTTTCAATCCATCTTGAAACTCTTGAAAAATTGAATTTAAATCACTTTCTTTCACATTTTATTTGTAAAATATCCAACAAATGTTTCTTTCCTTTTCTGTGTATTCCTTGGTGTCTAAAGTTCATTCCATTCTAATGAAAATATCAAGCAAATTACTCTCCCATATTCTTTGCCTTATCATGGTATCAGAGCAAAAATAAAACTCTTACAAATTTTTTTCTTCTCTTCAGCAAGTTTCGATTTCTGCCCTTCTTTCCTTCGGTTGCAGCATTCCAGCAAGTTTCTTCCTCATTTTTCGATTTCTGTTTTGCTCAAATGGCCAGCACAGTTGCTTCATCTTCATCTACAGTCACTGAATCAATTTCCTCCGCTACCTCCTCACCGCTGTTTCTTCTATCAAATATATGTAATCTCGTGCCGCTTCGTTTGGATTCGACGAATTATGTGCTGTGGAAGTTCCAAGTCACCTCCATCTTGAAGGCTCATTCCCTCTTCGGCCATATTGACGATTCACTGCCCAAACCCGGTCAATACGTTCTTACTCCTGAAGGCACAGCAACGACACAGATCAATCCTGACTACATTCAGTGGGTATCTCGTGATCAAGCTCTTATTACTCTTATAAATGCCACATTATCTCCCTCTGCCCTTGCTCATGTGGTTGGTTCAGTTTCATCTAAGGCTTTATGGTCTTCTTTAGAAAAACGGTATGCATCCATCACTAGATCCAGCATTCTTGATTTACGCTCTGCCCTATATAAAATCAAGAAACTCTCCTCAGAATCCATTGAGAAATATACTTGTCGCATTAAGGAAATTGTTGATAAACTTGCTGCTGTTTTGGTTAAAATTGAGGATGAAGAAATTCTTGTGCATACCTTGAATGGTCTTCCAGCTGAGTTCAACGCCTTCCGCACATCAATCAGAACACGAAGTGGAACTCTATCTTTAGAAGAACTCCACGTTCTGTTAGCCGCTGAAGAACAGACGCTGCAGCTCCACGCAACAGATCCCTTACCTACAGCTATGGCGGCAGTTCAGAGCCCTAATTTTCGGGGCAGAGGAAGACGGGGTCAATTTCCACGAGGAGGCCGAGGGTTTCAACGCAATCAGCGTTTTGATGGGCTTATTCAAAATTCCAACCCAGTCGGCCCATTCTCTCATAATTTCCAGGCGGCCCAAACGACAAGCGGTCCAAATCCAGGCGGCCAAAATTCCGAAAATCATTTCTCACGCTGGCAGCTTCAACACGGTTCGGGCCATTTCGAATCCGGATTCAGGTCTGGACCATCTTTCGGGTCTGGCAGCATTTTGGGCTCTCCTTCCTTCAATTTAAATTCTGGTTCTTCATCGGGCCGTATCTTCTGTCAAATATGTTCAAAATCTGAACATGGGGTTCTCGATTGCTACAATAGGATGAATTTTTCCTATCAGGGTCGTCATCCACCAGCTCAATTGGCTGCTATGGCGGTAAATTCTATGAACTCACAATCTCCAAATGATAGTTCTAATGCATTTTGGTTATCTGACAGTGGCTGCAACGTTCATATGACAAACGATCTGGCAAATCTCAATCTTCCAACAATTATAATGGAGAAGAATCTGTCACATTGGGTAATGGCCAACCTTTAAATATCCAAAACACAGGCAGTGGTACACTTTCTACCCCCTCTCATACTTTTAATCTTTCCAAAATCCTTCATGCTCTTGAACTTGCAGCAAACCTTTTATCAGTTCATAAATTTTGCCTTGATAATAAATGTTTTTTTATCTTTGATACTGACTGGTTCCTAATTCAGGATAAAGTATCTGGCAAAATCTTATACACTGGTGAAAGCGTCAATGGCCTCTATCCCATCCCCAGTCCATCCACTCTATCCTCTGATCTGCACCCCAAAACTTTAATTTTATGGCAAAACAGGAATGTTCTCTGTGGCATCATCGGTTTGGTCATCCCGCACCTAAAATATTACGCTCTAGTTTATCTCGTCTTGGTTTCTCTTTATCTAGTTCTATTTCTACTTGCGAATGCATTAGTTGCTTGAAAGCTAAAATGTCTAAACTTTCTTTTCCTATGTCTTTTTCTTTTTCCATTTCTCCTTTAGATCTTATTCATAGCGATGTATGGGGACCTTCCCCTATTACTTCTATTAATGGATATCGCTATTATGTTAGTTTTATAGATGATTTTAGCAGATTTACCTGGCTTTTTCCTCTTTCTTCTAAGTCTGATGTTCATGCCATTATTCTGAAATTTGTTCCTTTTGTAGAAAATTTATTATCTACCAAATTAAAAATATTTCGTTCTGATGGTGGTGGAGAGTTTTGCAATTCTTCTACTTTGTCTTTCTTTAATTCTAAAGGTGTTTTGCATCAAAAATCATGTCCATACACACCTGAACAAAATGGGGTAGCTGAGCGTAAACATCGTCATATAGTTGAAACTGCAATGTCTCTTCTTTTTCATTCATCTGTTCCCTTAGAATTTTGGCCTTATGCCTTTTCTACTGCAGTTTTTCTAATCAACCGTATGCCTACTTCTTCGCTCAATATGTCATCTCCTTTTGAGAAACTTTTTGGTTACACTCCTGATTTACATCATTTAAAAGTTTTTGGGTGTGCATGTTATCCTTTATTAAAACCATATACCAAGCATAAACTTGAACCTAAAACCTCCCAACATATTTTCCTTGGTTATACTCTAGAATATAAAGGATATATATGTTACAATCCCATCACAAAAAAATCACTTGTTTCTCGTCATGTTATTTTTCACGAAACAATTTTTCCCTTTGCCAAGCCTTTAGCCTCTCCAAAACCTGCCACACCTTCTCATCCTGACATAACACCCCTACTCACCCTTTTACATATATCTCCAAACCCATCTTCACCTTCCCCACCTACCCACTTATCCACTGTTGACACTAATTCTTCTCCTCAAGAGACTTTGCATGTTTCATCTTCTAGTTTTGCAGATTTACCAGCAGTTGAGCAATCCCATGAGCATTCAGTATCCCAAAATGTTCACATTCCTGCAAGCACTGTCAATAATCATCCGATGCAAACACGAGCTAAGTCAGGAATTTTCAAGCCAAAGGCGTTTATCTCCACTATGACTACTTCAGTTCCAACAGATCCTTCTTCATATTCTGTTGCTTCGAAGTATCCAGAATGGAGATTCGCTATGTGTGAAGAATTTAATGCCCTTCAGGAACAAGGTACGTGGTCCCTCGTACCTCGTTTACCTTCCATGAATGTTGTGGGTTGCAAATGGGTCTTTAGGACCAAATATAACGCTGATGGCACTATTGCTCGATATAAAACCCGATTAGTTGCTAAAGGATATCATCAGGTCGAAGGGTTTGACTTTATTGAAACATTCAGTCCAGTTGTTAAAAAGCCAACAATCAGAGTTATTCTCGCTCTTGCTGCTCATTATAAGTGGTCTTTAACTCAACTGGATGTAAAGAATGCTTTTCTACATGGTCACTTAAAGGAGGAAGTTTATATGTCTCAACCTCCTGGCTTTCTTGACAAATCCAGTCCACATCATGTTTGTCGCCTTCATAAGAGTCTATATGGTCTAAAGCAAGCTCCCCGAGCATGGTTCGATCGCTTTACATCATATCTATTCACCTTGGGGTTTACTGCTTCTGCGGCTGATTCCTCCTTATTTGTCCGCTCGATTGGATCTTCTTTGACATATCTGTTACTTTATGTTGATGATATAATTATTACTGGCCCAGACTCTTCATATCTATCAGTCTTAAAGAAGCAGTTGGCAACAGAGTTTCAGATATCGGACCTTGGTGCATTGAAATACTTTCTTGGCCTGGAAGTCCACTCGACCACTGATGGTATTTTTGTCAATCAAGCTAAGTATCTCACTGACTTACTCCACACTGCAGGAATGTCCTCTGCTAAGACATGCTTAACACCCATGTCTACTACAGTTGATCTCCATATCTCTGCACCGTTATTTCACGATGCCACGCTTTATCGTCAACTAGTTGGTTCCCTTCAGTATCTCACGTTTACACGACCTGACATTTCCTTTGCGGTAAATCGTGTAAGTCAATTCATGCATCGACCTACAGTTGTTCATTTCTCTGCTGTCAAACGTATCTTACGTTACCTCTCAGGCTCCAAACCACTTGGCATTTTGTTTCGACGTGCAAATTTGTCTCTCACTGCCTTTTGTGACTCTGATTGGGCTGGTGACACTTCTGACCGACGATCCACATCTGGCTTCATTGCTTTTCTTGGCTCCAGTCCGATATCCTGGTCAGCCAAAAAGCAACATACGGTCTCACGTTCTTCCACTGAGGCTGAATATCGCTCTCTTGCGACTACAACAGCAGATCTTTATTGGCTACGACAGCTTCTTCGGGATCTCCACGTCACCTTATCAAGTCCGCCTACATTACTGTGTGACAACATTTCAGCTATTTCTCTTGCCAATAATCCAGTTTTTCATGCTCGCACGAAACACATTGAGATTGACTATCATTTTGTTCGTGAAAAGGTTGCTCGTAAGGATATTTCAGTTCAGTTCATATCTTCAAAGGATCAGTTGGCTGACTTATTCACAAAACCATTGTCATCCTCAGTCTTCTTGACATTTCGAGACAAACTTCTGACTTCTCTTCAGTCATCAGTTTGAGGGGGCATATTAGAGAATATTCTCCATTATTATTTGGATTATTATTTGGCTTGATTTAAGCCTTTAATTGCTGTATTTTGATGTAAATGTTTCTTTCCTTTTCTGTGTATTCCTTGGTGTATAAAGTTCATTCCATTCTAATGAAAATATCAAGCAAATTACTCTCCCATATTCTTTGCCTTATCACTAAGGATATAATTCTTAGTGGATGAAAAGGAGAAGCAAACAAAGGATATAACTTTTATAAAACCTCATTCTACAATTGACTTTGAGTTCAAGCCTTATGACGATGATAAAGCTTTGCTTCCTTCAAGTGACGAAAGAAACGAGTTGAGTGTTACTGAGGAAAGTGAAACTTCTTATCATGGAAGGGAGATGGAAGCAGAGCGGGAGAAGATTGCAGAACTTCTTATGTCACGTTGATGTATTTATTATATAGTTTGTGTTTTAATAGATAATATCTAGTTGAAGTATTTATAATGTTACAAACATTTCTAGATTGGATGAGATAATGACTTTTGAATTTTGATTTTGATATGTATTATACATATTTTTCTTACCTAACATATTTTATAAAAGTTTAACAATTAAAAAATGAAAAAGTAATTAATAAAAATTGATATTTATCATAATTATTTAGTTAAATAATTTCTTGAATGTAAAATACCCTTTTTAGTAATTTAGTAATTCTAAAATCACTTTTGAAACCAAACATAATATTTCAAAATCACTTTTAAATATATGAAAATCACTTTCAAAAGTTTGGAACCAAACATAAATATGATTGTATGAAAATCAATTTTATAAAATCTCTTTTTCCAAAATCAATAATTCAATCATCACTCCCAAAATCAATTTTATAAAATTTGAGGGTGATTCCCGGTCCATCACCCCAACCAGAATCACCTCACACCTAATTGTTGAAAAATCAATTTTAAATGATTTTAGATTTTTCTAAAATCAATTCCAACATTTGCCCCCACATCTCAAGTGTGATTGTTGGATAATGTTGTAGTTAATCTCGATTTTGACCCCACATCTCTTTGTAGGAAAAAAAAAACAGTAATAAAGACTCTAACTAGTTTCATTTTTTTAAAATCTTGCCGTCAATTTTCATTTTGACTTCGTTTTTCCCTAAAAAAAACTCTTGATTTTGACACAAAAAATAAAAGTCTCTTCTAGCATGATTCTCTAAAGGCCGGTTTGATAACCATTTGGTTTTTTGTTTTTGAAAATTATGTTTGTTTTCTCCTAAATTCCTTACCATGACTTTTATCCTAGTTAAGGTTTCATTTGAATTCCTAGCCAATTTTTAAAAACAAAAACAAGTTTTTGAAAACTACTTTTTTTGTTTCCAAAATTGGCCTTGGTTTTTGAAAACAAGGTAGAAGATTGATACTAAAACCAAAGAAACTTATAAGTAGAACTATGTGTGTATAAGCTTAATTTTCAAAAACCAAAAACCAAAAACCAAATGGTTATCAAACGGGACCTAAACTTTTTAGTTAAAAAATGGTGCATGGTCACAAGTAAGGCTGATTGTTTTAACATCTTCACATATGAATCTCTATTCTACTAAAGATGGTTTTATAAGAGTAATTAAATAGCAAATTTAATTCCTAAGACCTCATTTGATAACGCTTTTGTTTTTTATTCATTTTGAAATTTATGTTTACTTTCTTACCCCAATTTCTTTACAATGATTTTCATTTTTTTTTTAAAGAAAAACATTTGAATTCGGAGTCAAATTCCAAAACAAAATTAGGTTTTATTAAAAACTACTTTCTTTTGGTTTTCAAATTTTGGCTTGAATTTACGAAATGTTGGTAAAAAGTATCTAATAGAGCAAAGAAACTCATAGGTAGTAGTGTGTATATATGCTTAATTTCAAAAACCAAATATATATCATTTAAAAGAATTATATAAAAAATGTATACCTTATATTATTATGGGGCAACAAGAAATATGGCTAAAAATAAATAGGTGGCTTGAAATATAGCTACAAACGTTTATAAATTAAATAGATGGTTAAACGATTTAATGATTAATAAATACCTATTTGTAAAAGACAAATATGCCTCCCAACAAACTGCCTAACGTATTCTTAACGTTTAAAACCAAAATCAGAGTTTAAGAGAGATAAAATATACCCCTAAAAATAAGTTGGAGACATTTTAGGAAGTTTGAAATTCAAAAATCCAAGAAACAAAACTAGTTTGAAAATCTAGGTGTATCATATTGTTACTACTGGAAAAATTTGCTTCCCGGAAAAAGGAGTCAATACCTTTATTGGAGAAGGAGTACAAAGTTCAACCTCCCTCAGTAGAGAGAAACACCTTCGGAATGCATTAATTGGAAAAAAGGTCCTTTCAATCTGAAGACATACTACCTGCAACTAAGAAGATCAGAAATTAAAAAACAAAAAATAAGAATAAGTTGCTAATTTCCCCAGAAAATTGAATAACCTAAAAAGACTATACCTTTAAATGCTGCAATTATGGAATGTCATGTCACCGCCCAACCTCCCACCAGAATAGCCTTCATGCAGCAGCCGTCCGTCCATCTTCTTCTTCCAAAACTCGAAACCTTTGAGAGCATTCCACACCATTGAGAGCATTCCACACCCTCGAAACCCCCATTCCACACCATTCCCCACCGCCACCACAGAGTGTATATCGCTACCTACCTCTCATATCACGCTGACGAACCACCTCTGCCGTGCCAACGACCTTCATCCGCCGCGTCGACGACCATCTCTTGCATGCTCAATCGATTCTCCCCCTACTCGACGACTGTACCAAAAAATTTGAACTAGGTAACGGTTTCATTTCCTTTCCCTTATATTTGCAACAAACATATACATTATCCCGAGATTTTAGGGATTTAGTTTATTCCCTTTGAAACCGTATATTTTCGGGATTCATTTTTTCCTTCCAATCCGCGATTATACCGCTCTATTGTAAGACGAAAAGCACGGGCATGGGGAGGAAATGCATGGAGGCGGTTTTGGTGGAGGGTTTGTGTTGATTTGACTTAAATGTTGAACCCGCCAGAGTGGTATGTACTGATAAATACCATTTCATCGTTATTGCAACTTCTCTGGAAAAAGTGTGCTTGTGGTATACTCATATGTATGTGTGCATACACATTGGCATGTCTAATAGAAAAAATGTTTTGATTTGTCTGTACTATTATATACATCAATGGAATGGTCTGATGTGTCTACTTGTGTGTGTATACACTTAATCCCCCCTGTATTTGAGTTAATCACCCCATGTATCGTGTATGTCTGGAATGCCCAATAAAAATATACTCTGTCTTTGTCTGTGTTGCTATATGCAACCATAATAACCCCCCGTACCATGTTCACCTGAATGCAAATACCTGATGAATGCCATAACTGATATCTGTCTATAGTATTACATACATACGTGTTCCGCATGCATCCTGTGTGTATGCATACTTACCCCAGTCCCACCCCCCATATGAGTTATATATACGATGTAGTTTATATGCACTGTCATCTGTCTGTGCATACTGCTACTTACGACTTTTATTGTTGTCCTTTTGTAACATGGATAATGAGGGGCAAAATGTGAGGGATAAAATCTTTTTTTACCGTTGGAAACGCTGAAACCTAAGCCTAAAAAATAGGTAGATCTTTTTATACACTTGAACACAAACCGCCAACTGAACTCCCTATAAATCGGGATTCATGCATCCCGAAAAAAGGGGGGAGAAACTGAATGAAAACAAAAAAAATCTGTTAACGGCGTTTGTCTATAGTCGTATATACTAGGGGTAAAAATGTCAAAAAAAATCTAGAAAACAGTTTCTGAAAATGCGGTAGCTACTCCTGCGAATTCTGAACATCTGTAGCCAAAAAACAAGAAGGCTTTTTTTTTCTAGCTATTTAGCACAATTCCCCTATTATTATTCTGTAGAGATCATGAAGGGATTATTCGAGGAGGCGCGACCCAATTCATTGATTGGAACTATGATGGCCCGTTAGCTGAATTAAAGGCCATTTTTCTGGGCCTGGATTTGGCTATTTCCCTAGGCTGCAACAAGTTAATTTTGGAATCTGATTGTTTTTTTAGTACATCAACATTTGGGTGGGGGATTCGAACCTCTAACCTCTTGGTCGAGGATACATGCCAATTAAGCTAAGCTCGCTTTGGCTTTTGGAATCTGATTGTGCCCTTGCGAAAGATGGCCAAAAAAATAAAAACACGGAAAAAGGCCACACATGAGTTAGGCATGACCGAACTTTTTCTAGTATTCCATATTTACCCCTGCTGCAGTTTGTAAACCAACCACCTCTTAAAATTAGGTAAAATGTTTTTGGACCCCAACAAATTGAATCTTTACAAAAGAAAATCCTAAACTTATGCTTTTAAAAAATTAGGTGTATCCCCAGCAAACTAAATCTTTTCAAATTTTAGATTATAAAAATACTTTATACTTTATATTTAATTGATAAGATTCAAATTTCCCCAACTCCCTCTTCCCTATTTCTATCTATCGTTAAATCTTTTCAAATTTTAGATTATAAAAATATTTTATATTTTATATTTATTGATAAGATTCATATTTCCCTAACTTCCTCCCATATTTTCTACCTCCAATAACTTGCCTTCTCCTCCCCCTATTTCTTCTGTGGGTTTATTCCTCCGATAATGCCTTCTCCTCCAAGCACGAATCGAGTTCCCACTATTTGTCGCTAACGTTTGAGGCTATACTCTAGTTTCCAACTTGGCTGCAAATTCTCACTGTCACAGAACTTCCGATTTCGAAAGCTTTCAATATAGGTACGAATCTTATTCAAGTGGCATGGAAGATGTCGGGGATCAACATATCGTCAATAATTTTATTTATTTATTTTTTACTGCTTTTGTGTTGTAAGGTTGATTTGTTGTTCTCGAGTTGCAAAGACACTACATTTGACGCTCACCTATTTTGTTGTTCTCAAACTGCAAAGATACTATATTGTCCCCCGTGTTGGATTTAAATACAAGGTATTTGCATAAATTAGTAAAAAATAGTATTTACACTATTTGTTATCAAATATGACCAATTATTTTTTTTTAAGAAAATTTGAAATATAATATGTTTAGAGGATTAATTTTGGGGTTGTTGATCGTCTTATGCATCTAGAAAGTAATTTTTATGAGATTACACAGTATTTGTGTTTTTATGGAATTACGCAGTAATTATTTTCGTTGTTTTCAAATACATTATATTTTTTGTATACTGAATTACAAGATTTTAGTGTTCTTGTTAATTTTGATTGTTTTTTTTTGTTGTCCAAGTTGCTTTAAATTTTTTATTTTTATTCTTATCTTGTTTGTTGGAAAAGATTTTTTTGGTTTATGGGATTTAGGTTTTGATTTTCTTAGTTGGAAAGATTTTGTGTTTTATGGAATTTAGGTTTTGATTTTGTTAGTTAATTTTTTTTAGTTTTACGAGATTTAGGTTGTTAGATTTGAATTTGAGGTTGTTAGGTTTTAATTTTTTTTTAATAATAGATTTGGTTAGATTTGAATACGAGATTTGTTTTAATTGGGTTGCTTAAAATTAGGAATACACTTTTTTTTTAAAAAAAAAAAAAATTAGGAATACACTTTTTTTTTTCATACAGGGGCTTTTTTGTCAGTTTATAGCAAATAGTAGATTTCCATTTTTATTGTAACACCCCGCGTTTCGAAATCGAGCTGGAATTAATTGGGCGTTCTTAATTTGAATTTAACTTAGGTCGTTAAACTAAATTTCTAAAATTTAGGAAAAAAGAGATTTTTAATTAAATCCTTATCGACATTTATTTTAAAGATGTCAAAAGATCCAAATTAAATACCAAATCAATTGGGTTATTTTCTATTCCTAATATTTCAAGAATTAAGTTTTAGATTTTAAGATAAAATTCTAAATAAGATCTTAGATTCCGACTAGAATGGGTCTTTCATTCTTGCGTTTTATCTATACTATATTAAAAATCTATACTATATTAAAAAGTGAGGATGTTGGAAAAACATTTTTGGACATATTTGTCCCTTCTTTAACTTTCTAATTTACAAAATATGCCATTGATAATAAATTATACAAATAAAATTAATTAATTAATAATTAATTATCAATAATAAGTATATAGAATTTTTTTTAAACTAATAATTATATAGAATTTTAAAGGTTGGTATGCGAAAGGGTTTTCCTATTTACAAAATATGCCATTGATAATAAATTATAAAAATAAAATTAATTAATTAAGAATTAATTATCAATAATAAGTATATAGAATCTTAAAGGTTGGAATGTAAAAGGGTTTTCCTACAACTTAAAATATTTTATTTCTTTAATTTAATTCAAAAAGAAAATCTAAAAGTTTTAGAATTCAAAAGGTTTTGTAACTTCTCACATTCTACCACTATAAAAATGAGTTTTCTTTCACCATTTTTTCACCAACACCTAGAGTTTCATTTTTTCTTTATTCTTTATTGGTGTTCCCTCAATGCTCTCAAACGCTCCTCAATCTTCAAAAGATCTCAAGATGTTGGTGTTACATTCAAGGAGCAAGGGAAGGGATGTATGTGTATCTATTCTAGACCCCAGGCTTGCAATATTACAACTTAACTTTGATGAAGTTTGTCTATCACAAGTGAGAAGTCTATTTGAAGAAATCAGTGTATAGCTAAGATGTTGAATTTTTTTTACTGTTTATTCTATTTTTTTTATAATTATAATGAAGATCTTGAATTCTTTTTTACTGTTTAATTTTTTTTGGGTAAAATACCTTTTTGGTCCCTCATGTTTGAGATTAGTTTCTAATAGGTCCCTAGGTTTCAAAATTGAACAATCAAGTCCTTACTGTTTCGAAAATGGTTCTATTAAGCCCCTCCACCGTTAATTTTTTTAACGGTGCTGACGTGGCAACGTTTAATAATAAAATAATAATTTTATAAATTAAAATAATATTATAATAATAAAAAATAATATATTACTTTTGAAATAAAAATAATAAAAAAGAAAAAGAAAAAACTCTTTCTCTCTCCTTCCCATCCCTTTCACCCGTGCCCATCCCCTGCTTCCCCTCCCTTCTTTCTTCTTCATTTTTCTTCTTTTTTCTTTTCCGTCACCGGCGAACAAACTTCCTATCTCCGGCGTTTCTCCTGTGTTTCAAACTTCCGTCGCCGGCGTTTCAAATCCGACATCGACGATAATGGAAGAGAAACCTGTGAATCTGTGATTGTTGTGTTTTTTTTTTTTCCTCTCAGATCTGAAATGGAGGTTTCTCCTATGTGGATTTTTTTTTCTGCTGCGTTTTTTTTTAGGAAGAAGATGGGAGGGTTGGAGAGAGTTTATTGAGGGAGAAGAAGATGAGAGTAGGGGTGGGTTTGTTGAGGAAAAAGATTGGAGGGGTGGGGGAAGGTTTGGTTGAAGGAGATGTGGATTCGGGGGTGGGGAAGGAGAAAGGGAGGGGAGAGGAAGAAGGGGATTCGGTGGTGGTGGAGGGTAGTGGCTGTGGCGGCGGCAAGGGGTTGCGGAAAGGGGCGGCGACGGCGGCAAGGGTTAGATTTAGGTGGAAGACGGGTGGTTCGTTTGGAAGGAGGGAGGAGGCTTCGACGATTTGGCGGCGACGACGAGGGAGGAGGCTTCGGCGAAGAAGCGGCGACGGCGAGGGAGGAGAAGGGAGGAGGTTTGATGCAGTGGGGAAGCGACGGCGGCGGCGGTAGGGGAGGAGGCGACGCCGGTGAAGAGAATAAGAAAATAGAGAGGGAAGGATTTGGGGGTGGGGAAGAGAGGAGAGAGAGAAATTTTATTATTTTATTGTTTTATTTTTATTTTTAATTATTTATTATTTTATTATTTTAAAAATATTATTTTATTTTTTAAACATGCCACGTCAGCATCCGTTAATTGCCACGTCAGCACCGTTAAAAAAATTGACGGTCCAGGGACTCAATAGAACCATTTTTTAAACAGTGGGGACTTGATTGTTCAATTTTGAAACCTAAGGACCTATTGCAAACTGACCCGAAACATGAGGGACCAAAAAGGTATTTTACCCATTTTTTTTTGTTCTTTTATAAGTAAGTGTATTATTATTTTTATTTAAAATATGTGTTGAAAAATAAAAGTTTATTGATTAATTGCAAACTTATGTTTCTTTTAATTTGTTAAGAAAATAATCATCTAACCTAATGTCTCAAGAAATTTTTAATTAACTACTATAACAATAATAAATTAATTAAAAAAATGTTTTCACTATCTTATGTAAGAAATGATTTCCATAATTTGTTTTTATTATTATTATTTTTTTTTTTGAGTTCCATAATTTGTTTTTACTTGGAAGCATATAAAAATGAAAAAATAAAATAAAGGAAACCATAACCACAAAACTATTAATAAATTATTCTAATAATTTTTTCACTCACATCTCACATTTCCATAAAATCTCTCCCACTACCTCCATAAAATATCTCTCCCACTAGCTTAATTACAAATTGTTAATTATTAAAATATTTATCAATAATAAATAAATAATCATCAACCATAATAATTATATACTACTAAAAAACAATAGTAAATCTATGGAATCTAAAAGGTTAGAATACAAAAAAAAAAAAAAATGTTTTCATTTATTTCTCAAAAATTTAATAATTTTGACTAAAAATAATGAATAATAGAATTTCAAAAGTTTGGAATTCTAAAAGATTTGTAACACTTATAACATTTACTACTATAATAATTTTTTTTAAAAAAATTATTCATTCATTTTTTCAACAATGTTATGAGCTCCATTTTTTTTTTCCTTTATTTTTAATCATCTCTAATTCCCTTCCTCTCAGGAGTCTCCTCTAATATTAAAATCAAATATAAAAATACCATATATAAGTTGATGGGATGCATATATCAAATATGCATCCCAATTTGCCGTTTGGAACTTGGAAGGTTCTAATTCCAATTTGATGATGTAATTTTTTTTTTAAAAAAAAACTAGCAAGCAATTTTCAAGAATGTGTATAGAGTGAGGTTTGATTTTTTTTTTTTTTTTAAACTATTTTTAATTTTTATTTTATACTTATTATAGTTTTTTTTTAATTTTTAATATATTTTTATTATCATATATATATATTTTTTTTATTTAAAATGTTGTACATGCTTTATTATTATTTTTTTAGAAAAATTAAATTATTAATAAAATTATAAATTATATCATATTATATTAGTAATTAATCAATTGTCTGTATCTTACACAAAGTTATTTGATTAATTATAAGAAAACTAGTTAAAATAAAAGCAAAGGAAAAGAAGGGATCTAAGAAAAGGAAAACCTAGCCTTCATTTCTCTTTCTTCCTCTTTCTCTCCATCGTGCAGCCCTCCCCCTTCAATCTCTTTCACGCGTGAACCAGCCGCCGCCGTCGTCGTCACCTCGCCGCCGCCGTCTGTCTGGTCGCTGGAGTCGCGCCGCCGCTGCCGTCTGGTAGCCTCCATCTCGCGCGGATCTTTCTCTCCCTCTTCTCCGCGCGTTTTCTCTCTCTCTCTCTCTCCGTCCAGGCCGAGCGCGTGCCGCCGCTGCCAATTCATCGAGTCGCGCCGTCGCCGTCCGTGAGCAGTGCCGCGCCGCCGTCGTGCTTCAGCCGCCGCATTCTTCTCTCTCTCTTCGCGGGTCTCCCTTCTCGTGGGTGTTGGCGTTGAATAGAAGAAGAAAAATCGTGGGTATCTCTTTTTCCGTTGTTCTTGATTGTTTTAAGCCCGATCTAAGTGTTCCTTTGTTCGATTCGTTTGATCTCGCGTCCTAGCAGCTCGAAGCCTCAGTCCCTTGCGATTTCGCCCCTCTGTCCAGCAGCGTTTTCGGGTGTTTTCGAGGTCGTTTGGCAATTTCAGCGGCGTAGTAGAAGCGTTTGCGCGTTTTTCTTCCTCCATTCGGCTTCAATCTGTGAGTTTCAGCCGATCCTTCTTCTCTTTAGCGTTTTGTTAAGTTTTTGCTTGAGCCCACACTCTTTAGACCTTGAATTTGAGTTACCCATAACCCAAATGACCTTGATATGGTTTATGCTCATGTAGTTTTAGACTTCGAAATTGCTCTCATTCAAGTCCATCTATACATTTCTCTTTATGTAAATTGAAAAATCTCAGATTATTTGAGATGCCTAGTCTTTAATTTACAAGCTGATTCTGATTTTCCAATGCCCTCAACAATTTCCAATGATTCTCTGAAATACTTGTTCTAACGTGGGGGGGGGGGGGTGTTCTGTGACAAACTCCAAGTCATCCCTTAATGGAACTATCTAACTACCTGCCTTATGTAGCCAATAGATTTGACTACCTTTATTCATCAACTTAATAGCCAAAACACCATCTTTACTAGAGATACCAAGTTTATTTGTCTCAATACAGTACTAGCAGCATTGACGCTTTCAGATGTCTAGTGATGGATTTGTCTGAAAAAAATCTATTTAGTGTATCACTAGAACTTCTGTTTATTGTTTCCTCTCGTAGGTTAGATTGGTCATATGTTTGCAGTTTGCAGCTGTGTTAATGACTCATAATTTGTTGGTCTGGCTATTATAATATAGGTTTATGATGAGAAAAGAAGCTGGTTATGCTTGTCGAGATGAACTAGTCTTGCTTTTGGAAGCACATTTCAGTTTCATTTGCATGACAACCCATATGATGTATTTTATTGTGTACTGTGCTGAGTAGTCTGGAGTTACTTGGTTTAGATGAATATATAAGAAACAAATATTTGGATATGCCTGGTTGATTTGCTTTCATCTTTTAAATGGGTTAATGAACCTATTGCTAACTATAAGGTTGTTTTTCATTTTTCTCTTAAGTTTGATTTTATAGTTCCATGTTTCTAGTTTGCCATTTCATGTTAGTTATGTTCATGGGGTAACAACTAGTTATTGTTTTTGCAATCTATCTTGTCGGTACGTTCTTCCTACACCCAATACTGTTGGTAACGTGAATAATGTAACACTCAAATCAAAGTCCATGGTACGGAAAATTTGTATTGAATTCGTTGCGTTTTTGTTCTGTTTTCATTTTTTTTGTTGTTGATGTTTTGATGTTTTGTTTCTGGGTGTTTTAGAGTAAATTTGTATTATTTTTTTCTGAATCCTAAAGAGTTTTACCGAATTGGTTTTGATTTTCATCATGAATAGGCTTACGAAACATGTGTTTATGTAACTCATTAAATAGACTAAACAAAGCATTCTGTTTTATTGAATTGGTTTGCATTCTGTTTTCATCAATTGGTTTGCATTCTGTTTTCATGAATTGGTTTGTATCATGAATTGGTTTTACTGAGTTGATTTGCATTCTATTTTCATGTTTTTTTGTTTGTTTTTTATGTTTTCATGACCCATTTTCCATAAACTCACAAAATAGAACAAACAAAGCAGATGAATTTAGTAAAATTTTTTGCTTATTCTTTGGTAAAAATAATTTGATTGTGCCTGGAACAACTTTTGGTCTTCCAGGTTCGATTGTAAAAATAATTTCTTAATTCTTATTCGTTCCTTGAACTTTGATTGTGCCTGGAACAACTTTTGGTCTTCTAAGTTCGATTGTAATCACTAATGTCGTTTACTTTATTTTAAGACTGTGATGTTGGTTCTGGAATGGAGGTGGCCTGGGGGAGAATTAGAAACTCGACGGAATTAATCATCTGGATTTGTTTGAGTAGTGATTTTGTGGGAAATGCATTCATAATTAGTGAGAATTATCATAGAAATGCAAGATTGAGGATGTTTTTGTGTTTTGCAAAATATTCATGAGCTATGTTGCCAGTTTAGATTTTATGCTTGTTGGTTGTTGTGACCAACCTTTGATCTGTAGCAGCGTGATGGATGTTAGGTCCCTTGTTATTGATGTGCAATTATACTACGTTCATAAATGTGTAATAGGCAGTTGGTGGTTATACACGTTACGGTAAATTTCATACTGGAGACTGGCCAATGTTTTTGGATGACTGCCCAAACAATATGAAAAACAGAGAAGAGAACTAAACTAAAAGTGCATTCCAGATTTTTTTTGAGAAGAATAAGAGAATATCATTCATAAACTTTGCCCAAAAAACAACAACCAAAGGACCGAGGGATAAGACATCCCTCCTCCAACCAGAACTACACAAAAGCCTTCCATTGAAGGTTAATCAAAGCAGCAGAGTAATTACAAAAAATACTATCTAGGGCACTCCAATTCCATTGCAGATTTTTCAAGGAAGAATAAGACAAACACTTTTTGACATGCCTGAAATAGACTTTATAGTAGATTTTTATGTGTTTTTGTAATCAGGAAAAAGTATTAGGAACTGATACATACAAACCAAGCATAGTTGCACCAAGTATGTGAATTTTTCCTTTGCCTACCCCAATTTAAACTGAGAAAACTACTGAGCTCAAGTGGGTGCCATGAAATTATGTTGCTTTTTTTGATCTTTTAGATTGGCAAAGGATGTGGGTCTTAGTAGGCTGTCTCTGTGGCAAAAATGGTGTCTTTAGTGGCCAGAGAAGTGGGGAAAAGTGGGTCTTAAACAATGAAAGTGAGTTTCTTTCTTTCTTTCCTTCTTTTTTATGGGTTGAGAGAGAGATAAATGGGTTATCTTCTTTTCTCTCTCCATTTATTGTTTTATAAAAAAATAAAAAATTTTGTCATTATGTCATCTCTCTTTGGAATTTTCTTCCTCTTTTTATCTTCTCACATGACCTCTTTTCCACCATTAATTTCCATCCTTTACTATATTTATTTTTTTTCATACTTGGTCTTTGGAGGATATTTCCCAAACCCAAGTTTGGGGCTCAACACATTCAACTTGTAATTTACAAAAGTTAGTACCGAACTTCCATTTGTCGCTTTTCATCTAATTGTCATTTGATGGTTTTTTACTTTAGGTACCCAGCGACGTAGACAAGCTTCTATTAGCTCGATAGACTAATTTTTCAGAAATCAGGTTCCTATGCCTTTTTCTCTCTTTGACCACATTTTTATTTTGTTGAGAAAAAGAAAAAATTTCTCATTCTATCTATTTCTGTGTTCCAAATATAAAGATATAGTTAATAAGCAATTTTTAGGAAAAAATTATTCAATATGGTTGTCATAATGAAAAATTATTCGAATTTGTGTCCAATGGTTATTAAGCAGCATGCATATTTTCGAATTCAAATCTAATAGTTATCAAGTAACTGTCGCTTTTGAGGGTATTATATTAATTATTTTTCCCAACTAGGAATCTATCTCTTTTACCTTCTCTTGAATGAATTATATTGGAAGTTTAAATTTATGTGGATTGTCTAACTAAATCCGTTGCCACAACTATATCACTGACCTTCATCTTCTTGTCTTCTTTGGTTAGGGTTCATAATAACTTATGCGTTACTCTTGAACATCCCTTCTGTTTCTGCTAAAGATGGCTACTGCATCAGGTATCATTTAAAATTCAATAATTTTACATAAAAAAGAAGTCTTGGTAGAATTATGGATGTAGTCTCACTTTTTTTTTGGTCCGATAATTTTTTTTTGAGTTGTGCATTATTGAACCGAAGGCGATTTTACCCTATCAAGTTAGAACAGAAGAGTGCTCCCACTTTATTATAAAGACATTGTTTTGATTGTTTTAATTGACTCTCTCATCGGCACTGCAGTTGCTTTCAAATCTAGGGAAGACCATCGCAAACAACTTGAATTAGAGGAAGCGCGTAAGGCCGGGCTTGCGCCAGCTGAGGTAGATGAAGATGGAAAAGAAATCAACCCTCACATTCCTCAATATATGTCCTCTGCACCTTGGTATCTTAATGCTGAGAGACCAGTAAGTTTCTCTCCCTCCTCTTTCTAGATTTTAAGTTGGTTGTTCATGATGATTGAATTTCTTTTAATTTTATTCTAGAGTTTGAAACATCAAAGGAAGTGGAAATCGGATCCAAATTATACAAAGTCCTGGTATGACAGAGGTGCAAAAATACATCAGGCAGACAAGTATAGGAAGGGTGCATGTGAAAAGTAAGTTAGATGAATACCTCCTTGTTCACCCTTATGTATATTCCTCAGCCTATGACTTTGTTCGTATAAAAAAATGTATACCAGTACAGTAGTGGGACATTGAATCGGGATTTTAATTTGTTTTTCAATATTTTGCTGTGAAAAAAGAGGTATCAATCATATTTGTGGGTTAGTATTGGGGCGATGCTTTTGGATGTAGATGGATATGTTTTTTGTAGGGGAAACAAAACTATTGCTTTCTCTCTTGCATCTGTGTATTTACTTAAATAATTTTTTTTTATTACTGCCACTTTACCATGCTTTTTTTTTGGGAAGAAGGAATCTTTAAAGTCATCGCCAATGGTTGTGTAATTTTTGCTGGATGTGTATAGTTAATTCATAATCATGGGGTTGTGAGTGCATTAAAAACTCATTTACAATTTGAAGGTTTGCAAATAGGATCATATTATGGGCACATGTTTTTCTTTTTTGTCCATAAATTTTAGTTATTTAGAATTTTAGACTGCTCTATTTCTCGAGCCATCTGAAAAAAGAAAGATAATTTAAAATTAAAGATTGAATGTGGATATCCTGCAGTCCACTTGCTAGAATGTTGGTTATGTTGGCTGCCTTCAGGCTCTCTAAATTTCATTATACTGTACAAATAGGTCTAGTCTAAAATATTATAGTTGGGAACTATTTTACTAACTTGGTTTAGTTGTGATATATGGAAATTCCCTCAGATTAATTTTCTGAGCTAGCTTATGCTATTTTCCCAATATTGTTTAATTTAGTTCCTTATTACTTATGTGTCATATATAATTTATTTGCCTGTCAAGTTGTGGAGCAATGACACATAATGCAAAGTCATGCATGGAAAGGCCCCGAAAGGCAGGAGCAAAATGGACAAACATGCACATAGCGCCAGATGAGAAGATAGAGACATTTGAACTAGATTATGATGGAAAAAGGGATCGTTGGAATGGTTACGATCCAGCAACCTATGCTCGTGTCATTGAGAGGTACGAGGCTAGAGATGAAGCAAGGAGGAAATTTTTGAAAGAACAACAGCTTAAAAAATTGGAAGAGAAAAATAATAAGCAGAATGAGGATGTTGAGGTTAGTGATGAAGATGAGGATGAAGATGATTTGAAGGTTGATGAGGCAAAGGTTGATGAAAGCAAACAAATGGACTTCGCAAAAGTTGAGAAGCGTGTTCGTACGACAGGTGGTGGTAGCACGGGAACGGTAAGGTATGTGTTGTAATATTTTTATGTTTGTATATCCTTTTATGCCTCCCCTGCTTAGCTCTTTTCTAGAGCATCTGAATGCTGTATTAATTATTTCTTCACATTTTAGGAACTTGCGTATTCGGGAGGATACAGCAAAGTATCTTCTAAATCTTGATGTCAATTCTGCTTATTATGATCCGAAAACTCGGTCCATGCGTGAAGATCCTCTTCCTGATGCCGATCCAAATGAGAAATTTTATGAAGTAAGTATCAGAAGTGGGATCGTGGAATTTCTATTTGCTCTCAATTTTAACAAAAGTAATAGTTATAAGTTAGCATGGATCTAATTTGTTGACCATCTTTGTTAAAATAGGGCGATAACCAAAATAGAATCAGTGGGCAAGCTTTGGATTTCAAGCAACTCAATGTGCATGCTTGGGAAGCATTTGACAAAGGTCAAGATATCCATCTGCAAGCTGCTCCATCACAAGCTGAACTTTTGTATAAGAACTACAAGGTTATTAAAGAGAAGTTGAAATCACATACAAAGGATGCTATTATGGAGAAGTATGGGAATGCTGCTGCTGAGGAAAAGCTGCCTCGGGAACTGTTATTGGGACAGAGCGAGAGGCAAGTCGAATATGACCGCTCTGGCAGAATTGTTAAAGGCCTGGTATTAAATCTATTTGAACACTTCCCCTTTATTTTCCTTGATAGAGGAATACTTAAAGCATATTTAATTGACTTTGAATTATTATCAGGTTTTGTTTTACAATAATATCTTTCCTGTCGCATGTCTACTTTATTACTTTCTGCCGAGATTAATATGACAGTGACTATATTTTATTTCTATGTATTGGGAGGAGTGAGTTAAGTGGATAAGAAAACGACTGTTACTATCTTGAAATTGCATGATTAGTTGTATTATTCCACCAATGAGGGCACTATGGTACTGTTTATATTTGTTCTTCATGTACAATTACAATGGTATCTGCTCGAGAATTTGAGTATCTTTATTTTTAGTCATTATGTTGGGATCCAGTGATCCACTTTTAAGAAAAATATGTTCTTGGTACCCAAGTCTTTGACGATAAATGTTATACCCAAAATGTATCATTCATTAGGTCTATCCAATAATTCTTATTAATTCTGAATCTCTGATTTAGCAATGTTATCTTTTAGTATCTCTAATTGTTTCACTTGTTTTCTAAAACAGTGAAACAATTAGATTCTGATTACAATGCACAGTCACAAGGTCGTTTACATAACTAACAGAGCCATGCAGCCCAAATTCGGCTGAGCCCTTACCCAAAGAATTTTGCCTACTCCAACTCTCCTGATAATATTTGGTTAAAACCCATAAGAACCCATAAAAATATATTTGGTTAAAACCCATAAAAATAAATTATAGACAAATGGTTATAAAGCTAAATCATGACGCTATACTTGTTTCTGTATTTTGTGCATGTCATTACTTTCATTTTCTTCCTGTTGTCTCTCTTGTCTCTGTGCATGTTTAGACGTGTGAGTGAAGCTTAAGGTTTGTAATTACTGATTGATTGTGAAGTATGCTTGCTTTCTTCTGATTCTTCTTTTTCCCCCTTGAAGGAGATGGCCCTTCCCAAAAGTAAATACGAGGAAGATGTTTTCATTAATAACCACACAAGTGTTTGGGGCTCATGGTGGAAGGATCACCAGTGGGGCTATAAATGTTGTAAGCAAACCATCCGGAACAGTTACTGCACTGGAGCTGCTGGAATTGAAGCTGCTGAGGCAGCAGCAGACTTAATGAAGTCTAATATTGCTCGTAAAGCAACTTCTGAAGGTCAGTACTTGGAACCGGTATTATAGTTTTAAAAATCTAATCTGGAATGACTTCGTGAATGTGGTAATCCTGTTGTTGTTACAAGTCTTGACTTTCCACTGAATGCACGAATGATGGGAACTTTCTTGTATTGGTATTTTCTGTTGTCATTAGTGGGCTGATGTTGTGTCCGTTGCACTAAATACATATAAAGCTTGCATGGATATAATATTATTTAGAAATATGTAATTCTTTTTCTTTACGTATCATCGGTTAGTCATCAAATATTTGATATCTCATGGTACTAAGGTATGAAATCCTGAATGGTTTTTAAACGTCACTACAGATACACCAGCTCCAGCCGAAGAGAAAAACCTGGCTACTTGGGGAAGTGAAGTACCAGACGATATTGTCCTCGACCAGAAGAAACTTACCGAAGCTCTCAAGAAGGTATGCAATTTAACCGCCCCTTCCAGCAATAATCTCTCTTGTTATCATCAGATTTAGTTACGTTGAAATGGTTATAATACTATCCTCTAATTTAGTTAGACTGAAATTAACTGCCCCCCTAGCCTCCTCCAAACATATAAATGTTTTTTCTTTGTCGCTTCTTACTCGAGACTTTCTATTTCACCAGGAGGATGAAAGAAGGAAGGAGGAGAAGGATGAAAGGAAGCGTAAATACAATGTGCGATGGAATGATGAGGTAGGTGATTTCTTCTTGCTTTAGTTAATAGGTTCCTTTGCAGAGTTTGAACTGCAAGTTAGGTTTATCCTTTGTTTGGCCCAAAACAAAACGTTGTGCCCTTGTGCAGGTAACTGCGGAGGACATGGAGGCATATAGGATGAAAAAGGTACATCATGAGGATCCAATGAAGGATTTCCTTAATTAACTTAGCCTATTTGTGTATTGTAAATATTAGTCACAAGGATTCCTTTCAACATCAAACGAACTAGGAATCTGAGCTTTGATATTTGAATGTATTTTGTGATCTGAGGTTGTCCAAGTAATGAACCAATTGTTAATCCAAGCATAACACCAATTACCAGGTTGATTGTTTAACTAAAAATGAAAAACTTAGGTTCTGTTTGATAACCATTTGGTTTTTAATTTTTGAAAATTAAGTCTATGAACACTGTTTTCATCTACAAGTTTCTTTATTTTGTTCTTTCCATGTTTTCAAAAACCAAGTCAAGTTTTGAAAACTAAAAAAAAGTAGTTTTTAAAAATTGTTTTTGTTTTTGGAATTTGATTAAGAATTCAAATGTGTTCTTAACAAATATAAAATACATCTTAAGGAAATTGTGAGAAAACAAACATAATTTTCAAAAATCAAAAACTAAATAGGAAAATAAAAATGTAACTCTTTAGGAGGGTAAGTTGGAACTGAACTTTTTTCTTCAAGAATGGAATTGCCAGATTGACAAACCGATTGAACTGGTTTTTTGTTTTTCTGATTTTACCTTCAAAAGGTTGGAAAAGAAAAAACTGATAGATTCTGTAACGTTGCCAATGGTTTGATTAAAAAAAAAATGTGGGTATGGTTGTGATTATTGATTTAAGGGTTAAATATTTCAAGAAAATTTTCCGATTTAAGTTCAATGATTTTACAGATTTGTTTACTGAATATAAAAAATAATAAAATAAGTTAATTATGTATTTCATAATCGTTTATTGCATTTCAAAATCACTCATAGTTTCCATGGTTTTCCTCAAAAATAAATGAAAAAAGAAACAAAAGAAAGAGAATTCTAACTATATCTCCAGTAAACTGTAACGTTGTTCTCCCTTCTCCACGTTCGATGGCTCCTTTCAATGACAATAGTTTTCACGGTCGATCCACATTCCACAGTAACCAAAACCCAATCGACTCCGAATTTGGACCGAACCAATATGTACATATCTATTGAACTCAAATCTGAACACCCACTTCATTCCAACTTCATATCTTCAAAGTTAGAACATTTTTTAATACTGACCGAGGACGTTTCGATTCAAAACAGTGACCAACAACAATATATTTCCTTCTGTTGGCAATATATGTTCTTCAATGAGCAGTATATTTCTTTCGAACAATAAACGAAGATTCACTTTTCGAAAACGAGACCATCAAAATATATACATGTTTATATTTTATATTTTCTAAATGTACATGTATATTTAATAATATAAGATATCCATTTTTTATATAATTCTTTTAAATGGTATATATTTGGTTTTTGAAATTAAACATATACACACTACTACCTATGAGTTTCTTTGTTTTGTTAAATACTTTTTACCACCATTTTATAAATTCAAGCCAAAATTTGAAAACCAAAAGAAAGTAGTTTTTTAATAAAAACCTATTTTTGTTTTTGGAATTTGACTCCAAATTCAAATGTTTTTCTTTCAAAAAAATGAAAATCATTGTAAAGAAATTGTGGTAAGAAAACAAGCATAAATTTCAAAATGAATAAAAAGCAAAATTGTTATCAAATCAGCTTTAGGAATTAATTTTTTTTTTTTTTTTGAATTCACTTTAGGAATTAAATTTGTTATTTAATTACTCCTATAAAACCATATTTTTTTTTTTTTTTGAGAACTCCTATAAAACCATCTTTACTAAAAGAGAGATTCAAGATTTTAAAAAATGAAACTAGTTAGAGTCTTTATTAAAGATTTAAAGAGAGGGGGTCAAAATCGAGATTAACTACAACATTATCCAACAATCACCCTTGATATAGTGATTTTTTTTTTTTTTTTTTTTTTTTTTTTTGCTAAAAAAGGATCAAAATCAATATTTATTAAAGATTTAAAGAATAGCACTGAGTTTTTTTCCACTCTCCTGAAAGGGTCCAAGGGTATGTTTGGGAGTGATTTTGGCATGACCAAAATCAATTTTGCCATTGCCAAAATCACTTTCCTTCAAAATATTGATGTTTGGCAAATGTTGGAATTGATTTTAGAAAAATCTAAAATCATTTAAATTTTATTTTTCAACAATTAGGTGAGAGGTGATTCTAGTTGGGATGATGGACCGGGAATCACCCTCAAATTTATCAAGAATGAGAGAGAGAAATATTCACATTCTCATTATTAATTAATGAATCTGTACACATGAAGCTTATATACAGCAAGAATGAATAACAGCTTAACTAACAGACTTAACCTCTCTTAAATTAACTATAGTTAACTATATACACTAATAAAATTTTATAAAATTTGATTTTATAAATTTGATTTTGGGAGTGATGATTGAATTATTGATTTCGGGAAAAGAGATTTTATAAAATTGATTTTCATACAATCATATTTATGTATGGTTCCAAACTTTTCAAAGTGATTTTCATATATTTAAAAGTGATTTTGAAATATTATGTTTGGTTTCAAAAGTGATTTTAGAATTACCAAATTACTAAAAAGGGCATTTTACATCTAAGATATTATTTAACTAAATAATTATGATAAATATCAATTTTTATTAATTATTTTTTCATTTTTTAATTGTTAAACTTTTATAAAATATGTTAGGTAAAAAAAATATGTATAATACATATCAAAATAAAAATTCAAAAGTCATATCTCATCCAATCTAGAAATGATTGTAACATTACAAATACTTCAACTAGATATTATCTATCAAAACACAAACTATATAATAAATAAATCAACGTGACATAAGAAGTTCTGCAATCTTCTTCCGCTTTGCTTCCATTCTCTTCCATGATAAGAAGTTTCCCTTTCCTCAGTAACACTCAATTCGTTTCTTTTGTCACTTGAAGGAGGCAAAGCTTCATCATCGTCATAAGGCTTGAACTCAAAGTCAATTGTAGAATGAGGTCTTATAAAAGTTATATCCTTTGTTTGCTTCTCTTTTTCATCCACTAAGAGAGACATTCTAAAAAAGAAAAGGATAGAATCAAAAATCAACTCCAGCCACAACCATCACCATATACCCAAAACTCAATTCAAATTCAACACGTCTCACCAAATACAAAACAAGAAATGAAAACTTCAAAGTATATTACAGAGTCCATGCAAACAAACAACTAAGGGCACTTCAAAATTTCCACTACGAAGACAGAAAAAGGACCTAATCATCGTACTCTACTGGATGCTGCATAATGAAAAAAAAAACACAGGGATTGCCAGAGAAGAAGAGATCAAAATTCCAATATCTACTGGGTGCTACCGGGTGCTGCATGGTTTTTCTCTTACACTGATGCTTGACAACATAATAATTTCAATATCAATCCTGTTGATGGTCGATTTTGGTCAGAGGAAACTCACCTGACCTTCACGTGCCACCAACGGTAAATTTGTAGATGAGGGGGAAGACGTGGCCTGCAAAAGAGAAAACCTGCACACCGGTGTGGTGCTAGCCACACCGCCTCCGATGCTTAAGTCAGAAAACGGAAGAGAGAGCTAGTGAGCAAGGGAAGAGAGTCGAGAATTGAGTTCGGGTCCCCTTCTTCAGTGGCGAAGAGGGGTATAAATACCTGCTCATGCTCCTAGGGTTTTTAGGAATTCGGAGGCGTTTCGGGACAAACCAGGCGAAACCGGGGCGGCTAGCGACATTGGGGACCGAGAGGAGGTGACCGAGCTCGGCCCGCGCAAGCGGGCCGAATGGTCGGCCTCGGCCTTGGGCCGAGGCCGACCATAACGCTCGGCCTCGGCCTAAGGCCGAGGCCGACCATTTGGGTCGGGCCAAGCTGGCCCGGCCCTTTGGTCGGTTCCTCCTCTGGGTCGGTTTTCCAGCCCTATTTTCGCCCGGACATCCTCGTCAGCTCCTTATGCGTCGGGTGGTCCAAAATTGCCCATAACAAATCCAATTAAATATGATGCCAAATCTTTTCAAGAAAAGTTCATCCTATCTATAATCTATAATATATATATTAAAAAGCAAGGATTCGTGGAAAACATTTTTAGACTAAAATACCCCTTTAAATTTAAGATAATTACTTTAGTTAAAATCTAATTATTTTAATTAAAAAAATAAAAATATACAAAAAATAAAAAGTGGTAATCTGTAAAACAATTAAAAAACGAATATGAAATTTTGAGAAAAATCTTTTCCTATAAAAAAAAGAAAAAATAAGAAAAAAACAAACATAATGATAAAAAAAAAAACAATTGACTTTTACGATTGGATAAAAAATTTTTAAAACCAATATGAAATTTAATATGAAATTTTGAAAAAAAAATCTTAAGATAATTGTTTTAGTTAAATCTAATTATTTTAATTAAAAAGAAGAAAAAATAAGAAAAAAACAAACATAATGATAAAAAACAATTGACTTTCACTATTGGATAAAAAATTTTAAAATCCAATATGAAATTTAATATGAAATTTTGAAAAAAAAATCTTAAGATAATTATTTTAGTTAAATCTAATTATTTTAATTAAAAAGAAGAAAAAAACAAACATAATGATAAAAAACAATTGACTTTAACGATTGGATCAAAAATTTTAAAAACCAATATGAAATTTAATATGAAATTTTGAAAAAAAAATCTTAAAATAATTATTTTAGTTAAATCTAATTATTTTAATTAAAAAGTAAAAGATTAACAAATAGGGTATTTATTGATCCGTTCCCACTATTCGTATATAAATTTTAATAATTTACTGATTGGTTTGTTTTTTTTTAAAATTTTTTTTAATAAAAACAAATAAGGTATTTTTTTTTTTATCATATGATCTATATACACTATATCCAAAATCTAATCAAATTAGAATTCGAATCTAAATTCCCTCTCTAAATTGTTCACCTTCTCCCATTAGTTTTCACATAAAAAACTATTCATCTGCTCCATTGTTGGTTTCAGGTACATCTCTTGAATTATAATTATAATGTTTTTGTTTTATTTTATCAATTTAATTAGAAGAAAGTCATTCTCAAATATTTTATGTTATGAATGACTAACTTTAATTTCTTTTTCCCCTCCAACTTTTTGTTTTCAGGTGTAAAACTACTTGTCTCTTCCAATTTCTTCCAATTGTTCGTTTATATTTCAGGTATTTTCGAACTTCTTCCAATTGTTCGTTTATATTTCAAGTATTTTTTTTAGTTTGACTTTTAATAGTTTATTTATTTAAATAATAATACCGGACTCGATCAAGAAGATGCATATATCTAATTACTTTAACTACATTTTAATCAACAAATACCTGACATGTGAAATATTGCAAAAATATTTTTACTTTAAAACAAATTAAAAAAGGCAACAATCCAGTCATGTTCTAACATTCTCACTTAATTTTTTTTTGTCGTGAGAAATTAAAAGAAAACTGTTGGAGAGAATTTCGACCAATCACAAATTACCACGTCATTACCTAAAATTAATGGTGAAATTACAAATAATTAAATTTGGGACCAATTATAAATTGACATGTGTCCCAAATTTAATTTGAAGACAAAGTTGACCAATTATAAAATTTTAAGGCCAAATGAACCATTTAATCAAATAATAAAAATTTGGGATATCCTTAGAAATGGCCAAAAATTACAGGGTATTTCTGAAAAATGGCCAAACTGGATTTTTTTAATGAAAAATGGCCAAACCGGTTTTCTAACCTATTTTCGTGGGATTGGAACTTCCATTTTTACCCTTGAGTCATTCCCCACGTCTCTCCTATATTTGTGCAGCCTTATCTGATGATATTTAAAAAAAAAAATGAAAATCTGTAACCTCCAATTCCATGAATCAAGGAATGATAGTTACAGAATCAATCCTCTTTGTCTTCCCAAAATATACATTTTTTGGCTTTGGTTTTTCAGAATTTACAACATCAATTCTCTCTCTTCATTTTCTTATTAAAATGGTGGGTCCTAACTTCGGTCAAATTGTCCTATTTGTAAGGAAAAAATAGTTTATATCTATATAAACCAAAAAGTTAGAAGAGAATCGAAACATGCATACCCTGGAATGTCGACACAACCTCTTCGAGCTTCTGAATGTTCCCTCGAATGTCTGTGTAAATACAGTGTAAATCTGTCAAGGGGTTTGAATGTCTGTGTAAATACAGTGTAAATCTGTCGAGGGGTTTGAGAATCGGGTTGAGGGTTTTGGTTTCGAGACGAAGATTGAAGGAGAATCAGTTGAAGAAGAAGGATCGAAGAAGAAGAATGATGGGGTTTGCTAGAAGGAACGATGAATGTTGAAGAAGAATCAGTTTTGGTCTCTCCCGAAGGAACGAAGAATCGAGAAGCTGAAAGGGTTTCTTTCGAAGAACGGTACGGTTTCTCTTTTCTTTTTTGATTTTTTGAAATGAGGGTTTCAAAGAGAGAATATGAAGAGTTTTCGGTCAATTGCTTTTATTTTCTCATTTACAGTGATATTAATGGGATTGGTGAGCCTTTTTATTTTCTCTTTTTGAAATTGGATCCGTGAATTACTTTTGAAATTGTTTCAGATTATACTTTATTTTTGATATGATGTTTTAGGTGCAACACTTAATGATGTCTACCAAATGTTATCACTGGCATTTTATTCTTGAGTTGATGTTTTAGATACATGAAGTTGTTCTTCATTTTTTATTTAATCCTAGTTGCAACATGTAAGTTATTAGTTGTTCTTGATTTTTGATTGAATCCAATATACTGTGGTTAAATTTTGAGTTCTCTTGTTTTTTCTCTCTTATTTGAATTTAAAATTCTTGTTTTAAATTTATTCTCTCTTATTTGAACTTAAATTTCTTGTTTTAAATTTAAGTTACCAGATTTATTTGTTTAATTTGAAATTATGTTATTGATTTGGTTGTTGAATTAATCCGTAAGAATCCTAGATTTTCTCCCTGATTTATAGTGTATTTTTGGTTTAATTTGAAATTCTGTTATTGATTTGGTTGTTGAATTAATCGGTAAGAATCCTAGATTTTCTCCCTGGTTTAGTGAATTTAAATTTCTTGTTTTAAATTTAAGTTCCCAGATTTATTTGTTTAATTTGAAATTCTGTTATTGATTTGGTTGTTGAATTAATCGTAAGAACCATAGATTTTCTCCCTAGTGTATTTTTGGTTTAATTTATGTATGAATTAAGATTTTGGTTGGGGTATTTTCGTCCACTTTGTTGCCAAAAGAATTTACACAAATTAGCTTTTGGCCATTTCTCAGAATGAAAACACAAATGGCCCTTTTTCAAAACAGCTATTTTAAAATGACCCAGCTAGTTTGATCAAAATTGGGTCATATGGTATTTGACTCAAATTTAAACCAAACCCAAATCCAAATGGTTAGACCTAAAGTCAATAAAACCCAAATTCAAATGACTAGGCTCAAAACTCATCCAAGTCCAAACCTACCTACGCATGGAAAACTCTATAAATAGAGGAGCTCTTCTCCATTTCTAGTGTTCAGAAATTTTGAACTCTCAGCCAGGACCAGAGAATTCAAAGAGACTCCACCAACACTGAAGACTCTCTAAAATCCATAAGTTCCTAAGTACTGAACACTTCTTGAAGACCGAAGACCCTTCAAGATCACTCAAAGACTTCAAGACTCCAAGAATCAATCGAAGCTTCAGACTCGAGAACAAGCGTTCTAGCCAGTGAAACACACTCACACATAAGAGAAAGAATCAAAAGATCAGAGTTAGAGATTGTACACCCACACGCATACAAATTCAATACAAACCAAAGTTTATTCCACGTGTCTCAGACTCTCATTTTTTGAAGTTACGTGTGAACAAAAACAATTATAGACAAGAAGATGCCTATTTGAAATTTGGGGAAGTCTATCACCGACATCATCATAACTCGAGGAATCAAATACTAGTGCATTTTCTTAGGAGCTTTCGATTCCTCTTTTCCTTTATTTAGAATATAATACTCTCCCAAAGAAAATCAGTCAGCTACCCAACTGTTTATCACGTGAAATATATATATGATAACAAAAATTTCCAACATAAGGTAATTTCTTAGAAATATGAATTTGGAATGACAATGGTCAAGACTCAAGAGTTCAGGTCCATGAAGCAAATTCTCTGTTCCTTGACTTAAAATTACAAATTAAAAAAAAAAAAAATAAACACGGTGGCAAGTTACTGCAAAAGTCAATAAGATAAAGAAAACAAAAATCTGCAAAATGCCACGACAAATTGAAAATCATTATCCTCTTTGGAAAAAAAATAAGCTCACATTATTAAAGTATTTGGTGTAGAGAGAGACATGATGCATAAAAATATATAGTATTTTAGTTCTAAAATTTGACCACTATTTTAACTAACATTTCTGAAAAATATGTGTAATGATATTTAGTAATTAAAATAAGTGTGTTTATTTATTTATTTATTTTTGAGTTTGGATTCGAATATCTAATTTCTTAGTCAAGCTATATGTCAAATTATCGTTGCGCTATACTCACTTTGGTAAATAAGTATTTACTTTTACAGTTTAGACCTCTTCGACAATTATTTTGTTATTTTGTATTATAATTTACTTTTTCCGAAGCCTTTTTATAAACTCGGCTATATTTAAAATTTTTACCTATATTTGTAAAAAAAAAGAGTTGCCAAGGCTGAAAAATGTTGTTAGAAGGTAATATTTATTATTATTCTTTTGTTTAATATGTAAATAATAAAATAGGTTTATTACAAAATTAGCATTAAGGTATTTGAACTTTTAAGTTGTAATTTTACTTTTATATCCTTATCATTCTTATGGTTGACAAAATAACATATCTATTAGACAAACATTTAGGTAAACTAGTTTGAAACTACGTGCATTGCACGTGTTATAATACCTTTTAAAAGTATAGTTAATTAGAAAATTTGAATTATGACTTGATAATGTACCAAAATCTCCTAATGATAGATACATTAGTCTACTTGAAAAAGAAATAAGAAAAAATTAGACTGTTTACTCACATTACTAAAGATGGAGTAGGGATGAGTCTTCTCCCACTTAAATGAGTCTCTATTTTTTTAGTTCTTCATGCACCACAAAAGCTCCACCCTCATCTCTCTCACCACTATTTATAGGGTTCAAGTGAATCGGGTGGTTATGATAAATCTTTTCAAATTAGAAATTTTGAAAATTAAAAACAATTAATTTGAATTTTAGTTTTTCAAATTTAATTTTAAAACTTGATTTGATTTAATCGAAAATCAAACTCAATTATCTTTTTATTTTTGAAAAATCAAAACAATTGATCTAAATTTAGATTTCACAAAGATTAATTTTAAAAATTCTATTTATTATAACCACCGAAAATCAAATAGAATTAATCTTATCTTTTTAAAATCAATTCTTAATCTTATCTCTTTTTTTTATGAGATTTTTTTTCCAAAAACGTGGAAATGAATACGAGATTTTTTTTTTTTTTTTTAAAAAACAATTCTTAATCTTATCTTTTTAAAACCAGTTCTTAATCTTACCAAAGATGAGATTTTTTTTTTTTTAAAAAAAAGAAAACCTAAACATGGGAATGAAGATGAGATTTTTTCTTTAAAAAAAAAAAAAAAAAACCTAAACGTGGGAATGAAGATGATTTTTTTTTTTTTTTTTTTTTTTTTTTATATATAAAAGAAAACCTAAACGTGGGAATGAAGATGAGATTTTTTTAAAAATCAATTCTTAATCTTATCAAAGATGAGATTTTTTATTAAAAAAAGAAAACCTAAACGGAAAAGAGATTTTTTTTAAACCAATTCTTAATCTTACCAAAGATGAGATGAGATTTTTTTTAAAACCAATTCTTAATCTTATTAAAGATGAGATTTTTTTATTAAAAAAGAAAACCTAAATGGAAAAGAGATCTTTTTTTTTTTAAAAATCAATTCTTAATCTTACCAAAGATGATATGAGATTTTTTTTAAAACCAATTCTTAATCTTAGATGAGATTAGATTTTTTGTTTAAATCAATTCTTAAACGTGGGAATGATCTACCGGAAGTTGAATAATTATATATTAAATAATTAAATAGGAAGGACAAATGAGGAATTTGAAGATTAAAAAGGGGCTAAAAAGGAAATCAAAAGTTTCTTAAACGTGGGAATGATCTACCGGAAGTTGAATAATTATATATTAAATAATTAAATAGGAAGGACAAATGAGGAATTTGAAGATTAAAAAGGGACTAAAAAGGAAATCAAAAGTTTCTCCCCTTAAGCGTCTTTTAATATAGTATAGATATAGATATAGATATAGAAGTATAGATATAGATATAGATTTGACACAAGGGGTAGATATAAATATATAAATAAAAATAAATTAGTAGAAAACTAGGTAAGTCAAAGTCAAAGTGAGTAATATTTATAGTTATATGAATCATTTTATACATTGTTTTAAAAACATATAGTAGGTTGAACATATCACTATATTTTGTTCAATTATTCACTTTCTTTTGTCAAATTGTATCAAAACTTTCAATATTCAAAAGACTCAATTCATCATCATTTAATTAATAAATATTAACTTACATTAAAAAAATAAATATATTTTTTTTACAATATGTGAATGAGAGATTCGAATCTTTGACCTTTGATGTAAATGTTTTGTGTCAATTTATCTATGCTCATATTGACTAAATACATGTCAACTACAAATACTACATAAAATCTCTATCCAAGTTGAAAATATGATTAAAGACTTATTTAAATTTAGAAACTATTTCGACAACACCTTATAAATATTTTTATTTCTAGTTTCCCATGTTTAAAAATTAGGTCTACAAACATTACTTCCATTTATATGTTTTGTTATTTTCTTATCTACTTTTCTAAAACTCTCTAAACCAAATTTTACAAACTAAGGGTCCGTTTGGATTGAGGTTTTATGAGGGGGGAATGGGCTTAGGGATCTGAAGCCCATGTTTGGTTGGAGAGTTCAATTTATTTGCCTGGAAAATCTTTTATCCCAGGCATCATTAATTAACGTAGAGTGAGGGTTTTGTTAACCTATCGAGAAGCGTGGGTTTTGTTAACCTATCGACGTGGGTTTGGCTGAACGCGAAAAGACGCTCTTCTTCCATTACGTATTATCTCTTCTTCCTTGGTTCTTCTTCGATTCATCAACAAAAGCTCCAGGTACAATCTCTCTGCAATTTCCTTTTTTCTTTCTCAGTCATTTATCGTTTTCTATCTCTTTTGTGTTTTTTTTTTTTTTTCTTTTTTGGGTTAAATTCTCTTCTATTTTTTCTTCTCCCCCATCAGATTTTTCCCTTTTCTCCATTTGGACGTTGCTCGAATTTCTTCCGGTAAGCAATTTTTCTTGGATTTTCTGTGGCTGCGTATCTGCCGTTTGATTGATTTCTAGGGTATTCGCGCAATTCACTTTTTTGGGAATTTTTTTTTGTCCTTTTTTTAGGTTTTGGGTTTGTGGGGTTATCGATTCTTTATTTTGAAGAGGATGGATAAAGGAACTGAAAATTTGTCTGTACTTTCTCTGTGTTTGAGTTTTTTGATTATGGCTAGTTCACTTTTGCACCATTTGGACACTTTCACAAGTTAGATTCCCAATTAATAACCCATCTTAATCTCTTCACTTCTGATTGATTTTGGGCTGTTTTTTGCTTTGATTTTGCCTTTTTTCTTCTTCTTCTTCTCCTGTTTTCATTTCTCTTTTTTGGTTTTTTGAGGCAAAACTCTTTTGGGTCTTTGAGCTATTGCTTGTTTCTGCAATTTCCCTTTTCTGGGTTTTTTGTAGAAAAGTTTTTTGTGCCCATTAGTTTGAGCCCATATAAAGCTAGAAGAAAAAAAGTCGGCTAGGATGTTGGAAAGGAACTGTTTAGAGAAAATAGTTTTATTAATGGCAAGGTATAGCTTTATAAGATAAATAATGAGCCACAAGTCAGAGTCACAATTATTTCTGGATATGTATAAATAAATAATTTGCTTCCTATATACACACACAGAAATAACAAGCCCAAAGAACATCAAGACAAGCTAACCATAGCAAACAAAAAGGGTGGAAAATATAGAACAGCACTGTAGAAATATCAAAACATATAATGATTATACTGAATCATTAAGACAATTGAAAAAATACTGAATAGGACAAACAATACAAAAGAAAATATATGAGAACTTCGCTACCTTTCTACTTAAGTTGCTAAAAAAATCGCTTCAGTCCAATTAACTTTCCAACTGAACCATGTGTTTGTTAACCATCTCATGCATAATATTTGTAGTATTGAGTCATCCAACCAAGGCATTTGGTTGATAGTATTTTGTTGATATACACATCTTTAGATTTTTTATGTTATTAATTGGTTTGTCCCAAACTTTCTTCTTTTTGCCAAATATCAAGATGATATACACTACTTTGAGGTATTGTGATTTTGAAATTTTATTTATTATGCAGATATGACTCACGTACATTCAGCTATTGAACAACAGATACTTGTTATCTTGTTGTCTTATTTAGAGATGTTAAAGCAGATGATGAAAACATATTTCCTTTTGGTAATAATGCTTATGTATAGAGGACAAACTCATAGAAGACTTATGGGTGGAAGTTCTTTCTATCGACATCGAATTAGACAATTAAACTTTTTCCGTCTAATACATGAGAGTGATATAGCATGTTTTGAGACCACACGTATGAATAGGAGATACTTTACAATATTATGTCATATGCTTAAAACAATTGGAAAACTAAGAGGCACAACGAATGTAGAAGTTGAGGAAATGGTTGCAATATTTTTACATATCCTTGCACATGATGTAAAAAATAGGGTTATACGTCGTCATTTTGCACGTTCAGGAGAGACAATTAGTAGACACTTTAACACGGTTCTTAACTCTGTGTTACGGTTACATGAGTTATTACTTAAACAACTTGAGCCAATTCATGCCAACTGCTTGGACGAAAAGTGGAAGTGGTTTAAGGTAAAATTTTGAAGGACTTTAATCATGTTTAAATATCAATAAGTAGTCTATATTGAATGTGGCCTTAATTAATTTAAAGTTTTCTTTGTATTTAGAATTGTCTAGGTGCATTAGATGATGGAACCTACATTAAAGTCAACGTAGGTATTCTTGATAGACCTAGGTACCGAACAAGGAAGAATGAAATTGCTACCAATGTGTTAGGAGTTTGCTCCCAAGATATGCAATTCATCTATGTTTTACCTGGATGGGAAGGTTCAGCTTCTGACTCAAGAGTCTTACGAGATGCTGTATCTAGGAGGAATGGATTAAAAATTCCAAAAGGTAACATGTATAATGTTTGGATGGGTATATATGCAATTCATCTATGCTTTATGTACATTCTCAAGGATTCAATTGATGTATTTAGGTTGTTACTATCTATGTGATGCTGGCTATACAAATGGTGAAGGATTTTTGGCACCTTACAGAGGACAACGATATCATTTAAATGATTGGATGCAAGGATATCAACCAAGAACTCCAGCTGAATTTTTTAATATGAAGCATTCCTCGGCAAGAAATGTAATAGAACGAGCATTTGGACTGTTAAAAATTCGATGGGCTATTCTTCGAGGGAAATCTTATTATCCAGTAAAAGTTCAATGTCGGATGATCACTGCTTGTTGCCTCATTCATAATCTTATAAGAAGAGAAATGCCTGTAGATCCTTTAGAAGAAGAAGTTGGAGACACTCATTCAAGCACTTTTGACATAGATAGTGATCGAATAACACATGTTGAGAGTTCAAGTGAATGGACGAATTGGAGAGATAATTTAGCAATTGAGATGTTTGAGGAATGGAGAGGCATTAGACATTAGTATTGTTATCTAGGGAGTGTTTGATTGATGATGTAAACATTCATATTTATGCTTTTTTAGATCTTATAAGACTTTATGAAATGTTCCGAACTATTAGTTTGCTACTTATTTTTGAAATTTATGATATGTATTCATGTATGTTTTCTCTCATATTATGTTATATATGAAATTTGAGTTTTAATAGTTTAATACATGATGTGAATCATAGATATGGATGATAACGAACAATCTAAAGCTGGTTCAAGTAGGAAACGCATGTGGAGTAAGGCAGAAGATGAGAAATTAGTGGAATGTTTACTGGAGCTATCTAATATTGGCACTTGGAAAGTTGATAATGGTACTTTCAAACCAGGATTTCTCATTCAAATAGAAAAATGGATGGTTGAAAAAATTCCTAATTGCGATCTTAAGGCTCAACCTCACATAGAGTCTAGAGTTAAAATATTGAAGAAGCAATACAATGCAATAGTTGAAATGTTAGGCCCAAATTGTAGCGGCTTTGGATGGAATGATAGAGACAAGTGCATAGAAGCAGAAAAACATACATTTGATGAATGGGTGAAGGTAAGTAAAAAGAATTTTTTATTTAATAGTTTATGATATAAATATCAAAGTGCATTAAAATGGATTTATATTTGTTTTTACAGAGTCATCCAACTGCAAAGGGACTCAGAAACAAGCCTTTTCCATTCTTTGAACAATTAGCCATTGTTTTTGGGAAAGATAGAGCCAATGGACTTGGTGCAGAAGGTCCAACTGATATGTTTGAAGCAGTGGAGCGAGAAATGACCGACAATGAATTTTGGAGAGGAGACAGCTCTTATGTGCCTACTCCACCAATAGTTGGAGAGGAAGAAGTGGATGAACGAACCTTAATGAGTGAAGCACCAATAAATACACAATCTACTGCACATACATCAAATAGGTCTAGTAAGAAAAAAGCAAAGAGTGTGGATCCATTGGTAGCGACAGTGAATGGACTTGAGAATGTTATGAGCAGTCATCTTTCAAATGCTAACGAAAATATTCAAGAGATTGCTTTGTTTTATCGACAAGTAGCTGAACGAGAATCTACAAGAGAGGAACGTCGAAACTCGTTAGTTAGTGAAATTAGAAAGGTGGATGGATTGAGTGTTCGACAAAGAGTTCGAGCTGGTAAGCTTATCACCAAAGATCAATCCCAGATTGATTACTTCTTTAATCTTCCAACTGATGAAAGGTATGAATTTATAATGGAAGTTTTAGAAGAGAATACTGATCTTTAGTCTATGTGTGAGTGTTGACTCTTCAATGTAATAGGAGACTATATAACATGCTATGTATGGGCATTTAGATTTTTTGGGCCCTTATCAGATGATGTATATATCATCTTTATTTTGAGTTAACATGTCATTGACATGCTAAGGATGAACATTTATATTTTTTGTGCCCTATCAGATGATGTAACATTCTTATTTTGGGTTAGCATGTTATTGACATGCTATGGACGAACATTTATATTTTTTGTGCCCTATCTGATGATTAAATATCCTCATTTTGAATTAGCTTGTCACTATATCTTGTATTTGTATGGTCCATTATGAAGATAAATGTTCATTTTGTGTATGTTTAGGAGTCACTTTGATATTGATTATCCATTATTTTTGAAATATAATATTTATCATTAATATTCAATTTGATTGTTGCGCTAATTAAGTAGGATTAAAAGTTTATATAATTTTATTAAATACATTTCTTTGAAGATAATTATTAATATTCATTGCTAAATAAAATCAACCGCCTAAAATTTAAGGTATATTATTTCTAATATTTACTAATGAATGACATTTTAATTGCTTAAAATAATTTTAATAATTTGAGTTAATAAAAATAAATTAACTAACAACAATTAATTTATTTAAAACTAACTGATATAATTTTTTTTAAAACACGATAATGTAAATATGTTGGAAGTTAATTTTAATGTTTTATCATTGCATTAAATTGTTGAAAGTAATTGCATGAACCAAGTAAAAATATCATTTATTTATACGCAAATTTGACAACATTTCCATGAAACACCAAACACAGACATCATTTATTCCCAGGAAATGTGATGACATTCCCTGACACAACCAAACACAGTTATCTTTGATTCACAGGCATATTATTCCCAGGCATCTTTTATTCCCAGACATCTGTAAAACCTTAAACCAAACGGGCCCTAAAAGAATAAAGTAATTTTGAAAACCTTGTTATTATTATTAGCATTATTTTTTTTCTTGTTGATCATGAATTCAATTTTTTTTTTAATTTTTGAGAAAAATCATGAATTCAAATTTTTATTTATACAAAAAAATGAAAAAGATATTAAAGAAATTAATCATAATTTAAATTTGAAATAGTTATTAATATATGTGTTCTAAATTTGCGACATGAGCATATTTTTTTTTTTTTGACAACATGTGGGGTGGAGTATTGAACCTCCAACCTCTTGATCGTGATACAAGTTTTATGTTAGTTGAGTCATGTTTTTGTTGGCGACATGAGCATAATTTAACTAGTCGAATGTTTGAATTTCTCCGATCTCCTAAACAAAAAAAAAATGGTAAATTTATAATTTGATGAATAAAGTAAATCGTATTAAGACAGAAATTAGTGCTCGAAGCATGACGGCATAGTGACAAATAATCGTGGGGCATTTTGTATAATATCAACAGTTTAACAACTAAATTATCCTTTTTATAATTTAAATTAAAAGAAAACCCTCAAATTATCATATTGTGACATTTTCTTTTCCTTTAAATATCGTTGGCCGTTGACCGTAGACCAAAGGTTAAGGGTTGGAAATGGCAAGAGGCTTTTTTTTCTTCCGTTTCCTATTATACCCTTCAATCCTTATTCAATTTACAATTTACACTATTAGATTACATGAGGTTCCATCTCAAAATCAATTGATTATGAGTAGAGTAACTCATCTATCTTATAAAGCATGAGGTCTCCACTTATGTTTTCAATGTGGAAAGATGATGTCTCTTTTGGGTTCACCGTTCTTGGATCGGATCCCGAATTTTTTTTTTCTTGGGTTCACCGTTCACCGTCCATGTAATTATTAGATTACATGGGTTCCATCTCAAACCCAATTGGCGATGGGTGGAGTAACTCATCTATCTTATAAATCATGAGGTCTCCACCTATGTTTTGAACGTGGGATCCTCAACATACACTAATATCCATTAGAGAGCATCATTCCTCACATCACCAATTTCAAAGGTAAATGGAAGATAAATATTTTTAAAAATTAAAATGCAGGATGATTTAGCGACCCACCAGCTTTAACGAACACCCTGTACCAAAACTCCATACTGTCGTCCATTTTAGTGCCATTGTCGTAATTACAACCAAATTCCATCGAATCCATGGCTCTGAACGGCGATTGGACTTGTTCTTCGTCATTCACCGCCGACGAATTGAATATTGGCCCGTTCAAATTCTCAGTCCACGGCTCCTCTGCCCATAGCCCACCACATGTTTGATGAAACGCATCAATGATTTCAACGTTGAAGCCGTCCCATACGGCGGTTGGAGAATCCGTCAATGACAATTCATCGAGGGAAGAAGATGGGAATTCGTATTGGTTTGAGCAATCCAGCTTCTGGGGTTTGGCAGAATTGGGCTTCTTTTTCTCATGAGCATGGCTCTGTTTGTTCATCACTCGTTTCTTCAAATGGGTGTGCCAAAAGTTCTTAATTTCGTTATCCGTTCGCCCCGGTAACTGCACGGCAATGGCTGACCACCTGCAGGTATCAACCACCGAATTCATAAGCTTAAGTTGATAAGTTACGATATATCAATCAAAATTCAAAACCATGTTAATGGCATGCATTTTCAGTTGATATACCTATTGCCAAGCTTTTCATGGAGCTGAAGAACAGTGTCCTGTTCCTCCAGGGTGAAATTTCCTCTCTTAATATCAGGCCTCAGATAGTTTATCCATCGCAATCTGCAACTCTTCCCACATCGCAAGAGGCCTAAAGAAAATGAGAAAATGTTAAGAGATTAGAACAAAGAAACAAGCCATTGCCATGGCTGAATTTGATCAAGAACTCACCAGCAAGCTTTGGAAGGGCACGCCAGTTGCTATGCCCATGTTTATTGATATAAGAGATCAAAATTTCATCTTCTTCAGCTGTCCATGGCCCCTTTTTCAGTCCCATTTTCTCACAGCAAGGAGCTCTCACCATTTCTTTTTTTCTTCTTCTTTTAATTCTTTCTCTAAAATGCCACTCTGTTTTGTTTCCTTCCAGAAGACACAAGATCTTTCTCTTGTGCAACTTAGCTTGTAAGTATGGATATGTATATATATACTTCAAGACGAAGTTGATAAATAAATTTCTAAAGGAAAAAGTCTTGTGTCCTTGAATAGTCCAACCAGGAGAAAATAAGAAAGCAGATCCTCTTGTACATATTTTTAATTATATTTAATCAAACTTTTGGAAATTTCAAGGAACAAGGAAGCAAGAAAGAGCAAGTATGTGAGAAAAAATGAACCCTCCCTTTTTTTTTTTTTAGTACATCAACATTTGGGGGTGGGGGGATTCGAACCTCTGACCTCATGGTCGAGGATACATGCCAATTACCGCTGAGCTAAGCTCGCTTTGGCAATGAACCCTCCCTTTAGACTAGACCATAATGGAATTAATAATTATGTAATTAAATCCAAAGTGCCAGAAAAGAAAATATAGCAATGTATGACCAGTAAAAGAACACAGGTAGTTGAGTAAACTAGTTAAAAGTTATATGATTATATTATATACAATATGTGACCAAAGTTCTAAGTCAATTTTTAATTGAGGAAGATTATGTCTTTTAAACTTTAGTAGGTAAATTTAGTAGGATTAAAAAAAACATTGTGTGTGTTAGAAAAAAGGAAAATCAGAGAGAACAATGGGGTGATTCTGAAAGTCATACAAAAATAGGATAGTTTGCATTGGTTAAATTATCAAAAAAAAAAAAAAAAAAACCTCTGAACTATGAGGTTAGTTTTAATTATGTCTATGAACTTTTAAAAGTTTCATTTTAGCTCTTGAAGATTTTTTTCGTTAAATTCATGGATGGAAAATGACGTGTTTCCATATGTATTGTTGCTTATGTGAATAGATTTGAACACATACGTGTAAAAAACAATAAAAACACATGCAAACACACCATTTTTTGTCAATAAATTTAACAGAAAATGTCTCCAAGGGTAGTTTTGGAACAAATATGAAACTTTTGAAAATTTAGAAGTATAATTGAAACCAACCCCGTAGTTCACGGATATTTTTGATAATTTAACCCATGATAAATTGTGGGTATGTATGGTATGGAAGTGAAAAATAGATTTGAATAAACCATAATTGTTGAACTTAAATAATAATAATAAATTATCATTAAGATTTTTAGTTGCAAACATTACACAATATTTCAAACATGCACCTTAATTATTCCTCTCCCCCTCGTTTTATGAATGACGATTCTCAAAATTCTAGTTGCCTATCTTATCTTTAGGCCTCCTTGAAATGACATTTTTTAATTTGAAGTGTTTAAAATTATTTTTTTTATATTTTAAAACACTTTTTTAAACACTTTTTAAAAATTATTTCAAGTCCTTAGTTTCGTCTCTTTATTTCTCATTGCTGCCATTTTCAATTTATTGGTTTAAACGTTCTCTGCCTCCCTCAACACCACAAATCAGCCGACCCTTTCCTAAAATAAAGAATAGAGGTAAAAGTATCCACCAACACACACACAAATCTATATGATATGTAGGAAAATGTGTAGAACATGAAAATCGGACCTTGATACCACCCCACGAATGATTCAATAGCATCGAATCATTTTCCAGATTGGATCATAAAAGTGTTATCCAGGTCTGATTTTTATGTTAGTCCATGTATTTTTCCATATGTTATAGAGATTTTGGGGTATTTTGAACTCCATTTATTTATTTTAGGAGTGGGGTTGGCTGACTTGTGGTGTTGAGGGGGCAAAGTTTTTTTTTTTTTTTTTTTTTTTTTTTAAAAAAAATGGAATGTAGTATTCATAATGTAGGTGACATGAAGAAAAAAAACATATTTAGAATTTTCTTCACCAAACTACCCTATTGTTGTCATTTTACTTTTCACAATAACTCTAGTTTAAGAAATATTTTCAAAACAACCCTAGTTTTAAAATTATTCAATAAAAATAACGTTACTGTTGTACTTTCTCTAATTTAATATGCTAAATATTTTCTTAGGTACAATATTAATATCAAAGCAGAGAAAAAAAAAGTATATATATTGTCTTACTCTTGACTAAAGAAAAAAATAGCTAATATGGGAGTATATTGAATTTAAATTATGATAATAATTAAATGCTAAGTGGAATGTGCTAGTTGAATTACCTAGCGAGCATTTTAATTAATTAAATGATGGTCAAAGTCTGTACAATAATTGTCAAAGTGAGCATAGCTCAGCGGTAATTGACATGTACTCTCGACCAGAAAATCAGAGATTCGTATCCCTCGTGTAACGCTCCAGGCCCAGGAATCGGAATACGGATTTGACACCTGACGGCCTCGACATTCTCCTACATCCCCTACGACCTGGCGATGTCACCATACTTGTCTTAAACTGTTGTCAAGAGTGAAGATTATCCCCACAAATCAACACGGGGTCCTTTTAGGATGCTTTGTCCTCACTCACATGCTTCCTAGGAAAATTCCTAGGAGGTCACCCAACATAGAACTTCTCCAAGCCAAGCATGCTTAATTTCAAAGTTCCTATGATTGAGCCACCGAAAAGGAATGTGCACCTTGTTGGTATAGGTAGTATCTATCAATTGTTTTAAGTTTATCTTGACCATGCTTTCATATCCTCAAGATCCCTCTCATTCGGATGTGATCTCGGTTCATTCATATACCCCTCCTAACCTCGGGCGTCACACCTCCACTCTCAAATGTTGTTGATCAAACTCAAAGAAAAACTTGTACTATAATTATTTTTCTTTTATTTTTGTGGGGTACATATATATTTTTTAAAATGCAATTATAAAGTGCTTTTATGTGAATTAATACTCGTCGTGGATTGTTTTAATGATGAGATCATACCTTAATTAATATATCTTGATTTCTGGAATTGCACTCATCAATTAAGGTATCTATTTTTCTGCCTATGAGTGTAGCTCAACTGACATAAAATTAGTACTAATGATCAAGAGGTCTGTGGTTCAAATCTCCTACCCCCACATGTTGTAAAAAAAAAAGGTTAAAATACACATTTAGCCCCCAATTTTGTGGCATTGCAAATGTACCGATTATGTGGTAAATAAAAATTGTCACATTGGATAAATTTGGGGCGGGTTTTAGGGTTTCAGATTTTTATTTCTTTCTATCGAGTTAAGGAACCCATGAGTGTATTGTAGCAAAATCTCTGAATTTAGCCAATGTAGCAATTTGTATTTGTCACATAATTGATATATTGTCGTGTCAACAATGCCACATAAACATTTAACTAACAGAGTTGGACAAAAAGTTAACGGTAGGGATCAATTTGACACAAAATTGAAAGTTTATGAACCTATTTGACACTTTTTAAAGTTCAGGGACCTATTTGGCACACAACTATAAAAGTTCAGGACGAAATGTGTTTTTTAACAAAAAAAAAAAAAGAGTTTATGTTTTTCTCTTAATATTAAAAGTTCAACTCCTTAATTTCAGCCAAAGTGAGCATAGCTCAGCGGTAATTGGCATGTACCCTTGACCAAGAGGTCAGAGGTTTGAATCCGTCACTCCCAAATGTTGTTGAATTAAAAAAAAATAAAAAAATAAAAAATAATAACTCCTTACCTCCAATTTTGTTTATGAATAAACTAATATATTCCAAATTAACAAATTTTTATTCTATGTATTTTAATTTTGGAAAGGATGTCAAACTTTAAGAGCAGTTATTTTGCTTTTTTCAAAAAAAAAAAAAGAGCAGTTGTTCGTGTAAAGATAGTGATGGTCAATCCAATATACACGTTTTTAAAGTCCAAATATAGCATGTAAATAGTTTTAAATTAATTAGGTAAATAAAAACACATGAATGAGCCTATGAATTGACATGAATATAGTTCAAATTAATAAATTAAAGGTCAAAACTTAGCAGCTTTTACCATATATACGTTCACACCCACCAAGATTTTCAAAAAACCATTCTTAGTACCACTTGATATATTTTATAACCTGATATATATTGTCTTATCTTAATTTTATATCCTAAAAACATATCAACTAGATTTTAAAATGTAAGTCTCAAATATAAATTATTCCACATGTTATAAATAATAACAAGTACGTGAGGTATTTTAAAATAAATTTGAATTTGCATTAGAAAATTGAACGAGTCAAATTATGCAAAGGTGTGAATCTATAGTTTAATATTTATTAGAGGGTGTTAATAATCATTGATTTATATGAGAAAAAGTTTCGTTGTCAATGAGAAAAAATTTCAATATATATATATATATATATATATATATATATATATATATATATATATATATATTTGATACAAAGAATTGGTATAGCCACCCAAAGAAAAGTCCAGAACTAAGCAAAAAACAATCAGATTGGATTCCCCCAATGTAGCTAGCCGCCAAAACACGATCATCTTCCTTCCAAAAAACTAGCCACTGGCTTGTACTCAATGTCAAATAACCACATTTCATAGGCACTAGTCCCTCAAACTTTGGCAAGATATGGCAAAGGTGGTACACTGCTATGGTCCATCCTTATCAACACACCCATCTACCGATTCCCACATCTAGTGCCTTGAGCTCCTCGGCAAGAGACCATTGAAAGGTAACATTTTAGAGCAAGCATTCATATACTCATCAGGCCATCTTCGCAAAGCGTGCACAAATAAGCATGCATAACATTACCCTCAGAAGTGAAGCAAATTGCATAAATAAATCATCAAAAAACAACTCAGAAAGGGTAAACAAACAACTTAGGACTATCCAACCACACAACATGAAAGCCCCAAGCAGGCCTAAGCAATATACTTTGCCTTGAAGGGGCTCTGGAATTGGAGACTTTCATGGGTAACACCCTGCATAGCGAATGCTAAACCTTGCCCATAAGAAGCAAACTTACACGGTAACAGAAATGAAGCAAGCCAAAGTTATCCAGAAAATCTCGCGTGAGTGTGTGATAAGCCTCTCCTAAAGCCGCACTAATAACCCTGGCAAGATTTATAAGCACCCACCATCCATCTTCCCCCTACACTGAAACAAAGGCCTCTCCTAAAAGCTAAAGGAAACAAATTAGGCTGCTAACACACTACCCAGAAGCCTGGGCAAAAAACATTCTCTTTTCTCTCTCAAAACTTTCTTTCTCATTTTCAGACATTCTTGTCAAACTCATTCTTTTTCTTTTTCTTTTCATTCTTATTTTCTTTCTCAAACATTCTTTTCCAAGCTTTCCATACTCACCATTTTCTTTTATTCCACTCTAAGGTAGGGAACTAACTTTCGCACTGCAAAGTAGGGACCCCTAACCCGAGTATTACTCATGGTTAGCCTAATTGGACACACTGCAGGCAGCTCTTTTAACCCCTTATTTTGCGCCTCGTGCAAACAGCTTTAATCTGAATCGCAAATAGGCTCTCTAGCTCAACCTTATATCCTATCGAGGTGACAACAGACTTGAGGAAACTCATAAAGCAATCCTAGGCTTTCAAGACTAGCTAAAAGAGAGGCCATGTGCACAGATATGCAAGAATATTCAAGAAAACGCTTAAGGCCAAGCTCACATTATGCTACCAGCCTTCACCTCAATCCCAAGCAAAATAGAGCATAACAACACATACAGAGATTATCACAAAAGAGCCAACACCCCACCTCCACTCTAAGGGATCAAAGTACCAAAATCAGCTCAAAACAGGCCCGGTGCACAAATACATGACCACAAACAAGAATTAAATAGAGAGAAACCAACAACGTAACATGCAAAAACACAAACTGCCGCACAGATGCGTCCAGACTTAAACCTAGTTACCACTAGTATGCACATGTTACCACTCCCAACCCGACATCATACAATGTCCCTAACATAATCTACCATGCAGCCATAAGGACAAAGTATAAAGACAACAAGTGAAAGGGAAACAGAAACATTCCCTGGTTTTAGGCACAGCGGTCAGGAGAGACTGAAGATGCTTAGCTCGAACACCATTATCGCACTAGGAAGCCCATCTCACGCAGCTGAAACAACATCACCCCTCAGGACATCCGAGATTTCGCTGGGCCACTCTTCAAGCCAAACACGGTCAACATATGAAAAGGCCAAACTACCCAGAACATGCGCCACCTTGTTTCCCTGGCGTAATGTAAACAAAACCTTACCGTTGTCCCAAGGGTGGAGAATCCCTCGAATGTCATCCATTAGCAGCCCCACTTCTGAAACATCATGCAGATCGCCATGGAGGATTTTGACCAACCTCAGCGAGTCAGTCTCTACCACAAACTCCGCAAACCCCAACTGCCGAGCAAGTTGGACCTCTTTATACACAGTCCATCCCTCAGCCAAATCCACGCTCCAACACCTCTGTAGTTCCAAACAGGCGGCCATAAATACCTCACCATCAGCCCCACGCAGCACACAACCATCCCCCGCTTCCCCTGTATCAGGCCTGACAGAAGCATCAACATTAAGTTTCAGCTTCCTAGCAGGAGGCGGACTCCATACACAGCGCTCCTCCCAATCACTCGATTGCGGCAGTAGGCAATCCCCGAGAAAAAATTTCAATATATTATATTATAATATTTACTCCCTCTATTAATATTCAACTACGTGATTCTTTATTAAGAAACGACTACATTTCGAAAGAAATTATATAAATGATCATTCTATATATTTTATTACACTCTTTCCATATTCCATGGTTGTTTTATCCTTCTCCACATCAATTAACTATAGGAAAAAACTTGGCTACATACCGGTGGGTAGGAATCTCCCTACATACCACCATTAAAATCTTGACAACTAAGAGAGATACAAAAAAAAGTTATCACTTTTTACTTTCTTCTTTCTTAGTTGTCAAGATTTTAATGGGGTATGCAGGGAGATCCCTACCCACTACCCACCGGTATGCAGCCAAGTTTTTTCCTTAACTATATATAAATAGGAAAAAACTTGGCTGCATACCGGTATGTAGGGATCTCCCTGCATACCACCATTAAAATCTTGACAACTAGGAGAGATAAAAAAAAATTCTCATTTAAAAAAAAATTCTCATTTTCTCCCTTCCTCTTTGGTAATTGTCAAGATTTTAATGGGGCATACCGGTATACAACCAAGTTTTGTTCATATATAAGGCCCCTTTGAATCCTATTTGATTTTTAGTTTTTAGTTTTTTAAAATTATGCTTGTTTTGTCTCAATTTCCTTACCATAGTTTTCATATTTGTCAACGACACGTTTTAATTTATAACCAAATTTTATTTTTCTTTTTGAAAACTACTATTTTTTAGTTTACAAAATTGATTTGGTTTTTTAAAACATGGGAGAAGATGTTAAAAAAAAAAACTTATAAGTAGAAGTAATGTTTATAAACTTTATTGATAAAAAAAAAAGTAATGTTTATAAATTTAATTTTTAAAAATCAAAAACAAAAAATCAAATGATTATCAAATTGGGCCTAAACTATTGATCATATTTTGATTATTATTTTTTATATTTTATGTATGCATTTTTTAATTAACCTTTGTAGTAAGGTTCAGTATTTAAGAATTTTATTGTAATAATTCAATTATATTCCTATACACATTTATGTTATAAAAATGTTTTTCCAATCACCTTTTTCTTTGTTTTTTTTAAAAAATCACCTTTTCTTTCAACCGTTTTATCTATATGTCACCTAATTCTTCATTTATATGTACATTACCATATTGGTTGGATATCATCTCATTATATAATTTATTTAGGGAAAAAAAATCAAGTTTTACCCCCTAAAATTGATCAAATATATCCAATTTTCATCTTAAACCTTCAGTTTCATCAATTTAAACTCTGCACTTACAAAGTATTACGATTTTTATCTTTCAGTTCCCACAAATTATATTTCCATTAATACACAAGATCAATTATTGAATAAGTGTCTAAAAAGTATTTAAACAAAAATCAACAAAAAGTAGCTTTAATATTATTTTTCTCTAAAGCTCCATCAATTTCCTATCAAACATATATTTTATGATTCTGTTGATGATCAAATTTCGCTAGGTAAATTACCTTCGCTCCACGTGATAATCGACAGTGAATTTGTTTGAGAGCGGGGGAAGACGTGGCCTGCAAAAGAAAGAAAACCTACACACTGGTGTGGTGCTAGCCACACCGCCTCTGATGCTTAAGTCAGAAAACGGAAGAGGAGAGCAAGAGAGTAAGAGGAGAGAGTCGAGAGTTCGGGTCCCCTTCTTCAGCGGCGAAGAGGGGTATAAATACCTGCTCATGCTTCTAGGGTTTTTAGGAATTCGGAGGCGTTTCGGGACAAGCCAAGCGGAACTAGGGCGGCCAGAGGCAGGGGGGACCGAGCTGAGGCAAACAGACTCGGCCCGCGCAAGCGGGCCGACCGTACGGGTCGGGCCACGTTGGCCCGGCCCGTTGGTCCGGTCTTCCTCTGGGTCGTCTCCTGGTCCCATCTCCGCCCGGTTGTCCTCGTCAGCTCCTTGTACACCATGGTGGTCCAGAATTACCTATAACATTAAGCCCCCACTCTTGAATTGGGATTCAAGGTGACTTATCGCTATAGGTTGAGCTCCTTAAGCCCGATTTAAGAGTAATGACCTTGGTCTTGCGCTGACCTATGTGCAGCTTGGTTGTCATCCTGCAAAATAGGATAGAAATAGACGCTCCCTACATAGGGGTTAGGTGAAATGGAGATGAAAAAGGTGAGGGATTACAAAAGTGGAGCTGGTCGGCCTCGGCCTCGGGAAGAGGCCGAGCACATCTATCTCCCTTTTAGCTTGTCTGGTCGGCCTCGGCCTCGGGATGAGGCGAGCATTTTTCTAATTTTTCTGAGTGCATCATTCCGGATCCAGGGCTTATCCACAAGCAGAAATAAGAAGAGCAGAGGATTTCACGATCCTGCACTGAAAAGTTAATCTCTGCAAAAGAAAAATGGGGGAAGAGGCTAGGGTCGGCCTCGACCTCATGCCCCTTTTAGCTCAAAACTTAGCTTCCTGCATTCATACGTTAGTCTTTGTAGGAAAATAATAGGAGAGTAAGCCAGAACATGTAATCATTGGTTAGACATGCTAGGCTAGTGTGCCTTTTGTTTAATAGGGAGTGCAAATCCCCTGGGTACTCCCCAATCTCAAGTAAGACTTCTCTAAATCATAAAGCATAGTTGAGTAAAGAGGAGGACACCTTTAAAGTTTATGCTCGGCCTTGGCAAGAGGTGCTCAATTTCTACCTCAGCCAGGTGAGCTAGACTCAGGTGAGGTAGACTCCGGTGGTCCATGCTCATGCAATCTCAGGTCTGGATGAGGCGAGGTAGACTCGATAGTCCAGGCTTGCCTGATATGAAGATGCTCGAGCCAGATGAGGTGAGGTAGACTCGTTGGTCCAGGCTCACGTAATCTCAATCTGGATGAGGCGAGGTAGACTCGGTAGTCCAGGCTCGCCTGATATGAAGATGCTCCAGCTAGATGAGGTGAGGTAGACTCGTTGGTCCAGGCTCACGTAATCTCAATCTGGATGAGGCGAGGTAGACTCGATAGTCTAGGCTCGCCTGATATGAAGATGCTCAAGCCAGATGAGGTGAGGTAGACTCGTTGGTCCAGGCTCACGTAATCTCAATCTGGATGAGGCGTGGTAGACTCGGTGGTCCAGGCTCGCGTTTCATGATGCTTGAATCGGTTGTCTTGTGCACACTCTTGAACACTGAACTTTAATGGTGAATCAATAGGGCTTTTACATTAATTGCACTTTTACATTTGAATGTAACCAAATAAGGAAAAGTACTCAACCTATACTAGTGGCAGAAACAACATAGATAATGTCTAATTACATAATAAAATGCAATAAACAAGAAGCCCTAGAACTCCATAAGTTCAGATTCAGAGTTGGTGGAAGTGTGCTCTGCTCGGCCTCGGCCTATCCTCTGGTCGGCCTCAGCCTGGTCGGTCTCGGGCCTCTGTGGCTTAACTGATTTCAGCGCAGTCCAGTAACATTCTCGTGATTCCTTTTGCTCTCCTTTGACAACTCCCACACCATTCGGAGTTGGAAACTTCAGCAACTGATGGTAAGTTGAAGCTATGGCCTTTATTTCATGCAAGGTTGGTCTTCCTAGGATTTCATTGTAGGCTGACATACAATCCACAACTAGGAAGTTTATCATCTTTGTCACTGCATTCTGTCCATCCCCAAAGGTCACAGGAAGTTCTATGCTACCTTCTGGGGTCACTTTCTCTCCTCCAAATCCTACAAGTGGGGTAAGGCTTGGCTTTAAGAGTTCCCTCCCTAACTGCATTGCTTTAAAGGCTGTTAGAGAAAGGACATCAACCGAGCTTCCTCCATCAATTAGGATCCGATGGATTTTCACATTGGCTACAATTAGAGTGACCACAAAGGCATCATTATGTGGCTGATGAATGCTCGCTGCCTCAGCCTCAGTGAACTCCAACGGGGGGTGTGCCTTTGCTAGATGGACAGAGTACATACCTCGAAATTCTGGTTCGAACCTTGCTTCCCTGGCAATAGCTTTTCTCTTCCTGCTTGAACCTCCTTCAGTTGGTCCTCCAAAGATGGTTCTGATCTCTCGTAGAGGTTCTTCTTTGTCTCGGCCATCTTTGGTCGGCCTTGGCCTCGACCATCCCTGGTCGCCCTCGGCGTTGGGCTCGCCGACGAACTCCTACAGATACCCATTCTGGATCAATGCTTCGATTTCATCCTTCAACTGAATACAATTCCTGGTTGAATGTCCATGGTCCCGGTGGAAAAGGCAATACTGGCTCTTGTCTCTTCTATCGGGACTCGACTTCATCCTCCCCGAGAATTTTAGGAGTCCCGTATTTCGGATCTCCATCAATACTTGCTCCTGTGGAACAGCTGTTGGTGTATATTTCTCGAACTTACCAAAGGGATGTGCTCGGTCTGGTCGGCCTCGGCCTCCCTCATCGGTCCGCTGCTTTTTGTTCTTCCTACTGTTGTGGTCAGATGAAGAAGACCTCTTGTGTTCACGTTCTTTGACTTGAGAAACTCCTCTGCGCTCATGTATTTTTGTGCCCGGGAGACAAACTCCGCAAAGGTTCGAGGTTGGCTCTTACCTATTGAATTGAGCAGTCTCTCGTCTTCCAGTCCGGCTGTTATGGCTACTAGGGTTGTTCCCTCGCTGTACCCCTCAACCTGTAGTGCTTCGTCATTAAAACGTGTTATATAATCACGCAAGCTCTCACCTGGCTGTTGTTTGACTGTTAAGAGGTTGATGTGAGGCTTGCGCTGTTCTCTGGCTCCCATGAACTGCGCAAGGAATGCTTGGGCTAATTCCTTGAAAGAGCTGATGGATCTCCTCTTCAATCTTTCAAACCAATGCTTGGCCGATCCTGTTAGAGTGAAAAAGAATGCGCGACACCTGATTGAGTCTGAGACACCGTGCAAGTCCATCCAGTTCTTGTAGGCGTTTAGATGCTGCACAGGGTCTTTTTTGCAATCATACGGCTTGAATGTTGGTACCTTGAACTTCTGGGGCACCTCGGCTTTCATGACTTCTTCTGTGAAAGGTGGGTCGACTTGGTCGATTAGTTCTTCCATGTCTTGCTCTCCTGAGTCCTTCAACTTAGGCAGGTCTCCCTGTGGATTTCCAAGCTCCTTTAGTGCGTTCAGAAGCTCAGTCTTCCAAGGGAGGTTGTCCTTCTTGGCCTCGGCCTCGGCAGCCCTGGCTTCAGCTTCCGCAGCTCTGGCCTCGGACTCGGCAGTTTTGGCACTTCTGCGCTTCTCCTCGATCAGATTCCTCAGGTCTGTCTTAGTATGACCATAGCTTGGGGTAGAAACTGTGTAGTCACGTCCCTTAAGTGTACTTGACTCTGGGCTCCTCAAAATTGTACGATCAGTAGGCTTGAGCCCCCTGACCTTGCTGGTCATGCTGCTAGTCTTCTTTCCCTTCGATCTCGTCTCCGATTCTGCAGTGTGCTCCATGGGCTCCTTCCCCTTCCTCGGATCCCTAACCAGCTTCTCATCAGGGGTTTTAGTGCTAGGACCAGGTTTATCCAAGATACGAAGTATCCTGGACAAATTATGATCCATTGCACTTACTTTGTTTTCGAGAGCAGCAAATTTTAGATCAGCTTGCTTCTCTCGGGATGAGGGCAGTGGTGACCGAGGACGAGGAGATTCGGTCTGAGGTCGATCTCGGCCTTCTTCTCGTGACCTTCGCTGGTGGCGGTCACCATCCGAATTTTCTGTGTTTATATCTTGATTTCTCTTCTCCATCCCCTTACTCGTGGAATGACCGATATGCAGATTTGACAAGCTTTCTTCCCCACAGACGGCGACAACTGTTGATGATCAAATTTCGCTAGGTAAATTACCTTCGCTCCACGTGATAATCGACAGTGAATTTGTTTGAGAGCGGGGGAAGACGTGGCCTGCAAAAGAAAGAAAACCTACACACTGGTGTGGTGCTAGCCACACCTCCTCCGATGCTTAAGTCAGAAAACGGAAGAGGAGAGCAAGAGAGTAAGAGGAGAGAGTCGAGAGTTCGGGTCCCCTTCTTCAGCGGCGAAGAGGGGTATAAATACATGCTCATGCTTCTAGAGTTTTTAGGAATTCGGAGGCGTTTCGAGACAAGCCAGGCGGAACCGGGGCGGCCAAAGGCAGGGGAGACCGAGCGGAGGCAAACGGACTCGGCATTAGGCCGAGGCCGACCGTACGGGTCGGGCCACGTTGGCCCAGCCCGTTGGTCCGGTCTTCCTCTGGGTCGTCTCCTGGTCCCATCTCCGCCCGGTTGTCCTCGTCAGCTCCTTGTACACCATGGTGGTCCAGAATTACCTATAACAGATTCATTAAATGCAACTGATTTTTTTTTTAGTGATTCTTCAAATGAAAGCTTATCATGAGATAAAAATTGCTATGACAATTTAAGTTTAGGATAGAAATTGCTACTCTTAGCCAAGTTTGTTTTAGTGATTCTTCAAATGAAAGCTTATCATGAGGTACAAAATTGCTACAACAATTTAAGTTTAGGATATAAATTGTTACTCTTAGCCAAGTTTCTTTTTTTAGTTCAACAACATTTGGGGGTGGGAGGATTCGAACCTCTAACCTCTTGGTCAGGGATACATGCCAATTACAACTGAACCATGCTCTCTTTGACTACTCTTAGCTAGCCAAGTTTGAGGATAAAAGAGATATACAAATATATATATATTTTTTTTTTTTGAAAAGGAAATTTCATTAACTAACAAGGACAAATACAACCTAACTCATCTCCTACAAGGGAGCCAATAAATGATGGGATTCTACCTTCCCTCCAAAAGAACTCCCCTTCTGGTAAGTCAATCCTTTACGAGTGTCCGTAATCACAGTTGGGTCAAATTACCGTTTTATTTTGTGTTACATCTGTCTCCTTAAATACCAGTCCTCCTCTAATGAACAACATGTTTATAATCCAACCAATAAACAGAAAGTCCCTCTCAGGCCAGTGAGAGGGCGGGATCCCCTTTGTTCAAGTCCCAGAGTCACCACTTAAGGGAACACTCATCTACTTCTCCTAGAAGTGGGAAGGAGTGAATTCGTTCTTGTGTTGTCATGTCCCCAGCCTCCCACTCGGTCTTGTCCCCAAAAAAGAAGGCATATTGAGTCGGCGGATTGGTCACTCTCACCCATGCTAATCAAAGGACAATCCCTCATGAGAAGGAGTTCATGACACTCTCAGGATTGAGACTGAGTTACCTAGGTCATCTTATTGAAACGGTAACCTAACTAGTTAACGGTGTTACAACTAATGGTTGACTATTTCATGGTCCGGTCTTATGCAAACTCATTGCATAGGATACCCCCGCTTGCATGTCTACTACATGGACGCTTTGGATCAATACGTCTGTATCAAATACAAAGCGGGTCGTATCTCATAGTGTTACCAGGATAAGGTACCCAACCTTATCCTTGTACTATAGACCTTTTAGGTTGTTACTTGCACATCAATCTCTGTATGTCTCCACATACTAGTTCAAGTTACATACAAACAACATTGGATCTTAGTTTATTGGATTTGGGTCAAATTGTGCAATATTTAACAATAACACTTTATTGTAGAAACTCAATAACACTTTATTGAAACAAGTATACAATTTGTTTACATTCACTATCTACGAGTTTTCGGGCATAAAACCCAATAGAGACTCCATTTTTACTTTAACTTTAGGCAAACTTGGAATCTCTGATCCTGAAAGTTTGTTTAGAGCCTTGGTTAGAGCTTCGACTTGAAATTTTAAAGCACTCACCTCATCGGTCTTACATGGTTCCCCTTTTTGTTTGGACTATGTTTGCTCAGACGACCATTGGTAACTTGTCAGGGTCAACTCTTCTATTAAGGCTCGATCATCCTTGACAGTTTTGGCTAAAAAATTTCCTACAGCCGTTGTGTCAAGAATTGTTTTGAAATCCCATTTTAGGCCATTATAAAAGAGTTGTACCTGAAGCCAATCAGGATACCCATGCTGTAGGCATTTCCTTAGCATGTCCTTATATCACTCTCATGCCTCATACAGTTGCTCATCTTCCAATTGTTTAAACATACAGATTTCAGTTTTAAGCTTTGTAATTTTGGCTCATGGGAAGAATTTTGTAAGGAAGGCCTTAACCAAGTCATTCCAACTTAAAATGCTATTTGGTGTTAACGAGTCTAACCAATCTCTAGCATTATCTTGTAAAGAAAATGGAAATAATTGTAAGCGAATAGTATCAGGGCTAACTCCACTTATCTTTACCGTTCTGCAAATATCTAAAAATGTGGGCAAATGGCTGTGCGGATCCTCTGATGGATGACCTTTGAAAGCACTTTCTCTTACCATTTGAATAAGACTAGCCTTGAGCACAAAATGATCAATAGCAATCGGCTCATACGCTATTCCAGAGTAATTCAATGGTAATTCAGGCAAGAAATAATCTCGAATCGCCTTGTCTTCTTGATCTGCCATGATTAATTCTCAAAGAACAAATTATCCATCTTATAACTCCACAATTGTGCCACAACTTCTTAAACTAATTAAAATGCAAAAATAAATTTCTAAATTAAAATCAAACACTTAATTCTCAATATTAATGGAAAAATAACAAATTCCCCGGCAATGGCGCCAAAAACTTGTTGTGCGTAATACCGCAAGCGTACGGTTGCCACAAGTAATATAAAACGGTAGAGTACCGAGTATCGAATCCTCAGGGAATTTGAATTAAATTCATTAATTACTGAGAACTATCATGCTTAATTTTATTTAGAACATCAACTCTAATGATTTAGCGAAGATTTAAGAAACTAAAAAAAATAAACATGCAAAAGAATGAGAATTTCCTATCAAAGGGTCTCAACCTAGGGTGCTAATTAGCTTTTTGGATTTGTAGCTCAATTAAATGGATGCATGTAAATACTAATCTTCAATTTCATAAATCTAGAAGTAATTTTAGTGGATTTCTCTCTCAAGCTCCTCCACATCTCATTCTAACATAACTAATTCATGTGTCCATTTCCTTAGTTAATTATAGAATGACATTAAGCAACTTCATCATAAATTTCTAACAATTCTTTTTCACTTTCGTGTTCCAAGCCATCATTAGCCATGCAATTGAGATCTAATATAATTTCTCTCTGTCGAGTATCAATTTAGACCAACAATTCAATCAATCCGTGATCGAGGGATTAACAACATTAAGCATAAATTGCATAGATGAAATATGAAGAAATTCATTACAACATCCAAATAATTTAGACTACAAAATCCAATTAGCTAAGTTAACGACCCTAGGTTTCAAGATCTACTCACAAATGGGAAGAATTTTAACCCAACGATCTTGATCCATGGTCCTAACTCAACAAAACAAAGAAATTACAGAGACATAAAGAAGAAATAACCATTGTGTTGATCCAAAGCTCCCGTCACAATCATCTCAAGTCTTGAGCCTTGAAATCCCGATCAATTCCACCTTTCTTCTCTCAATTCTACTCACTTTTTCTCTCTATTGAGCTAGGGGAGAACCCCCCAAAATTTGTTTCCTTCAACCATAGAGGAATGGCCTATTTATAGGAGGAGATCCGAAGCTTTCTTGCTACACAAGACAACAGCGTCACGACGCTGACGTCACAGCGTCGCGACGCTGTGACATATGATTCTTGCCGCTTACTCCAACCAACGTCGAGACGCTCTAAGGACAGGTCTCGACACTGGGCCTTCTAGAAGTCCCAATGCACGGATTTTTGGTCTTCAAATCTCCAATCTTTTGGGTTTTTGGGCCTCCACTTCAAATGTATTCTTTTTTTTTCTTCATTAATGGTCCAAAGTCTCCATTTTGATCCCGAATTTAGTAAAATTCCCAGTTTTGCTTCACGAGCTCGGATTTCTACAAAATTAACATAAAAAGACATTAAAGCTCACGATTAAAGCATATAACTAGCCAAAATAACTAGGAAATAGATAGCATAAATGCATGCTATCATTAACCAATGATACAGACAAGTAAAATTAGAAAATGAGAAAGAAGATTTAAAAAAAAAATTAATGGCAAACCTGAAATATTTTATAAAAAGAATTTAAAACTCTACCAAATTGACAAAAAAATAATAGAGATTTAACTATAAAATTCTAATGGCTCATTAATGAAAAAAAAAATAAAAAGGAAAAAGTAAATGAGAGAGAAGAGAAAGTGGTCGGACGACTTGTCGAAGGTCGTGACCAAATAAATTTATAAACTCTGGCTCTATGCTACTTTGCAGTAGGTAGTGGTCGGGTCGTCCACAAGGGAAGGGAGTTTCTTGTTAATTTTAGAATTATTGCTGGTAACCAAAGGGGGTTGTAAAAATAAGGGGTTGTCACTAACCAAATAAATAAAATGCGAGAAAAATAAATAAAATGTCGGAGTTAGGAAAAATAGCATGCAACAAAAATAGGGAACGAAAAATAACTAGAAAATCAATCTAAAGACGGGATTGCCGGATTGGGTGTTTCTTGGATTAATTTATTTACTCAATATCATTGCTTGCTCTAAAAATAGATTTATGAATAATTTTATTACATGGAATGCTTCTTGGCTTTTCAGATACTCCACTTACTCAACTTGTGTCTAACCAATTAAATCACCCGATACTCCACGAATTTTTTAATTAATGAGTTATTTTAATGGTGTCCGTTGCCCCTCATGCTTAGACCGATGACTCCTCAGTCTAAATCTAATTAACTAAATTAATAATCAAATGACTCCTCAAAATTATTAACTAGCTAACCGCATTAACACACAAGGCCCAGAATTATTCAATTTAATCAGAAACTCCAATTCTCTAATTACACTAATCTAATTTCTCCTAGGTTCTTAGGCCTACCGAAAGTCTACGGTAATTGGACAATGCAACTAACGATGGATTCGCCTCAACCTAGTGACTATCTAGATATAACAAATAAATCATGCTTGAAGCTAATCTAAGAGACGTCAATTCATAGATAAAGCATACAAACACAATTGTTTATGCAAGAACACTAGGATGTAATAATCTTATTCATAAAACACATAAAATGCCAGCAAGCTCTACTAAATTGATAAATCATCCAAGAAATCTAACCCAATCCAACAATCAAAGGGATTTAGCCTAACATACTAACGGAAAAAACAACAAAAGTAATGAAATACATGATAAAAATTCAAGCAAACTAATCTAAATACAAAGCAATACTGAAAAGGGTACGAGAATACAGAAAAGAAAAGGAGAAAAGCGGCTAGAATCTAACCTTCTTGGCCAAAAAACGAAAGAGATTTATTTAAATACTATCGGAGCGTCGAGACGCTCCCTCTTCTGTGCGGGTGCCTGGAGCTAAAATCATGGTAGCGTCGAGATGCTACGAAGTCTGAAGCGTTGTCTTCATATGCTCAGTGTTAAGACGCCCCAAGGCTAGCGTCTCAAAGCTAAGCTCTTGGGAATTTTGGCTTGGGTTGCGACACTTTGAGTATTTTGACACCAATTTCGAGGCTTGAACGTTCCGCTCTTGTTCTTTCGCTTCCTCATCATCCTGTGGACTCCAAGTAGCTAAAAAACGCCTTAATTTGCCCGAATTAGCGTCAATTCGTAACATTGGCCTCTAGAACCTCGTATGCTCGAATTCCTATAAAATAAACAATTAAATGATCAAATGTAAACTAATAAGATCAAATTAAAGGTAAATAAATAGCACGAATCAGGTGCTATCAGAAAGAAATAAACAAGAAATTTAAAAAAATGAAAAAATGATAAGGAATTAGTAAAAAAATCGTGATGTTAGAGATAGAAATGAGAGAGAGGAAGAGGAGAGATGAGGTTCTAGGAAGGAGGAAGAGAGACAAATTGGGGTGCATGCATGAAACATTAAAAAAAAAACATTTTGAAAAGCTACGGGTGCGTTTGGTTAGTGATCTGAAAACAGAAATTTGAAAACAAGAGATTCAATGAAAATAAAGTTGTATTTCATGTTTTCAAATATGAGCAGATTTAGAAATTGGATTCCAATTTAAACAATTGTTCAAAATGTGTTTAATAATATTTATACACGACAAACTAGTTGTAGTTATCAACTAAATATTAAATTCTTAAAAAAAAAACTAAATATTAAGTTGATTTTTTTTTAAAAAAAAATCATATCCTTTCATTAATCCAAACAATCACAATTCAAAGTATATTTACAATGAGTAGAGCTATCCATTGACATCATCCATTGTGGAAAATTAGATGACCACAACATGGATCGTCTTCGTTCTAGTGCATCTTTAGCTAAATAATCTGTCCTCCTATTTCTATTCCTATAAATATGAGAGAAAGATAAAACTAAAAAATTCTTAACCATATCTTGGATTTGGACAATCCAATGGTATACGCAGGCGTAATTTGGTGCTCCCCTTTGATCATTTTTGTGGCATTGATGGAGTCTAAATAGACACATGCATCGATGGTTTACAATCGTTGTAATAACTGAATACCTTGCAGGATTGCTTGCACCTCTGTTGCCAAAGGTGTGAAAGACGCCAGATCTATCATTTCCATCGCACCTTTAATGGCTTTGTCAGGTTCGATAACTACCGTTCCATATCCTGATCCTTCGTTATGCGAATTCATCGCTGCATCCATGAATATTTTTATTCCATTCGCATGATCTGCCTCTACACCTTCTCCATGAGCTAGACCAGTACTATTCTCCTTCATATTAGGTCTGGTTTCATCCCAATAACAATTAATCCAATCGCAACGATGTGTCCAATTCATAATAGGCATATCTTTGCAAAAGTTATTCCTATCATTCCATATAGCCCAAAAAGCTATACACGCTTTTTCGAACTCCTCAGTAGCTAAATGGGTGACTAATCATGTTATGCGATCTGCAAAAAATTGTTTGCAACCATGATCTCGTTATCCACGCGACAAAATATATTATCACATATCATCTTTGATCGCTTACACCCTCATAAAGCATGATCAATTGTTTTCTGTTTATTTAAACACATCTTACAAATAGGAGATATATCAACTCCCCTTCTCCAAAGGCAAAAATTTGTCGGTAGACATGTATGGTAGGCCTTCCAGATAAATAACTTAATTTTAGAGGGAATTTGTTCTTTCCATAATGTTCCCCACCATTGCCGTTGATTGTTAATTAATGCTCAAAGACACCTGACCCACTGATAAGCTCATGACAATTTTATACCCACTTTAATATTAAGTTGAATATAAACTATTATCAATTAATTTATAAACATGTTATATGTTATAAATTTAGTATAATTATTATTTTACATTATCATATAATTTTTAATACATTATATAAATTTTAATTTAACAAAAATCAAATTTAAGTTTATAACATAAAATAATATATTTATTAAAGTTTTTATCTTTTTAATTTAATTCTGCATTTTAAAATTTCAAATTAAAAATCTGGATACACTGAAAATATAAAAATGTTGTTTTCAGAATTTTCACTATTTGGATCACAAAATCCGAAAACAAATTTTAAAAACACATCTGTCAAACGTATATTCACTAAATTCAGTGAATTTGAAAAAATTAAAACATAATTCAGATTGGGGTTTTCTAAAGAAGTAAAAAAAAAAAAAAAAATTATTCCAAAAAAGGGGTGAAGTTGAAAAATATTAGAGAAATGAGGTGTCGTATCTTTGTAACAGACGCGACCCTCATTTTTCAGTTGTGTCGCGTCTCTGGCAGAGATACGACCACATCAGTTTTTTTTTTTTAATTTTAAATTTTTATTTTAAATTTTAGTTTTAATTTTTAATTTTCTCAATTCTTAAAATTCTGATTTCATATAAGATAATTTTTTTTCAGCCATTTTTTTAAACCTAATGATTATGTTTTTCAACTTCTTTTTAATCCCTCAAAATTGTTTTTTTTTTTTTTTTAATTTTAAAGTTTGCCTTTATTTTTAATATATAACTATAATTTACATGTTTTTAAGTTTTCCTTTTTTTTTTTCTTTTTTTCTATATATCTATAATTTATAGAAAATTTTCACTATGTATCCATATTTAAATAGTGATTATGAAAAATAACTAAACATTTCATAAATCACTAATTCAATTCTTTTCCGCTTTATTTTCCTATTTTCTTGTTATTCTCTGCGAACAGAATCAAACACAAATTTTTTTAAGTAAAATATTTTTCAAATCTTCTCCATCAACAAAATCTTTTTTAAAAATTTTATAACATTCTATAAATTTAATCATTAGCAATTTTTAAAATTTATTATGGAAACTTGAGAATTTAACTCTCTTTTCTTTAATCAACAAAAATCCATTTATAATTTAACTACATTATCTAAATTCAAACGTTAATAATAATTTTATATATTTATAATAGAATTTGGATTCTTTTTTATCAAAAGTTACTATTTCAAATTTCAAAACAATCTAAATTCAAATCTCAATCATAATTTTCAAAATTTATTCCATATTTTTACCGTGCTTCTCTAGATTTATCTTAAATATATCTATAGTAAATCAAAGAACTACTTAAAAAGTTGATGTCATTCCTATTTTTCAACATTTATTTTTTTAAAAAATCTTATTTCATACATAAATAGGAATATTATTCCATACCTAAAAAATCACAATATTTTCATTTTGTTTCTTTTTTTAACATAAAATATTTAAAATACAAATATTTTGATAACTAATTTTTTGTTATTAGATTTGTATTTTACTGTTTTGAGCCTAAGATATTATTCCATGTTATCAAAAAAACAATTTTTGAGAGATTAAAAATCAATTAAAAAAAACATAATCATTGAGTTTAAAAAATGGATGAAAAAAATAGCATTATATGAAATTAGAATTAAAAAAATTGAGAAATTTTAAATTTTAAAATTAAAAAAAAAAAAAAAAAAAAAAAAAAAAAAAAAAAAAAACTGATGTGGTCGCATCTCGACACAACTGGAAAATGAGGGTCGCTTCTGTGCGACACCTCATTTCTCTAATATTTTTCAACTTCATCCTTTTTTGTAATTTTATTTTAAAAAAATTTACTTCGTCTCTCTTCCGGATTGTCTACCCTTTTTAGTTTCTCAAATTTTGCCCCTTAGAAAGGTTTCTAAAAAGGATGGGTTATCAAACACATCTATTTTTTAAAAAATGTGAAACATGAATAAAAAATAAAAAATATAAATATTATAAAACGAGCTCTAAACTTTCAATTTTATCAAATTGATCTCCAAATTTAAATTAGTACTGCAATTTTTACCCTCTAGTCAATTTCTTTTCATTCACATGTAATATTAACAAAAAAAAATGGTAAGAAACTTCATAAATTCACTAATTTCAATCAAATCAAATTTTACAAAAGCAAATTTGATCCATGCACAAATTAACCATTGAATCTTGCTAATATTCACAATTTTCAAAACAAAAAATAAAAAAAATTTCACTCTAATATCTTTTTCTCTAAAATTTTATCAATTTTGTACCATACATATGCTTTATGATTCATTAAACACATAAGAATACTTTCTTCATCAGTCTTTTGAATAAAAACTTATCAAAGAGTTTACATTGTAACTCTTTAAAATTTAACATTAAGATTGCAACACTTATCTAAGTTTGCAGTGCAACTTGATAAAATTGAAAATTTAGGATAAAAATTAATACAACTCGACAAGTTTAGATATAAAAATTGATTTTTTTTTCCAAATATAATTTATGAAGCACTGAAGTGGCAAATCAACGAAGAAAAATGACACCAATTTATTTTGAATTATTCTAATTAGACGTGATATCTGATAAATTCCCTTAATGTGATTGCTGCGAAGGAATATATCTGAGACCATTTAAAACAGTTCAATTTTTCTAGGACCCATTCCAATTGGATAATCTACGAACATCTTCTATTTAGGAAATAAGAACTGTTGCAACCCATGTCCATCAAGCTACTACCACTGATACAGTATCTGGTAAAACATGTTATTGGCTCTTTCAATGCTTCTCAAATTCGTTCATTCGTGGCCAATACAGAGGAAGGACGTGGTGCAATAATTTAGCCAAGCGCCTCCTATACCTGCAAGCAGAAACAATGACTCAAGATAAAATGTGCCAAAGTTTTGAGGGATCAAAGGTGAGTTTGAAATTACTAGTAAAAAATATATATATTAGTACTTTTTAAAATTTTCATTGTTTTTGGTTACTTCTAAAACTTCGTACATCAACTAAAAATGCTACTACTCTTATAAGTCAATTACAAACTCATCCCAAGGCATCAGCTTCTGCAGGTGGAAGCCCATGTTCAGTCACCAAAGTTTTCATTTTCGTCAGCCTGTCTAATAGGGGAGACTATAATACACTCATGCAACTGGGAATCAGGAGGGCATTCGTTGTTGGGCTCCTATTCCTCCAAAGGGTCCTCTTGTAGTTTGTTTTTTTTGCCTTTTGAACTGTAGCCCTTGCCCCTCTTCCTCCCCTTTATTCTCCTCACTATGGAGTATGGAAGGTTAGTCTCCCCTTTATTCTCCTGGCTATGGAAGATAATATTCCCAAGGTCAAATTCTTTGCTTAGCCAGTCTTACATGGGCAAATTAACACAATGAATTGGATTCAGAGGCACTCTTCTTTGGAGTTGTCAATTTGTTTTATATGATTTGGTACTTATTCAAAATCAAGGTTTTTGGAGTTTGTTTGGCCTGTAACAGGGAATATGATTATGATGGAGAAGGTTCTGCTACACCATCCCCTTTAGAGAAGAGCGCAATGCTAAAAGGCTGATTTCTTTTGCAGATTTATGGAGCATATGGATTGACAGAAATAATAGAGGATGTGAAGAGTTATTGGGAAGAGGTTTAGTCCCTAGATAGGACTAACGCCTCACTTTAGGCATCTGTCTAAAGACTTTTGTAACTATTCGTTGACTCTTATTCTTTTGCATTGGAGCTCTTTCTTGTATCGTTTGGTTAGTTCCTGTTTGGCTTCTTTACGGGCTGCCAATTTTCGTAAGCCATATTGCTAGCCTCTGTTTGGTCTTTTTGTATTCTTTCATTTTCTCCCAATGAAAGCTCTGACTTTTTTATTATTTTCACACAACCGATGCTCCATTTTCAGACGAACAAAAATAGATACACATCAGAGTTTCTTATTGTTTTCCAGACTGAATTTCACATTACTTAGAAAGAACGACCATGACAACAACCACCTTTGCAGCAGGAAGAATATGATCTAAACCCTCTTCTTCTAAGTTAGTTAACCAACTCCATCAGGAAAGGAAACAACTTTTCATGGTAGAACTAAAGCCAGTATCATTACTAACCATAACGAGCTTGTAAAAATTACGGCTCAACAGTTGAGAGGAAGGACTGGATCCCAAAAACAATGAATAGAACCCCACCTGAGAGAGCAACCTGAAAAGGAGAAACGAAATTATGACTTAATTTCGATGCTCGACAATCATAACAGCACATAACTACAGCATGACAAAAGAGCAAATTAAATGTTGAGTACTATTTTCTCAGATATTTGTGATGCCAAGCTCCTTCCTCCAAGGACTGCAGCAGTTGTACACAATGCCTGTCCCCTGAAAGAAAAATTATTAATGACGTGCAAGTAGAAAGATGTAACAAAATAAATGCATTAGGAAGTGGGTGGCTAATTGTGCTTTTGGCCATTTACATCCAGTAAGATAATCATCACCACAAGATAAAATAGGCTACCATTGAGACCAATTACTTTCCACAAGTAATAAAACATCCATTCTTGCTTTATAACAAAATTTAAAGTTAACAGCAGAGTCGATCAACTTTATAAAAAAAAAAATTCCATTTGACACAAAGTTGAAGATATTCTTTGGAGAGAACAATTATGGAAGCCTTAATATTGAGCTTGGAGCACATTGAGATAACCAAAACAAACAAACTGCCGATTGCTGATTATCAATTAACCATAATTTTCAAATAATTGCTACAGCCCAAACAAGTCCAATGTAATGTCAAAATTTTAGTAATAGGACAACGTCAATGGACAACTATTAAACCTTTACTTTTGTTGATAAGTAGGGAGGAGTTTGCCATGATTGAATAAATAAAATATGCAATGCAGTTATCCCAGAACCTTGTCTTCCTACAATTGTGCGAGTGCGAATAATCACCCTAATGAGGAAAATTGGCCACATGTGTATATTAAATTGTTAAGATACCTAAATTTTCTTAAAGAATCCTGCTCGCTACAATGCAAAATACAGATATCTGATATCATGGGCAATGGGACTATCATGCACACAAATGAATATCTACAGATGAATGCAAAAGACGCTTTATGCTCATTAGGAAAAAGTGGGGTCTTTATTGGGAAAAAAATGGAAAGGAAATTTGTCTATTGAAGAAAAGAATATCACTAGGAACAGTCTCATGCAGGAAAATGGTCTCAAATAGAAGGGATAAGTTTGTAGGCACAACTTACAAAATTCCACCAAGAACGACACCTAGTGGGTCTTCATCTGCAGCTAAACCAATGGTCGCTAGCTGACAAAGGCAGTCAAACCTCAGTCTTATAGGAGTAAAACGAAATCTAAAGTTAGAAACGGGCATTCTCAGTTTTGATACTAACCTGACTCTTGTCACCCCATTCACCAAAAAAGGTAATGGAAAATGCCTGCAGAAACTCCAAGGAAAAGTTGGTGAGTTAATTAATCTTAACAACTACATTTGACTGAATTATCATAGGTTACAAAAATATAACCTTTAAATATATTGGTGACAAGAACTGCAAGAGAATTGACCGATTGTGCTTCTTCACATCATCATCAACCTGTCATGAGAGTGAAGTTCTATGATTCCAAATAACCATTTAAGTATCTTATATATCTGCAATTTCAATATGCCAATCTGTAAATGAAATTAGAAACACTACAGCTTCTACTTGCTTCTGTAACAAGAACTTCAACAAGTTTTATCCCGTAACGAAATGATAAGAATAATAATCAATTTAGAGAGAGAGATTTTCATTTCTTTTGGATAAGAAATAATTTTGTTGTGTATGAAATTCACAAAAGAGGGGAAAGGAAGAGGGAGAGATTCTAAACTCAATCGTTTAAAAATGGTTATCCATGTTCATCTGAAATCAAAACATAAAACGTTATAATAATTCAGAGATGGAGGGAGGCTAGGCAGAACAGAGATTGCCTGTGAGAGAAAGCCAAGGATATGTGTCATATAAGAAAAGTGAATTCCTAAGCAGGCTCACATCATTTACATCTTAGAAGCCCTCCCAAATCCTTACAAGAATGTTAAGTAGAATTTATTGAATTCTTTTCATTAACACAATAGAAAACAGTAAGCTTTTTGAAATGAATAGATTGGGTGACAGTTTAAAAGGGGTAAAAGAGGACTTTCTGATAGTACAATATACCTTATTGGCATCTTTGGAACCTTTTTTGTTAGCCTTCAAATCAGCATCCTAAGCACAAGAGACAATTGAGTAAATACATGGAATCCTACCCGAGCGCATGCAGAAGTGATTTAAAAATAATAAAATAAAAAATAAAAAATAAAAAAAAATAACCAATTTAGCTTCAACTTCAGCCAGTTCTTCAGACTCCCTGCCAATAAATTATGAACAAAATAAATTCAATGGAGGTGTTTATTTGGTTACTTACATGCACATAGAAAATTAAATTAATAATTGGAGAAAAAATATAAAATAACAAAGGAACCATTACCCTTCACCATTAAATGCATCCCATAAAGACCACAGCCCAAAACCAAGGAACAATAGAGTTGTTACATGATGAGTCCATTTACGTGAGATCTGCATAAAATTAGAGGAGTACATCACATGCAAAGAATAAATGGTGAAGAAAAGGATCAGAGAGGAACCAAAAATGATTGCTTGTTCAAGGCAACCAAAGAAAGGTAAGCATTTTGGCTTACTAATATGAATGACAGTAGGTAAATTACCTAGGATGATATCAAGACAACGAAGCACTTCAACATAAACTCTCAAGTTGTTTGTTGAAAAGAAATTCATTCAGATGAAATGCTTTAGCACTCCAACTTACCAACACAAGATAATATATCAAGACCTGATTTCTAATTGCATTCATCTAAGACTACCGCCCTCAAGAGAGAGCAACAAAAATGGATCTAAGTGACCTGGTGGTTTCGCAAAGTGCAAGCATGCAGATAAATATTGGTTTTACTTCAACATAGCAAAGCTACTATTCTTGTATCCCAACAATATTTAGCAGACAATCAAAAAGCATATGAAAAATTTACATTACAACGCATGCAGACAAAAGGGGCACTTAAAATTGTCACTTGTCCAAGCCCTAGCAGGTAAAGAAAATAAACGGGCAAGTATAACGTATTCAATTTGAGCTATCGATTTTCTTACCAAATTTGGTGCAGCCCAGCCAACCAGAGCAGAAAGAATGGTCATCACCTTAAAAACAGCAAAACTACTGAGTAAGTTAGAGGCATTGACGTAGACTAGGAAGGTGGTAAAGGCAAACGCGATGAAGAAACAATGTATGGTAACTTTTGACAAAGATACTTACAATCAAAGCTGACAGACAACCAGACAAGACAAGTCTCCTTGGATGCCGCATTGCCATGATCTTTAAACAGTGGATTAAACATGAGAAAGTGAACAGTAAATATATTTTTGCAAGGAAAAAAAGAAAAGAAAGAAAGATAAATCATTGTTTATCCTCTCAGAAGACTATTAGGAAAACAATATTCATTCGAAGCGTTGAGAGATACATTAAAAAAAAAAAACAAAAAGAAATGACAGAGCTTTCTTAGTTGAAGTAGACAGGTTTCGGCAGTTTAATCTTAACACGCCTTAAACGTACAAGGACCCTTCTCTAAAACAAACCATATGTTGCTAAATAAATGTCCTCCATGACGACTTACCAGATAAAACCAAAAAATATATTCCAAATTCATGATTTTTGGCACCACAACAGCAAATGAAACTGCAGTGCTTACATAAAAAAAATCCTTCTAACATATTTTCTTAAGAAATATATTAAAAACCATTTAAGTATAAGTGCATGAGCGTGCTAAGTACTATTTTGACACCAGTCTGCTACTTCAAGTCATTTAAATTGAAATGCATCAATCCCCACTATGAGTCTCCACTTTCCAATCACATTTGTTGACGATGCATACAACCTATGATGGTCTTAGGTTATGCATCTCTTTTTAAGCGTGGAAAATTATTTTGAGTAACAAAACAAGTGAAAAGTTCTAAAAAATAAATTGTAAAACAATATCTTATAAATGCATTATTCTCCTTTGTCCATACCCAATGCATAAACGGATGTATAAAAGAGAAATTTCGACCAACTTGGCGAAAGTGGGGGGAAAACGTGGAGGAGACAGACAGCGACAGGATCTCTGTTTAGCAAATCAACCGAACCCCATTTCCGTCTCCAAGGAAGCAGGGAGGAAAACTCAACCAGTAAGAGTAGAAGACTTAAACCGTAATCGATTAATTTTACCTATTACTCGTCTTTTATCAGTAAGGTATTTTAAGTAGAGAATTTATGCTTTGGAAAAAAAGAAAAATGGGAGAAAGGATGAAAATTCCCTCCTTATGTCGGTCTCAAATAGGTCTGCCCTCGCACTGATAGTGCGATAAGCGGATAACTATAAAACGAGATCCTCAAACAAACTTTAAAACCCACTAAGCGAAATGGCACGGCATATTATTCCATTCCAAGTCAACTTTCGAATTAAAAACACATAGCTTATAGCAGAAGACACTAAGAACAGAGATTTATCGAAACAATCAAAAAACAGAAATCCACAATCATCAACTAACCGCAGCAGCGAAGAATGTTTTGTCCCCGATCTCGGAGAGCACAGTCATCGCAAGCGACTTCGTAAAGCCCTGGCAAAACAAACGGAAAGGAACAGAACAATCATCAAATAAAAGACAGAAAAATCCGAATAGAATCAACGGAATTTCAAAAACACGGATCAAACACCTGAATGACGGAGGTGGCCATTGGTGGGTAGAGAAGAGGAATTGAAGAGGCGAGTAAGGAAAAGAAGGGATTGAAGGTTAGAGAGGAGCGTCAGAGTATGGAATCTCCGACTGGCTCCGAGTGGCTGTGACTCAGTGAGTCGCTCGGAAGTTCAGAAGGGGACAGAGAGGAGAAGGAGGGATTGGTGGGGAAGAAGGGCGTGTGGTGCGATTAGAGTTTAATGGTTCTTTTTTTTTTTTTTTTTTTTTTTTTTTGCCTTTTTTTCTTTTTGGAGATTAATGTTGCGTTTGACTTCAGCTTAAATGATTGATATTTTATTTTAATTTTGGTCTAAAGTGTAATTATCAATAACTCATTTTTCAAAAGGAAAAAAAAATATATCAATAACTCAGTGAGCGAGTTCATTAGACTCGGGATCCTAAGCTAAGTTGTGCCTTTCTTGTTTGACTTTTTCTCTCCACCAAACTTTTACTTTTTGGGGCTAAATATATATTTGGTTTATTGTCTTGAGAGTATATAACATTTTGGTGGGGAAAAATGGAATTGTACTCATCAAATTTTGTGTCAATTTTAACTCTGAAATTTTGATTTCTTTCCTTTCTCGAGTTCAACAACATTTGGACGTGGGAAGATTTTAACTTCTGACCTCTTGATCGATGAAACGTGCATGTTAATTATCACAGAGTTATGCTCACTTTGTCCTGAAATTATGATTTCATCATATTAGACTTTAGATTTAAATATGTGTTACAATTTTTTATAATATGATAGATTTTCGTTTGATAGTCCTGAAAAATGTATGCTCGACTGAATATAACCTAGTACAAAATTGATGAGATTAGAAAAACATGAGACTAGAGTTGGATTTTTTTAAAAAAAAAGTTTTGTAAGTTTTTGGAGGTTTATTCCGTGGTTGATGATGTGGGATGAGATGTTGGAAGTTAATCTAGTTTAGTTAATTTTAATTTAAATGTTAAATTTAGATGGATTAGTGCTTAAATTGTATTTTAGATTTAATTAGGAGCCGTTTGATAACTATTTTGTTTTTTGTTTTTGTTTTTTGGTTTTTAAAAATCTGAGTTGTTTGGTAACTAATTTAGGGGCCGTTTGATAACCATTTGGGGCCCGTTTGATAACGTTCTCGTTTCTTGTTTTCATTTCTTCATTTTTAATAAAGAAAAATAGAATTTCATGACCCTAACACTTATAGATTCAATAATAATAAACCTATATTCTTATTTATATTTGGAAAAAATTGGAAACAAGAACAAAAAAAGGAGAAACTAGTTTTAGTTGTTCCCAAAAGTTCTATACAAATTTTGGGAGTGTTTCTAAAAAAATGAGAAACAAGAAACATACATAGTTATTAAATGCTTAGATTTCTTAATAAAATTGGAAACAAGAAACAAGAAACGAGAACGTTACTAAACGGGCCCTCGATTTTCTGTTTTTGTTTTTTGTTTTTTAAAAACAGGTATGTTTGGTAACCCATTCATTTTCTTGATTTTGAAATTTAAAAAACGTTTTTAAAATTTGTTCAGAAAAGTTGAAAACGGTTTTTTTTTTTTGGTTTTTAAAAACAGGTTTCGTTTTTTAAATACAACATGCGTGTGAGTTGGAGAGTGATGAGGGTGAGTGGTGTTGGGGAGCTTTCAATCCATTTTTTGAGTTCTCTTAATTTATTTTCTTATTACAATATAACTTTTGTTTGGTATTTTTAATATGTTATATTAATTTTATTCAAGTGAACTAAATGTAATTAATACCTTTTATGTCCAATTTGATTTTTTTTCCTTGAGGAACATATCATATTTGATTAAATAGTTGTACAAAATAATTTGATTAAATAATAAATATAAGTGGTTAAATATTCAAATATTACGTAGTAAAAGGAATTGTCGAGCGATAGAAAAATTCAAATATTTCAATCAAACAACCTTGAATTTATTTTTCTTTTTCTAAAATTTTCATCTTTATAATTTTTGTTAAATTATAAGCTTAGTCCATCAACTTTCAATTTTGTGCCTAATAGCCAATAGATTTTTTAATTTTAAGAAGTCTCTAACAACCCGTAAACTTTCAATTTTGTGTCTAGTGGGTACTTGACCTATTCGACAAATTTTAAAATTTACGAATCTATTGGACACAAAATTGAAATGTTAATGACTTATTAAACACAAAGTTCAATTTTATAACTCGTAGATTGGTTAGTTTAAAAAATTTTGAACATGTTAGGGACCGATTACATACAAATTTGAAAGTTCAAAGACCTATTATTTGACATTCTTAAAATTTCAAGGACCTATTAGACATAAAGTCAGAAAAGTTGTTTCTGCCGACGTGTTTTCTCTCGACACCGTTAAACACGTTGGGAGAAGGACCCTCTGCCGACACGCAACATACGCGTCGACATCTCTACCGACGTCATTAAGATGGCGTCGGTAGAGGCCTCCTCTCCCGACGCTCTTTATAGCGGTATCGAGAGAGAGAGGTCAACTCGATGACGTAAAAAAAATTAATTATTAATATAAATTATAAATAAAAAAATAGTTATATTTTCTTTTTATAAAATATAAAAAAAATAAATATAAACGTTTTTTTTTGTTTTCTATTTTTATTTTTAAAATACAAAAAAATAACAATAATCTTGATTTTTTAAAAAGATAGAAAAATAAAAAAACAAAAACTATACAGGTTTAATTTCGTGTTTTTGGTTTTCAGTTTTTAAAACCAGAAAACCAAAATTAGTTATCAAACACGTATCATATTTGTTTTTTAAAAACTGAAAACCAAAAACAGAAAATCAAAAACCAAAAACCAAAAACTGAAAATTGAAATGGTTATCAAACGGGGCCTTAGATTTTAGTTTTTTAGTTTTTAAAAACGTTTTTCAAATTCGGAAGGAAAAATAAAAACAGAAAAAAGAGGTTTTTAAAAACGGATTTTGGTTTTCAAAAACCCACTGCATCCACACGGTATTCCACTTCAGGTAAATTCAACTTTTTTTTTCTTTCTTTCTTCTTTTTGTTTTTTTCATTCATTTTTCTTCCTTTTTTTTTTTAATTTTTTCTTTTTGAAGTTAGAACCATTATTTTATTATTAATCTTTAAAAACAAAAATCTCATCATTGGAAAGAACAAATCTTTCTCAAAATTGTTTGGATTAATTGGGGAGCGAATTTTTTTACCATCTAAAAGAAAATTTTCTTTTCGAACTCTAGGTATTATATATATATATATAACAAAATTATTTTTTAATTGAACTAATTGATTTTGGTTACGTAAATATGTTTGGATTTCTATTATTTTATCGTAGAGAAAGATATTACTTATTTCAATTTAGAAATGATAGGTGTCAACTACGAAGATATAAAAAGAGTTATTCTACTATGGATACAACCATCACTTTGCGATATGATCAAAAGATGCTTTGAGATATTATAGACTGGATTTTCTATATTTTGAAGCAAATGTATTTATGTAATATACCTATGACATGTTGTGCTGTTAATTATTTTATTAATTGGTTAATCATAATTGTTATTTATACGTTTAATAATAATAATAATAATAATAATAATAATAATAATAATAATAATAATAATAATAATAATAATAATAATGAAATAAAATAAAATAAAAAAATATGATAATTTCTCAAAAAAAATATATAAAAATGGTATAAATTAAACTCAAAATAAAGGCGTTGAAGTAAAAAAAATTTAATTATTAATATAAATTATAAATCTTTTGAAAATTATAAATAAATTTTAAAAATAGTTATATTTTCTTTTTATAAAATATAGAACAAAAAATAATTATCAAACGTTATTTATTTGTTTTTTTTAAATACAAAAAAATAAAAAAAAAATCTTGGTTTTTTTAAAAAGATAGAAAAAAAAAACACAAACTATATAAGGCCCCGTTTGGTTCATGATTTGTTTTCGTTTTTATGTTTTTAAAAATAAAAAATACAAGGGAAACTATGAAAACGTGTTTGGTATACCTGTTTTCAAAAACAATTTTCGAAAACAACTCAAAAAATGGTCTATTTTCAAAAACGATAAAATGTTGTTTTCATTGTTTTCCAATTTTGTTTTCAAAATAATGGAAACACGAGATACAGCTTTAAAAACACAAGATACATCTTTCTTTCCATCAAACAATGTTGCATTATCTACCAACAACATTTTTTATTTTTGATATCCAAATTATCTTTGACTCTAAGGGAAAAAAAAAATACAAAATTAATGTTGGGTAAATAGTGTGTTTGATTGATACTGATATTTTGGTTGTTATTTTTACTTTTTACATAATTCTACTTATTTTGATATACTTCTCCAATTTACAAATCAAAAGTTTCATATAATACAACTATATGGTATATTTTTTTTTCCTTATAATTTCAATTCCAACAATTTTTTTAATGAATAAAAGTCAAGTACAAAAATAATCATATTAAATTAACTTTTTCTAAAAAAAATTAATTTTACCAAGCACCTATTAATACTTTCGTGAATTTTCAAATTCATAACCAAACACAGTTTTCAAATTTTGAATTCAAATTTAAAGTTTTTAAATTAGAACCAAACATGTTTCTAGATATAATGGAAATAAGAAATTTGTTTTCGTTTTCTGCTGAATTCTTTATTTTCGAAAACAATTTTCAAATCACAAACCAAACGGGGCCTAAATGTTTGATAACTGTTTTTGGTTTTCAGTTTTTAAAAAAACAGAAAACCAAAATTAGTTATCAAACATGTATCATATTTGTTTTTTAAAAACAGAAAACCAAAAACAGAAAATCAAAAACCAAAAACCAAAAACTGAAAACTGAAATGGTTATTAAACGGGGTCTTAGTTATTTGTTTATTTTATTGTAAAGCTCTAAATAACCACTTTTTAGGCTTTTAAGCAACTTTTGGAACATTATTTTGAAATAGAACTTTGGTTTAGAGGCCAACGAACATAGCTTAACTAGCATAAAACTTATAAGAGGTAGAAGGTTCAAATTTACCACTCCACGTGTTGTCAAAAAACTTTGTTCTAGAGAGCGTTTTCTCAATTTTTTGGGATGGATTTTTCTTGTGTTAGCCATGGAATTAGGTTAATCACAAATCCAGGGCGTCAATTGATTTTGTGTCAAAATTGACTTTTATTGAAATTAGTTTTTTTAATTTTAAGATTTATTATGTTGTTTTTTTTTTTTAAAAAAAAAAAATAGTAGGTGGAAGCATACTTTTTTTTCTTTGAAAATGAATAAACTTCATTTTAAACCCTAACAGAGTTTGTTACAACCATCCCATCCTAAAAACAAGTCTTCCGACGTGGAAGAAGGACCTAGCACAAAAGACTTCTCGTCGACATCAGAAGACAGGGGAAGATCCGACCAAAATCTGGTCGCTGCTCGCGCAAGATGATTCGCGATCTTGTTTCCTGCTCGAGGGCATTTTTTGAACGCTATAATTCCAGCTTGCGAAGCTAGGTTTTCGATCTCTTGCAACACCATCTTCGATTCTGAGAAATCTTCGCATTCGTGGTTTAGGGCTTTGACTACCTCCTTTGCATCAGTCTCAACAATCATCCGTGGAATCCTTTCTCTATCACCAATCAAGTATGCTTTAATTGGTATAAATTGCAACACTTGTCTAAATCATTATTTGATAAAATTAAAATTATAGTTCAACGATAATTGACATGTATTACCTTCCTTGAGGTTGGAGGTTTAAATCTTCATTCCCCCAAATTATTGTACTAAAAAAAAGCAAATAATTAGATTAGATTATATATGATAATCTATTAAATTTAAATTACATATTTAAAATTTTTACCTATGTTATCCATTTCCAAATCCATCGGCACCCAAATCACATCGACATACCTTAAATTGGTGTTGGAATAAACGAGATAAAAGAAAGAAAGAAAACATCAACTTAGTTCAATAAAGGGATTAAATTATAGGTGGAAGCAATGTTTATATACTTAAAAAATGAAAAACCAAATAATTATCAAGGAAGGCTAAACTTTTGTATTACTAATAAGAAAAAAAAATTAAATAACAAAGTTATCATTTAACAACACCTTTTTTTTTTTTTTTTTTTTTTTTTTTTTTTTTTTTTTTTTTTTTTTTACATCTGTTTTAGGAGATTTAATCCAACAATGAAACTGAAAATGCGAACTTAAAAGTATAAAGTTTATAATAGTAATTTAGGTTGTGTTTGATTTAACTTTTCAAGTGTTTAATTTTGAAAAAAATTCAATTTGAAAAAATTTATAGTGTTTGGCAACCACTAAAAATGACTAGGGTGTGTTTGGTTTAACTTTTCAAATGTTTAATTTTGCAAAAAAATCATTTTGAAAAAATTTATAATGTTTGACAACCACTAAAAATGACTTATTAGAAGATGAGATTGAGAAATAAACCATTTTGAGAGAAACACTTGAAACCAACTTTTCTAAAAAGAGTTTTTAAGTATACAATAACTTGTGTACAAAAACACTTGTGATGAAATGTAACCAAACATATGAGTGCTTAAATTCTAAACAATTTCTATACAAAATGTTTTTTTAAAAATGCATTCTTGAAAAACATTTAAATTAAAATGTATTCCAAACGGACCCTTGTTAAAAAATGATATTGATAAATAAACCATTTTGAAAGAAACACTTGAAACAAACTTTTTTTTAAAAAGAGTGTTTAGTATACAATAACTTGTGTATAAAAACACCTATGAGGAAATGCAACCAAACATATGGGTGTTTAAATTCTAAAATTTTTTATACAAAATGTTTTTTAAAAAATGCATTCTTAAAAAAAATTTAAATTAAAATGTATTTCAAACGGACCCTTAATAAAAAAAAAAAAATTTAAGTTAGTTTAAAAATTAGTTCTTAGAAAACATTCTTGAAAAGTTGCATATTATCCCTTAGCAATAAATATAGAATATTTATTTTCTCCAATTTGTCTTGGAATGTAATACAGACAAAGGGTACGGAAAGAGAAACGAGAAAAGTACTTCCCAAATTCTAGAATCTCTATACTGGCTCTTCTTCTTCTTCTTCTTCTTCTTCTTCTTCTTCTTCTTCTTCTTCTTCTTCTTCTTCTTCTTCTTCTTTCTTTCTTTCTTTCTTTCTTTTTAATTACTCTATTGCAATTTCATTATTATTATTATTATTTTAGAAACAACTGTTGCAATTTTTTTTTGGAAAAAAAATCATTTTTAACTCTAAACTTTGAGGATTGTATCAATTTTAACCACGAACTTTCAATTTCATCAAATTGAACTCTAAGCTTACTAAGTTGTATCAATCTTAACCTTATACTTTCAATTTCATCAAATTGAACCTCAAATTTATTAGATTATATTGATTTTAACCTCAAACTTGCATAAGTGTTGCAATGTATACCTTTGGTTAACTTTCTGTTTGAACCATCGTACATAATTGATTATTATTATTATTTTTAATTCACATTGCACCTGAATTGGTTTCTTATAAATAAAATATTGGAGAAACTTTATTTTAGATGACTTTTTTTTGTTGTTAAGAACTTTGTGAGGACTTTTTTTTGCTGCTATCAAAGATTACGAAAGCAAAGAAACTTTGGAGGTTTAAATCTTCAAATATTTGCTAGTTTTTTCTTGTTGCTAAGAAAACTTTGTGTGATTTTTTTTTTCTTCTTTTACTGTTTTTTTTTCTTGCTAATTAGAAGAATGTACAAATGTAGGAAACGAAAATAAAGAAATTTCAAGTTTTTTATTTCTCATATTTGCTGGACTTTTCTTGTTGCCAATAACTTTTGTGATTTTTTTTAGATAATAATGAGAAAAATATGTTGGTTTCTTCTGATAAAGAGTTTTTCCAACAAATTTCTTACATAACACTAACTCATGTGCAATGTGAATTTAAAAAAAAAAAAGAAAAGGAAATTGTCAATTAGATGTTTTAATAGCAATTCAAATGAAAAGTTGGCCAAAAGTCTGCATTGCAACATTTATGCAAGTTAAAGGTTTAAATTGACACAGTTTGTCAAGTTTGAGGTTCAATTTGATGAAATTGAAAGTTTAGGGTTAAAATTGATACAACATGCTAAGTTCAGGGTCAGAATTGATTTTTTCCTTTTTTTTTTTTTTTTTTTTTGAAACTAACACTATTGCAATTTGGGTGTGTTTGGTTTAACTTTTCAAGTGTTTAATTTTGAGAAATTTTCTAGTGTTTGGCAACCACTAAAAATGACTTACTAGAAAATGAGATTGAGAAATAAACCATTTTGAGAGAAACACTTGAAACCAACTTTTTAAAAAAAAGTTCTTTAAGTATACAATAACTTGTGTATAAAAACACTTATGAGGAAATGTAACCAAACATATGAATGCTTAAATTCTAAACAATTTTTATACAAAATGTTTTTTTAACAATGCATTCTTGAAAAATATTTAAATTAAAATGTATTCCAAACAGACCATTATTATTGTTTATTATCTCCTTCAATAAAATAATGAATACTAATCCTCCAAACAATGCCTTCTTTTTAAACACAAAGTCCTCCGAACAAGGCCCTGCTTCATGATAATGTTTTCCAAAAGTTATATTAATTGACATAATAAAATAATATATTTTTAAACATGATATCATTCTTATATTTTTTAAATAATTAGTAGTTTTTTTTTTAAAAAAAATAAAACTTCATTAAAAACAAACAACTAACCATTTTAAAAAAAAAAACAAACAACTAACCAACCAAACACTTCTCCTCATTTATAACAGAGGAGAGCCGAGAGGGAAAGCCAGAAGCCCTAAAATCACAACTTTCTCCTAAATTAGGAGAATAAACTGACTATTCACAAAATAATCATAAAAAAAGGATCTAGCTATGCAATGAGCAACCACGTTGCTTGATCGAGGGATTTTTTAACACGAAATAACAGAGAAATTTTGCGCCATTTCCTCAATGCTCGCCACAATGTTTGAGACTTCAGTTAGATCAACATCTTCTTTGTTCAGCATCTTTATTGCAGCTGAAGAGTCCGATTCTGTCATCAAAGGGAAAGGAGGAATTTTCAGATACTTCTTTAACCCTTTGAGTCCTTCTAAAATTGCAAAAGCCTCAAGAGATTTGATTTGCCACTGATGCTTACATTTCTTCCTCCCTGCACAAATCAAACATCCTGAAAAGTCACAAATTGACCAACCAATGCCGCTGAAACCAAGATCTTCCCTCCAAGCAGCATCAACATTCAACTTCCACACCCCTAGCGGAGGAGGGGACCAACTTTCGTGACTCGCTTGGCTATCTGATGGCAAGGAAAGGGGGCTCGGGAAGGCACCACCATCTTCTTCGATGTAGCGGACGATAAAAGGCTTCAATTCCTGGTAAAAAGCTTCACAATCCTTTGCAATAATCGAGTTTCTGCAGGTCCAAAGGCTCCAAATAATGATGATAGCTCTGGATTTTTCTTCTTCGTTCAGGTGCGCATCAATCCAATCCCAGCAGTCTAGCGAACTCCAATCTTCCCTACACAAACGGAAGAGATCGAACACATTAGGGAGGAAAAATGCACAAACCTTTTTTGATAAATTGCAATTCCATATGAGATGCACTGAAGATTCCTCCCTTTTTTTGCAGAAGCAGCACCGTGGTTTTGCATCAATCCCTCTACTTCTTAAGTTTGCTCTGGTTGGGACTGCATTGGTTAATATTTTCCACGCACAAAGCTTCATCTTAGGGCTACTTTTTAACTTCCAGAAAGCTCTCCACCTCTTTTCTTGAGATTCAGAGCCCGATGAAGAAGCTTCCTCGTCTCCTTTTAAATAGCTAGGTGGTAGGCACTCTTCACCGAGAAGAGCCCCTTAGGATCCCTATTCCAGATAATCTCATCTTTAGCGTTATTACTTCCAATTGGTAGGCTGAGGATAACTTCAACATCCACCTTAGGAAAGCTTTCTTGGATATCCTTTTCCTTCCATTTTCCATTATTGTCAATGAGTGAGTTTACATAGCAACCCTTTAGATCATTCTTTATAAGCAGGGGGCAGGAACTGCCTTTGTGGTTAAGCCAAGGGTCTTGGCCGATTTTAACATAACTCTCTGATAGGACCAATTTGGCCCTATATATTTGTTCTTAATCTTGCTAGTTTTACAATAATTATTATGCCTAATTGTATTATTTTGTAGATGTTTGGTGATAAGAGCTTCTCGGGAGCCAATATTCCAAATTGAGGTTAATTCGAGGAAATTAACGTGGTTTTGATCCAACTTGAAGTCCACGGGATGTCGAGGCAGTGAAAAGACCAAAAGGGGGGCACTCAAAACTCGAAGACAACGTCAAAAAGATCAAGAATTGAAGCAACCAAACAAGAAAGACCCGAGAGGTGGCGTCGAGACGCCACCTCACGACGTCTCGACGCTATGAACTTGAAGGAACGCTCAAATCACCGTCAGCGTCTTGAAGCCAATTCGTTATTTAAATACAGTAGTTCACAATTTAGGTCACAGTTTTGGATGAGGGCAGCAGATGTTTTCTCGATTTCTTCTCCGTTTCCTCTCGTTCTTCTCTATTTTTTTTTATAGTTTTAGGTTAGTTTAGGTTGGTTTCTCGAGCCTTGGACTTAGATTAGACTTGTCTATGGCCGTCTAAGCACCGTTCGCTGTAGTTGGTGTTGGGTTTTATGCCCTAAAACTCGTAGATAGTAAATGTAACATTTGTTCGAACATTAATAAAATGATGTATTATTCATTTATTTTGTTTGTATTGTATAATCTTGTTTTAATAACCCTAATCCAATAAACTAAACATTCTAGGCTATTAGTATGACACTTGAACTAGTATGTGGGGACATAAGGGGATCACTGTTCAAGATACAGCCTAAAGGGTCTATAGTATAGGGATGAGGCTGGGTACCTTATCCTGGTGACACTATGGATACGACCCGCTTTGTATTATGATACAAACGCAATGATCCAACGCGTTCGTGTAGTGGACATGCGAGTGGGGGTATCCTGTGCAATGAGTTTGCATAAGACCGGACCGCGAAATAGTTAACCACTAACTGTAACACCGTTAGCTAGTTAGGTTTCTATTTCACTAGGATGACCTAGGCAACTTGGTCTCAATCCTGAGTGGGTTATGGACTCCTGTTCACGAGGGATTGTCCTTTGATTTGTATGGGTGAGAGTGGCCTGCATGCCGATTCAATAAGCCTACCATTTTGGGGACAAGACCGAGTGGGGAGCTGGGAACATAATCAATGAAGATGGAATTCACTCCTTCCCGACTCTAGGGTAAGTAGAGGTGTGTTCCCTTAAGTGGTGTCTCCGGGTCTTGAACAATGAGCCCTGCCCTCTCTATGGCACGAGAGGGACTTCTGTTTGTTGGTTGGACCTCAAACAGATTGTTCATTAGAGGAGCACTGGGACTTAAGGATAAAGAGGTAACACAGGGGTAAAACGGTAATTTGACCTAGCTGGGGTACGAACACACGTGAAGGACTGACTTGCTGTTATTGGTCGATATCCGTGGACACAGAAATATATCTGCAGTGAGAAGAGTGCAATTGTGGTTCTATAGTGGAGTGAACCACAGTTAATGAACATTGATTAACTTAGTTAATGAGTTTAGCCAATTAATCTCATATCGTTGGAGCTTCTGATCTGTAGGTCCATTAGGTTCTACTGGTAGCTCACTTAGGGCATTGAGGTAAATTTCTAAGGGTGAATTGAATATTCGAAGGGGTTCGAATATTAAGTTAAAAATATGAATTGGATTCATATTAAAACTATAGGTTAAAATTAATGCGCATTGGATGCACATTAATACTATAGGTTATATGAGAGATATAATTAAATATATGATATTTAATTATAGTATTAATTAATTGTGGAATTAATTAATCGTATGTTTTAATTTAATTTAATTTAATTTGATTTAATTGAATTGCATTAAAACTATAGGTTATGATGGATATTTATATAAATAATAATTAAATTAATTGTTAATTTAATTATATGATTAATTATTAATTAATTATTTTCCTTATCAGTATTGTTAACTGATAGAAGTGGTCTACCCACTAACCTAGGGAGTTACACGATTAGGGAGGTCTTTTAGGAGGAGGTTAATCATCCGTTTTTTTTAATCTCTCATTCAATCGGTTCTCTCTGCAACTCTCATACTCTCTCTCGTTTTTCCCATAGAAAATACAGAGAATTTTTTCTTTCATTCCCTTAGAGAAAAGTTGCTCCCACAAGCCTCTCAACCAAAAACCTTGTGAGAATATCGGTGTCTCCCACGTGGTGGTGTTCGTGGGTGAATTTTCCAGCAAAAGAAAAAAGTTTTTGTCGCTGTTTTTTCCAAGGATCAAGATCAAGGAGTTGGTGAAACGTTCGAGACTTCAAGCGAAAGTAAGTTCTCTTTGATCTCTGATCAATAAGATCATATCTAGATTAGATCTAGGTTTTTCCTTCAAAATTACAACATGTTTTATAGCCTTATACAGTGTTTTAAATATGATTTTACTGCTGTATTTTTTTTGCCAACGTATCGATATTCCGATCATTGTTTAAATCGATTTGGTCCTCTGGTATTTTCCACTGCATTAGGGATTTTAACCCTACAATTGGTATCAGAGCCATATCGATTTTTAAACATCGATTAGGAATTTGCGATTGGCTTTGATAGGTGGGATTAATTTACATTATGAATGTTTAATTTTGCGTATAAATGGTTACGGTTAATTGGCCTTAGATTTACAGTTTCTTGAATTGTTCATTGTAAAGGCCCCTGTGTTTTTGGGCATATTATGTAAATCGATTATCCTCTGTAAGTCCAGGTCTAGATTAGGATTTTTTGAGATGGAGATCGATGAAAATCACATCCAAAACCGAGGCCAAAATCGAAGAACAATGTTGTTTTTTGCCCAGAATTTCGTTCCAGGCGTAATAGCATCAGGACGTTGTCACGAGTTTGTGCGGCGTGCGGTTAGGGCTACGTGATGCGCGAATGAGTAGTGTCTTCGGTCCGATTCGACCGACTGGGTTGGTCTGGGGTCGGTTTGGCCCGGTCCAGCCTGGTTTTGGCTTCGTTCGGCTTTTTGGTGACCAATTTAGGTCGGTTCGTGATGTCTGGACCGGTTCTCAAGCTGTAGAAGGATAGATTAGGATAAAATAGCATGAATTAATGTAATTTTATTGCTTTATTTTATCCTAGGGGCCAATTAATTGGTGTATACGCTGTTTAATATGCTTTATGGATGTTATATTAGAAATCCCACCTTAGGTTATAAAGCATGCTCATGCATTTTTTGTATATTATAATTAGTTATAATGTATGGATGAAAAATGCATGTATGATTTTCATGGGATATTTAATGTATATGAGTTATATTAAATTCATGAAAATGGAAAAGCATGATGCATGAAATCACTTAGTTAAATATAAATAGTTATATTTAATAAATTGTTTGCAGCATGCTACTTTGATTTACCTTGATTGGCAATAATATAATTGTTATTTTATTAATAAGGAAATCAAAGTTGCATTGAGCATGAAACATCCATAGGTTAATATAAATGTTATATTAAATTCATGCTATGCAAATTGATATAGTTTAATTATTAATTAGAATATGATTGTTAATTGAATTAAACTATGGTATGCATGATTATAGGTCTAATCATTAAAATTTGAATAGTTTAAAATTAATGATTAGAAATCGTCAATCTATAATCAAGAGTTGCATGCACACATAGAACCATAGGTTAAAATTGATTAATTTTAATGAGTTAAAATTAATTAGACCTAAGGTCTCATTCTAATAGGATTAGAATAATTTCTTACTTAGTTTAAAATAATTTTAATTTACTAAGTAGGACCAACATTACTATGATTATAAGGGAACTCTACCAGTGATGTTCTGTCTAAGGTTGGGGGTATTTAAGTTGACGGTTTACGGAACACCTCCTACCTGGGAACTGATCTGGAACACCGGAGTTGAATTAATCATAGTTTAATGTTAGATAATGGTCACTAGGTTAATTAAATATGTTTAATTCACCTAGACTTTAGACTAAAGATCTTATTATAATAGTTATAATAGGATTAGACTTAGATAGATTGACTTAGCCAGATTTATCTAAGTTTAAAAAAACCCTAAAATATACGATAGGTCACTTTAGTGGGAGGAAAATTTCAAAACTTGATTTAAATTGAGTTTTGCTCCCACGTCCCTATATTCACAATGTGAGATCCATGTTCGGCTTCATGTCGTTTACGCGCAGCCTCCCTTCGGAAAGTGTTTGCATGGATCAATAACAAGGTGAATGGAGAAAGTGTCCATAGTAAGTGGGAGCGGGACACGTGTCAACGTATCCCTCGGTCTCCACCCCTAGGTCACAACGTGAGATTCCTATGATCCGCCTGCGTGTTGTCCTGGAGAAACCACCCCTTCGGAGGGCCTGATCATAGGATTCCGAACACTGTGAACTCCTGAAAAGGATAGGGTCACTTAGGCTAATTACCAACAGTTGTCTTTCCTAATGGTAGCCTGTTGGTGCGTGCCTCTGAGATCTGAAAGTGGGAGGGTTACACTTACGGGGATAAGTTAACTTGTTAACAAGTCCTTGACCGAACAACGGTGGTTAACGTCTATAGGAATATGGGTTATTCTGGAATTAGAGTTGACTGAGAAGTGTCTCATTTTAGAGGAGGAATAGTTGAAGGAAAGGCCAATGTGGCCCATTCCAAAAGAAAGTTTCTGAAGGGTTCATCCTCAGGAACTAAACCTATACCTTAAGCTTCTTCATCGAAGCAAATACAGAAAAAGAAGGATGACAAGGGGAAGGCTCCTGCTAAAGTTGTACAGGGCAAGGGGAAGGCCAAGGTTGTGGCCGATAAGGGCAAGTGTTTCCACTACAATATGGATGGACACTGGAAGAGGAACTGCCCTAAATACCTTGCTGAGAAGAAGAGAGAAAATGAAGGTAAATTTGATTTACTTGTTTTAGAAACCTGCCTTGTTGAACAGGCATCCCAGGTAATTCAGTCTTATGAGTATGCCTGGATATTAGATTTGGGAGCAACTAATCATGTTTGTTCTTCTTTTTAGGGAAATAGTTTTCAGTAGCTTCAAGATGGTGAGATGACACTTAAGGTTGGAACGAGAGATGTCATTTCAGCAAGTGTAGTGGGAGCTGCAAAGTTATTTTTCATGAATAGATTTCTTATTTTAGAGAATTTGTATATAATTCTTAAGATAAAGAGGAACTTAATATCTATTTCATGTTTGTTAGAACAATCGTACACTAACCTTCTTTATTTGATGATGACATTACTCGACTTTGGCATATGCATCTTGGACATTTGAGTGAAAATGGAATGGTCGAGTTGAGCAAGAGAGAACTTCTTGATGGAAAGAAAATAAATAAAATAGAGTTCTGTGAGCAATTGTGTGTATGGAAAATAGAAACGGCTTAAATTCACGAAAGGTATCTATAATACAAAGAGAATACTTGATTATGTACACTCTAATCTTTAGGGACCAGCTAAAGTACCTTCTAAAGGTGGTGCATTTTATATGCTCAGTATTATTGATGATTTCTCTAGAAAAGTTTTGGTATTTTTCTTGAAATAGAAGAATGATGTGTTTTCTACATTTAAAGATTGGAAGACAATGATTGAGAAACAAATAGGGAGACAGATAAAATATCTTCGTATAGATAATGGTTTGGAATTTTGTTCTGATGAGTTTAATGTCTTTTGCAAGTTGGAGGGAATTTTTAGACACTTAACAGTTCGTCATACTCCACAACAAAATGGAGTAGGAGGGGGAATGAATTAGCATTGATTAGTAAGGTGCGTTGTATATTGTCAAACGCAGGCTTACCTTAATCGTTTTGGGTTGAAGCTGGTGCTTTAGCATGTCATCTTGTCAATCGCTCTCCTAGTATATCTCTTCAGAAAAAGACACCACAAAAAGTGTGGTTTTGGTACTCCTGCCAATTATTCATATTTAAAGGTAATTGGTTGTCCTGCTTATGCTCTTGTGAATAGTGGTAAACTTGAACTAAGGTCTTTGGAATGTATCTTTATTGGTTATAAGCCTAGTGTGAAGGGATATAAGTTATGTTGCCCTAAGACTGAAAAGGTGATTGTTAGTATATATGTTACATTTGATAGATCTTCTATGTTAAATAGGTTATTGTTGCCTTCTAGAGTGGGGTAAAAATATGATAAAAATGCTCTCTAGAATACTACGCAAGTGCACATAGTCTACAACAAGTGATAAGTAATTTATCGTATCCACGAGGTTTTGAATAGCTTCACTCTACCTATTTTATGTAACTTTTTAATGGTTTCAAGATTGTTAAAATGATTGATTTTGATAAAATGCTGAAGCAGAAGAAATAACAGAGCAGAAAGTAAACGGATAAAGCAAACAGATTGGAAACAGGAGTTGGTCAGGATTTTCTGTAATTGTTTTAAACAATGCTTTAGCAATAATATTGATTATGCAATTCTCTTACAGTCTTATCAGCAGGATCCTCCCGAAACTCTGAATTTTTTGGAATGTGCTTCAACTCCAATGACGTGCTACCGATCAAGCACTAGGCAACTGGTTATCCCTAACTTAGTCACTGACGTCCACCAACACATAATGGTCTAGTGTGATTAAATGACACACACCTCTCAAATCATCCCTGAAACTAAGATGTAATATTCATACCGACTGGCCAAGCGGGCACAAAATAGAAATAGACACAACAAATAATCAAGATGCTCAAATCAATATAAATTGCATAGAGTATAAAGCACGACAATTACATAGATCCTAACCAACACCTAAGTGAATTTAGTTCATGGAGTACAAAATAACACACGCTACAATCTGAGTATGTGCATCCATAACTACAAGAAATTTACAAGAAAAGATTAATTCCCTTGAAGAAATCCGTAGTTGATGGTCTTCTTGAGGTCTCAAATCGTTCCTCCTTTATTCGGCTTCCAAAGATGGAAAGTAAGCCTCCACGAATGGAATAAGACTTTCCTCTCTCGAATTTGGAATGTTTTGGACTTGAGACGGCTACTTCCTTTTATAGAGTGGAGTCAACCCTAATTAGGTCAAATTTTACACGTGGAGGGCTCTCCAAGCTTCCTAAACCCGAGATTAATTCAGCTAACGCCACCTCATTTAATGAATCACGTGCGGCTCACGTGGCAGTTTTGCTCCTCGCTTTGCTGGATCATAGATTTTGCTCCCTCAAGTCGCTCAACATTATTTTATCTGCAAAATAACTTCTAAAGCATCCATTCTTCCAAATAGGTTAAAACATAAAATATTCATCTAAACGCAACCCTATTAGGCAAAAGACACACAAAACGCTATAGAAATAAGGCCTAAATAACTTCCTTTTGGAGAGTTATCATACCCCCAAACTTGAACTATTGCGCGTCCCGAGCAATACTAACTAACCTTCCCTTGAGAATTCAAAACATTAGCCATAACACAACTTAATCAAAACAGATAATCCAACACTACCTTCAACCTTTACCTGAGCATTCTGCAAAACCAAGCACTGCTGCAGCAAAATAATTCTTTCAGCATGGAACAAATAATCACCACCTTTAACTCAATCCTAAGAACTTACCACAGCCCAGCTCTATTATCAGACACATTTAAAACATATTTTTAAGGGGTTTTATTTTCCCGTTTCAGACTTAAAGCAGTCCTACAGTCATAAGCTTTTAAGCATGAGATGACTCACTTTATGGTGAAGTATACCCTTGCCTCAAGCTTATCACCAACTAGGCTAAATACTCATTGCTAAGCTAAAAAATCCTTAGTTATTCTATCCCTTGCTTCTCAGAGTGGCGACATTTTATGATGAAACTCACCTAAGCCCTGGGAGACAGAAAAACTAGTAGATTATCATTCACCCTTCAAAACTTTTGCTCTTTCAATTTTCACAGCAAAATTTTCCACAATAATAATTTTTCTTTTCAGCAATTATTTATTTATTTATTTATTTATCGTTTTTCAATATTTCCTAGGTCATCTTTTGACGCAAAGACAAACTGTGGGTGTCACAAATGTCCCTGGTTACTCAACAACCTAGAAAATTATTTTGCAGGAGAGAAATGCTCGAGCAAAACAAGCGGAGTAGCTAAAAGTGTCCCAAACTTAAATTATTCATTGTCCCCAATGAATTAACAACATGATAATTATACCCCCAAACTTAATTCCTTTTCTATTTGAATTTTAAACTAAGTGTGAGACTAAGATTAAGCTTAAGGTGGATCAACTAAGTCAACACTACCTCAGAATCTTCTTGCCGTAGCGATGACCAGGCGAGAAGAAATGCTCAAGCAAAAGGTTTTTGGAGATCAGAACACCTTGATCTAATGTTTTTTTTTTTAAAAGTATAAACACCTTGATCTAATTAAGCTAACTAGTCCAAGCTTAAAAAATTCAGAAGAAAATGGTTAAGTTAGGAATGCTCAGTGTGCTATAGAACAGAAAAAACTTTGGAAATTTCATTAAAAACAACGAAAGATTTACATCAAGCAGAATAATTTAATGGGCCTAGAAAAACAGAAAGTAAAAACAGCAAAAACAGAAAAGCAGACATATCAAAAAGAAATTGGGGTCAGGAATACGCGAGCAACAAAAATATGAGAACAAAATTAATGCTCGCCCAACACTCTTTCCTTCTTCAATCTTCCCGACCCTGATCATCCTCCTCTTCTTCCTCTTTTTCGACTGGCGGGGGTGGAATCCAGGGATTAAACAAGTCATCAGGGAAAACTGGGAAGGCCTGATATGGTTTTGAAAAATTTGACTGCAGCGCCCTCCTTAGGGTGGCACCCCTCCTCTTAGCATAGGTCCAATAGGTCTGAGCTTGCCTCTCAGCACACTCCTGCCAACAAACCGAGTCCCTCTCGGGCCAATGAGAGGGCGAGATCTCTTTGTTCAAGCCCCGGATACAGCACTTAAGGGAACAACCTCTCTACTATCCCTAATTCAGGTAGGAGCGAATTCCTTCTTGCAGGACTATGTCCCCAGCTATCTACCCGTTCCTATCCCTGAAATGGGAGGCTTATTGAGTTGGCGATGCTGAGCCACTCTCACCCATGCAAATCTAAGGATAAGTCCGAATAAACAGGAGTTCATAGTTAGCTCAGGATTAAGATCGAGTTACCTAGGTCATCACATGAAATAGTCAGTCTTGTCAGTAAACGACGTTATAAAGCAAGAGTGACTTATTTCTCGGTCCTGGTCTTATGCAAACTCATTGCATAGGACGCCCCCACTCACATGTCTCTACATGGACGATTTAGGATCATATCGTCTGTACTATCTACAAAGTGGGCCGCGTCTCATAGTGTCCCCAAGATAAGGTACCCAACCCTATCGCTATACTATAGACCATTTTGGCTATTACTCGAGCCTGATCCACTTTTATGTCTCTACATAAAGCTCAAGTGTTCATCCTATAACCAGGGATCTTAGTTTATTAGATTTGGGTTATTTAACGTGCAATTTACTTATTCAATAACGACTTTACTGAATGAATCTTGACACCGACTTTATTGATCAAGTATATAATTCGTTTAACATTCATTATCTACGAGTTTTAGGGCACCAATCCCAACAATGGCAAGCCTTTCCATATACTAACCTATAGGGAGACATACCTAGAGGAGTCTTATAGGCTGTCCTATAAGCCCAAAGAGCCTCATCTAACCGAAAAGACCAATCTTTCCTAGATGGATGGACTACTTTCTCTAAAATAGATTTAATTTCCCTATTACTAACTTCAACTTGACCATTTGTTTGCGGGTGTTAAGGGGTAGTTATCCTATGCATAATTCCATATTTAGCTAAAAGCTTAGCTAAAACATTATTCACGAAGTGTGTGCCCTCATCGCTCACAAGAGCTCTAGGTGTCCCAAACCGCGCAAAAATGTGTGATTGAAGAAACCTTGATACCGTCTTAGCATCATTCTGATGGCATACAATGGCCTCCACCCATTTGGACATGTAGTCAACTGCCAATAAGATAAAAACATTACTGTTAGAAGAGGGAAATGACCCCATAAAATCAATACCCCATACATCGAATAATTCTAACTCCAAAATATAAGTAAGAGGCATTTCATCTCTAGGTCCTAAATTTCCTCTCCTTTGACAAGCATCACATTGCTTGTAGAACCAATGGGCATCCTTAAATAAAGAAGGCCAGAAGAATCCACATTTCAAAATCCTCATAGTTGTCCTCTGACCGCTGAAATGACCTCCATACGGCGAAGAGTGACATTGCTCCAGGATTTCCTTTGCTTCATCACCTGAAACACATCTTCGAATAATACCATCAGAACACTGTTTATACATAAATGGATCATCCCAATAGAAGAATTTTGCATCATGCTTAAACCTTTGCACCTGCCTCCAATCCATATCAATAGAAGTGACTCCTTTTACCAAAAAGTTGGCTATATCAGCATACCAAGGAGTATTATTCTTTACCTTTACCTCAACAGCAAAAAGCTGCTCATCTGGAAATGAATCAGAAATGACAGATTGCTCTAGCAAAGATGATGTTGGATCAAGATGAGACAAATGATCTGCAATAACATTTTCCGATCCCTTCTTGTCCTTTATCTCCAAGTTGAATTCCTGCAATAACAAAACCCAACGAATCAATCTAGGTTTTGCATCTTTCTTAGACATTAAGTACCTTATTGCTGCATGATCTGTGAAAACTGTGACTTTGGTTCCAACCAGATATGGGCAGAATTTCTCAAAAGCAAACACAATTGCTAACAACTCCTTCTCAGTAGTTGTGTAGTTAATTTGTGCCTCATTCAAAACCCTGCTTGCATAATAAATAGGATGGATAACTTTGCCCTGCTTTTGTCCCAGCATTGCACCTACTGCAACATGACTGGCATCACACATTACCTTAAATGGCAAACTCCAGTTAGGTGCACAAAGAATGGGCGCTGAGATTAAAGCAGCCTTTAAAGTCTCAAAAGCCTTCCTACAATCTGCATTAAAGTCAAAAACATTATCATCACACAACAAGTTACAAAGAGGTTTATTAATTTTTGAAAAATCCTTTATGAACCTTTTATAAAATCCAGCATGACCTAAAAAGCTTTGAATCCCTTTAACTGAATTCGGTGGTTCTAACTTCTCAATAACCTCTATTTTTGCTCGATCAACTTCTAGACTTTTCTTTGAAATTTTATGACCTAACACAATGCCCTCCTTCACCATGAAGTGATATTTCTTCCAATTAAGAACTAGATGGGTATCCTCACATCTCTTTAACACCTTGCCTAAATTATTCAAACAATGCTGAAAAGACCTCCAAAGACTGAAAAATCGTCCATAAATACCTAAACAGTGGACTCAATCATATCAGAAAAAATTGCTAACGTACACCGCTGAAATGTTGCTGGAGCATTGCAAAGGCCAAAAGGCATTCGCCTAAAGGCAAACGTCCCATAAGGGCAAGTGAAAGTGGTTTTTTCCTGACCCTCAGGAGCAATGGTAATATGGTTATACCCAGAATAACCATCCAAGAAACAGTAGTAGGCCTGACCAACCAACCTATCCAACATCTGGTCAATAAATGGTAGAGGGAAATGGTCCTTACGGGTGGCTTTGTTAAACCTCCTGTAATCCATGCAAACCCTCCAGCCAGTTACTGTCCTGGTTGGGATCAACTCATTGTCTTTATTAGTCACTACCGTAACACCTCCTTTCTTAGGAACACATTGGACAGGGCTTACCCAATTGCTATTTGCAATTGGATAAATAATCCCAGCATCCAACCATTTTTTATCACCTCCTTTTTAACAACTTCTTTCATTGCAGGGTTAAGCCTTCTCTGTTGCTCAATACTCCTAAAGGATCCCTCCTCTAGAGTGATTTTATGCATACAGAAAGATGGGCTAATTCCCTGAATGTCAGCCAATGTCCAACCTATTGCTTTGTGATATTGCTGCAGCAACTTTATTAAGGCATCTTCATCCCCTGGCACTAAATCTGATGCAACAATAATGGGCAACGTTTCACCCTCCCCAAGATACACATACTTTAGATGATCCGACAAGGGCTTCAAATCTAAAGTGAGTGCCTCAATCAGGGATGGCTTAATAGGAGGAGCCTTCCTTTCATCCAAATCTAAAGACTCAAAAACATCCTCACACCTAGAAACTTTTTTTTCAACTTTTCTTTCTAAAGAACAAACTTCTAAATCCTCTACACTAATCTCTCCATGATCTTCCAAATGTTTGTTTGTCAAATCCTCCATTGCTGTCTCAACAATTGTGTTCTCCAGAATTTGAATGAAATAACAATCTTCCACTTCATCTGGATACTTTATGGCCTTAAAGACATTGAACTTCACTTCCTCATTATAGACCCTTATTGTTAATTCCCCTTTCTGAACATCTATCAATGCCCTGCCAGTAGCCAAAAATGGACGACCAAGAATAATTAGGACATCTTTATATGCCTCATAATCTAAAATAATGAAATCGACAGGAAATATGAATTTATCTACTTTCACTAAGACATCCTCAATTTTACCCTTTGGATATGTGACAGACCTATCAGCTAGTTGGAGTGTGACTATGGTGGGCCTAGCTTCACCAATACCTAGCTTTCGATAGACCGAAAGAGGCATAAGGTTAATGCTCGCGTCTAAATCACAAAGTGCTCTACCTAACTCTTTTCCACCTATTGAGACAGGAATAGTAAATGACCCTGGATCCTTAGCCTTGGTTGGTAGCCCATTCTTAAGAATAACACTACATTCCTCGGTAAGAGATACAATTTCAAATTCACCTAACCTATTCTTTTTAGTCAAAATATCCTTAAGAAATTTAGCATAATTTGGCATTTGCTCTATAGCTTCTACTAAAGGAATATTTATATGCAATTGCTTAAGAATCTCTAAAAACTTCTTAAATTGGCCATCCTGATTCTTAGGCTTCTGCCTTTGTGGAAAATGTAGAGGTGGTACATAAGGTGGGGGCGGTACATAAGGTGGTTCCACATCTGGAACAAAACCAGATGCAACAGAATTATTATTGCTACCTCCATCACTCTTACCAGACTCCAACTCTTTCTCAACAACAACATTTTTATCACTATTCTTCTCTACATTCTGGGAGGCTCTTTTCTCTCTTCTTGTGGCTTACCACTCCTTAGAGTCACTGCCTGTACCTGCTCCTTACCTTCCCTTCTAGGGTGCTCAGTATCCGCAGGAAGTTTCCGGTGAGGTCTTGCATTCAGCTCATTAGCTAGTTGTCCCATTTGCAATTCCAGGGCTCTCATTGAAGCTTGATTACTTTGAATTGCGGCATCTGTACGAGCCATATATTCTTTCATCTTTGCCTCAAGAGAACCCTCTGAATTTTGCTAGGGCAAAGCCTGCTTATTTTGTTGGGGCAATGCCTGCGATTTAGCAAATCCTGACTGGTTCACCTTTTGCTGTGCTTGGGGGACTTGTGAATTGCTTCCTTGTCCTCCCCATGCAAAGTTGGGGTGGTTGCGCCAACCTGGATTATAAAAGTTAGAATAAGGGTTATTCCTTTGATTACCTACAAAAAAACATAGAAGCTAGATTGTTGGGGCCAAACTCATAGTTGTGCTCTTCACCACAATAGACACATGCTTCTTCTGTAACTTGGTTCACCACTACAGTAGGCTCCACCATTGGCGGCTGCTGATGACTAACCACTGTTACATTTTTAAGAGCGTTAGCTAACATTGCAATATCAGCCCTAATGGTAGACACACCATCAACTTCTAACACACTCTTAACTTTTTTATTTGAGCCTCTAACATCCGACCACTAACAACTATTGGTTAATATTCTCTCTAAAATTTCATGGGCTTCATTAAAGGTTTTTGCCAAAAGGGCCCCTCTCGTAGAGGCATCAACCATACTTTGGGTTGCCATGTTTAGCCCATTGTAAAATGTTTCCATTTGGATACAATGAGGTAAACCGTGGTGGGGACACTTTCGCAAAAGCTCCTTAAACCTCTCCCAAGCCTCACTAAAAGTTTCATCTTCGAGTTGCATAAATCCCACTATCTCACTCCTTAACTTGACATTCCTAGTTGGTGGAAAATACTTACTAAGAAATTTTTCCGCTAACTCATTCCAAGTCCTAATTGATCTTGGAGCAAAAGAATTTAACCATGCATTTGCTCCATCTCTAAGAGAATACGGGAACAAAATTAATCTAAGGGCATCCCTAGATACTCCTTGAATTACAAACGAATCACTAACTCCTAGAAAAGACTTAAGATGTAAATGGGGGTCTTCAGATGACAAACCATGGAATTGACCCACGGTTTGCAACATCTGAAACATTACCGGTTTCATTTCAAAATTTGCTGCCTCAATTTGAGGACGCGCAATTCCTGGATTTAACTCATCAAACATCGGAAAAACATACGCTCGAATGGCTCTGGCCCTATCATTCGCCACCAAGATAGGGTTCTCAGCCTGATTATTTTGCTGGCCATTTTGCTCCAGCGGTGGATTTGGTTGCAGCACACAATTCTGCTGGGGATTAACTTGATCTTCTGGAATTTCCGGGAGACGCGACACGTTATCCATTGGATTCTGATTTCTTCACTGCTCTCTCCTTCTTCTCCTGAATGTCTTTTCAATTTCTGGATGAAGCTCAAATCTCACCCCAGGCGGATCGCTCATGCACCAATCTCACACCTGCAAAAACAAAAGAAACAATCAAAAAGTTCTAGCTCCAAACCACTAAAACACATACACAAAAATAGATCAGATAAAAACTTATTCAAGTCCCCGGCAATGGCGTCAAAAACTTGTTGCCTTTTAAGGTGGGGTAAGAATATGATAAAAATGCTCTCTAGAATACTATGCAAGTGCACATAGTCTGCAGCAAGTGATAAGTAATTTATCGTATCCACAAGGTTTTGAATAGCTTCCACTCTACCTATTTTATGTAACTTTTAAATGGTTTCAAGATTGTGAAAATGATTGATTTTGATAAAATGCTGAAGCAAAAGAAATAACAGAGCAGAAAATAAACGGATAAAGCAGACAGATTGGAAACAGGCGTTGGTCAGGATTTTCTGTAATTGTTTTAAAAGATGCTCTAGCAATAATATTGATTAGGCAATTCTCTTGCAGTTTTATCAGCAGGATCCTCTCGGAACTCTGGATTTTTTGGAATGTGTTTCAACTCCAATGACGTGCTACCGATCAAGCACTAGGCAACTGGTTATCCCTAACTCAGTCACTGGCGTCCACCAACACATAATGGTCTAGTGTGATTAAATGCCACACACCTCTCAAATCATCCCTGAAACTAAGAGGTGATATTCATACCGGCTGGCTAGGCGGGCACAAAATAGAAATAGACACAGCAAATAATCAAGATGTTCAAATCAATATAAATTGCATAGAGTATAAAGCACGACAATTACATAGATCCTAACCAACACCTAAGTGAATTTAGTTCATGGAGTACAAAATAACACACGCTACAATCTGAGTATGTGCATCCATAACTACAAGAAATTTACAAGAAAAGATTAATTCCCTTGAAGAAATCCGTAGTTGATGGTCTTCTTGGGGTCTCCAATCGTTCCTCCTTTATTCGGCTTCCAAAGATGGAAAGTAAGCCTCCACGAATGGAATAAGATTTTCCTCTCTCGAATTTGGAATGTTTTGGACTTGAGACGACTACTTCCTTTTATAGAGTGGAGTCTACCCTAATTAGGTCAAATTTTACACGTGGAGGGCTCTCCAAGCTTCCTAAATCCGAGATTAATTCAGCTAACGTCATCTCATTTAATGTATCACGTGCGGCTCACGTGGCAGTTTTGCTCCTCGCTTTGCTGGATCATAGATTTGCTCCCTCAAGTCGCTTAGCATTATTTTATCTGCAAAATAACTTCTAATGCATCCATTCTTCCAAATAGGTTAAAACATAAACTATTCATCTAAAAGCAACCCTATTAGGCACAAAGACACGCAAAACACTATAGAAATAAGACCTAAATAACTTCCTTTTGGAGAGTTATCAGATATATATAAAGCGAATTACATTGTATGAACAAACAATTTCAATATATTCAATATTCATATACACACCTTACGGAGGGGTTGTCTATTCTGAATGAGTGGAGTGGTAGGTTCCTTAATTTTTATTCCTTTGGCCTACGAACACAAAATAATAGTGAACGTTTTCTTTTTTTAATAATAGTCAGCTATGGGAGTTCCAATATATAGGGATGTTGTTTACCTTTGCAGACCACCGGGGGCCAAGTTGTGGAGCTGTGGTTCTTGGTATGGTATGAGGTCCACGTTGTTGTTAGGATAGCGAGTCAGGAAATATATGAATGGGAACAGTTTCAGTTGGAAATAAAGGTTCAATTACTACTTACCACCATAACAGCTTTACCCTTACGGTCCCTATTGAACTTTTCAATCACTTTAGCCTCATATATTGACAAGATCACTTTGTTTATTGTCTCGTTGACATCATCACAGGGCTGTAGAATTTGGGTTGGTTAACTTATACATAAATTTTCAAATGGAATCTAGATGGGATTGTACCTTGGTGCCTTCGCCATCTCCTGTTTCCTTTGTCCCGTTGGCTACAGCAGTTTTAGGTTGTACAAGGGGTGTAGGTTCAGGGGTAACCAGTCCGTGTTGTTGATGTTTTCCACCAGTTGGTCCTCCATCATCGCCTTCCTTTCTTGGACAAGGGTTTTTCTCTATTCCGTGATCATCTTCCTCATTCTTTTTTTCATTTTCTTCTTTGTCCTTCAAGTGGTTTAAGTAATAAAAGTGGTAGATGTAAGTATTAAATTATTGTTGGGACATGAGGATAAAAAAACTGACAGTAATTACATATGTATACCTCCACATCGTCTTCTTTTGTTTTAGGGTTCATACTAGTTCTGACGTCTCCTTGCATCATGAATCTTGAGTTTGGGGGGTCGGCATGCTCGTGTATCGCCCTCAAGATGTCAACTAAAGCTCCCAGCGCAGAGTAAACTTTGTCCAGCTTTCCAATTATTTCTTAATGGCGCTTTTCCATCACATCCATCTGGCTGTTCATTTAGGGTGCCCCTATTGAGAAGTTTGGTAGGGTTTGATCATCGCCTTCTACTTCTTGCCTGTCTCCGGCCAATCGCCGGGAAGCCAACTCATCATGTAAGAAAGGTTGGAAGTACAACATTTGCAATTCCACGTCTGTTGGCTCTAATGGAACCACCTCCAGCTGTAAAACAAGTGTATATAGTATGATAATTTGCATTAGCGGATATTGATAACTCTCCAAAAGGGAGTTATTTAGGCCTTAATTCTATAGTGTTTTGTGTGTCATTGGTGCTAATTAGGGTTGCTTTTAGATATATTTTATATGTTTTAACCCATTTGGAAGAATGGATGCCGTGGAAGTTATTTTGTGCAGAATATATTGCTGAGCGACTTGAGGGAGCAAAATCTGTGCTCCAGCAAAGCAGGGAGCAAAACGGCCACGTCACAGCTCGTTATCCATTTTAATGAGCCGAAGTTTGTTGAGCTATTCTCAGATTTAAGAAGCAAGGAGAGCCATCCACGTGTCTAGGTTAACCTAATTCAAGCACGTCTTCACTCTATAAAAGGGAAGAGCCGTTCAAGTCAAAGGTATTCCATCCTTGGAGAGGAAAGTCCAATTCCTTTCTTGGGGAGGAACATTTCATCCTTGGAGAGGAAAGTCCAATTCCTTTCTTGGGGAGGAACATTCCACTTTTGGGGAAGAGATCATTTCTCATTTCCATCGTTGGGAGCCGAATAGAGGAGGAAGATTGGAGATTACAAGAAGACCATCAATTACGAAGTTGATCAAGGGAATTAGTATTTTCTTGTATTATTTTGTAATTATGGATGCACTTACTCAGATTGTAACGTGTGTTACTATGCACTTTATGAACTAAGTAACTTTAGGTGTTGGTTAGGAAATATGTAATTGTTGTGCTTAATTCTTTATGCAATATATGTTGATTTGATGCATCTTGATTATTTGTTGTGCTCATTTATATTTTATGACCACTTGGCCAGCCGGTATGAATACCACTTCCTAGTTTCAGGGATGATTTAGGAAGTGTGTGGCATTTAATCACACTAGATCATTGTGTATTGGTGACGCCAGTGACTGAGCTAGGGATAGCCAGTTGCCTAGTGCTTGATCGGTAGTGCGTCATTGGAGTTGAAACATATTCTAAAAAATCCAGAGTTTCGGGAGGATCCTGCTAATAAGACTGCGAGAGTTTTGCCTGATCAATAATATTGCTAGATCATCTTTTAAAACAATTACTAAATCCTGACCAGCGCCTGTTTCTAATCTGTCTGCTTTATTTGTTTACTTTCTGTTCCATCATTTCTTTTGCTTCGGCATTTTATAAAAATCAATCATTTTAACCACCTTTGAAACCATTGAAAAGTTATACAAAATAGATAAAGTGAGAGCTAATTCAGACCTTGGATTCGATAAATACTTATTTTGCTGCGGACTGTGTATGCTTGCACAGTGTTCTAGAGTCTAATTTTCACCTAATTTTTACTCACTCTAGGAACCCAACAGATATCAAACACAATAAGTGGATACTAACCAATGGGGATTGGAATATCTTGGCGTGTAGTTCCCGCCATTCGGGTTGAGTTTCGACCTCCCAATTTATGATGCGGGGAACTGTATTTCTGATCCTTTTTGCATAATTGGTCGGTGGGGCGCTCAGTGCAGGTATTACCTCGTATGCCCATGCTAGTATGGCATACACGAACCCGTCCATTCCAATACCACTGCTGTCCCGACTAACCAATGCTTTCTGCATGTAGTTGGTCAATAGTGTAAAGGCGACACATCCCCAGGGGTAGGTGTTGAACAGCTCCTGGTCTTCAACCATTAGCAGATGGTCCTCTTCAATGTGCACTTTTTCTTGTCTAGGTAATAGGAAGCTTTCCAAACAGTACAATTGTGCCATCTTTGTGAGGTCTGACTCAACACCATGCTTGATTGCTTTGAATACTATATTCAAGGTCTTTCTTTTGACCCCCTCGCCGTCGTCGAAGTACTCATTCTTGAATCTTGAAGAATCTTGCAGTCTGTCTCTGTCAAGTTGTGGCAATGGGCTACAATTCAATTGTAACGCCCCGCGTTTCGAAATCGAGCCATTTTGGAATTAATTGGGCATTTTTATTCTAATTTGAAAAATTAGAATTTAAGTTTAGCCTTGGGTCGTTAAATTAAATTTCTATAATTTAGGGAAAACAGATTTTTAATTAAATCTTTAAATTTCCTAAAGTTTGGAGGTTTAATATTTGATTTTTATTTTAAGTGTCAAAAGACCCAAAATTTCCTCTTAATCAGTTTTAAATCCCAAATTCTTTAGGAGCTAAGATTGGGTTTAAAACTCAAAGTGGAGATTTAAAATTGAATATTAGATAAGCCATAATTCCTTATTAAATTGCATCTTCTTCTTAGGGTTTATTTAAAAGAAAAGCTAAAAAGAAAAAGAAAAGCCCTAAGTTCTAATTTTTCCCTTCTCTTTCCCCCTTTCGTACGTGTGCCGCCCCCCCATGCTGCGTTTTCTTCTCGTCGGCCAGCACCCACGAATCACCAGAGTTTCGTTTGTCGTCGTTGTGCGCCGCCGCCTGAACAAGCCCACCGTCGCTGAGTGTAGTGCCGCCATCGTATTTCTCCTTCCCTCTCTTCGTTTCAACCGTGAGAAACCCTCCCTCGCGCGAATCTCTCTCTCTTCCGTGACTCTTTTTCTCTCTCTTGTTGTGCCGCTGCTGTGATGCTCGTGCCGTCGCCGTGAAGTCGCCGCCCGTCGCAGCCAAGCACCGCCGGTCTCTCCCCCTCGCGCGATCTCTATTCCAGCGCCGTCTTTGTGGGTTTTAGAGTCAGGAAGTGAAAAACCCGTGGGTAAGCTTCCTTCTCTCTCGTTCTTAGTCATGTTAGGGTCCGATCTCAAGTGTCTCTTGGTTCGGTTTGTTAGATCTCGCGTGCCAGCATCTCGGAGTGTCTCTTCCGCGCGATTTCGCCTCTGTCCAGTGGTGTTTTGACTCCGTTTTGGATGTACGGCGTCAATAGCGTTTTTGGTAAGTTTTGACTCTTACCCATTCTTGGTTAAAGCTTGAATTAGAATGCCCATTGCTTTATGTGCTGAAAATCCTAAGTTGGTGTTGATTTCCTGTTCTGCAGCGCCGTCTAAGTGTTCGATTGAGTTCGAAACACTTCAACTTGATTACCCACTGCCCAAGGATCATTCTAACGCATTGTTAGAGGTTAGAATAACCCATCTAGCGTGAAAGCGGGTCCGTTTGGGTAAGTTTCTTCCCTGTCCCTAGTTTGATAGCTTTTAAGTTGAGTTGCCCGTTAGGTGTTAAGCTTTAAAAACATGTTAAAATCGATTCTCATTAGTTATCTAGGCCTTAGAAGCATTGCCCAATTGCTAGGAGTCCTTAGAATGCTAATTACGTGTTATTTACTTGTTGCCCAGCGGCTGAAAAACCTTGAATATAGCCATTCGGTGAATACCCATTGCCCGTTGTGCCTTAGACATGGTTGCCCATGGTCTAAAGGTTTTGGGTTTTTATTTTGGGGAATTTTGAGTGGCTGTCCAGCAAGGAAATAGACTTTTCTCAGTTGATTTAGGTCTCTCTAGCAGGTTTAAAGTATTCAGTAGGTTAGTTCTAATTTTTAGAAGTTATCCTTGTTGTTTAGGAGTTTATCTGGATCTTTTGAGCTGTTTAAGGAGTTCTTTAGGAGCGCTCGTAAGCTTTTTGTAAGTAGTTTCTACTTGTTGAGTCTGTTTGATTGCATGAGCACGTTGGTTGTTTACTTGTTTTTCTAGTATGCTTTGTTGATTGATGCGTAACTCGAGATATGTGTTAAGCATGTTGTTTGATTGAATTTAAAGCATGATGAGTTGTGGTATCTTAAGCATATTGTACTTATGGTTTTGTCTATGTTGCATGAGTGTCAAGTTGCATAGTCCTGTGTGCTCATAGAGAGGTGAGTTGAGATGTGTGTGCGGAGCGTGACGTGGAAATCACGTGTTAAGATTGCGCTACATGACGCGTAAATCATGTTATTGGTGCAGAGCATGACACATAAATCACGTGGGGGTTGTGAGTGCAGAGCGTAACGCGTAAATCACGTGTTAAGATGCGCTACATGACGCGGAAATCATGTTATTGGTGCGAAGCGTGACGTGTAAATCATGTGTGAGTGTGCGCTGCGCATGGCGCGTAATTCATGTGTTGGGTGTGAGTGCGTTACATGACGTGGAAATCATGTTTTGGTGCGGAGAGTGATGCGTAAATCACGTGTTAAGTTGCGTTGCATGGCGCGTAATTCATGTGTTTTGATGCGTGACATGACACATAAATCATGTGCTAAGAAAAAGCGAGCATGGCGCAGAAACCATGTGGGGTTGCATAGCATGTTGTGTGTGTGCATAAAGTTATCTTGTTGAGTCAACATGGGCTTGTTGTTGAGGTCTCGCTTTAAGAAGCATGATTAGTTGTTTATTGCTTTGAATGTATGTTGGATGCGTGTGTCTAGCATGTTGTTGTGTTGTTTGTTGTTTGATGGCTCACCAAGTGTGAGCTGCTTACCAGTACCGTGGTTGTACTGACCCCCTCCCCTTTCTCCCCCCAACATTTTTAGATGATGCAGGTGGATTTGAGTACGACGAGCCTGGTGATGCAGATAAGGAGGTGCATGAGGAGTGACTCCACTGGTCTAATCATTTTGTTATATGTTTAGTTGGTCATCTAGTGTTTTGTTGCATAGTTGTTATTGTACTTTCCTGAATAAGTGATTCAGTTGTTTTGGATAGGATAGTGGGTTTATTTTGATTCCTTCAAAGGGTTGTCCAGTGGTCTTATTTTGGGAGGTTAGACTTGGTCATGTTTAGTTCCAATTGAAGTTCGAACTCTTTTTATTCTTTAAAGCTAGATTGTTCTAGTGATTGCGTTGTATGCTTTTACCTAGTAAGTTGTGAATCTGATGTTGGTTGTGAATGCGAGATCTGACTCGTATTGTGGTTGTGCAAATTGAAGGTTGAAGTTATGTTGTGAATCTGTGTGTTGTGAATGTGAAGTTGTGGGCTGATTGTTAAATAGAAGTGTGTTTTCTATGGTTAACAGGTCAAAGAAAATTATTGGTTTAGTCCTATGTACGGCGTTATGCTGCTGAAATTTTCGGTGCACTTGGTTAGATTGGTTAAGGAGTTAGTAATGTCGCTAGGATAGTTTTAAAATCCTGGGGCGTTACATCAATCCAGTAATTAACGCGAACTCCCGTAGACCAAACTTAAGGATTTTTCCACCAATCTTGAAATAAAGCTCTGATGCCCGTTTTGGTTTGCACTGATGCGGGATCAGGTGCAACAGTAACTGGGAAGATGTCTTTTTGAACGAGAAGTCAAGCAGGTGGCTGTAGCAGGTGTTCCTGAAAGCTATTCTACACTTATCTCCCAAGATTTTGTGGATGTTGTCCATGATTTCTGTTTTGCAACAGAGATTAATTTTAAGTGCCTTGCTTCTTTTTTATGACGACATAAAGCAATCATCGTCCTGCCTCAAGATACATGATATAAGTCAATAACTCTAAATCAGTATATATCAGTACACGCAGGCACGTAACAGTGTCACGGACAAATAAAAAAGGGGATATTGTTGAGGCAGACTTAGGACTGTAAAACATGTATCATATATTAAAAACCCTTTCATATTGTTGGGGTAGTATACATATCTATAATATTACAGACATGAAACATAGTATTAGAATAGTGTATCATATATTAAAAACCCGTGTATATCAGTATAGACATGCGTGTATCAATGTCACAGACAAATAAAAAAGGTGTTATTGTTGGGGCAGACGTAAGACTCAGAAGCATTTATCATATATAAAAACGTTCTTTACATTGCTGGGGCAGACACACAACTCAAATTTATAGCACTAGCACTACATAAATGGGTGTAAATAATATGTATATATTAGTACATACCACTCGGACAGTGTCACCTTCTTCAACCATGGCCTTCTTCATCTTTTTGTCCTTTTTTTCACTTTTCTGTTTTTTAGAAGCCTCCTGAATGATATGCACAAAAAACAAACAACTTACAACACCTTGTCAAGTTTTTGGGTATTAAGTTTGGATGTGGTTCGACTTTATACCTTTTTATCAAGTGTTGTCTTCTTTTTTCCCCGTCCTTCCTCCACGCCATCACTTGAGGAGTGATCATTAGTCACACTATCACAATTGGTGTCTTCAGTGTCATTTTTAGTTGTGTCGTCGCTTGTGTCAGGGGCAACCTTTCCAGTATAATTAGTAAGAAAGCGTCTATGGACATATATACCATAAACAAAATGCGATGTAAAATACAGGGGTTGTTAATTTTCAAGGTAATTACCTAGGGTGTCACAGTTTTCTCCTTTTCTGTGTCGTTTGTTTGTTTCAACCGTTTTTTTTTCTTCTTGCTTCTTGCTTCAGTGGTCTCCTTCTCGATCTTGCAAATTATGAACAAACGAGAATGAACATATTTACTTTCTATTTAAGGGGGGGCATTTAACTGTGTTTACCTCATCGTCGGTCTCCTTCTTCCGATCGTTAACTTTAGTTTTTTTTTATGGAATTATTTTTTTTCCCGAGCCTCCGTCGTCTTTATGCCTTTTAACCCCTTTTGTCTGCTCGGCGGATCCTTTAGCGATTGAAACGGCTGTACTCATCTCTTCGTTGTGGCTGCCAGAATCTTGCTCACTTCCTAATGTGATGGGGGATGTTTGTTTTTGGTTTTTTCTTCTAGGAGTTACTCCTGCAGCCTTCAACCGTTCACTCACTCTCGTTGATGGTTGTTTATCCTTTGGCATACCTCTGCGAAAATGGTGGTAAATAGCTATTTATGTAATAATCATGTAAACCATATATTTGGTAAATAAGATTTGAAATCCCAAAAATAAGGGATTTTGTATGAGTTAGTTTCAAATTTAAAAGTAATCCAGCTGTTATTCAAATACCTTCGTTCTCTAACCTGTTGAAAGGATTTTGTTGTTGTTGTCGCCTTGAAAAGTCTTTAACCTTCAACGGTCGGCGGGGTTCATGGTGGCAATGGTGGTTTTGCGGTCGTCCGGTGGAGTATCGTCGAGGGGGAGGGGGGAGACTGAACGACGAAGGGGCGAAGAGACGGGGGATGCAAAGAGACGGAGGATGCAGAGGGGAGAAGACGAATAGGGACCCGGATGGAGAAGGGGCTGCGAACACGAACACGAACACGGACGAAGGAGATGGGTGTGTAGGGCCTGGTACAGAAAGCTTCCAAAGATCGGGAATGGCGAAAATAGAGACAAAATCTGATGTGAGTGTGAGAGCTGAAATCGACACGTCGGCCCCCTTCGAGTTTGTGAAGGAACAGTTTGTCGTTTTGGTGGAGTCGGCTACTGGAAACCCATGCAAACGGTCGTCGGGGAGGTGGGACTGTACGCGGGGAACGGTGGATGAACGGTTGGTGGGGAGACTGCACTAACGGACGTCGAGGAGGGAGGCTGTACGAAGGAGGAAACCGAGTGCAAGGGAAGAATGCAAGGAGGAAAGCAAGGTGGGAAGGAGGAATGCGAAGGGGAAGAATGCAAGGTGGGAAGGGGGAGGGTTTTTCTTGATTTGACTTGCAATAAATTCGCCAGGGAGATTTTAAATTGGTTTTTTTAAATACCCAGCTTGAACATTGATTTTTTTATACCACAGGCATGGAATTAAGTTGGAAGTTCAAAGGGTTGCACAGCAGGTGGTGTAATTCGATGTAAATATGTTACTGAGTGTTGTATTGTGTGTATTCCGTCATTTCGTTTGTCATCTATGGCTGTGTAATGGAGTGTACTCATTCTTCATTTTTGTTTTTGTGAATAATATGTTTATCTGCACAGGGGTATTGGTTTTATTTTTTTCTAGAAGCCAGTTCTTCATTGCTAGGAAGATGGTAGAGTTTGCCGTAGGAAATTCAAATTAGGCTGTTAGGGTGTTGCAATCATGTATTTCTCTCTCTTCCTAGTAAATCTCCAACTTTTTAGTTGCATTTCTCTCTCCTAATATTTGATCTAAACGGTAGGAAGTTCTTAGACGTGTTGTTAGGGGCAATTTTGTCTTCTTCATTTAGGAAGTTATTAATTAAAATCACGTTAGCCATTTAGTTAGTTTCGAAACCATTTTAGCTATTTTTCAAATCCCACCTATTTATTTTAGCCATATATCTCGTTGCCCCTAAGTTTAAAAGCTCATTAAATGATAATTGGTCCAAAGCTCAAATTCAAATGTTGAACCCAAACCCACAAAATATCTATGGAAAGCTCTTTAAATAGAAGATCCATGCTCCATTTCATTCATTTAGATTTAGATAAGGAGGTCGGAGGATTCATGGCAGAAAAGTTAGAGAAAATTTAGAAGACTTGTAGAAGATTGAGAACTCTTTGAAGACCAAAAGACACTCTAAAAATCAAAGACTCTCTAAAGACCAAAGACTCCCAAAAGACTTTGAAGAACACAAGATTTTGAAAATTGAAATCTATTTGAAGATTGGAAGACTTTGAAGATAAACCGAAGATATCGGCTCTTTGAAAACTTGAAGACTTTAAAGATTGAAATCTTTTTGAAGATTTGAAGTCTTTGAAGTCAAATTGAAGATATCTAAAGTGTACAAGACTTCAAGACTTTGATCGATTCTTCAAGAAGATCAACAAGCTAATGGTCAATCTAAGAAGACCAATAAATGAAAGATTGACCAGAGAAGATCAACAAGTGTACTCAAGAAAAGCAATCCAACCTTCGAGTCAAGTACATCTAAGAGAAAAAATCATATAATCATACATTAAAAATTGTATTACCACTACACAAATTAATACAAATTCAAATTCACTTTCACAAACTAAATTTCACTGAAAATCTCATGTGAACGGTTGCCATTTAAACTCTTGAATAAGTGTCGCAATTAAATATACCATCAATTAATTAATAATGCAATAATTATACCCTCAATTTTTTAAAAATTTTTTATTCTTAAGAATTAGTGTCTAACTATAAGAATGATGAGATTATTTGTTACATTTATTAGTTATTTTAATTTGCTGGACGACACTTTTAACGAGTTAAATTGAGATATTTTGTTGCTGAGTTTGAATATTTTTTACCCACTTAAATTTGTAGCTAGGTTCAAATTATTATTTTTGGTACAGAGACAAGTTTAGATATTTTTTGTTCATGATTTTGAGCATATTGTTAATTGAAATTTCTCAGACTTATTGATTGGTTCATAGTCAATTTCCAACAATCATGCAACACTGATGTATGTTTGGTTGAGAGGGATGACATTTGAAAGCTAAGAGCTCGTTTGGTAACGTTCTCGTTTCTTGTTTCTTGTTTCCAATTTTATTAAGAAATCTAAGCATTTAATAACTATGTATGTTTCTTGTTTCTCATTTTTTAGAAACACTCCCAAAATTTGTATAGAACTTTTGGGAACAACTAAAACTAGTTTCTCCTTTTTTGTTCTTGTTTCCAATTTTTTCCAAACATAAATAAGAATATAGGTTTATTATTATTGAATGTATAGGTGTTAGGGTCATGAAATTCTATTTTTCTTTATTAAAAATGAAGAAACGGAAACAAGAAACGAGAACGTTACCAAACGGGTCCTAAAATGACTACAAAATAGTGATGAAGATCACCATTATTATTTCTATAAAATCATTTTGTAATTTCTTCTTGAGATCATATAGAAAAAGTATTATACATCAACATCATATTAAAGTACATGGAAAGGTGAGATTTTGAAGGTGCAGAAAAGATGATTGTGGATAAAGAGAGAGACTAAAAAAATGGAGAGACATCTTTTAAATGTGAAATGAGTAAAGAGGTAAATAAAAAAGTGATAACTTGTTTAAAATGAGAAGGAGGCCATGGCCAGGTTTTTTCAAGTGGGATTATCTTTTTTCCTACTCTGTCCTCATTTGAAGGGGTAACAAAATTAATTATTGCAGTAATGATTATTCTTTTTTTACTTTTTCATTTCGTTTTTTAGCATGTGTTTGGTTTAACTTTTCAAGTGTTTAATTTTTTTAAAAAAATCATTTTGAAAAAATTTCTAGCTTTTGACAACCACTAAAAATGGCTTATGAGAAAATGAGATTGATAAATAAACCATTTTAAGAGAAACTTGAAACCAACTTTTATCAAAAGAATCTTTAGGTATACAATGACTTGAGTATAAAAACATCTATGAGGAAATACAACAAAACATATGAGTGTTTAAATTCTAAACAATTTTTATACAAAATGTTTTTTTAAAAATGCATTCTTGAAAAACATTTAAATTAAAATGTATTCCAAACCGACCCTTATTCTGTGTTTTAGCTGGGGGCTTGTGGGCTTTTGCGTGGTGGTTTGAATTCAAGTTGGTTTGAAAGAGAGAGATGATAAGAAAAAATAATAATAAGTTTGGTTGTTGTGTATAGGTTAACATTAACAAGGATGTGGGCATTTTTTGTTTTCTTGTTTTTTTTTTCTTTCTTTTTGGATGGGGAGATTTGGTGGGTTTTGTGACTTCTGTAAGTTTTTTTTTGGGTGATTACTGATTGGTTTCTGTAAAATTTTACTTATTTCAATCTAATACAAGTTTTTTATTTTTAATTTTAATTTTTTATGATTATTTCTTTACTTGTGTTCTAGAAACGTAAGAAAAATGGGTGATAGATTGATAAGAACAATGCTTTCGTTGTAAATTTGTATGTAGGGATTTTGTTATCTCTTTTGAAGTATACCCCTTCAAATTAGGACAAGATACGAAAAAAGATAATTCCACTAGTTACTGATGTGAATGAATTCATACCAATATAAATATTAGATTACATCTAATCTAATCATAGATACATGCAGTGTTAAAATGGGAGATATATACACATATATGAAATGATAGAGGAGATATAGGGGAAAATTCTGAGAATTTTTATCTATTATTTAATTTAATCATCTCCTAAATATTTTTGTTGAAGGGTATTTTTGTCTTGATAAAATTGTTTGTTAAAGAAAAATTAGGAAATATCCATAATTAAAAAAATCTAAAACTAATGGCCATTTAACAAAAACTATTATTTAATTTTTTTAGCCATTTTTTAGGCTTATTCTAGCCTTTTTTTTCTTTTTTCTTTTTTTTTTTTTGTTAATTAACCCTAAATTTAATTATATCAACAACACTTCAATACTCCCCTCATTTGTGGCCGACTTGGTAAATTGTTGAAGGTCCAACAAATGAAGACCAATATTAATTGGGGAGGAAATGTCATTACAGAGGTGATAAGTGTCATTTATACCATATATTTGACCTTAAAAATTAGCTTATTTCTTGTTAATTTAACTATTTAATAAAAAAAAAACTATGTTTTAATCACATTTATGTTTTATTGAGCTAAAATGAGTAAAAATGAGAAAGTAGGTATTGAAGTCAAAATGTCTTTTTAACTTGTTGTTTTCTTTACTTTTCAGCACACCAACATTCTCAACTTTTTATCAATCTTGTTGCATTTGTAGGCGATTTTTTTTTAACTTTGAATTTGCAAATAGTCTCTTAGACTATGGATACTTGGAATACTTCCTAGTGTTTACTACTTATGACATTGTGCAACTAACACTTAAGGATGTAGAGGTAACCCAGGGGTAAAACGATAATTTGACCCAACTGGCGTTACGAACACTCGTGAAGGACTGATTTGTTGTTATTGGTCGTTATTCATGGACACAGAAATATATCTACAGTGAGAAGGGTGCTATTGTGAGTCTATAGTAGAGTGTACCCACAGTTAACGTATATTGACTAACTTGGTTAATGAGATTAGCTAATTAATCTCATATCATTGGAGCTTTTGATCTGTAGGTCCATTAGGTCCCATCGGTAGCTCATAAAGGGTATTGAGGTAAATTTACTAAGAGAAATAATATAATGTATGGAGATATATTATAATATAAAGTTTATATTTTTATTAAACTTTATCATATAAATTTATTTTGAATATTGATTCAAAATTAATTTATGGGAGAATTAAATATTTGGAGTTCAAATATTAATTTTAATATGAATTGGATTCATATTAAAACTATAGGTTAAAACTAATGCACATTAGATGCACATTAAAATTATAGGTTATATGAGAGAAGTATAATTGAATATGATTCAATCATAGATTAAGTTAAATATATGATATTTAATTTAGAAATTAATTAATTGGTGAATTAATTAATTATTTAATTAAATTAAATTAAATTAAATGAATTGAATTAAAACTATAGGCTATGAGGGTACTATTCATTTAAATATGATTTAAATGAAATTGGTTAATTATTTTTTAATTAATTTTTTTTTAACTAATTAAATAAAATAAATTTATTTTATTTTATTTAAATTAATTTATATATCAATTAATAAGTAACTGATATGATACGTGTACGCTTTACAATGGTTTTACCCTCCTAATCGAACGAGTCATACACCTATAGTTTGATCTCTTCCTTCTGAATAGGCGAGTGATGTAGAGGGAGTTACAGACTCTCTCATTCGTGCTCTCTACAACTTTTTCTCTCCAGAAGAATTTTGCCAAAAAGTTCTCCTTGCAAAAGGAAAAAGGCTCCAACAAGCCTCCTCCGCAAGATCCCTTGAAGTCATATCGGTGATTACCTTGTGGTGGTTTTTTCTTGGAAAACTTCGGAGGAAAGTTCTAGCGAAGAAGAAGGTTTCAGGCTACTGTATTTTGCAGAGTAGAATCAAGTTGTAGGAGAAATGGTGAAGTCGCCAACGACGATATGTGGTTCTTGGATCCTTTTTCTCCTAGACTTGCCAAATAGTTTTTAATACTGTATTACAACATGTTTTATAGCCTTTATGCAATAGATTAAACGTTAATGTATGTTGTGATATTTGCCATCGTAGTGGTATTTTAATCTAGATCTAAAATATAGTGTAAGGTTCTTTGAATTCTTCCGTTGTGCGGGGTTTTTATCCCTACAATCCAGTCTTAGAGACTCATATTTGCATATTCTCTATATAGAACCTAACAGAAACTTTCCATATTCCCCAATAAAACTCTCCAGAATCAGACAGAAACAATAACGGAAGGAAATCGTCTCCGGGGCCCTTCGATTCGCAGCCATAGTTTGAGTACTGTTGTAGTAGTTAATATATGGGAAATTTGTATACGTATATGTATACGTGATGCGATGTGACTGAAGGTGGATGTAGGAATAAGATGGAAAATAATAATTAAAATGAGTTCAGTCAAGCTAAGTGCAAGTATACACTATCGCATGCAGTAATAAAAACTCTTGAAGTATTCCAAAAGTATCAATCACATAGGGACTAATTTTAACACAGATGTGAAGAAGAAACTGCTATTAAATTGCTTGAGAATGTAACCAAGTAAAATAATCGATGATGGGATTTTTAGCAAAATAATAAAACAAGTAAAGAGTAAACAAACAATAACAAAAGCGAGGTGTTCAGTAAAGCTTCAACCCTATAAGGCAAATAACTCTAATAATAACTTATTTAACCTAAGTCTAGTTATGCATTGGGTCAGGTTTAACTCCTATTTGGCCTTGCTCCCAAGAATCATTAGAAGACTAAGCGAGTACCGTTATGCACATTTCTGTGACTCGACTCCAACATAGATTATTCATGCATGCAACCTATAACCCTATAGTTGTTATAAGCGACCATCCCCTATAACAGCGAATACACTCTTTCAAGCCCTTTCTCCTATATCACCTTTATGAGAACCGATGTTGTTTGACCCTTTCAGTACCAAACTCACATAGCATGCTAAGTCTAAGTGATCAAGTTAAACTCAACAAGATTGGAATGATAATCAATAAGGACGACATGCATAAAATAGAACTTAGGTAATTAAACAACTTTCAAGCCATTTAATCCATAAGAGAATTCACTATATCGAACCCCTCAATGGAATTTAGCTACGCATGGTGGATAAAATTTCAAACAAATAACTTTCCATTGAATGAATGAATAAGAAGTACAAGAAATAATAGAAAGAAATAGGTGCTGGAAAAATATGATGCAATAGCTAAAACTAGGGTTTTTCAATTTATCCAATCCCTCTAGAGTTCTCACGACACTCTACTCTCCCTCACAAGGTAGGAATAGGGTGAAATCTCTACAAACACAAAGGTTTGATGTCTAACTAAGTTTAGAATTTTTTCTTCTAGTAAGGACCGCGGGCATCACGACTCATGGACGTCTACTAGGGTTTTGTCACTACCCTCTTCTTCCCAGTGAGTTCTGTTTGCATTTGTCTTCGAATCTTGGCCTTTTATAGCGTGGGGAGTGGTTGAGGAGTCATGAAAATGGTGCATGCAGGTAATCCAGTCAGTTTTGGAGTCAAATCAGCCTGTTAGGTGCATGGAAAGCTCGTTCAAACTGCCCCACGACGGGCTCGGACCTGTCTGTTTCTGCCCAGAAATGCGATTGCATTTCATTTGGCCTTGGCAGAAATGCGATTGCATTGCTGGTGATTTGCCCTGTTTCCTCTGTTTTTCTACACCACATAAAACTAAGTCAAATTCTTACCAAAATGAGTCCAATTAAGCACAAATTTGTATAATTTGATATACATGACTCTCAAAGACCTAATTCACCAACTTTTACACTTTTTAGGTTCGGGAATAGTTATTTTGATCTAAAACATACAAGTTGCACAAGGAATAAGCTAAGAATAATGGGCAAAATAGGTATATTTTTTGCACTTATCATTACGTAAGTAATATGATTTGCGATCGATGCAAATGTTTTGAGAACTGAACAAATTATTAGAACATGAATAAAATTTAGCCATTGTAATCTAATAATATGTGAATAATTTTGTTATTGTCTATGTGTGTTCCCTTATGATAGGACCTAAATAGTCTTATTTTATCACCTCTAATCTAAGCTTGTGAGTCATTTTATGCTTTACTTGTCCTATTTACAGATTAATTGAGCTTAGGCCGTGTCGGTAGCCGATCACGCTAATTGGTGTTAATTCAAGCCAATTACGGAGTTTTTGGAGCCATCTCGGTGTCTTGGATGGCGAGGAGGTGAAGAGACCCAATTGTGACACCGAAAGCCAAAGATTGAAGCCCCGAACCGAGAAGAAGCGAGACCAAGCCGAGAAAAAGAGCAGGAAGTCGAGATAAGAGGCTGGCGTCGAGACACCGACGCGATTTCAGCCCGAAGACAAATGTTCGCAATGTCGAGACGTTGTGCCCTAGCGTCTCGACGCCGGCGTGATTTCTATATATATGTAGTCTCGGTTTAGTCCGCCGTTAGGTTAGAATTTTGGTTTCTTTTACGATTTCTTTGCCTTTTTTACTTTCCAGCACTTTTATAGACCATTGTTGGTCATTTACTATGGATTCTTTCATGTTTATTATCGCTTTTACTTCATCTATGCGGAGCTAAACTCTTTTAGATAGTTGGATTGGATTTATTTCTTGATTTTTAATGATATTGGCTGAGTTTTCTGATTTATATCTTTTGTCCTTGTTGTATTTTCATTGAGTTTTGCATGTAATCCCGTTTAAACCAATACATGAGGCTAGTCAATTAGGATTGACGCACTATGCGATTACCGCTTGTGTATTCGATCAGTTATTTGAGATAGTCATTAGGTTGAGGCAAGCCACTCTCTATGCGAGACGACCCTTGATAGGCCTAGGATACATGTTAAAGGTTGTAGGAATTAGATTTAAATTGCAGTTGAGTTTAGTTCTTATGATTCCGGACCCACGATCCCAAAGCGTCTAGTTTTGATAGGTGGTTGTAAAATTGCTTGTTAATAAACTAGTTAGATATAAGTAGTAACCGTTGCAGAGTCTCAGATGGTTACTACATTATGCATAAGGGGTGGCGAGCGATAGAGTCTATATTAATTAATCTTGTTAAATGTCGAATTCACGATTAGCGAGTTAATTAGCACAGGTTAGTGTAGGGAGGTCCTCCGAGTAACCCAGAAGCCGACCAGACTAATGAAATCAATTTAGAACAATCATTAGAGAAACTTAGGAAGCCAATGAATTAGAATCAAGCATAATAAATCCTAATCCAACGATCTCCCTCTTATGTTATTGATCCCGTCTAAATTCTCCTTTGCATGTTTAGTTTTGTGCCATTTAAAATTCAGAAATTCAGTTACTTTATTTTTTTCTTGCTTGTATTTCATCATCAAAAAACCCCCTTGTTTCATAAGCACAAGATTCTACACTTACTAGGTCCCCTTCCCTGTGTTCGACCCCGACCGCTATTGCTACAAAATTTGTAGTAGTGTCGTGGATTATAAATTTTATTTGGCATGAGCCCCACGACAGGCTCCGTCACCTTAATATTTTAAAGTCTGGACAAAATGTTAATTTCTCGCTCTCGCGTCCAATTCTTGCTCTCGACGACACATGCTAGCAAGCAAAGTCTGGACAGAAAGTTAATTTCTCGCTCTCGATTACGAATCATATTACTAAGCAAAGTCTTGACAAAATGTTAATTTCTCGTTCTTGCGTCCAATTCTCTCGCTCTCGTTTTCAATTCTCGCTCTCGATTACGAATCATATTACTAAGCAAAGTCTAGACAAGATGCTAATTTCTTGTTCTCGCATCCAATTCTCTCACTCTCGCTTCCAATTCTCGCACTCGATTTCGAATCATATTACTAAGCAAAGTCTGGACAAAATGTTAATTCTCATTCTCGGGTCCAATTCTCTCGCTCTCGTTTCCAATTCTCGCTCTTGATTACGAATCATATTACTAAGCAAAGTATCGAAAAAATGTCAATTTCTCGATCTCACTTCCATTTCTCTCGCTCTCGACCATACTCGCATTGGCTCCAAATAACTTGTCACACACGCGATGATTGCATGTCAAGTACGTCTGCCATAAACGAAGCTTCCAAGCCCCACAACTTTCAGATAGTCAATGTCAAACATCAAATCCATTTAAAATTACTTCCAATGAAAGTCATTCAAGCTTAAAGATAAGTTTATAAAGCAACAAGCCGTGAAACAATTTCTTTCATGGTGTTTTGTGTGAACGATTGTTCTGAGCTTGAACATGATTCTACGAGTTTTCAACAGCCCAACCCTCGAAGGCGTCGAAGCAGCTGGGACGTGTACGAACTAGGTATGTATGCATGCATGTAATCGTGTGTTGCATTCGTACAATGGGTATGAAACATTTGTGGATTTAGTTTCGAACATTGTTTCTACGTGATCTAGTTTTTTTAGATTTCCCGACCATTGAGCTTATTTATTTTAATTTATTCGTACTCTTGTTTGAAGGATGGAGACGAAAAAATGCTTACTTGTCCAATACGATGGTTCATGGGATGAGGTACAAGATTGTTACGTTGGAGGTGAATTGACGGGTATTCATGTGCCAATGACACTGAAATGTGCACAGCTGAGAGATATTGTATGTGGAATTTTGAACGCAAGCTCAGGGGAGTTTGAGATTACATTGAGGGTGAAGTACATACTGCTGATTGAAGTGCCTCCACAGTACATAAGAAATGACTGACGTTAATTTCCTTCTAAACCGTGATGATATTGCAACTCTTCAACTGTTCGTAACAGCCAAGCGAACTCGTGAGGATGTGTACGTACTGGAAATTCCGAACGTGGAATCATTCAATTCGGATGAACCAAAAAGGCCGAACCTAGAATCATTCAATTTGAATGAACCGAAAAGGCCGAACGTGGAATCATTCAATTTGGATCAACCAGACTATGATATGGATCCATTGAATGTGAGTGCAATGCCCTCGGTGACGTCCCTAGACAACGATGACTGTAACCCATGGCAATCATACGTGAAGGAACAGTGGGGTCAAATTGAGCAAGAATTTTTGTGGCAAGGATAGGCGTAATCGACTGGAGTGGTCCATAATGAGGTAGATGTTGAGGTCGTATGTACTGAGACAATCGCTGGTGTTGTACCTTCGGTACAAATGGTTCAATCAAGTCATGATGTGGTCGAATATGAGTCATTTCAGAGTCAAGTTACGAGGGATACTGGTCCTTCTGGAGTATGCACTGCTAGTTAGACTCAGATTGCACCAAGTGGATCACATATTTTGCATGGACAATCTTCCTCAGCAGTGGACGTTCGTGAAGGTGAGATCTTCCTCCGCAAAGAGGACTTGAAAACAAGGCTAGCAGTTCTAGCCATGAACAAAAATTTTGAATTCAGGGTGAGGAAGTCATGCAAGGTATATACGGTCCGATGTGTGGGTGAAAGCTGTAAATGGAGGGTGCGCACAGTTAAGTTGGATGGTTGTAAGATATTTAAGATCAATAAGTATGAACGTGAGTGATATCGCAATCTATTGAGCTATATTTTGTATTATTTTAGTGTTAGTCTTGGGTATTATTTGGCCAATTTTATGTCTATTTGGTTTAATTTTGTAGGAATCAAGCATTTCAATGGAAATTGATGTTTTTAAAGAATTCCGGTAATTATGGAGCAAAAGAAATAAGTTCGAGTGAAGAAAGGTCAAAAGGAAGCAAAGTTCAAGGCCTAGCATTGAGACGCTATCCCTTGAGCGTCTCAACGCTGGACCATAAAGTCAGGAGGCGCGCAAATGAGGCAGCGTCGAGACGCTACCTCCACAACGTCTCGACGCTGCAAGTATTCCATAAATAATTAGGGCACGCATGACACAGCGTTGCGACGCTGTGTCCTTAGCGTCGCGACGCTGTCGCGCATAAAAGTCAGTATCTATACTTTGCGATGCTGCTGATTTTGGGGCGGTTTTGGAGAGAAAAATTACGACTTTGAGAGCAGAAAACGACCAGAACAGAGAAGAAACAGAGGGAGCTTGATTTTGGGAGCTTGGATCGGGAGGATCGTGACGGGAACGCACGGGAATCACGGCTAGCAAGTTTAATCTTTCTCCCTTGTTTCTTGTACTGATTTTTAGCATGTATTAGACTGATTTCGCTTGTATTTTAGAGACCATGTGTAGCTAAATTTTGTTTCTTAGGGGCTTGATGTAGCCATTAGTTTCTATGGATTAATTTAGGGATTTTTTAGGACGTTTCGTAACGTGTTTCATTTATGCAATTTGAATGCTTAATGCGTATAATCTCTTGATCACGGATTTTATGATTCTTGTTTCTGAACTAATTGCTCGGGAGAGGGTAGTTTAGATTAGACCATCAATTGCATGACTTAGGTGATTCTACAATCGGGAGATTTGGGATTGCTTGAGAAACCGTTTTAAGGATTGATCATTAATGCTTATGCTTGTTGTAGAAATTAGATAGGGATATCAATTTCTTAATTTGCATAAAGAATTAATTGTACTCGGGAGAGGCTTTTAATAATTAATAATCCTTGGTTTATGAAATTGTTACATGTTCGTTCCTAATTATTCTTTGTATTAATTCATGCATCTAATAGGTGAAATCAATTCCCTAAGGCTTTTCTCCATTGAGTTTCCACACTTTTTATTGCTTTGAGTAGTTTTCCATTGATTTGCATATTTCTCGATATTTTTCTCTAAATAAAATTGGGCGAATATACCTTGAGTAATTAGGGGAACTAGAAAACCAATCCAGAGGACGACATTCGATTTTTCAATCACTATATTATAACTTTGGCCCGTACACTTGCGGTTAGCAATTTGTGCATCAGTGAGCACACATGCTCCATTGGGATCTTGAACCACGACCACAGACAAGTCAGTGTCAGAGTCGTTAGACAAGTGATCAAGGACAAGTTTACAGGATCCAGACGTACGTACAAACCCCGACACATCATTAAGGACATGAGACAAGAGTATGAGGTTAACATTAGCTACGACAAGGCATGACATGCAAGAGAGGCCACCTATGCTCTTGCTAAGGGTACTCCAAAGGAATCGTACGTCATACTACATGCTACGGTGAGGCATTGAAGATAGAGAATCCAGGTACTGTGTTTGAGATATAGTTGGACGATGACATTCATTTCAGATATTTGTTCATGGCATTAGGTCCTTGCATTTGAGGGTTCACGAGTTGTCGGCTCGTTGTTATAGTGGATGGTATTTCATTTAAAGGAAAATGGTACCATGTTGGTCGGTGTGTCTATGAACGGTAACAATCAACTATACCAATTGGCATACACAATAGTCGACACGGAGAATGATCGGAGTTGGAAATGGTTCATGACGCACTTGAAGCCCGCGGTTGGGGAGTCCCGTAATTGGGTGATTGTTTCCGACCGAAGGGTATCCATAGCCAATGCCATTAAAGCTGTGATCCTGACAACATTTATGCACTATGCACATGGCATCTAGAGAAGAACCTCGTCACGAAGTTCAAGGATTTGATTGTAGTTTCACTTTTTCGAAATGAAGCCAGGGCATTTCGTATGTCAGAGTTCAACACGTACTGGGAAGAGCTCCAGGGAATTCGAGGTGGTGCATGCAGTCACCAGATATTTGGAGGACGTCGGTCTGAATAAGTGGTCGCGGGCACACCAGACTGGAACTAGGTATGATAACATGACATTCAGCAATGTTGAGTGCTTCAACGCATTAACGACAGAGGCCCGATTGTTACTGATAACGTCCTTGCTTGAGAATGTAAGAGGTATCATCCAACAGTGGTTTTACGAACAGAGGAATCATTGGGGATCTAGAACGACGACTTTGTCAGACTATTGTGAGAATCGTATGGCCACTGAATGCGACAAGGGTCGACGATATAGAGTCGAGTCGATCGATTGTTATAGGGTACATGTTAGAGACGGTCGGTTGGATGGCATTGTCAACCTGCAGAGTCGAGAGTGTACATGCCGAGAGTTTGAGTCATTCGATATCCTTTGTTCCCACGCTATCGTGGCTGCTAGAGAACGCAACATTCCCACGGACTCGCTTTGTAGTGAGTATTACAGTGTGCGCTCCCTAATGGCTGCATATGCAGAATCCGTGAATCCACTGGGCCACATTTCTGAGTGGAAAAAAACCAACCGGTTACGTGGAGACGAAGATCCTTCCCCCACGTAGAGTAGTCTAGGTTGGGCGCAGAAGAGCAAAGAGGATCCCGCCAGTAGGGGAACGACATCCAGCACCCAAATGTGGATGGTGTGGGAACGTTGGACACAAAAGGCAAAGCTGCAATCAATCACTCACAACTATGAGGACGAGGTTCAACGTTCGAGAGGGTGGACCCACCGGGAATGTGCCTGTCAGATAGGTATTGTTGTCATTATGTATAGTATTTCATCGATTGTATCACTGTCCATAAATATGAATGAATGTTGCGTTCGATTTTATTCACGTTTCGTGCTTTTGATGCTCTTGATCTCCATTCTTATTCTCGGTTCGCGCTCTCGTTGTTCTCGACCACACTCTCGAAGTACATCGGACTTAAATCCCTTACATTACACACAAGTATGCATTTTGTTTTATTCACGTTTCACGCTCTCCATTCTCTCGGTCTCGCTCTATATCTACACAGGACGCACGAATACATTCTTATTCTCTCGGTTTCTCTCAATCTCGCTCTATATGTGCATCGGACTCAAACCCTTTTTTTCTTTACACACGACGCACACATACATTCGTATTCTCGTTCGCACTCTCGTTGCACTCGACCTCACTCTCGATGCACATCAGACTTGAACCCCTTTTTCTCTTACACACGACTACGCATTCTGTTTTATTCACGTTTCGCGCTCTTGATTCACTCGATCTCAGCTCACAAAGCCACAATAACAAAACTTTTCACAGATTAATATTAGTTCAGTCCTCAAAACATCCAAATTACAATAACCAAATGTATTAATAATTTCTTCTGTTTTGTACTAAAAAAAATTCTATTCTCTCAAAACTACATCAAACACAAAGCAGGTTACTTACGTATTCATACATACATTAACTAATACAACATATTCTATAAGTCTCAAGCATCCTGATGAATTTGGCTACAAAATAGATCGCCAATAGCTGAAAATGGTCGGAGTATGGCGGAAGTGTATCGCTAAAGTTGATGGATGAACTTGGGATCCCAAGTAGCAGAACCTGGAATTGACAAAAACGACCAAAGTATTACAGGAGCCATCGACGTCGTTCCGCCAGTGACTAGAGGAAGTCATGACAGACAACTAAAGAGAACTTATGTTTGTGGACATCACGAGCAAGAACAACCTTGAAGAAATGGGGTTTGTCACACTCCACTTCTTAAAGGTCGTTCTTGCTCTTGACCTACACAAACATAAGTTCTCTTTTTCCAGTCACCGGCGAGACGACGTTGTCGACTCTTGTAAAGCATTCCGTGCTCAAATCCTCATTTCTTCAAGGTTGTTCTTGCTCCTGCTCTCAACAAACGTTGTCGGCTTCTATAAAGAAAACATCAAAGTAGGGCACTAAAATGATAATCGTCGGTGAAGAGGAAGAAGTGAGAGACGGAGCGAAGATGAAGAGAGATATGTGAGATGGTTGTTTAAGTATAGATTTAAAGAAGAGAACGAAGTGAGTGTCGTTTAAGTAACCGAGAAATTAAAGTGAAAAGACGTCTGAGAGCGTCGTTTAAGTAACCGAGGCATTAAAGTGAAGAGACGACTGAGAGCGTCGTTTAAGTAACTAAGGACTTAAAGCGAGAAGATGAGACATGTGCGACCAATCGAGAGCAAGAACGAGATAAGCGAGAGCGTGAACCGAGAATCGATTGTACATATTTCCCTAAATTTGAATTTGAATGAAGGTTATTTCAAAAAAAAAAAAAAAAAGAATTTGAATGAAGGTTGCTCTCTGTTCATTCTCGTTGTGCGCTCTCGGTGTTCTCGGTATCGCTCTCGATGTACATCACACATTCTGTAGGATTCTCGTTTTGCGCTTGCGCATTTTGTTGGATTCTCGTTTCTCACTTTCTTCTCGCTCTAGTCTCGCAATATCTCTTAACGTTCTCGATTCTCGACCGTTTTAAATTGTTAAGCGAGAGCGACACTGAGATTCCAATATAGTGTAATTGAATTTCATATCATTTTTGTGTTGCATTGTGATGGAATCTCGATTCTTTTTTTTTTAATATGGAATCTCGATTCTTGAACCGTAATATACATAAAATGACATGTTTACATACACTGCTCAGTAGTATACATGATGATGACAAAACGAACAACAGTAATCCGATGTGAAGTTAATGAAAATAAGAAGTCAACACCTACTTCAATTCATAACTAAACAACAACCCTCACAAACCAGATTACAATATTAGTTCTTAAAACAACATCGCTCACAAACAAAACAGATTACAATAACCTATTCGTATATTGACTATTATTACTTCTTAAAACAACATCAAGAGCGAGGAAAAATCATATTACAATAACCTATTCATATATTAACTGAACAACATCCCCAACCAGAGCGAGATGCAATAGTCTGCTAGAGTTATGCTATCTTCGAGCTGCCTTCTAGCAAAAATCAGCTGAATATTGGATGGAACATATCCTCCCTTTGCTTGGAGTTTAGCCTTCAGATACGCGATTATTTTTAACCGGAGAGTTTCATCAGAGAATATGGGAAGTTTCTGTCAACTTTTGTAAACAGCCATGGTATTACAGGAGCCATCGACGTCGTTCTATCGTGAAGGGATGAAAGCCCTTACGCTGCGGAAGAATTCAGAGAACCACACACTGTTTTTAAAACCGTTTTAAATACCAGTACGAAGGCAAAATATACAACAGCTTATATCGAATAAAAGTTGTAGATCGATTATAAATCATGTTGTAAACAGAATGTAAAATTCCTTAAAATTGATCATACATTCTACAAAGACAAAGAATCAAACGAAAAACTCACTCTCGTTGACGTCTTGACCGGGTTTCACCAACACCTTTGGAGAAAGGACTTCTCTGTGATTTCTACAACAACTCAAAATCACGATCTTGCTCCCTTTCCTTCTCACGAACACCACAAATAGAATTCAATCGGTATTCTCACGAGTGATCTCTTGAGGGAGGATTGTGGAATCCTTACTTTAGAAATGGAATTGTTTTTGGGAGAGAATAGAACCTTTTTTCCTTGAGAGAATTTGCAGGATCGTAAGTTTTCAGAGATGGTGCACTCACTGAACTACTTCGACGCCTAAAGCTATCAAGGGAAAACTTCCCGCGTCGCTTGGCATTCGGTTAAGAAGGAGAGAAACAACGTGTGTCATACATGTATTGCATAAGTTAGGTTTAACTAATCTTTTAATTTAATTTTAAAAAACAAATTAAATTAAATAAATTCTTATTTAATTAATTAAGAAAAATATTAATTAATTAAATGATTAAATGATTAATTAAATCAACATTTAATTAATCCATTTCATTTAAATCACATTTAAATGAACATCTCCCACATAACCTAAAGTTTTAATATAATTTAATTAAATCCAATTCAATTAAATTAAATTAAAACAAATAATTAATTAATACTCAAACTAATTAATTATTAAATTGAACATCACCTATTCAATTATATTTCTCTTGTATAACCTGTAGTTTTAATGTTCATCTAATGCGCATTAATTTTAACTTATAGTTTTAATATGAATCCAATTCATATTAAATATAATATTTGAACTCCTTCAAATATTTAATTCTCCCTTAAATTAATTTTGAATCAATATTCAAAATAAATTTATATTATAAAGTTTAATGAAAATAAAACTTTATATTATAATATATCTCTATACATTATATTATTTCCCTCAATAAATTTACCACAACACCCTTTATGAGCTACCGATGGGACCTAATGGACCTACAGATCAGAAGCTCCAACGATATGAGATTAACTGGCTAAACTCATTAACCAAGTTAATCAATGTTCGTTAACTGTGGTTCACTCCACTATAGAACCACAGCTGCACTCTTCTCACTGCAGATATATTTTTGTGTCCACGGATATTTACCAATAACAGAAAGTTAGTCCTTCACGAGTGTTCGTAACTCCAGCTGGGTTAAATTACTGTTTTACCCCTGGTTTACCTCTACATCCTTAAGTGTCAATGCTCCTCTAATGAACAACCTGTTTGAGGTCCAACCATCAAACAAAAATCCCTCTCTTGCCATAGAGAGGGCATGGCCCTTTGTTCAAGACCCGGAGACACCACTTAAGGGAACACTCATCAACTTACCCTAAAGTCGGGAAGGAGTAAATTCCATCTTGTGTAATTATGTTCTCAGCTCCCCACTCGGTCTTGTCCCCAAAATGGTAGGCTTATTGAGTCGGCGTACAGGCCACTCTCACCCATACAAATCAAAGGAGAATCCCTCATGAACAGGAGTCCATAACCCACTCAAGATTGAGATTAAGTTTCCTAGGTCATCCTAGTGAAATAGAAACCTAACTAGTCAACGGTGTTATAGCTAGCGGTTACTAATTCGTAGTCCGGTCTTATGCAAACTCATTGCATAGGATACCCCCACTCGCATGTCCCCTACACGAACGCGTTGGATCATTGCGTTTGTATCAAATACAAAGTGGGTCGTATCCATAGTGTCACTAGGATAAGGTACCCAACCTTATCCCTATACTATAGATTCTTTAGGTTGTAACTTGAACAGTGATCCCCGTATGTCCCTATATACAGTTCAAGTCTCATACAAATAGCCTAGGATGTTTAGTTTATTGGATTAGGGTTATTTAGGAAAGACAAACATAATACTAACAGTAATAATTGAAAAAATACATCAATATCATTTTATTAATGTTCGGTCAAATATTACATTTACTATCTACGAGTTTTAGGGCATAAAACCCAACATGTCAGTGATTGGCTAAAGATGAAGCCAGGTAGGAAATTACGTCACCGACGAAACATCATCCATCATTCCCATATCGCATTTCTTCGAGGTTGTTCTTGCTCGCGCTCTCAACAAACAGTCGAAGGCGGCATAGAAGCATTCAGAACATCAACGGTTAGAGAGGGAGAGAGAGAATCACCGGTGTAGAGGGAGAAGTGAGAGACGCAACCCTGAAGTTTCGGTCATGAGGAGAGATATGTGATAGGGTTTAATTGTTTGAGTAACCGAGGATTTAGGGTGGAGAGAGAGAAATGATAGCATCGTTCAAGTAACCGAGGAATTAAAGTGATGAGACGGAAGTGTCAGTGCCCTTTAAGTTACCGAGGAGGTCCCAACGTTGAGAGCGAGAATCGGAATGGATTAAAACCCTTAAAAAATTAGAAAAATGTTCTGGAAGCAAGAACGTGAAGCGAGATAGTGTATCAAGAGCGGGAATTGATCCGACTGGGCTGGAGGGGCAACGTGGTCATAAAATGTGCGCGGTGACATCAGCAAAAGGGCATTCTCCATTATTCTGAAAAAGATAGGTCAAATTTCATTATGACCCCCGAAAATGGATCATCCGTACAAATTTCCCCATAAATTTTTATCTTCAACGTAGAAACACTTTTTTTTTTTCTTTCTTTCCTCTTTTTTCAGATATACTAAATTTGGATATTCTAACATGCAATATCACATGTGTGACAACTTCTTAATCTCAAATTTTAGTGTATACATGGGTTTTTCAGGTAAATTAGTTCAAAAATACATTTTAAAAAAAAAAACTTGAAAAAACAGAGCAATTTGGAAAAAATTAAGACCCCGTTTGATAACCATTTGATTTTTTATTTTTGTTTTTTCAAAATTGTCAGGCTTGTTTTCTCCCAATTTTTCTACCATGGTCTTCATCTTTGTCAATGACACATTTGAATTTCTAGTCAAATTCTAAAAACAAAAACAAGTTTTTGAAAACTACTTTTTTTTTTGTTTTCAAAATTTGCTTGGTTTTTAAAAACAAGGATAAAGAAATGTATTAGAAAAACAAAGAAGCTTAAAGGTGGAAGTAGGAATTATAAGCTTAATTTTCAAAAACCAAAAACCAAATGGTTATCAAACGAGACCTCAGAAAACCAAACCCTTGTTTTGTCCTTATTAGGTTTCGTTGGTACAACCCATGGAACCAAGACTGGTCAAGGTTAAATTCGTGGCTATGAGCCACGAATTCATTATTTATACGTTTTCTTAGGAATATGTGGCTTTCAACCTTTTAAATTTTTTTTTTTTTTTTAGTTTGCGGCAAATGACTGCTTATTCAAGCAAAAACCAACACGTAAAACCAGCAAAAACCATGTAAACCAGCAGATATGGTGATGGATCTTTTGGTGGGAACCATAACTATATAAATGAATCATGATTTTTTTTTTTTTTTCATTTTTGTGCCCCTGAAAACACACTTTTACCATTAAATATAAACTGAGAAATCATTGGTTAGTTTTCAATAATATAGGTGGATCTTAATTCTTTGAAGTGATGATATTTTAGTATTTTTATTTGATAAAAGGTGATAGATACCCTAACATTAAAACGATGACTCTTTTTTACCAATTATTTTGGAGAAGGATTGTCCATGTTTATGATTAAGGGAGAAGAACTTACTTACGTACTCCATTCTACGTCACTTTTGACCGCTAAGTTTATTATTAATTAGCCACTAGGTAACGAAAATACTAATTCGTAAAAGAGATTTCATATATCTTACTTTATGATCATATATATATACGATTGTACAAAGTTAGTGGAAACTTTAATTATAAATAATGATAATCTAATAATTAATGTCACAACAAAATATTTATTATTTCTTAGATATTTTGTAGCAATGGTCAGTCAAGGACAAGGACAAGGACAGGGCGACGGGATCTTTAAGCTAATTAATTAATTTCTTACATTACCTTAGGCAATATGAATTAGCAATTTGTACCTAAGTTAATCAATTTTCACTCTAAATCTTTAATTTCATCAAATTTCATTATAAATTGAAATAGGTGTGGCAAGTTTTACCTTTTATTTAATTTCCACAATGTAATATAATAGATTAACACAATATCATCAATCAAATCAATTTCCCAATATTTATAAATTTCAACAAAATTCCATCATAGTGTTAATTTAGTTTTATTGAACCTCATAAATTTTTGTAATTCATTAAATACATGTCAAAATTCTTTTTAATAACTCAAATAAAAAATAAAAAGTCTTTAACTATTGAATAACAAATCATTCTTCTCAAAAAAAAAAAAAAAAAGAATAACAAATCATTTGCCGCAGACTTAAAAATAAAAACAAAATAAAAAAAATAAAAAAAGTTTACGGATTCACCTTTAACCAGGCTTGTTCTGTGGGTTGTACTCACGGAACCTAATAAGGACAAAAAATAAATAAATAAATAAATGATTTTCCTAATTTTTTCTAAAATGCTCTGTTCTTCAAAAAAAAAAAAAAAAAAACAAAAAAAACAAATTAATGTATTTTTTAACTAATTTACCCGGTTTTGCTTATTCTAACTATGAATCTGCTCACTTCATATATATAGAGAGAGAGATTCTTCATGTTAAAATTTGTGAAAGATTAGTTTTTAAAAATAATTTTAGAACGAAAAAAAAATAGTAGAAATGGAAATAATTTTTATATAATAAAAATCCAACTTACTTAGATTAAGTTTACCGCAAAAAAAAATAATAGATTCTCAAATATTTATAAGGGAAAAAAAAAAACAAAATTTACCCCTTTTTTCAAAAAAACAAAAAACAAAAAACAAAATTTACCCCTAAACTTATCAAGTTGTATCCATCAAATTGTACTTTAAACTGAGATAAGTGTTGCAAACTTCTTAAGATAAAACTTTTAGAAGTGTTGCAATCTTAACTCTTTAATAATTTCTCGCTCCAAATATTGTTAAAAAAAATTCTTTTATGCCTTTAATGAATTATAAAATAGATGTATGATACCAAATTGATAGAATTTTAGAGAAAAATAACATTAGAATTGATTTTTTTTTTTTTTTTTTTTGAAATTTGTGGATTTTGACAAAGTTATTTGATTGTTACTTTGTGCATAATGGTCAAACTTATTTATGTACAAAGCTTAATTTTATTGAAATTAATAAGTTTATGGATTTTTTTTTTTTTTTTTTTTTTTTTTTGGATTGAAGTCAATGGACAGATTAACAAAAATTGAATGAAAGATAAAAGTTGCAACTCATTTAATTTTAGAGTGCAATTTGATAAAATTGAAAGTTTATGGTGAAAATTGATACAACCAAATTTACGGGTAGAAATTGAAGTTTTTTCCTGTTTAAAATTATATATATATCGAAAATATTTACATGTACGTTATTGATTCTCAAAGACTTTCAATGATATTATTCTATTTTTTTTCCCTTTTCCTATATGTCCTCGATTGAAACGTGATTTTTGAAAAATAAAATATTGTTGAAATAAATTTAATTTTATTGATTTTTAATAGGTACAATATCTAATGAAAATGTACCTTCAATTTTTTCTCTTCAACGTATTTTAATGGCAGATATGCTTGAAATAAATGTTGGCTAAATTATAAAAAATACCCCTGAATTATGGAGTTTATTTCAAAAATGCCCCTGAACTTTGAAAAGTTTAAAAAATACCCTTGAACTTTGATAAATGTTTCAAAAATACCCTTGCCGTTAATTTTTTGATGGAAACCGTTAGAATTTACTTTGAGATGAGGAAAAAAGAACATTTTTCAATAAGGGTATTTTTTATTTTTTATTTTTTAAGTTTAAGGGTATTTTTTAAATTGAAACTTTAACGATTTCCATAAAAAAATTACGGCAAGGGTATATTTGAAACATTTTTCAAAGTTCAAGGGTATTTTTGAAACTCTTCAAAGTTCGGGGGCATTTTTGAAACAAACCCCATAGTTCAAGGGTATTTTTTATAATTTAGCCTTAAATGTTTTTCAACAATACATTTTCTAAAAACTATTTTCTAAATAACCGTTTTTGTTGATAACCAACACCTTTTAACATTCAAAATTTTAATATCCACCTCAATCAACTTAGGTAACTCTGTCAACTTAAACATAATTCAATTAGTTAAAAGGTACGTATCACTGATTCATCAACCAAAAAATCAGAAATTCGAATTTCCAATCTCATCTACATTTTAAATTACCATTTTACTCTCTACTCTAACCTCACTCTCTCTCGCTACTCTCGCTCTCTCTCCAATTTCTCTCTCCAATCTCGCTCTCGCTCTCTCTCTCATTTCTCCCTCCAATCTCTTTCTCTCTCTCTCATTTCTCTCTCCAATCTCTTGTTCCATCTCCAATCTCGCTCTCGTCCCAACCTCTCGCTCTTAAATGCCTTAAATGTGCGTTTTCACATAGATAGTAAAATGGTAATTTTGCTAGAATGATGATGTAAGCAAAAAGACATACATCTTTATTCTAAAAAAGTATGACATTTTTCATTTTGAACTCTCAAAATGGGTCATCCACGCAATTGTTTCACATCTTAACTTCCAAACACACTCAATGTTACTTGATCTCCCTTGAAACAGCAAATAACCAAACAACGACAAGAATAGATAGATCCAAAGAATCCGAAGAGTGAAAAAGGCAGCATTAACAGAGAATAGAGAAAGAAGAGTAAAGAAAAAAAAGTAGAGTCCTTGAAAACCTCCACTTTAAATAATAACCAAATAATCATAAACAAGGGAAGGAGGCGTCAGGACTCGGAAGGGTGGGAGCGTACGGGTGGCGTGATGGAAGAAACAACGTCATAACTTTTGGAGCCGACGTCTGTGGTTGGGGCTCTGCCACACGCTGCTAGCTGCTGCTTCGCTTCATTCAAATTAAATACAAACACAACACAATGCCTTCACTTACAATATTGCAATTACAGCTTGCTTTCAAGCAATGCCTTCCTCCATCCATGGTGGATCGATTCTCGTGCCTAATTGTCATGAAAACCACTCCACTGCATTTTTCATTACGTCGATTGCAATTTTTTCTGCCACCTTTATCTTATTTGCCCTTAATAATCCATTTTCATGTTATTATTGCCCTTCTTAAAATGGGTGTTTTGGAGTTTCATATATATACAAAATTATTATTAATATATTTGGATATGAGATATATGTCATTCCAATGCTATTTGACACATCAAAGTGATATTGTCAATCAACAAAATTTATCTTGTTTATCCGTGGAATTGATTTCTTCCACGTGGCTTGTTCAAGTGGCATTACCATGTCTCGAAATACGTTGATGAATAATAGGACAATACTTAGCTACATATTGGTGTCTAGTTATCTCTTTACACATTGCCATTAGAATGTCTAGAGTAAGGAGAGATAAAAAAAAATCTCATTTTCTACTTTTCTCTCTCTTAGTTGTCAAGATTTTAACTCCTTACCCACATTGTTACGAAGCCAAGTATTTATAATATGTTTATTTTTCATTAATAAATTTTAACATTTTTTTTAAATACCTAATTAAGAAATTTTAATACATTAACGGTAAATTTGAGAATTTCAAAATATTAAGAACAAGTTGATAAATCACTTTAAAGACTAGAAATAATTCGATATATTTAGTTTTTAGAATATTATGTGACAAATGAAAGAAGAGAATCTAAACTTGCAAAGGGAGACATTGATACTTAACCAATTAGTATATTTGTAGAACAGATGTTTACTTAAGATTAAAATGTATATAGTTTGATTCTTGAAGTACGTCTAATATTTACATTATATCTATACTTCTATACTATATTAAAAGGCAGGATTCCTGAAAAACATTTTTAGACCAGAATACCCCTTTAAATTTCAGATAATTACATAATTAGTTTTCAAATACCAGAATCAAATTTCATAATTTAATAAAAATCAAAATAGTTTTATTATTATTATTATTATTTTATGTTTTGTAGGAAGGATTTTGGTTTGGTCAATTTTATTATTTTTTTAAAAATCAAGTTTCATTAAAATTTGATTTCTTTGATTTAAATTTTTTGTTTCACATTTTGTTTCTATTGGGAAGGACTTTGATTTTTTCAATTTTCCTTTTAGAAAAATCATTTTTATATTTAAATTTGTCAAATTAAAATTAAACATGATAATTTCATTCCAAATGAAGGTAAATTCAAAATCTTTATTGGATAAACAGTGAATTGAATTCAAAATCTTGAAGTCATGATTATTTTTTTTTTTTTATAATCCAAGGTAAACTGATATCTATAAGAATCATTAAAAACAAAAAGAGATTATATTGATGGACAATAAGTACGTATTAAAATATGAATCGTTAGCTATATATTGCTTAAACTTCTATAAGAATGTATAGAACTAATCTTAATTGGTTTTAAATTCATTTTAGTTCATAATATTTTCCTCAAATTATTATACGTGCAACGCACGTGGTAAAAACCTAGTTATAGATAAGGGTAGCACACTTTCATGGACTCCCTTGAAGCCAATCTCAACGTCAAACATCAAGTCGTGTGGTAATAAAACTTCTCAATCTGACTCATGGAGCTCAAAAGCTAAGGAATCATTCGACCTATCGAGCTTGGTCCTACTCCAAATTAAGCTGAGGTGACCACTTTTATTTCGAAATTTTCACTGCCATGTCAGGTACGGATATATAACAAGGAACTCTATAAATATTGGAACTCATTCCCTACCAAGATATGCAACCATACCTTAGTTCAACTCGACACCACTTCAATCTAAACACTGATTTGAACATCAAAGTGTGTATGAGATAAAACACCCAGTTTGAGTTTCTTTGTTTCAGGTTAGCTCAACTCTTTGTCTTGTCACCTTATATTCTTCTACCTACATTGGACATGTGATCAAATTCTTGCAACAACACATTCTATTATGAATATTTAGAAATATTTAATTTTATCTTTTATATGTCATTTGTTTTATTTTGGGAAAACTATATTTTTGGTCCTTGAGATTTGGGTTAGGTTTCATTTTGGTTTCTAAGTTTGAAAACTCGACATTTTGGTCCCTAAGGTTTGAATTTCATTTCATTTTGGTCCCTTCGTCCAATTTTCTATTAATTACTATCGGATTGCTGACATGATACTATTTTTTAATTAAAATTTTGTTTTTTTTTTAAATAAAATCATATTTTAAATATTTTTTTTGTTTTTTTTTCTTCTTTCTTCTTCTTCACAGTCTTCTTCTTCTAACCCTAATGGTCGACCACCTCCATTGTCATCGATGACAACTTTTGACAACCACCGCCGCTGCCAAGCAACCACTTCTAACGTCATCACTGATGCTAGTGACAGATCCGGTGAAAATTATGACGACCACCACTAGAAAATCGCCGCTAAACGAACTTTTTTTCATTTTTTTCTTCTTTCTTCTTATTTTCATTTAAAAAAAAAAGAAATAGAAGAAAAGAAAGAAAAAAGAGGTGGAAAAATTTCGGTTGCCAAAATTGTCGCCGACGACAATGACGATCGTCGAAGGTGGTCACGACGACAATGGTGGTAGCCGACCATTAGGGTTAGAATGAGAAAATTAGGAAGAAGAACAAAGAAGATGTTGATGAAAAAGAAGAAAGAGAAGAAAAAAATAGGAAAAAATACACTTTTAGTCCCTGAGGTTTGGATTAGATTTCATTTTAATCCATGAGTTTTCAAACTCAACAATTTAGCCCCTTAGGTTTGGTTTTAGTTTCATTTTGGTCCATCCATCCAATTTTCTGTTAATAGTTAACGGATTGCTAACGTGTCATTAATTTTTTATTAAAAAATTATTTTTTAAAATTTTAAAATATAAATATATTAAAATAATAAAAATATTTTTATTTATTTCCTCCCTCTCTCCTATTCTTCCTTTTCTTCTCTTTTTTTCTTCTTCTTGTCCAACCACCACTCACCGGTGACCGCCTCCTGTCGGTCGCTGCCGTCAAAAAATTTTTCCTCTTCCTTTCATCTTCTTTTTTCTTTTTTCCCTTCTTTTCTTTCACTTGAAAAAAGAAAAAACACTTCAAAGAAGCTTCGTCTTCTTCACCGTCCTCTCTATTCATCGTCCCCCTCTCTCTCTCACCGTCTCTCTCATTCATCATCCCCTCTCTCAGACCAAAACGAAGCTTGTTGGGTTTTCCCTTCCTTCAGACCGGAACGAAGCTTCTTCTTCTTCATTATCCCTCTGTGTTCTTCTTCTTCACCATCCCTCTCTGTTATCCCTTCCTCTCGCTCTCCCCCGCCTCCAGCTATCCCATTTCATCTGGCGCCGCTTCCTTTCAAAATCAAAGGGGAAATCCCATATCCTCTATCCCCTTCGTTTCAGACCCATTCCAGCGTGCGCGAGGACGAACAGACGACTAGATCTGTGTGTGCGAGGATGAACAGACGAATGACGTGCGTGAAGGGAACAATGACATGAAACCTAGATCCGATGTTAGGGGACGACGATGAGCACGAGGGTGAAGGAGAAAAACAGCCAAAGGACCTGGAACTTGAGTTGAGAAAAAAAAAACAAAGAATGAAAAGGAGAAAAAAGAAAAGTGGAAAAAGAGAAAAGAATAAGAAGAGAGGAGGAGGAGGAGGAAAAAAAAAGTCGACGGCGGTCGGCCATCAGCCACCGACAATCGACGGCAGTCGGCTGTCGGAGAAGAAGAAGAAGAAGGGGGAGAGGACGAACAGACGAACGACGTGCACGAAGGGAACGACAGCATGAAACCTAGATCTGGTGCTGGGCGACGACGATGAGCACGAGGGTGAAGGAGAAAAACCGCCAGAGGACCTGGAACTTGAGTTGAGAAAAAAAAAAAGCAAAGAATGAGAAGGAGAAAAAAGAAAAGTGAGAAAAGAGAGAAGAAGAAGGGAAGAGGAGGAGGAAAAAAAAAAGTCGACGGCGGTCGGTCATCAGCCACCAGCTGTCGGAGTTGAAGAAGAAGAAGAAGAAGAAGAGAGAAAGAAATCATACAAATTTAAAAAATAATAATAATATTTTATTGTTTTAATATATTTATATTTACAAAAATTCAAAAATAATTTTTTAATAAAAAAATAGTGTCATGTCAGCAAACTGTTAGTTTTTAACAAAAAAAAATGGATGAAGAGACTAAAATGAAACTAAATCAAACCTTATGGGCTAAATTGTTGAGTTTGAAAACTCAAGGACCAAAATGAAACCTAACCCAAACCTCATGGACTAAAAGTGTATTTTTTTCCAAAAAAATATAAAGAATAAAATATTATTTAAAATATAATTTTATTTAAAAAATGAAAAAAAACAATTTTTATAATAAAAAAAATAGTGCCACGTCAGCAATCCGTTAGTAATTAATGGAAAATTTGACGGAGGGATCAAAATGAAATGAAATCCAAACCTCAAGGATCAAAATGTTGAGTTTTCAAACTTAGGGACCAAAATGAAACTTAACCCAAATCTCAAGGACCAAAAGTGTATTTTTCCCAAAATAAAACAAATCTTAATCTTAATATATATATAAATGGGGCTTAGAGGGGAGAATCTTTGCATTCCTCTTTTACCCTTACATTTTTATTAAATTCCTATTTTGCCCTTTGTTGACGGGACACGACTCTTGATAGCGCAATTTATTGTGCTATATTTTATATGATTTTATCGTTAGTCTCGAGTATTATTTGGGCATTTTTATCTCTATTTGGTTTTGTTTTGTAGGAATCAAGCATTTCAATGGAAATCGACGTTTTTAACATTTCCGGTGATTTAGGAGCTAAAGAATAAGTTCGAGCCAAGAAAACGGCAAAGGAAGAAGAATTTTGGGCCTAGCGTTGAGACGCTAGCCCTTGGAGCGTCTCAACGCTAGCCAATAATCAGGAGAGGCGCGAGATCGAGGCAGCGTCGAGACGCTACCTCCACAGCGTCTCGACGCTGCAAACATTCCGGAAATAATTAGGGCACGCATGACACAGCGTCGAGACGCTATGTCCAAAGCGTCTCGACGCTGTCACGCAGAATGGACAGTATATATATTTTGCGATGTCATCTGATTAATGGAGCTCTTTTGGAGAAAGAAACACGACTTTTAGAGAGGGAAAACGCACAGAACAGGACAGAAACACAGGGAGCTTGATTTTGGGAGCTTGGATCGGGAGGCTCGTGACGGGAACGCACGGGAATCACGGCTAGCGAGTTTAATCTTTCTCCCTTATTTCTCGTACTGATTTTTAGCATGTATTGGACTGATTTTGATTGTATTTTTAGAGACATGAGTAGCTAAATTTCGTTTCTTAGGGGCTTGATGTAGCCATTAGTTTGTATGGATTAATTTACGGCTTTTTAGGACGTTTCGTAACGTGGTTTATTTATGCAATTGTATGCTTAGTGCTTATAATCCCTTGATCACGGATTGTATGATTTTCGTTTCTGAACTAATTGCTCGAGAGAGGGTAGTTTAGATTAGACCATCAATTGCATAACTTAGGCAATTCTTTAATCGGGAGATTTGGGATTGCTTGAGAAACCGTTATAAGGATTGTTCTTAATGCTTATGCTTATTGTTGAGATTAGATAGGGATATCAATTTCTTAATTTGCATAAAGAATTAATTGTACTCGGGAGAGGCTTTTAAGTATCGATAATCCTTGGCTTATGAACTTGTTACGAATTTGTTCCTAATTATTCTTTAAATTAATTCATGCATCTAATAGGTGAAATCAATTCCCTAAGGCCTTTCTCCATTGAGTTTCCATATTTTTATTGCTTTGATTAGTTTGTTATTGATTTGCATATTTCTCGATTATTTTCTCTAAATAAAATTGGGCGAATATACCTTTAGTAATTAGGGGAACTAGAAAACCAATCCAGAGGACGACATTCGATTTTCAATCACTATATTATAACTTGGGCCCGTACACTTGCGGTTAGCAATTTGCGCATCAACTCTTCAAGTGTATCACTTTGTATGGGTGTAACTGGTGCCAACGAGGTGCGACTCTTAGGTGGTTACATATGAATTGATGCATCCTATGAGTATGATCCATGTATAAAAAGAAAGAAACATGATTGTCAATACATACATTTTTTTATTTCTTTCTATCAAAATATCATGTCATTATAGCAAACGTTCTCCTTTTATCAAAGAATTCAAAGTTTTCCAAAAAGAATGGAAATTAAAAGTTTATGTTCTTCATAAGGAAACATTGAATTGTGTCAAAATGAAGTTTGAGAATTCAAAAACTCATTTTTTTCGACGAAGAGGTTTTATTGTATATCATTTTTTATTTTTCTTATGTCAATAAATGTTATATATATATCCATCAAATGTTATTTACAGTTTACATTAATTGCTTGCAGTAAGTATATTTTTTGATAAATCGTAAATTCCTTCTGGAAAATATAATTTTAGAAGGATTACTCTGTGTTTCCAAATCTCAAACATTTTACATTTTGTATCCATTTGGATTTAGTTATATTTTCAACAAAATTAATTTTTTTAAATTACACTAAAGAATTTCAATACATTATAAGTTTTCTTTCTCCCTATTATAAATTATATATTTGTTTAACTATTTTTAATTATTAAAAAAATCTTAGAATTGAAATAAAGATTTATTTTTTTTCCTTTCATCTGATGTACATCTAAATATAGGAACAAAAAAAAACGTAAAAATCATGTGGTCCAACAAAAAAAGTTAAGAAATTGTTCAAAGTCATCAAAATTTTATTTAAAATATCATATCTTAAAATGAATGTAAATATCATATTTTTTTCCCTCCTTTGTTCGTAGAATTCTAATAAATTTTTATTTTGTCCTTCAATCTACTGACAGGATGCAACTCTTCGAGTTGAGGTATCTATTGAGAAAATAGTTGAATATTTATGCTTAAGGGACATGATTACACATTGAATCAACATGTCCATTCACCTACAACCTACAGGTATGATTCAAACCATAGAGTTGTGCATGAAATGTTGTTTATAATTATAAAGAGATTCTTCTATATAATCAAAGTTCGGTTTGTTAAATAATTTTTATTTATTTATTTTTTTCTAGAAATCAATTTATTCGAAGAACACCAAAGAATTACCTGTGAAGTAAATAAACTATCTTATTATTGTCATTTCTTTTTATCGATTTCAATTTACAATTTTTACTCCACTTATGTTATCTATTTTAATTTTAATCATCTATGTGTTCTTTATCATTTTTATATATTTAAATTCTTTTTAATTTCATGAAACTATAGAGGAAAAAGTTTAATTTACTTCCCTCTTTTACCTTTACAATTTTAACAAATTCCTATTTTGTCCTTCAATCTTTGCTGATAATACGCTACTCTTTAAGTTGAGCCGTCCATTGAGAAAATAATATAATAGTTGCAATTTATGCTAGATGGACACAGTTGTTCAAGTGGAGGTTGGTAAACATCAAATTGACGCATACATTCACATAGGTGTGAACCAAATTGTAGATGTAAAACATCATGATCAAATGGTGGAGATGTGTCTAAGATGTTGTTTATCAAAGCGATTCTTCTTTTACCAATATCAATTTCAATTACATTATATATTTTTTTAATTTTAATCATTATTTTTTTTTCTTTATCATTTTTATCTTTTTCATTACTTTTTGATTGCATGTCAAATATTGACTATTTAAATTCAACAAAAGATATTTTTCATTCAAAATTTAAATTTCACCACATGTAATGTATTTCATATTCATTCTAAGTTAACTTACAATCAGATATATATAGTTTTTTTTTTCACTTTCTTTTTTAACTTTCAATTAAGACAATAACCTTTCACGTGCATTGCACGTATTGTTTAACTAGTGACATATAAAAGATAAAATTAAATATTTCTAAATATTCATAATACAATGTGTTGATGGCAGAATTTGATCACATGTCTATGTAGGTAGAAGAATATAAGGTGACGAGACGAAGAGTCGAGCTAACCTAAAACAAAGAAACTCACACTGGTTGTGTTATCCCATACACACTTTGTTAAGTATTAATGTCTCCTCCTATGATTTTTTTTTTTTTTTTAATTTTGTATCTTATATATGTTTTACAATGCATTAAACACATACCCCTGGAAAAGTCCAACTATAGATTCACTCATTCAGTGATATACAAGTGGTTACATAGTAAAACTACCATGCCTTTTAGGTTAAATATGCCGAATGTTCTCTAATTTTTTTTTAAAGTAATTCTTAGTTAGGTCGTTAATCTTTAAAAATTCTCAAATTTCTCTTTGATGTATTAAAAATTCTCAACTGGAGTCTTCTATTATTAAATAAAAATAAAAAACTAAAAGTTCGTAACTTCAATTACCAGTTTAGCCCTTAACTTTTTGTTGTATCAATTTGGTCCTTAAACTTTAATAAATGTTAAATAGGTATTCGAACTTTCAATTTTGTGTCTAATAGGTTCTTGAACTTTAAAGAATATCAAATAGGCCCTCAAACTTTCACTTTTGTGTCCAATAGGTCCCTCAAATCTCAATTTTGTGTCTAACAAATCCTTGACCTATTCAACATTTTTCAAAATTCACAAGCGTATTAGATACAAAATTGAAAGTTTAAGATCCCAATTAGACATAAAATTCAATCTTATATCTAATATATTGGTTAATTTTTAAAAATTTAGAATATATTAGGAACCTACTAGACGTTTTTAAAGTTCATGAACCTATTAGACACAAACTTCAAAACATGGATTTTTTTTTTTTTTTTAGTACATCAACATTTAAGGGTGAGGGGATTCGAACCTCTGACCTCTAGGTCAAGAGTACATGCTAATTACCGCTGAGCTAAACTCGCTTTAGCATAAAACATGGATTGGGTGTTAACAAAATGTGTAGAGAAGAACTTGATTTTGAAAGGGAAGAACCAAATAGAAAATTACCTAAAAAATCAGATGCTATATTTTAGTAATCAATCAAGTTATTAAAAATTTGGTTGTAATAAATGAGAAAATGATAAAAAGAAGAAGAAAAAAAAAAAAAAAAAAAAGAGAGAGTTGCATGAGTATGAAGTTTAGCAGACATCAGCATCCCATAATTTATCGAGCAGCAGCAGCGGCAGCTTTGGGCATACATACATGATAGCACTCTTCCCCGTAAGCCCTACTTTTCTCTGCCATTTTTATTCCACACACACATATCTCCCTTTTTCACATTATATATATATATATATATATATATTTTTTTTTTTCCTTTTAAGAGTGAGAAACGGATAATTCTTCTAGAGAGGGAGAGAGAGAAGAAAAAAAAGTTAAAATTAGTGTGGGCATGGGATAAGAAATCTCGACCATTGAAAATGTGTACGTTTATTTAGGTCTGTTCGATAAACATTTAGTTTTTGGTATTCGAAAATTATGTTTATTTTAACAATAGTGTTCATCTTTTGCTAAGATTTAAGAACACATATGAATTCTTTGTCAAATTTCAAAAACACGAACAAGTTCTTGAAAACTTTTTTTTTTTAGTTTATAAAATTTGATTTGGTTGTTTTTTAGAACATGAGAAGAAAGTAGATAAGAAAACAAAAAAACTTATAGGGGAAAGTATCGTTTATAAATTTAATTTTTAAAAAATAAAAAATTAAAAAACAAATGGTTATCAAACAAAATTTTAAATCAAAAAAATAATAATAAATTTAAGAGCTTGTTTGGTAGGCAATTTGAGGATTCTGTTTTATGTTTTCGGATTCACTAAATTTAGTGAATATTCGTTTGGCGGATGTATTTTTGAAAATTGTGTTTCGATTTTGTAATTCAAATAGTTGAAATTTTGGATTTTTTTTTTTATATGTTTTGAGTGTATTGAAATTTTAAAATGCATAATTAAATCAAAAAAGACAAAAAAAAAAAAAAAAAAAAAAAAAAAACTTTAATAAACATGGTATCTTATGTTACAAACTCAACTTATTTTTGTTAAACTAAAATAAAATACATATTGTTATGTATAATTTCATCATCACAGGAAGTTCGAAGTGAGAAGGACCTTGAGCCCGATCCAAACAGGCCCATGAAGAAGCAATAGCCCAAGATGGGCCAATCCTCTCCTCGGATTAAATTTAAATGTTTTTCAAGAATGCATTTTTTAAAAAACATTTTGTATAAAAATTGTTTAGAATTTAAACACTCATATGTTTGGTTGCATTTTCTCGTTGATGTTTTTATACACAAGTTATTGTATATTTAAGGACTCTTTTTTAAAAAGTTGGTTTCAAATGTTTCTCTCAAAATATGGTTTATTTATCAATCTCATTTTCTAATAAGTCATTTTTAGTGGTTGCCAAACACTATAAATTTTTTCAAAATGACTTTTTTTTTTTCAAAATTAAACGCTTGAAAAGTTAAACCAAACACACCCTTAAATTAAAATGTATTCCAAACGGGCCCTTAGTTGATAACTATAACTAGTTTATGGTTTATAAATATATTATCAAACACATTTTGAACGATCAAATTTTTAAATCTGTTACCAAACACATATTTGAAAACATCTATATTTTCATTCAATCCATTGTTTTCAAATTTTTGTTTTCAGATCATCAATTAAAGATTTTCATTTTTGTTCTAGTTTATTATATTTCATTTGTTGTTTCTTCTTTTCTTCGTAAAGAAAAACATATAGCTGTGTTTGAAAAAAGAAATCGAAACGAATTTGTTAACTATTTTTTTTTTCTTATTCTCATTATTATTTTGAATTATAAAAGTAAAATTTTTATATGAAAAAAATTATTTATGTTATATTTATTTTTTAATGCATTTTATTGACAAATTATGCAAAGATGTCTTCATTATATAGAACTCAATCATGACCGTCTTTACCACTAATATGACCACAGATAAATTGAATATAGAATTATTACAAAAGAAATAATTTCAAGAATGATAAAATAATTTTTTATTTATATTTTGGAAAATTTTAGAAACGAAATTAGAAAACAAGAAACTTGATTTTGTTATGAAACAAGTTTGAAGAAATTGTAGATAAAAGAAATAGATGTGAAGTGAAGTGAAGTTGTTGTGTGTTGGGGACTGCATTTTGATTTATCATTTGTACTGCAAACTCTGTTCGCTACCTACCCCCGCTTTTCCCCCAATACTCCAAGCCACAATATAATATTCAATTACAATTTTAATTCTTTCTTTGTTTTTTTAGTTCAACAACATTTTGAGGATGGAGAGATTCGAACATTTGTTCTTTTTGTCGATAATACATGCTAATTACCGCTGAGCTATATTCGTTTTGGCAATTACAACTTTAGTCATGAACTTTGAAGATTGTATCAATTTGATCTCTCAACTTAAAAGTTGTTAAATAGGTTCTCGAACTTTTAATTTTGTGTCCAATAGGTTGAAACAATTGCGTAGATGACCCATTTTAAAAGGCCAAAATGAAAAATGTCCTAGGTTTTCAGAATAAGGATGTATGCCCTTTTGTTTACGTCATCATCCTAGCAAAATTATCATTTTATTCTCTATATGAAAACATGCATTTAAGGCATTTAAGAGTGAGAGGTTGGAGCGAGAGCGAGATTATTGGAGAGGGGGCAAGAGATTGGAGAGAGAAATTAGAGGGAGAGTAAGACATTGGAGGTAGAAATTGGAGAGAGAGAGCAAGAGTGAGAGCGAGAAGCGAGAATGTGAGAGTGAGAACGAGAGCGAGATTGGAAAGAGAGTGAGAGATTGGAGAGAGAAATTCGAGAGAGAGCGTGAAGCTAGAGCGAGAGTAGCGAAAGAGAACGAGGTTAGAGTAGAGAAGTAAAATGGTAATTTTACTAGGATGCTAACGCAAGCAAAAGGGCATATATCCTTGTTTTGAAAAGGTGGGACATTTATCATTTCAGCCTATTTTAGAGGGTCATCCATACAAAAATCCTCAATAGAGGACCCTCTAAAATAGGCGAAAATGATAAATGTCGCACCTTTTCAAAACAAGGATATATGTCATTTTGTTTGCATTAGCATCCTAGTAAAATTATCATTTTACTCTCTACTCTAACCTCGTTCTCTCTCGCTACTCTTACTCTAGCTTCTCGCTTTCTCTCCAATCTCTCACTCTCTCTCCAATTTCTCTCTCCAATCTCGCTCTCGCTTCTTGCTTCCCACTCTCACTCTCTCTCTCCAATTTCTCTCTCCAATCTCTTACTCTCTCTCTAATTTCTCTCTCCAATCTCGCTCTTGCTCTTAAATGCCTTAAATGCGAGTTTTCATATAGAGAGTAAAATGATAATTTTGTTACGATGATGACATAAGCAAAATGACATATATCCTTATTCTGAAAAAGGTACGTAGAACATTTTTCATTTTGGCATCTCAAAATGGGCCATCCACGCAATTATCTCAATTTAAATTTTGTGTTTAATAAATCTCTCACCTATTCAACATTATATTTTTTAAAATTTACATGCCTATTATGTACAAAATTGGAAGTTTAGAGTCCTAATAGACATAAATTCAATTTCATATCTAATAGATTGGTTAATTTTTAAAAATCTCAAATGTGCCATAGACTTATTAGACCCAAAATTAAAAGTTTAGTGACCTATTAGATATCTTTTAAAGTTTAGGGACCAAATTGATACAACCCTCAAAGTTCATAGACTAAACTTATAATTTAACCTAATCACTACCACCGCTTTCTTAGCTTTACCTCTACATTTTCCCTTCCCCCTCAATCATTTTTATTCTTTTATTATTTACCTTTCTCAAGTTTTATTTCATATATGTAAAATGATTTAAATCCATGAACTTTTTCCATGTTTTATTGTCCTGGGGTTTTAATTAACCCTGGATTTTAAATACCACGTGTTTAGATTGCGATGAGGAGTAGATTTTAGGAACAGGAATTTGTGTAATAAAAAGTTCTAAGGGAGTGGTTTATGTATGACACATGTGATTAAATAGTCATATTATGAGATAAACAAATTCAAATTAAAAGGAAAAGTCACTTAACCTAGGTTACACAAGTCTAATGCCACATGCATATTGGAGCATGTTTTTCATGGGAAAATTTATGGTACCATACAAGTATAAATAGTTTTCATATAACTTTAATTCATTCGAAGTCATAGTTAGTACCATTTAAGAATTGTGTGGGGTCTATAAATAAAATAATAGAATAATTTATTATATATATATCTAAAATATGAATGAGAGTAGTCATAGTGAGCATAACTCAAGAGCTTGAAAAAAAAAATGAAGTATAGACGTGCATTATAACATTCCATAAACTTTCCCCATCTTCCCACTAATGCGTCTTTTCTCTTCTTCTTCTATTTTTATTTTTATGTTTATTTAAAGCATGTGTTTTCTATCTCCTGATTTAGATTAATTTGATTGTGTATTTCAAAATTAAAATTATTTTGTATCTATAAATTCGTTTATTTCTAGTACGGATGGTCTATTTTATCTTTGTTTTTTTCTAATAGGTTGGATAAGGGATTTGAACCTCTCACCACTTGGTTGAGTATACATATTTTATGTCACAGTTAAATTATATGCTCATGTCGGTGATAGATTATTTTATCTTATTAGTATAACTTTGTACTGTCAATCGTATATATTTACGACCAAAATAAAATATTCTATTATTGAAACCTTAGTTCTTTTGTAATTCTTTTCTCGATTTTCCTTCAAAATTCACATATTGGTTCAATATGTCATGTTACTTGCATATATAAAATTTTCCATGTCAATATAAAAACTACCACCTAAAGCATAAAATTATAGTACTACGGTAGTATGTACTATTTCCATTCAACATTTGACACGTCATTTAATGATATAATATTTTATTCAATGAGACCCCCACACCATTCTTAAATGTTTCTTTGAGGGCAATCAATGAATGGAGGTAGTATGGGAAATTTTCCATACTACCATAGTACTAGAAATTTCCCTTAAAGCACCATATATCATTGGAAATTTTCTATCAGTACCATAGTATGGAAAATTTTCCACATACCACCTCCACTAATTGATTGCCACAATAATAACATTTAAGAATTGTGTGGGTCTCATGGAGAAAAGTTATAGTACTGCGGTAGTATGAAAAATTTTCTATACTACTTCCATTCATTGTTTGCCATGAAATAATCATTTAAGAATGGTATGAGACCCATGGAATAAAATATTATATCAATAAATGATCATTAAATGACATGTCAAATGCTAAATGGAAAAGAAGTATGTACTATCGTGGTACTAGAAATTTTCTGATCTCATGAAATAAATGAATATATCATTTAGTGACGTGTCAAATTATGAATGAAAGGAGTACCTACCACGATAGTACTAAAAATTTTCTCGTAGTACTAGAAATTTTCCAGTGTATCATTCATCCTTGTCATCACAATTATGTCACGTATCACTTTTTTTTGGTATAGGAAACATGTCTTAAATGAATGATGACAAAGCACAATTCTAGCTTGAAAATGATGTTATGTTACAACACCATTTGTGTGGAGGTTGGTGTGAGCATTAAAATCTTTGTCCTCTAAACAAGAAAATGCCCAAAAAGTTCACTTTGGCATTTATTGATAACTTATTCATTTTTGCTTATTTGCATACACCACCTATTTGGTATATTTAATATTCACCCTTGTGTCTATTATGGTATGAGTTTTTTTTTTTTTTTTTTTTTTTTTTAAATTTATTTTTGAATAAAGGAAGGTATGAGAGTTCATTGACCATTATTATTATTTAAATCAGAGTCTAGATGGTTGTTGGATGGCTATTTCTCCCTTCCTTATAGCATTATGTCGATTTTCTTGGGCTATAAAAGAATGTTCAAAATAATTTTAGAGTGTTTTTTTGTTTATGATTTTTTTTTTTAGTTCAAATATGTGAGGCAAGTATTCGAATCTATGACTTCTTGATCGAGGTTATATATGTTTTAACTGGTTGAGCTACGTTCAAGTTGACATCTTATTTATAGACTATAAGATGTGATATCCAATTCATTTGACCTTATAAAAATCCGTCTAGATGGGAAAAAAAGTTTGTTGTCAACTCATTTATTTTTTCTACCAACATGAACTTAACTCAGGATATTTAAGATATCTATTCCTCTTGTTAAGATTGGACGTTCAAATCTTCATCCCCACATTTATCAATAATTAAAAAAACAAAAATTTTTTAATTGCTCAACTTAATACTTCAACTTAATTCATAGATGTATCTACTTGTTCCTAGTTAATATAGTCCAAAGTTTCTCTAATTTTTTTGGAGTATATTTGGCATTCACATCGACTTAGTTAGCTTAATGTTAAAAACAAATGAACCAACCTCGCTTGGACAATGTAAGTCTTGCAAGCTATATTAAATGGTTTCTTATATTTTTAGAAGATTTGTTTAAGCCTTTACAAGCTATTGACGAAATCTTCAATTTAGTACTTTTGATAGTTGATATACATTTTGTTTGGAACTTTGTCTAACATGGAAAGAGTGTGTGGTTATGCTTATATAGTCATCATTCTTCACTCATGTTCTATATTCGAGCTTTTGGCATTGGCAAATTTGGAACAAATATTATATCTATTCTATCTAAAAAATTTGTATTGCTCATTTGTTTTTTCCTTTTGAGTTCAACAATATGTAGGGGTAAAAATTCGAATCTCTAATATTTAGATCGATGATATGTGTGCATGCATTGACTAGTTGAGCTATACTCAGATTCACCATACTTGTAAAAAAAGATAATTATGTGTTGTTAATTTTTTAACTTTTGCTAGTTGCTTCGGTCTCTTTCAATAATTTAATCTAAACTTTCTTTTAGATGATTTTTGAAATGGGCATTTGGATTTTGGAATTATTTAGGGTTTAGGAGTGTTAATATTGTTTTGTACTACTTCTCATGGGTCTCTTTCAATAATTTAATATAAACTTTCTTTTATGCGATATTTGAAATGGAGGACCTTGGCTATTTGGAATTATTTAGGGTTTAGGAGTGGCAATATTGTTTTTCATTGGTCTCTTCCAATTATAATTTAATAGAAACTTTCTTTTGAATGATATATTTGAAAATTTGACATTCACTATTTGGAATTATTTTTGTATATATTTATGTGTTGAAATAATACTCTCTCTTATCTTGTTAGTAAAAATCTTTTGCTACCCACTGGTAAAAATTTGACAGTTGGAAGAGAAGAAAGTAGAAAAGAAGAAAAAGAGATTTTTTTTTCTTTTACTTTTTGAAGAATTAAATAACTATCAAATATTGAAGAGTATGGTCACTTTGAAAGATTCCTGCTAACTAGAAGGTAACCACTATTCATTTATATTATCTATTATTTTTGGCATGAGTTTGTAATTATAGTAATTATTTAGTACTCAAATTTTAGATTGTGCTTATATGTGATCTATATTTTAGATTGTGCTTATATGTGATCTATATTTAACATGATTATATCTAACTATCACCTTCTAAACTATTGGATATATGGTTTAAGTCATAATTTTTAGTTTTTATGTTTTTTTTTTTTTTGAGAAAAATTTTAGTTTTTATGTTCTATACATCTAAGACTATGTTTGTATTCATTGGTTTTGACTATGATACTCAAAATTCATGTGTTGTTTTGTGGATGTTTGTTTCTTTACACCAAGGTAATTATTATCATGGATCAAAATATTCTATAGGTTTTATTATCATTCTTAGAGATGAGATTTTTTTTACTAGATAGTTTTTTCCTTGGAAAATGAGGAGAGAGGAGAGAGAAAAGAGAAAATTATCCATTACTTTTAATCGAGGTGTAAATTAATTTTGAGGTTTAGGTGAGTTTGGTCATGAGTTTTTAAAATAGACATTTTTAGTTCCAGAGTTTTGAGAAATAGGTTTAAAAGGTCTTAAAGTTTTCAAAATGGACATTTTTAGTCCTTAAATTTTGAGAAATAGGTTTAAAAGATCCCTCATATTATTTTTTCAACTTTTTTAAATTAATTTATTTTTATTATATTTTAATATTGAATGATCTTTTAAATTTAAAAATTAAAAATTATTAATTTAAAAAAATTGAAAAAATAACATGAGGAACTTTTTAAACCTATTTCTCAAAACTGAAGAACTAAAAAAGTTCATTTTTAAAACTTAAGGACCTTTTAAATCTATTTCTCAAGACTAAGGGACTAAAAAGGTCCATTTTGAAAACTTAGGGACCAAACGCACCTAGACCTCAAAACTTAGGGACCAAAAAGATATTTTTCCCATTAATTTTAATTTTTTAAGTTATTATTATTTTTTATCAACTCTTTAATAATCAAATAATTTTTTCCATAAACAAAAATTTTAAAACAAACACAAACACTTAACTTCCAAATATTAATTACCTTGCATATCCAAACAGTGACATTTATTATTCTACACTTTACATCGAAGTTTTAACTCCCAGATATTTAATATTAGTGATCCAAATTGACAACTAGTTTGTATTAGTGTCAAATAATTTCTTCACAAGTTAAACAAAATGGCGTGACATGTCACAACAAACTTCGAAATCAAATTTTAGAGAACTAAATAATGACAAATTATATATATATTTTTATTTCAAGTTCAACGAAACATAAGAGAGTGAGTATTAATTTTGCACACTATAGGATAGGTACTCCATGTACTTTAACCACTAAGCTATTAGCTACCTAATATTTTTGAAGCTATAAACCTATTTAAATGTATAATATACATGATTGAAAAAACAAAGTTTTACTTTCCATAGTTTATCATCATTCATTGAACTAAGCATGGGACAAAACGCAAGTACACCAACTCAATATCTTAACAAATACTTTCACAAGTACCTCAAAAAAAAGTGCTTTTACAACTTATCACAAAAACAAAAGGAAAAAAAGAGAGTAAAAAGACCTTGTAAGCTGAAATCTCTCACTTTCTCTCTGTCTTTTCCTCTTGCAATTTCATCTTTCTTAAGTCCTAAGTTCCATGATCTTCATCAATGGTCTTTCTCAAACGCCATTGTTTCACTGTGTAAAGAAAAGAAGAAATGGGTAAAAGGGACGATAATGGGGGATTGGACGTTGGAGATAGAAACAAAGGTTACGTACAGAGAGAGAGAGAGAGAGAAATCTGTTTTACCTCTGGAAGAGTATTGGGAAACTAAAATCCCAAGTCAGAGAGCAATAATGAAAAGTCTGATTCTCTATTGCTTCTTCGAAGAAAAACAATTTGTTTAATAGAAGAAGGAAGAGCGAGCTCTGTGTAGGACTGATACGCTATCCTGTTCTTAAAAAGATACATCAAAAGATTTTCTTCCACTGCACTGCGATTGCTTTTCTTTCCTTCCTTCTTCTTCTCTCGCCAGAAATTGCTTTCAATTCCTCTGCTTTTGCTACCCCTTATTTTCTTGTTTGTTTCCTGAGAAAGCGAAAGAAACTGCTCGGGATTCTTGTTATTTCTAGTAAAAATGCAGAGCTTTGAAAACCCAGAACAGCTCTATGCCCACTCTTCTTCTTCTTCCATCTTTCTCCGGTAGCTCATAATTGTTCTTCACCCTCTTTAATGGGTTTTTTTGATTTTTGGTTTTTGTTTTGGGGTTTTTGTGTTATTAACTTCCGTGGCGGCTCTCTGTTTTTTTTAATTAAAACAGGGGAGACGACAGTGGGCGAATCCATACGCGGTTTCTTCCGGATATTGAGGAGCTTCAACAATCAGCTGCTGCTATTGCTGCTTTTCATCACGATGATGCTGTTGATTTAAGCCCAAGTATTCTCTCTCCTCTTTTTTCTTTCTCTCTCTTACATTTCATCTTCTCTAACTACCTTCTGATTTTAAAATGATTTGTTTTGTTTTGCTCTAGGCTCTGTTTTCGGTTTAAAATCGACCCACAACGCAGCTTTTCCAATCCACCTACCGTACGCGGTATTTCATTCTCTCTTTCTTTTCTGTCGTTCTATTTGCGTGTGAAGCTTCTGTGGTTTAATGGGTTTGTGGGTTTTTGTTGAATGCTTGTGAAGAGCGCGGATGTGGGTTCAATAGGAGCAGGGTATTTAGACACGGGACAGCAATTGATGCGGTTGAAGAGGCTGGCTCCGCCGCAGACGGCGGCGGTGACGGTGGCGGCTGCCGCATCGTTGGGAAACGGGAGCTTTGAGAACTGGGGTGAGTCAGCCATGGCAGATAATAGCCAGCAGACTGACACTTCCACAGACATCGACACTGATGAAAGAAACCAGGTGCTTAAATTGGGAAGAAAAAAGAAAACATATTTCAGGGTTTGAGATTTTTTGTTTCTCTGAAGTTTCTTGTGAAGTAAATGGTTTTTGTGTCTGTTTTCATTAGTTTCAGGGAGCTGCTCATGGAGCTCTCATGGCGGTGGACTCCATGGATCAATCCAAAGCAAAATCTGCAGATCAGAAGGTCCTCTCATAAGCTCTTTCTCTTCTCTGTTTTACATTTTCACAGTTCAGTGCTTGTAAGCTTCAATCTTTAACCATCGAACATTTTGAACAGACTCTTCGTAGACTTGCTCAGAATCGAGAAGCAGCCAGGAAGAGTCGACTGAGGAAGAAAGTAAGTATTCTTTAAAATCAGGTTCAGCTTCATAGTAGGATTGGATTTTTACTCTGCAATCTCAAGGTTTATGGTTAAAATTCTTCTTGTTTCCGACTTGGAGTCGGCGAAATCGCCTTGAGATTAGAGGGGTGAGCCATGAGCATAATGCAAGGAGCGGGGTTATGATATTCGGATAAGAAGAAGGCAATCATTGCCAATCATTGTTACACATGAATTCAAGTTTTTGTTTTTTGAATCGAGCTGAAAGTTGTAGTACGATGTAATTTTGATGTATTAAGTTGATGAAGGGAACATATTTGGAACATTTATAGGTTTTGGTTTTGGATAGGCATATGTACAGCAGCTGGAAAATAGTCGACAGAGGCTTACGCAGCTAGAGCAGGAGCTTCATCGAGCACGCCAACAGGTGTTCGGGTGACCGAGACTTCCTTGATTTTCTTGTAAAGGTTTTAGTTCCCTTGATTGTGGAGAGTTTATTGTATTTTTGGTTTGTGTTTGATTGATACCAGGGCATTTTTGTGGCTTCTGGGGCAGGAGACCATTGTTTATCAATGGCAGGAAATGGTAAGCAATGATGAATTGATGGTTACAATATGTTAGTTTGTAATATGAACTCTTGGATTGAATCGATTGTGTTGTTTCGTGATAACGTCCCTAGGTGCTTTGGCATTTGATCTCGACTATTCGCGGTGGCTCGACGAGCATCAACGGCTGATCAACGATTTGAGAGCATCTGCTAATTCTCAGATGGGCGACGACGAATTGCGATTTCTTGTTGATGGGGTGATGGCACATTATGACGAACTCTTCAGGCTGAAGAGCGTAGGCGCCAAGGCCGACGTATTCCACATCCTTTCGGGCATGTGGAAGACTCCTGCTGAGAGGTGTTTCATGTGGCTAGGAGGATTCCGATCGTCCGAACTTCTAAAGGTAAAACTGTTTCATAAGCAAGATCTGCATTCACTTTAGTTCGATACGAGCATCGGGTCGAGTTTTAATTCAACTCACTTCCCCTGTCCTTGGATTTGATACAATTCAGATAGTTGGGAACCATTTGGAGCCTTTAACGGATCAGCAGTTGATGGGCATATGCAACCTGCAGCAATCTTCCCAACAAGCTGAAGATGCATTGTCACAAGGGATTGAAGCTCTGCAACAATCTCTTGTAGAAACTCTTTCCACTGCTTCTTTAGGTCCAGCCAATTCGGGAAATGTTGCCGATTACATGGGCCAAATGGCGATTGCGATGAGCAAGCTAACGACGCTCGAGAACTTTCTCCACCAGGTAAACACTTCGAACTTTTCGATTCGACTTTTCGCTCGTCGAAAACCATTTGTCAAACGAGTACCTATCGCGAAATCCTTCATGTCTTCTCTTTTAGGCCGATCTTCTGAGGCAGCAAACGCTCCAACAGTTGCATCGAATATTAACTACTCGACAAGCTGCACGAGCGCTTCTTGTCATCAGTGATTACATTTCACGTCTTCGAGCTCTCAGTTCTCTGTGGTTAGCACGGCCAAGAGATTGAGTATCTAGCTTTAGCCATATCGAAACTCGCCGAGGCGACTTCGAACTCGGCTTCACAGAACGAAAACCATGGAACTTTGAAGACTGTTTTAAGAATCCATTTCTGTTTTTACTGTGTTTTATCCCATAAAGTGATAGGAAATATGAAGGGGGTAGCTTGTAAGTTGAAACCTTTTCTCAACCAATTGGTTTCCACTGTTGTGTTGCCAAACCAAGTGTTCTTTTTCCATATGATTTTCTGGATGTTTAATTTGGTATGGTTTGATAGAGGTCAATGTAGTAAATCTATATTAGTCCTTTTTGTATTTCCCTTTGTTAAATCTAGGAGTTCATAGCTCAAACCTTAGAGCTCACTTGTAAAAAAAAGATCCAAATTTGACATTTAAATGAAATTTGAACTAGTTTGGCCAATATTGATCTTGAAAAATCCATAGTAAATTGTCACTTGTAAGAAGACAATGGTCCCACGTCGGACATTTGGGCATTTAGTATCATTGTTTGGCTTTCTTTACGTGATTACATAGAGGTTGATTGTCATTTTGTTTATTCGAATGTCTTTCAATTTGGTTTAATCTTTTAGATCAAAGTTTGTATAGTTTTGCTTTTGGTTTCACTCAAAAGAGTTATATCATTGAAGTTGTTGATAGTTACTTGTGTCATAGATCTTTCTATCTTATAGATGATGTGAAACATTGTTCTAATTTCCAGCAATTCTTTCTTTGAACAACAGACAACATATCTCTTTTTGAATAGTCATTCATTTGTCCACTTTTGAACACATCGAGAGCTCATTTTTATTGAAGGTGTATGGTTACTTTTTTTTTTTTTTTTTTTTTTTTTTTTTTTTTTTTTTTTTTTTTTTTTTTTTGAAACTCTCTTTCTTTACTTGAAAGATAAGTATTATGAATCTACATTGTTTATCTTGAGGGGAGTATTATGAATCTTAATTTTATTATTTAATGTACAACAGAGTGATTTAATATATTGGTTAGTTAGCTAGCCATTTTACACAATTATTTGTTTATTTCTTAATCCATATACATCAATAAATTGATCAAATGGACTTGTATTCTACTTCACTTCATTTCTATTTCTAGTAATAACTTTCTTTCATTTAAGAAACTCGATAGTATTAGTTTGCCGCTCCCTATAACTTTGAAGATTCTCATTCCTTCCATTGTATTGTCTCCCACTCTAAATCCTGAGTGATTGACTTATTTTCACAACAAAGTTTGAGAATAGATAGCATTTGAATTGGTACTCCTTTTCCTCTATGAAATAACCATCATTGTGATAGACATTGAAGCTACAACAAGTAGATTATATTGTGTACCATCTTGAGAATGTGACAAACCAGAAATGTTATAGAATACTCTTCACTATTCCATGATAATCGAAGACAATCATAAAAATTATAAAATGACTTCTCTCAAGGTAAAGAATATTGAATGATAAAGTAATCTTTGGTCATCGAGATACATTGGAAAAGTTATCAATAGGTAAGAAAGCATTTTCTTTTGCTAACAAGAGTATAGCTCAACTGACAATAGGTAAGAAAGCATTTTCTTTTGCTAACAAGAGTATAGCTCAACTGACATAAAGTTGAACTGATAACCACGAGGTTTGTGGTTTCAACCCCCACCCCACATATTGTCAAAAAAAAAAAAAAAAAAAAAGCATTTTCTTTTTTACTTTGACAACTGAAAGTAAATTTTGTTAATGTAGCTTTAGTCTAAAAGAAACCATCTTTTAGACTAAAGCTACATTAACAAAATTGGGCCCGTTTGGTACAAGGTTTTTGGAGATGGGAATGGGCAAGGGTTTCTAATACCCTTGTTTGTTTCAAGATTTATATGGTGGGCCCAGGAAATAACGCATTCCCAGGCATCATTTATGCCCATAAGCAAGGGTTTTCTATGTCCTTGCAAAAGCATGAGTTTTCTCTTTTCCCATCGCTTCTTTTTTATTTTTATATGCAATTTTATTTTGAATATAGTTAATTAATTAACTAATGGATACTAAATTAAAAATAATATAATAAATTATTTAATTAGATTAAATAATAATTTGTCAAGAATTTCATTTTTTTTAAACAAATACTTTTTTCTAGGACTTTTAAACAAATACTTAGTCCAAGTTTATTAAAGGGATGTAATTACATATTTACTAAAATTATAATTAACTAGTCAATATTATCGAAAATATATTTAATTATTGAATTAAAATCATTTAAATGAATTTAGTATAAAAATTCATTTTTCAATAATTATAATTAATCACTTATCGTTTATTTATAATCAATTAATTACTTTTTTAAATTTCCTTATAATAAATAAATAATCATATTATTATTAAATATTTATCTAATTAATTTTTATGGATACAATATATTAAATTATTGTAGTTAAAGATATTTATTAAAAAATTAATTAAATAATTTTAGTTTGTTAAATTAACATAGTTTATCCCATTAAAATCATTTCATGATTATTATTTTATTAATTTTTATTAATAGTTTGAATTAATTTTGATTATTTTATTGATTAATTTATTAAAATTACATAAAGTTTACCTGATTAATTCTAAAAAATAAATACAGACATAATTTGTTCTCATAAAATCCTGATGACATTCCCAGGCACAACCAAACACAACTATCTTTGATTCCCAGCAATCTTATTCCCAGGCATAGTATTCCCAGGCATCATGTATTCTCAGACATCTATAAAACCTTAAACCAAACGGGCCCATAACAATTGAATGAAAAGGACATATAACTTGTCACATGGTTTTCTAGTATTCCTCGAAGATCAAAGGTAGCTTTCTCAATATATAGAGATGACCAAAAGTCTTAAATCTCCATTTAGAACATGGTCAAGGGAAAAATTTTACATTTGGAATGTTTTTTATTTTACAAATGGTGACTAAAAACAATTCTCTGCCTCACCTCCATTTTTCATTCCCGATTTTTAAGGGCCTGTTTGGTAACGTTCTCGTTTCTTATTTCCGTTTCTTCATTTTTAATAAAGAAAAATAGAATTTCATGACCCTAACACCTATACATTCAATAATAATAAACCTATATTCTTATTTATGTTTGGAAAAAATTGGAAACAAGAACAAAAAAGGAGAAACTAGTTTTAGTTGTTCCCAAAAGTTCTATACAAATTTTGGGAGTGTTTCTAAAAAATGAAAAACAAGAAACATACATAGTTATTAAATGCTTAGATTTCTTAATAAAATTAGAAACAAGAAACAAGAAACGAGAACGTTACCAAACAGACCCTAAGATTCCCATATTGACATATTGACCCTAAATTACTGTATATGTTAACCTTTTCAATTATATTGGGAATGAAAAATTGTTAATTTTTAAAATTCAATTATTTAAATAAGTAAACAAATACTCAAGTAAAATACATACATACATACATACATATATATATATATATATATATATATATATATATATGTATTTTTTTTGTGGAATATGTTTCTTGATAATTTTAATTTTGGAGAGAATAGCCTCAACTTCACAAAAAATTATTCAATGAGATCATCAGATGATTACATATAGATTCAAAGTGATTTTGCCGTTTCTCCCTCATTTATCCAATGGTGCAAAATAACAAACCACATTGTAGCGATCTTCTCCAATAATTTCTCCAACAACCCCACTCATTGTTTGTATAAAATTTCAATAATTTTCATTAGATTTATAACCATTAAAAAAAAAAAAAAAAAAAACTGTTTTCAACTTTTCTTTTAAAATTTTCACAATCACTTGGTGATTGTAAAAGTTAGCATATTAAAATCACATTTCACAAACTCATAATCTTTTGGAAATAATAACTCCAATCATTCTTAAAAGACAAGCTGAAAAAGCCTTTTTCTTAAAGCTCCCGAAAAACAATTATATAAACATGTTTTTGACTAATTCTTATGTTTTAAAAGCCACAACAGCGTTGGAAAAAGTACCTAACAGGTGAACCCAATAGCTGATCTCAATGACTAAATGAAGGAAGCACTTCTTTTGCCTAAATTGTTTCATAGAGAAAGAAGCTTGAGAATTTATCTTTCATGAATCATGGGTAACCACTGTTAATTAATTTTTAGTTTTTGTATAATTTACATACAAGCTGATATTATAATTCCTCATCAAGTTTCAGAAAAAGAAGGTAGGCAATTAAGCCAACAACAGGGACAAATCTAAGAGAACTTACAATTCCAACCTTGCTCTCCTTGACATTTTCAAGGTTTTCTCCAATCAACCAAGGCTGGAACACAGTGTAAAGGCAAATATCCCAAATAAATGCATAAGCTAACCTCTCTGAAGATAGATATTGGATCAAGAACTCCCATCTCTCTGCTACGCCTCCAAAATTACCGTCTGCCCGACCAATGAAAGACCAGATGATTGATATGATGCATGCTGCGCCTCCGATCAGGCCGACAACAGGTGCTCCATTGGTCATCAAAGAGCCCAGCTTTGACTGTGGTTGCGGGGCAGAGTCTTTGCTAGCCTCATTCAGCCGGATGGCCATATAAGGTATCAAAAAGGCTGGTCGCGTTGCATGACATGAAAAGTTAGTTAAACAAGTTATCTGTTACATTTTTCATTGTTGATATTTGAACTGTAACTCAACATTCCACCCCTAATCCATATGGATAAATCAAAGACATACAATTAAAACGAAAATTAACAAAACAGATCATATGTAACTGCAAAAAAGATCATATATGCAAAAATTTCTATGATTCTCAGGTATTGCAGTTGATATTCAAGTCTCATTGAAGATATCCCTTTGGAGACATGAGAACAGTTGTTAAGGGGTGAAACACATATATTCACTGAAGTTGACTCGATGATGATTTCTATTAATCAAAGAAACTAGCAAGAAATAAAGCTTACTGTTTGTAAGGAACATCTGCAAGCCCCACAATAGGTCTAACGAACCACTGTACCGATCCCTCTTTCGATCCGTGAACAGCAGGGGAGCAAACATGAGCGTCCATGCGATGACAAAATTGAACAATCCCTCAGACATCTAAAGAGAAAAAAAAAGGCCATGACAATGGTGTCATTGAGCAAAGAAAGATGAAATACAGAGGTCAGCGTTTTGAAAATAATTCTTACTGGGTGAAGAACAGGAGCATCAATCAGACGAATGCCGACTGTCCTGCCAGAAAGTTCATCGCCAAAAATCATGAAGGAACCAAAATTGCAAAATCCATTCTCATATATGAACAATATATTGAGACAAATATTCTAAGAGTGTAAATAGATTTTGCTAGCTTGAGATATGAGTATAATTGGAAATGGAAATGGAGATGCTTCCTTAGAACAACCAGGTCTGAAAAAACTAGAGAACCATCCATTATAGAATCAGATACTTATTCATCATAAGTTATTGTATTAGTGATAAAATCCATGCTTGAATTGGCCATGTATAAATGCAGATTCTGATAAGGCTTTATGAATCTTAGCTTTCCATGTATATGTATTAAGAAACGTTCAAACTGTAAGGTGCATCACTAAAAGATTGTTGCATCAACTAGAATATTGATCCAAGTCCTAAGCAAAAGAAACATAGTGGCTGTTTGATAATTCTTGCATTTTTTTCCCTCTAATCCAAGACAGGCTTTGCTCCCACTAGACCAGCTCTGAGAGACAACAAGGATTTCAAGTTATCGAATAATTAAGCTAGAAGATTGGTCCCGCCCGGTGTCTTTGAAGAATGAAGATATACCAAATGAACCCATAACAACCTCATAGAAACTCTATTCCTCAACTCCTCAACTTTTGAATTGATTGACGGCAAAAACAGAAGTTACAATAACAAAAAGAATTTGCCAAAAAGTGAAGGAGAGAACAAATCAAGCGTACCAGAGTTCATAGCAGGCAATATAAGGAAGAAATTCAGAGAAAGACCCACAAGAGAATTCACCGTTTCTGAACTGATTGCCCATACGGGATCTCCCTGTGATTATCAAAAACCAAGAGAAATTCATATAAATCCACGAGAACACACTAATCACTTCATCGAATTTTCCAATCGACAGAAAGTATTCCTCTACACGACCAATCTAAGTGTTTGTTAACAAGAGCTTAACAAAGTAAAACATCAATTTCCAACACGGAATTAAGGTTTAATTAAATGCAATAGCGATTAAAACAAACCGGAGCATAAGGAAGGAGAAACAGCCACAAAATGTAAACTGCCTCAGCAGCCCAGAGCAGAATTCGAAGCACCCGTCGGACATCGGAATCGCCGTCATCGGAAAATCCGGCAGAGTCCACCAATGTGGGTTTCCGGCGAGCGGCGGGGCGGGTGAGAGAACAATTCCGGCGATGGGGTAAGGGTGAGAAGGCAGTCGAGGTGGAGATTGAACGAGAGAGCGTTGGGTGTTCTGGTGTGCAGAATCGGAAACGAGAGAGGGAGGATGTTAGAACATAGGGTTTAATCACCGGAAAAGAGTAGTTGCAGAGTAAAGCTTGAGATGCTATCATGGCCGTCGCCATTTCCTCTGCGAATAGCGGTGCGTGGCAAAGTTATGGCTGCGAATTTGGATTTTGAAGCGAGAGGCTGTTTAAGTGTGGGTATTCTACTTCTACCTACCATACATACGGTTTCGTTAAATTAAAGTTGAGTCCCTCTCAATTTCGTCATTCAGTCCTTCAAATTGTTTTTTTTTTTAGAATCTACATGGTCGGAATATTCAGATGTTTGGAATAATAGATAGTCAAAAATATAGATATCCGACATTTTAGATAACCTTTTTTTTAGTACATCAACATTTGGGGTGGAGGATTCGAACCTCTGACTTCTCGAGAGTATATGTCATGTTTGGCGGGATTTTTGTATGAAAATGTCTTTAGTTTATGCAATCACCCTTGCTAATTTTTAACTAATTTACCTACTAGTTTTATATAAATTAAATTTATATAACTATTATGAATATTAAAATATTCTATTAGATGCCCCATAACCCTCATAGGTTACATATCACAATATTAATCCCTCTCATCAAACCTTGCGAGAGTTACAAATCTCATTTATGTTAGATCTTGTAACCACTCCCTTCAAAACCCTATAAATAGAGGTTGTAGAGAACATTTGAAAACACACCTCAATAGAGAATTACACATTGCTCTCTCTACTTTCTCCTCTCCTATTTGCTCTCTAATTGCTCCTCTTTGTTCTTATTGTTGTTGCTCTTGTTCTTCTTTTGCTCTAGTTCTATAACAATAACGTTTTTTTTGTCTTTATTAAGTTTATTAATTAAATGTTTTGTTTTTATATCAATTTAATTTATACTGGTTTTATTTGTTATTTTGTGGAACAACCTCATTTATATTAGCTTAGGGTTTTTTATAAAATATTTACTGTTAAAAATTAATTTGAATTTTATTTTTTTTTCAAAACAAGAAAATTAATATAATTCATGGTATTTTTAGTGAATTATATATTGATCACATTATCAAGTTAGAATTTCTTAGATAATAATATTTGTTTATAATGGGTTTTATGTGTGTTTTGAAATGTACCATTAGTATTAATTTTAAGAGAAATTATAGATATAAATAATAAAAGAAATCATTTTAGTAGATGCATAAGAGAAAAAACTAAAATGAATATCGTCTTTTAAATTTCAACTGAAAATAAATCACAATATATATTTTTCAATGTAATTCTCTTTTATTTTATATTTAAATGTAAAATAAAAAAAAAACTAATTAATTACATATGGTCGTTTATTAGGGTATGAATAAATTAATTTATTTTTAAATAAAAATAAAAATTATAAAATAAGGAAAAAAATATATCAAAGAAAAATGTTGGGTAAATATGTCAATAGTAGATGTCCTTGATATGAGAATGTTAGAAACCCATCAAGAGGGCATCAAAAAGTTATTAAATGCGTATCGTTTGGGTATCCCGAGATGTCTGAGTATCCTACATTACTACAAAACAAATGGGTAATTCAGATGCTCATCCTATGAGAATCTTGGATTACCACAAAACAAACGACCGTAAGAGTTCTCCCACTCTCAATTTTGTATCTAATAAGTTTCTAAATTTAAAAAATATCCAATAGGTCTTTCAACTTTCAATTTTGTATCTAATAGGTCTCTATCATATTCAAGATTTTTTAAAAATTAATCAATCTATTAGATATATAAAATTGAATTTTATGCCGGTTTGGTCCCTAACTTTTCAATTTTGTATCTAGGGCTTGTGAATTTTAACAACGTCATCAAGGACTTGATACAAAATTGAAAGTTGAGGGACCTGTTGGATACAAAATTGAAAGTGTAAAGGCATGTTGGATATTTTTTAAAGTTAAGGGACTATTGGACACAATTGAAAGTTAGAGGACCCATTTGACGCTTTTTAAAGTTCAGGACAAAATTGACATAATATTGAAAGTTCAGGGACTAAACTTGTAGTTGAACCTTAAAATTACAAGTTGTTTTCTAACATATATATGAATTCTCAATCTTTTGTCTATTAAGTTATTGTACTAAAAAATGTTCGATAAATTTCTACGATCCCATTTGGTAACTATTTCTTTAGTTTGTGTTATCTATGTTTTACAAATGTTATCAAAATCCAAGGCAAGTTTTTAAAACTTAAAAACTTATTTTTGCTTTTGTGGAATTTGACTAAGAATTCAAAATTTTCCTATGAAAAATGAAAGCATTCTAAAGAGCTTGTGAGAAAACAAACATAATTTTAAAAAATCAAAAGACAGTTATCAAACAGTAGTGAATCTATCTAAGTCTATGTCTATTATAATTAAATCTTATAATTAGGTATTTACACTTATAATCTAAGTGTATTAAACCCTTTTAATTCACCTAGCGACATTGCATGCTAACAAAACCAAGGTTAATTAACCTCAAGTTTTGGGTTAGTTCCCAAGTAGAAGGTGTTCCGTAAACCGTCAACTTAAATACCCCCAGTCTAGACAGAACCTCATCGAGAGAGTTCCCTTATAACCAAATGATAGGTCTAATTTGTTACACATTTAGAATCTCCCAATTTGCTTAGGATTATTGAATTCCTTCCGAAAAACCCTTTAAAATGAGTATAATATGTGTGTAGGTCCATAACGAAGGTTCAGAGCCAAAACGAGACCTAAATGAGCAAAACCGAAGCAAATCAAGAGTTCAAACCAAATTCTCGAGAGCTCAGCATCTTGACCCTGTTAGGTAGCGTCTTGACGCTATGTCTGTAGCAAATGCAAGCCAAAAACCCAAGAGGATAGCGTCTCGACGCTCGACGCTAAGCAATTTCCATATTTGAAATTTTCCTTGTTTGCTTGAATCTTTTCCCATCTTTGGAGCCTTGTTTCAGAACCAAAATCTCATGACTTGGAGGCCAAGGAGTCCTATAAATGTGTGTAGCTTAGGTTTAGGTTTAGAGACCACCACATTCTTGTATTTTCATAGTTGTTTCCCCCACTTTCTCCATCACTATTTCATATTTAGGCTAGATTTATTGCATTTTCATGATGTATCAAGAGAGGAATCAAGCTTGTCCGTGCTCCATGAGCGACTAGGCTTCTCCACATCATGTAATCGGGGTGTCATTGTGTAAATTTATTTACTTTTAATGAAGTTTCTTGAGCTTTAATTCTAGTTGCATGCTTAGGTGATTCTATCTCTATTTTTATAAATTCAAGTATTCTAGGGAAAGATTGACAACCTTTAACCATGGTTCATTTGAATTTATTTGATAATTAAAGTAGTCTTGAGATAGATGATTTAGTTATTGTAATAAAGGCGTTAATTCCCTTTGATTGCATGCATGACTAAATCTAGCTAGTTCTCAATGCGGTATGAATTAATTAATCGGCCAATTAATTAATTTAGGCTAGAATCGGGCTAAGTGCGTTGGCTTGCCCGTGATAGTAGAACACTACTCATGGTAACTCTAGAGTATGCTAGACTTAGGTATTGTAATTGACATATTTTGTTAAGCTCATGATTTAATTGTAATAAACTTATGCATGACAACCCCGATTACATGATTTCCAAGGTATTGACTTAATATTCTCGCTATTTCTTTGCACTTTACTTTTGATCTCTTTTTACTTTCCATAATTAGTTTTCTTGCTCAATCTCAAAATCCCCCTTTTTGGTTACTTCAAACAAATAAGGAAATTAGCATTTGTTTGCATAGACTCCCAGTGATTGACCCCAGCCACTATTGCTACAAGTTAGCTTTAGGTGTCATGGAATTATAAATTTATTTGATACGACCTTCGACAAGTCGTCCATCAAATTGGTGTTGTTGTCGGGGAGTCTTCGAAAAATTTTTCTTTCATTTTTTTGTTTTTATTTGACTCTTTTACTTGTTGTCTTCAGTTTATGCAAACTCGTTCATCACAAGATAGAGGTTTTATGTTTTGTTCTGACATAACGAGGGAAGAGCGTAGATTACAAAGGGAGGAAAAAAGGGAAGAAGTCAACTTGGACTTCGAGCCACCACGAGGGATGGCCGAGAGAACGTTGAAGGAGTCTTGCAGCTCCAAATTTGAACCAACAACCTTTTTGCATCACTTATCCTGAAACTGAAGGTGCATTTGAGTTAAAATCGGGACTAATCCATCTTTTGCCTATTTTCAGGGGGAGTGCAGGAGAAGATCCACATAAGCACTTGAAGGAGTTTTACATCGTTTGCACGGGAATGAAGCCCCAACGGTGTGACCAGCGAACAGATAAGGCCCGAGCACTCATCTCATCCATGGCCGAAAATTCTCAATAGTTTGGGACATGAGTTCCCAGTCTACTTCCAAAAGTAGCAGCTGTAAGTGAGGTAAGTAAGCTTGATTCTAAAATGTCAGAACTTACTGATCTTATTAAACAGCTTGTGACAGGATAGATTGCCAAAGGAAAGACTTGTGGAGTTTGTTCCATCCAAGGCCATTCTACAGATTCCTATCCTCAGCTACAAGAAGGACAAACTTTAAAGGTAAATGCCATAGGAGGGTATGCCAACCCCGGTGCTCATGGTAAGAGGTATGATCCCTATTCAAATACTTATAATCCAGGATGGAGGGACCGCCCCAATTTTAGCTATGGCCAGAACAATCAACAGAATTTATTGATTATAATGGTGTCTTATTAAGCTTAAACTGACCATTTAGACTTAGCATGTAATGTGAGTCCAGTCTCGAAAGGGTTGGTTTTCATAAAGGGGATATAGGAGTAAACTCTAAACACAGGAAATTCGCTGTTACGAGGAGTAACAACTATAGGGTTATAGGTTGCATGGTTGAAGTTTTACTTGAGAACTTATGATGCCTTTAAATATGAGATCCCATATAATTATTTTGAAGTTTATTCGTTATTAAAGTTCATGTTTTAAAATGTTGCTTTTACTTTATAAGGTCTCCATACCATGCATGTAGTAACGGTTCCGAATAGACTATAGAGAAGTCGGGTCGTTACAGAATAACTTGCAGCTGCATATTTGGGAATGCCTTGTAGGGTTGCGTGGTCGCAACTTAGCTTTCTGGGGCATTCTTCACAAAAACACAATAATTAATTAAATACCCTTCTAAACTCCTTTTTACACTAAATGAAGCCTATTTATCACAACATGGTTAGAAAGGTCGTATGTTTTTCTTATCCTTGGGTGATTTAGGTAGATTAAGCATGAAATATATTTAAAGGGGTTCAGAAGTTCAAGGAATAAACTAGAATTTAATTGAGGGCCAAATAACCATTGTAGTCAAGAGTTATCGATAACTAACTATGCTCAACTGGTTTAAGGTATATATATATGGTCGACACAAAAGTTTGAATCTCCCTCACCCCCATATTGTTGAACTCTAGAAAAAGAAATACTATAAATAGTGATAATAAAAGAGCTTTTGTATATTGAATCAAGCATTGAAAGATTGATACATTGCTTCATTCTCTTGTTTCTCTTATTTTCTTATTCTATATTGTTGTCTTTTATTTTTAGTTTATAGTATTAAATAGACACAACCATCAAAATTCAAAGGTTAAGTTCGTCTCTCAAAAAAGAAAAAAAGATTAAGTTCGTAATTTAACCTAAAAAATTACATAAAAATGAGTCGTACTTTGAAATTTGTAAAAAAAAAAATTATACATTTATAAAAAAAATATAAAATAATAAAAATGCAAAGTTTATTACGTTGGCTAACCTAAAGATAGATCAACAAGTTAAGATATGTATCATCGATCATGAGGCCAGATGTTCAAATCCTCTATTCTCACACGTTGTTGAACTAAAAAAAAGTAGACATTTATTCCACGCATACTTTCTTTTTAGATATTTATTTCCTTAGTTTTAAAAAGTTAAAACATTCAACATTAGCAAATCCCCATAGCCCACATACAAAAACATGAGAATTAAACCCTTGAAACACAAAACATAAGCATTGAACCCTTGAAATATTCATAGAAAATTAAAACTCAAAATAAATAGACAATCAATATCATAAAAATATATAAGAGCCATAAATGTATCAACGTCTACGTTTGCGACTTGAGCTGCGGGTTCGATAAGGGCTTGTGGTCAAAGTCACACCTCTGTTTTGTTGTTTGTTCGGTTGTCTAGTTTGGATAGATCTAGTTGGCTCACCCTGTTTTCAGAAACAACAGAATAAATAAGTACAAGTCAATGATGACAAATATTTTTGAAAAAATATTAAAAAACAAAATAGTTCAATAAAATATTTTTAAATCAATAAATAAATATTTTATATTTTTAAAATAAGTTAAAATACTTATTATTAATATTATATTCATATTAGTTACATTTCATTGCTATTTTCTTTATATTTTATTGACTTCTTTATGGTATAATGAAAATGTTTATTCACCCCTTATGTCGATGGAAAGGTTGACGTATCAACATAAATTTAATACATTGGTCTTATATTATCACTGTGGGATAAAGATCATCTATCAATGAATGATTTTTATGATTATTTTAATTAATATCTAAATTCATAATCAATTGAGTAGATTGGGTCCAATTTGATAACCATTTGGTTTTTGTTTTCGTTTTTTTTAATTGAGCTTATAAACACTACTTTCAACCTTGTGTGTTTCTTCGTTTTGTTATCTACTTTTTACAAATATTTTCAAAATGCAAACCAAGTTTTGAAGAAAAAAAAAAAAGTATGGCCCCAATTTGATAACCATTTGGTTTTTTTTTTTTTTTTGTTAATTTTTGAAAATTAAATTTATAAACATCACTTCCACCTATAATTTTTTTTTTGTTATCTATCTTCTTTTCATGTTTGCAAAATCCAAGTCTCAAAAACTTGTTTTTGTTTTTGGAATTTGGTTAAGAATTCAAATGTTTCCTTAACAAATAAGATAATCATAATAAGAAAATTGGAAGAAAACAAGCCTAATTTTCAAAAACCAAATGTGGTTATCAAAAGGGAACTGTAGTTTTAAAAAATGTGTTTTTGTCTAGAATTCAATTGTGTTCTTAACAAAGATGAAAACCATGTTAAAGGAATTGGGAGAACACAAGCATAATTTTCAAAAATAAAAAACCAAATGACTATCAAACGGGACCGTAACTTTCAAAACGTGTTTTGTTTTTGGAAGTTTGACTTGGAATTCAAATGTGTCCTTAACAAAGATGAAAACCATCGTACAAAGATTGGGAGAACACGCAGACATAATTTTACAAAACCAAATGATTATCACACAAGGTTGTAGTTTTTTTTTTTTTTTTTTTTTAAAAAATTGTTTTGAGAAATTTGGCCAAATTTTGAAATGTTTCTTAGGGGGAGATTGAAACCATTGTAAAGAAATTAAGAGAAAACCAATATAATTTTAAGGGTAAAATTAGGGATGACAAAAATCCGAGCGGGAAATCCCCAGTTTGATTGGATATGGGGGTCAAACCAAGGATCCTTTTCGGGTCCCCGGTCGGGGACGGGGCGGGGATGGGGATGGTATCCCCGCCCTGTCCCCGTCCCCGACCCTGCCTCGAATAATTCTTTTATTTTTTTATTTTTAAAATATATATTATATATATTATAATTATTTACAATAATAATATTATTCTTATATTACTAATAACGTTCTATAAAGTTTTTTTTTTTTTATTCTTAAGTTTTTGTTTATTGTATTGTTTAGTTTATATTTTCCTTTTTCTTTTCTTTTTTTTTTATTTAATTGAGGTGTTTAAATTTATTATAAAACATGTTTAATATTATAAAAATTAATTATTTAAATAAATAAATAAATATAATACTAATGTTAATATAAAAGTATGTGTAATTTTAATATATATCTTAATTTAATTAATTAATTTTTGTTAAAAAATAATTTTAAAAGAGAATGAAAAAGCGAGGATTTTTCCCCACGGATCCTGGGGCAGGGACGAGGATTAAAAATCCCCCAGGGACGGGGATGGGGAGTGTATCCCCGGCCCCGCCCCGCCCCGTTGCCATCCCTAGGTAAAATACCTTTTTTGTCACTCATGTTTCAGGTTCGTTTCCAATAGGTCCCTAGGTTTCAAAATCGGACAATCAAGTCCCTACTGTTTCAAAAATACTTATATTAAGTCACTCCACCGTTAATTTTTTGGCTAAATTATAAAAAATACCCCTGAACTATGAGGTTTGATTCAAAAATGCCCCTGAACTTTAAAAAGTTTCAAAAATATCCCTGAACTTTGAAAAACGTTTCAAAAATACCCTTGCCGTTAATTTTTGGATGAAAACCGTTAAAGTTTCTGTTTCAAAAATACCCTTGAACTTTCAAAAAAATTTAAAAAATACCCTATTGAAAAATGTTTCTTCTTTTTTCCTCCTCTCACCGTAAATTCTAACGATTTCCATCAAAAAATTAACGGTAGGGGTATTTTTGAAACATTTTTCAAAGTTCAGGGGTATTTTTGAAACTTTTCAAAGTTCAGGAGCATTTTTGAAACAAACCCCATAGTTCAGGGTTTTTTTTTTTTTTTTTATAATTTAGCCTAATTTTTTTAACGATGCTGAAGTGGTAGTTAAAAACAATAAAATATTAATTTTTAAATTAAAATAATAATAAAATAATAAAAAATATATATTTTTTAAAAAACATAATCCTCTCTCTCCTCCCTCCCCATTTTCGAAACTCTTCCCCTCCCTTCGCCTTCTCGCCGGCAATAGCCTGCCACCATCGTTGATAGCTCGCAGCCGCTGCCACCATCGATAGCCTATCATCATCGCATCCTTCTCCTTCTCCTTCTCCTTCTCTTTTTCTTTTTCTTTTTCTTCTTTTTTAAAACTATACCCAACCCCACCCCACCCCCTTCCTCTTCTTCTTCTTCAAAACCAAACCCACCCCCACCCACCTCTTCTTCTTCAACAAAACTTCACACCCACCCTAAATACTCATTTTCTTCTTCTTAAACAAAACCCCAAACCCACACCGGATACCCATTTTTCTTTTCTTCTTTTTATCCTCCTCCTCAAACCCACCCCATTTCTTCTTCTTCTTAAGCTTCCAAACCCACCCGAATCTAAAACAAAATCCAAACCCAAGCCACCCCAAATCTTATTCTTATTCAAAATAAAAGAAAATTGGAAACAAAACCCAGCCACCCCGATGGCGATTGACGACAAGATTGTGCGAGCGACAGTGACGACAAGATTGTGCGAGCGATAGCGACAACAAGAGATGGTGGCGGCAACGACAAGCAAAGGCGGTGGCTAAAGAGGGATAAAGATGAGGGTTTGGATTGGGGGAGAGAAAATGTTTTTTTTAATTTTATTTAATTATTATATTATTATTTTATTATTTTTAACTGTCACGTCAGCACCGTTAAAAAAATTAACAGTTGAGGGACTCAATAGAATCATTTTCGATCATTTTCGAAACAGTAGAGATTTGATTGTTCAATTTTGAAACTTAAGAACCTATTGAAAATGAACCTGAAACATGAGGAACCAAAAAGGTATTTTATCCTAATTTTAAAAAATCAAATGATTATCAAACGGGACTTTATTAATGGATTAAATATATAATTTTATCTCAATGTTTGGTTATTTTTTTTTAAAAGTTTGTTCACAATCTTTTAAAAATTTTAATTATATCATTTATTGTATATTGAATATTTCTTTTCAAACAATTTCTTCTTATCACACAACGTTAAAACTTTCATTCATAAAGTGATGATATGACGTTGAAAAACAGATTATGTTAGTTGAATTCTACTTTTATGTTTTATTTGATGAAACAAACATATCTACTTATAAAATAATTAAATGTGAAGTATATGTTTTAGTGGTTAATGTTCTGATATTTTTTCATTTTACTCTCTTATTTTTATTTTACAAATTTAATTTAGTCCCTGATCGTTTATGAATATTAAAATTGAATCATGATAAACATACATGACATATGATTTAGAGGAGAAAAATATGTCATCTAGGGAAAGAAATATTAGAATTACTCTTTCATTTTTCTTTGAAATTGGTAGAAATTTTAGTTTTCTTCTTTTGTGTGACATTTTTTCTCTAAATTTCTCTACAAATTCATTCACTATTATGCATGTAAAGTTTATAATAAATCAATTTTAACATTCACCGACTATTAAGAACTAAATTGAAAAATATTAATACCTTTTTAAATAGTAGAGATTATATAGAAAAGAATACTCAACATTAGAACTAATAGAAAACCTACATATTAACCAGAATGATTTGTTGTTATATTATAGAAAATAGAAAAGTACCCCTTTTAAATTCAGACATCAATCTTATCAAAAAAAAAAAAAAAAAAAAAAATCAGACATCAATCTTATTTATTAAATTTGATAATGCAACAACCTTATTTTAATATTTAGTAACAGGAAATACTTGATTGAAAAAAATTTAATACATAAAGAATAAAATTGAGAATTATGACCCGTTGGATAACTGTTTCAGTTTTTGGATATTGGTTTTTCTGTTTTTTTGTTTTTTGTTTTCTGTTTCTAAAAAGAAAAACCATATATGTTTGATAATTTTTTTTGTTTTCTATTTTTTAAAAAACAGAAAACCAAACTTGATTGATAATTATTTTTTTTTTCCAATTTTTAAGAAATTAGAGGGATGAAAAGATATTTTAGAGAGAGAAAATGTGGGGAGACATCGAAACAAAATTTTAGAGACATGAATATAAATATTTTCGATAGAAAATTTAAACATAGAAAATTTAAAGACTGTGAAAGAAAATATTTAGAGAGAGAATATTAGTTAGATTGGATATTAGTTAAAGAAAAAAGAAAAAAAAATTTAGAGTAGAAGAGATAAATTTTAGATAGAAAAATTAAATAAAAAAAGAAATTTTAGAAAAATAATAAAGTTGAGAGTAAAAGATATATTAAGGAAATAATGATAAATTAGAAAAATAAAGAAAAGTTGTAGCGAGAGAAAATTTTGGAAGATTTTTTTTTTCAAAATAAAAGTTAGAATATGTTTATTAGGGAGAGAAAATTTATGGAGAAATTTTTAGAAATAGATAAGTTACAGAGGAAAAAAAGTTTTGAGAGAAAAAAAGAAATTTTGTAGAGAGAAAAACGTTTTAGGGAAGAAAAAAAAATAGAAAAAGGAGTTTGTTCGAGGGAAATATGTAAAACAGGAAGAAAAAAAAAGCATTAGAAGAAAAATGAGTTTTTGAAAAACAGAGATCTGTTTTTAAAAACTTTTTTTTTTGTTTTTTTTTTTTAATTTGCTTATAATTTCAAAAACGTTTTAAAAAAATGGTTATCAAACAAATTTTTTTTTAAAAAAATGAAAAACAAAAAACAGAAAACGAAAGCCCCCATTTGATAACCATTTAGTTTTTGGTTTTTGGTTTTTGAAAATTAAGCTTATATACACATACTTCCACCTATAAGTTTCTTGGTTTTAGTATCAATCTTCTATCTTGTTTTCAAAAACCAAGTCCAATTTTGGAAATAAAAAAAAGTAGTTTTCAAAAACTTGTTTTTGTTTTTAAAATTTGGTTAGGAATTCAAATGCAACCTTAATTAGGATTAAAGTCATGGTAGGGAATTTATAAGAAAACAAGCATAATTTTCAAAAACAAAAAACAAAAAACCAAATGGTTATCAAACGGGACCAAAATAGTTATTAAACGGCCGGATAAAAAACAAAATTAGAAAATGACATAAAAATTAGACATTAAAATATACTTTTAAATAAAAAAACGAATATTGATTGGTGAGCATTAGAAATTATATCCTAAAATTTCTAAATAATAATAATTTTTCTTCTTTATTTTACTGCCATAAAGTGGCATACCTTGAATAAAAAAAAAAAAAAAGGTGGCATACCTGTTCGTTGAGTTGCAAAGTAAAGCCATTTTCAGAAGCAATGACTGTCAGAAGATTCATTTTACTCTCCACATCTGGCTTCCTTGTGGAAAGTTTATGCTTTATCTATCAAATTCCAACACCAAATAACAATTTAAAATATATCATTATGCACCCATAAAATATATATATATATATAGATTTGTTATATGATTTCACATATAAAATTTAAGGAAATAAGAAAAAAAAAATAGATTTGTTTATGGAGTGAAGAGTACTTTTAAAATTGTTGTCAAAAAGAAAAAAAAAAAAAAAGAAGAGTACTTTTAAAATTGAGCTTTTAAGAGCCATAGTGCTTCCATTTCTTATTTATTATTTTTGATATCACGTTTTATTTTTTATTTTAAAAAAGTGAGAAACAAAATGTCTTTTGATGTTTATTTCTTGTTTTCTCTTTATTGAAAAGAGGAAGATAATTTTTTTTATTAAATTATTAAAAATATTCCTTGACTATGAGATCGGTTTCAATTATACCCCTAAATTTCAAAAGTTTCATTTTAACCCTTGAAGTTTGAAGTTTGTTTTAAAATGACCCTTGAAGATATATATTTTATGTTAACTTTATTGGACAAAAAATGATGTGTTTGTATGTGTGTTTATTGTTATTTCCACGAATTTGTTCAAATTTGTTCACATAAACAACAATACATACGTAAACATGTCATTTTCGGTCCATGAATTTAATGAAAAAAAAGTCTTCTTTTTTTTTTACAACATGTGGGGTGGGGGATTGAACCTTCAACCTCTTGGTCGGAATACAAACTTTATGCCAATTGAGCCATGCTCTTGTTGGCAATGAAAAAAGAGTCTTCAAGGGTCGTTTTAAAACTAACTTCAAACTTCAAGGACTAAAATAAAGCTTTTGAAGGTTCATGAGTATAATTGAAACCAACCTCACGGTTTATGAGTACTTTTAAAAATCTAACCCTTTTCTTTTTTGTTAAATGTACTTTTTATTTCTTCTTAATCTAAATTATTATATCACACACACAAATACCAAAGATTTTTAATAATATTTTTGAAAAATCGAATAACGATATAAAAATACCAAAGACTTTTTTTTTTTTTTCCAAAGTTTTGATACAATGTTGAAATTGTCTCAAAAATGGAAATAAGAAATCTTATTTCATGCTTCTCAGAAAAAGGAAATAAGAAATTGAAAAGAAAAACAAGAAAAACACGATTTTTTTTTTTGCTGAGATCAAACTTTTTTATTATTATTATTATTTTTTGAGATGAGATCATATAGCATCTAAACAATTTATTGCCAAATATCTCTATTTCTGTTTTAAAGAAAACAACCGTAAAACCGAACTATAATAAATCATTTTGAAAAAATTTCTAGTGTTTGGCAACCACTAAAAATGACTAATTAAAAAATGAGATTGATAAATAAACCATTTTGAGAGAAACACTTGAAACCAACTTTTTCAAAAAGACTTCTTAGGTAAACAATAACTTGTGTATACCAAACATATGAGTGTTTAAATTATAAACAATTTTTATACAATATGTTTTTTAAAAAATGCATTCTTGAAAAACATTTAAATTAAAATGTATTCCAAACAGTCCCTAATTAGCATGTAAAACAATTTATATATAAAATATAACAGAGCAGACATTACTAAAAATCACACGGAATATAAACATAAATAAAATACAAGTAGTCATTTTTTTATTTTTTTTAAAAATACAAGCAGTCAAAATCTAAAACATAATTTAATTAGGGTTGAATTTCAAGTTTAGACCCTAAACTTTTAGGGTTGTGTCAATTTGGTCCATGAACTTTAAAATGTGTAAAATAGGCCCTCAAACTTTCAATTTTGTGTCCAATAGATCCCTAAACTTTTAAAAGTATCCAATAGGTCCTTAAGCCACCTTTGTGTCCAATAGGTCCTTCAACTTTCAATTTTGTGTTTAATAAGTCATTGACCTATTCAACAATTTTTTTAAATTAACAAGTCTACTAGATACAAAACTGAAAGTTAGAGTCCTAATAGGCATAAAATTCAATTTTATATTTAATAGATTGGTCAAATTTTAAAAATTTTGAATATGTCAAGGATCTATTAGACATAAAATTGAAAGTTTAAGGATCTATTAGACATTTTTAAAGTTCAGTGACCTATTAGATGGAAAATTGAAAGTTCAGAGACCTATTAGACACTTTTTGAAGTCCAGGGACCAAATTGACATAATTTTAAAAGTTTTGAGTTGCCAAAGCGAGCTTAGCTCAGCGGTAATTGACATGTACCCTCTATGAGAACATCCACAATACAGCAACCCACACCCACATCAACGCCATAACAGCAACCAACTCAGCCCAAAATTAAGATGTGATGCAGCTGGAAATATGACCGTTGATAATTCTTTGTAAATACAATTATTTACAGCAAAGTGGCCAAATACAGCCTCTCATTAATCCTACCGTTTGACAAAATGTACAAGAGGAAATTCTCCATCCAAACTGAATCACAGGAGCATATTTATGGGAGATTTGACCACCATGCCTAATTTGTCCCTTCTCTAAAAAAAAATGGAAAATCAATTAATCTCCTAAAATCATGGTGTTTTGGCTCCCATCCAAAATTATAGCAAATACTGGAAATTTTCCAGATTTGCCTTGCTTCCTCTGTTTATTTAGCTCACAGTTTGTACATTGAAAATTCACAGTGAATGAGATTGGGTATTCTTAGCAATCAAAATTATTTTTGTTTATGGTATCAGAGCCTAAACAGAAGGAAGCTTGTGATAATTTGAATCCAGCCAATCTCATGGCGAAAACAGAAACTCCCCTTTCAATTCAAACTTTTTACCAATGCTCAAGTCTCATATCTATCAAATTGAGCTTCTCCAACTATCTACTGTGGAAATCTCAAGTCCTTCCCTAATAAGGAACCTTGGACTTGAATCCCACTTAAGTGAGAAGGAGACAACGACAAAAGAAGGGAAAGCTCCAGACAATACAACAAATGGTAGCACATGGATCAACAATGATGGCCTTTTAACCACTTGGCTTTTAGGAACCATTGGTGAAGACGTGCTTGCTATGTTGGAAGAGACGGAAACATCCAAACAAGTGTGGAAATCACTTGAAAATCTTCTCCTCACAATGACAAAGGAGAACGAGATCCATCTAAATGAAACTCTCTTGAACCTCAAGAAAGGTACCATGTTTTTAGATGATTACTTAAAGAAATTTAAAGGGTTTTGTGATAAACTTGCAGGATTTGGAAAAGGTTTTCCACTTGACTAGAGGCCTTGGAGTCAAGTACAAGGAATTCTGCACAGCAATGCTCACAAAGCCACCTTACCCTACATACAACCAGTTTGTGCTCGCTCTCAAATCATATGACCAACAACTTACCATGGAAGAGGAAGATAACTGTGTAGTCACCCCAAACATGAACCAAGCCTTTTTCTCACATCGAGGAAGAGGTAGAGGTAGGGGAAGATCTTTTTCTTCAAGAGGAAGAGGATTCCATCACAACAAGTCGATCACTTCCTCTCAATCTCAACACAATGGCATATCTCAGTCCCAAGCTTATAGTGAGACACAAACCCAACCAACAAAGGAGCTGGAGAACAAAGTTTGCTGCCAAATTTGCAGTAAGTTTAATCACACTGCGCTACAATGTTGGAATCGCTTTGATCATGCTTTCCAACCAGACGAGATTCCGAAGGCACTAGCTGCATTCAACCTTGAGGAAGCAAATGACACCACATTCTATGCTGATTCGGGTGCCTCCTCGCATATCATCAATGATCCCGGTAATGTTACTTCTCTTCAACCTTATAAAGGTAAAGAAAAACTATATGTGGGTAATGGTGAGGGCTTAAATATTACTCACACTGGAAATTTATCTCTTAACACCAACAAAGGAGAACTCTCTTTAAGAAAAATATTGGTAGTGCCAGACATAAAGAAAAACTTGTTGTCAATTAGCAAATTAACTCGTGATAATAACTGCATTATTGAATTTTCTGCTAATAATTTTTTTGTTAAGGATGCACAAGGACAGATGCTAGCCAAGGGATATGAAAAAAAAGGCCTCTATGCTCTTGAAGATCCACCATTTAGTGTTTTCACTGCCATTGCCACCTCAAATAAGGACCCCCATTCTATTCGGCACAAAAGAATGAGACATCTTAATGATAGATCTCTAAAATTTTTATGTGATAAGAGTCATGTTCAAGTGTCTAGTTGGAAAAAAGAAAAGCTTGTCTGTGAAAGTTGTCAACTGAGTAAGAGTTGTAAGCTTCCCTTTAGTTCAAATGACAAAATTTCTTTAAATCCTCTTGATAAAATACATTGTGATCTTTGGGGACCCTCTCCCACTCCCTCTTGTCAACAATTCAAGTACTATGCTAGCTTCACAGACGATCACTCAAGATTCACTTGGTTATTTCCTTTAAAAAGAAAATCTGACTTCCTAGCTTGCTTTCAAAAATTTCAAAAACAAGTAGAAAATGAATTTGAAAGAAGAATAAAAATACTACAAAGTGACGGAGGAGGAGAATTTATCTCTCTTGCTCTAAAACGCCACTTAGAAACTTATGGCATTCGCCAACAATTTTCTTGTCCTTATACTCCTCAACAAAATGGAGTGGCAGAGAGGAAACATAGACATATTGTCGAAACTGGTCTTAGTCTCCTTTTTCAATCCAAAGTTCCTCTTAAATACTGGGTTGATAGTTTTTTAACCGTTGTCTACTTAATTAATATCATGCCTTCTAAGTCTATTGGAATGAGGACTCCATTCTCCATTTTGTATAAAAAGGAGCCTGTGTATAAACACATCTGAATATTTGGTTGCAAATGTTACCCTTATCTTAGAAATTACAGCCAAAACAAATTATCGAAGCGAACCTATCCTTGTGTTTTCATAGGATATAGCAATAGTCACAAAGGTTTTAGATGCCTTGACCCCACAACTAACCGTGTTTACATCTCTCGTCATGTTGTTTTTCATGAAGAAAACTTTCCCTTTGAAAATATCACTAACAATAAACGAGAGTCTACTAGTCTCCTTGGTGTAACTGTGTTTGCAGGTGCAACAGATTGGTCACAACAACCAACTCCAGCAGATTCAACAAAACAATCAACCTCAAATGTGGGAATCTCTGTCTTGGATACAAAAGTTTTAGAAAAGCAGCAGTTCAACCAAATGGGAATGATGAACAATATAACCAACCCTCCACAACATGCTCAAACACACCAAATACCCAATATGGTGGATACATGCCAGGATGTGGTTGCTACTAAGGAAGGGCCCAATATCACCACTCATAGGCCTATGATTGAGGAAGGATCGACGCTTCTCGGATCACCAAGAGTTTCACAACCCTCAATCATTAAAAATTCATCTTCTCTTTCCGATATTAGTGATCAACTAATAATTGAATTACCAATTTTGACTGCAGGAATCTCAAATAAGACACATTCTGAACAACTAATGTCAACAACACAGTCCACACCAACACTCACGCATGAAGCTTGCTCATTGGACAAATTGGAACCACTGTCTTCAAATGCACCACATATTCTTGTCTCTAATGATAAAGTTATCTCTTCCCTTGACTCAAGTAGTTCACTAAATGTTGATTTACCCTCTTTATCTGCAGGAATATCAGCCACGGTCACGAACTCATCATCAACACATCCTATGATCACACGAAGAAAGTTGGAAATAAACCCAACTCTAGATCCTCATTTGGCCTCAACCTCTAAGAGATCTAAATTTGACCCACTCTATCAAGCCCACATCTCTCTCTCCACAGATCCAAAGAGTTACAAAAAGGCTTTCTCTATTCCCCATTGGCAGATGGCAATGAAAGAGGAAATGGACGCCCTTGAAAAGAATGATACATGGAGCATCGTACCTCGACCACCCAACACCAATGTCGTAGGATCCAAATGGATCTTCAAGACCAAATATAAAGAAGATGGATCCATCGAACGATATAAAGCTAGATTAGTTGCTCAAGGCTACACCCAAGTAGAGGGACTAGATTACGAGGAAACCTATAGTCCTGTCGTAAAACCTACAACCATTCGTCTCATTCTTGCACTTGCTGTAAGCTCGGGATGGAAATTAAGGCAACTTGATGTCAAGAACGCCTTCTTGCATGGACACCTAAAAGAAGATGTATATATGGAGCAACCTCCGGGATTTACTCATCCAACACGCCCAAACCATGTGTGCAAACTTAAGAAATCTCTCTATGGATTAAAACAAGCTCCGCGTGCTTGGTTTGACCGCTTATCCCACTTCCTTCTACACCTTGGATTTACATGCTCCACATCTGACCCCTCGTTGTTTGTCTTTAAACAAAATTCTGTCCTTCTACTTATGCTAATTTATGTGGATGATATTATTCTTACAGGTACTCACTCCGATCGCATCCAACTTCTCATCAATCAACTAGGATCAGAATTTGCCTTGAAAGATCTTGGTGAACTACACTTCTTCTTGGGAATAGAGGTGCAATATAACCCTCAAGGTCTCACTCTATCACAAAGCAAATATGCAAAAGAAATTTTGCACAAAGCTAGAATGCTAGAAGCATCGCCTATGAGTACTCCTATGGCTATTCACACTTCACCACACCCAAGTGACTCAAACCCTGTAGACACCAAAGAATTCAGAAGTATTGTTGGATCCCTCCAGTACCTCACCTTGACTAGACCAGATATCGTACACTCAGTAAATCGAGTGTGTCAACAACTGCAAAAACCTACTCTCAAGGATCTAAAGAATGTCAAACGAATTCTTTGCTATCTCCTCGGCACTATAGAATATGGTATTTCCTTTTATAAACATAGTTCTCTAAACTTATATGCTTTTTGTGATGCAGATTGGGGTGGTTGTCCAGATACACGACGTAGCACGACTGGATTTTGTGTCTTCTTGCGGTCAAACTGTATATCGTGGTCATCAAAGAAGCAACCAACTGTAGCTCGATCTAGCTCTGAAGCTGAATATCGAGCCATGGCCATAACAACTGCAGAAATCACATGGATAACTTTCATCTTCAGAGATCTTGGAATACCACTGCTCAAAACTCCCCAATTATACTGTGACAACATCAGTGCACTTCACATGTCTATCAACCCGGTCTTCCATACTAGAACCAAACACATTGAAATGGACTATCACTTTGTAAGGGAGAAAGTGGCACTCGGCTCTTTAATCACAAAGTATGTTCCCACATATGACCAAGTTGCTGACATTTTCACGAAGCCCCTATCCAAACAGTCATTCAAATCTTTAAGAAGCAAACTTACTGTTCGTTCAACCACTACCACCAGTTTGAGGAAGGATATGAGAACATCCACAATACAACAACCCACACCCACATCAACGCCATAACAGCAACCAACTCAGGCCAAAATTAAGATGTGATGCAGCTGGAAATATGACCGTTGATAATTCTTTGTAAATACAATTATTTACAGCAAAGTGGCCAAATACAGCCTGTCATTAATCCTACCGTTTGACAAAATGTACAAGAGGAAATTCTCCATCCAAACTGAATCACAGGAGCAGATTTATGGGAGATTTGACCACCATGCCTAATTTGTCCCTTCTCTAAAAAAAAATGGAAAATCAATTAATCTCCTAAAATCATGGTGTTTTGGTTCCCATCCAAAATTATAGCAAATACTGGAAATTAAACAAATTTGCCTTGCTTCCTCTGTTATTTAGCTCACAGTTTGTACATTAAACATCTTTTTGTAGTTTCTCAAATTTGGCCTCTTTTTTAGAAGCATTTCTAGAAATTAGGAAACAAGAAACAGGGATGAGTTATCAAACAAGTCTTTTTTTTAAAAAAGGAGAAACAGGAAACAAGAACGTTATCAAACGAGCCCTTAGTTTCCAGTAAATTTTATGATTCCTATTTCCAATTTTTAAAAGTTATATCTAAAAGTATTATTCTTACTAAAAAATTCCATTATATTTTTTTGATAAACTAAAAAAATTCCATTATAAATATTAAAAGATAACTAAAAAAAAGACATAGTAATTTTGAATATCTTATTTTTAAAAATAAAATTTGTTTTTTTTTTTAGTTTAAAATTTTGGAGATTAATAAACTAGAAATAGTTACCATTTTCCAAAGCGAGCATAGCTCAGCGATAATTGTCATTACTCTGACCTTGATCAGAGGTTCGAAACTCCCTACCCGAAATGTTGATGTACTAAAAAAAAATTGCTACCATTTTGTCTCGAATGCATAAGAGAACTAGAAATTAGAAAAAAAAAAACAATTTCCACGTATATTTATGTTCTATCTTTTAAAAATGGAAAACAAGAAATAAGAAACAAAAAGTGAAAGAGAAAAAGGAACTGTACCAAACGAACCCTACCGAGTCATTAACACCACCAATATTGTTGCGCAATTCAATAGCACGAACAGTGAACTCTTTGCCAAAACGAGAATTCAATATTGATTTAATCTCTTCAAGTTCGGGAAAGTCCTTACATCTTGTAGCTGCAAATATCACACTTGACGCTGCCTCTTTCAATTCATCAGGACATTCTCTTCATAAAATAAAAAACCATTGTCAAAATAAAACGTAAAAAAAAACCATTTTTTTAATAAAACAATATGAGAGTAGGAATTCAAATATGTAACCTTATGATAGATGTGATGAGTGTTGAATTATATTTAATTTAGTAAAAAAAAAAAGCTTTTGAAAATTAGAATAAAATCTTATTTGGGAAATTGTTTTAAAAATACTTTCTTCTTAGTTTTCAAAATGGTTTTAATAAATTAAATTAAGTGGCTAGTGAAACTTAGTGTTATTGTGCAAATTAAAGTCATTATTCACAAAATATGTGATCGGGGGGACCTTTTTGACTACATAATATCTTGAAATTGTAATTTGAAAAATGGAAATTTTATTCAGAAAATAATTCTAAAGTCATTCAAAATAAACCTTCCACGTTGAAGGAGGTCGATTCTTTCCATCAAGAGATTGAGATAGCCTTCAATCAGACCATAAACATCCAAAAGATCTTGATGTTTAATCATTTGCTCGCACTGCATAAAAATAAAAAAAAAAAAATAAAAAAAAAATTAAAAAAAAAATTAAAAAAGAGTAAAAATTAAAAATTAAAAATTAAAAATATCAAGAAAGGAAAATGGAGTGGAAAACCAACATGTAAACAATTAGTTTGAGGTGCGGGTATCTCGTGTTGGAGACAATGAAAACTCGACAATGGTATGATATTGTCCATTGTGAGCATAAGTGATAACACTCATTTATGTGCATTATTTAACCTTACAAGCTTAGGTAATTGTTTGGAAATCAAGGACTTTGTGTCTAAAATCTTATCATTTTAAGTCATTTTAGCAAAAGTTGTAGAATCATGAAGAAAATCTTAGAATTACATAATTTAAGCTTAATTTGTACAAAAAGACATTATTTTGTAAATAATTTATCCAAATAATGTTTTTTTTGTACAGAAGTCTTTGCGAGGAGGATGCGCCCGCAAGAGGAGATAAAGGTTAGCGGAGCAATAGAAGGTGAAGCAAAAATATTGTGCCTGCATCTGGACCTGAGGATGTGAGGAATGCGATCAAATTGCGCCCACAAAGCCATATAAGGAAAGAAGCCCGATGTTGAAGACAGAATTGTTGAAGCAAAACGCAGTAGAAAATAAGCCCGAGATGCGGTCTCAACTGGGCTTTCCGACAGAATACCGAGATTCGTGGGATATTCACAGAATCATCCGAAAATCCCCAATCCGGCTTCAAATCTCTGAGGATCATGGATTCTTACCTTCTAAAGCTTTCTCACACTGATCTCGACAGCCAACCTTACCTTCCAAGGTCTATAAAAAGGGACCAAGGTGTAAGAAGCAAAGAGAGCTTGGTTCTTGGGGATTTCGTCCTTAGGATTTATTTTTAGTTTCTCTCTTCCCACCTTGTAACCACTCAGAGTTCCGGATCCCTCAGTCTCTGTCAGCTCTTTTATTCGAAAGAAGAAAAAGAAAAAAACTTGTCTCTTCTTGAAAAAGGGCAAGAGCTAGCTAGAGAGATCTTTAGTTGAGTATTGTCTTTATTTTCTGTTTCGTATTCTTTAATTTCCAGCACTTTGTATTAGGTTTTAAGAGTTGTGGGTATGATTTATCTAAGTTTCAACTAGCCCTAGATTTGCATCCTAGAAATCTTTCCACTTTATTACTTGATAGTGTATACTTGCACTTAAGCAGGCTGTTGCGCATTAGCAACACGACCCACGTCAATAAGCCCTCATGGTTTTGCTTTTGGAACCACACAAAAGGCCTCATACCAATGGAGCTACTTGACCTCCCTTATATACCCATGATTTTCCCCTTATCTAGTCAATGTGGAACTTTGGTAGCACTCCCAACAATCCTCCCCTCGAACAAAGTACCATTGAACCTTCTCTCAAATAGGCATTTATCCATCAAACTTTCATTTACCAAGAGTCCGTCCAACTCTCATTTACCAAGAATTTGCTCTTATTCAGGATAACTCCTCTTCACCAGAGTATATTGCCTGCCTAAAGTTCAACCACGAACCTCCACCATGACTATTAAGACTCACAACTTCTTTATTCGGCATCCGAGGATTCTACTAAAATTGCTAAGTCAGGGACATGACTCTGATATCACTTGTTGGGGACAATGGACACTCCACATATCTCCAAAATGGTATGATATTTTCCACTTTGGGCATAAGCCCTCATGACTTTGCTTTTGGTTCCACCAAAAAGGGCTCATACCAATGGAGATACTTGTCCTCCCTTATTATGTATCCATGATCTTTCCCTTATCTAGCCAATGTGGAATTTTGGTCGCACTACCAATATCTCACTCTCTTTAAGGAGATTACACACATATCTATTGTTTTTTTCCCTTTTGGGAGAAAGCAAAAGGAGTTTGAGACCTTTCTTTATATTTCTTTGATTGTAGAATGGAAATCACAGATGTGATTTTGCATGTGTGCAACAGTGAGGATCTTTGAGAGAAAAGAGCGTTTCTCTTGTGAGATTGAGAGATGTGTTTTTATTATTGCTTATCCCAAGATACTGGGTTGTGGTATTTGGATGTCAATAGTTTTTGTTGGGCTATTGAAGGTTAGTTTGTAGAGTATGAATATTGAGAATTTCTTGTAATCTCCAAAATTTTAGTAGAATCGACACAATTGCAGAAGACTGAACGTAATCCCAAGTTTGGGGCGAACAAATATAGTTTTTGATGTCATCTTCTTTCCCTGTCTCTTGTTATTATTTTTGTGAGTCTAACTTGTTTGGCTTAACTTGGGAGATAAGTTGTATTGTGTTCCCACCATAATACTATTATTTGTGTATTTCATTGTTTTTCTCTCAACAATTGGTATCAGAACCGTTGGTCCAGGAGTCATGGGATTGGTGGAGCCAAAAAGTTTTGAGGGAGTAAGAAATTAGTTCAATGGGGAGAACTTTGGATATTGGAAGATGTAGGTCAAAGATTCTAACTTGCAAGAAAGTGCATAAGACATTGATAAAGAAATATCGAAAGGGATGTCAGATGAAGATTGGGAAGCTCTGGATAAAGAGGCAGAGTTGAAACCATAAGGATGTGGTTTTTCAATGGACGTGGCTAGTATTGTGGACAATGAGATAACTGTTGTCAAATTGATGGAAGCGTTTACAAACGAGTATGAGAAACTATTTGTTAATAATAAGGTCTGCCTAGTTAAAAAAAAAAAAATCAACATGCAAATATTTGAGAATGCTTATGTAAATTTCTATATTAATGAGGTTACCACTTTAATTGATCAGTTAAAATCTGTGTTAAGATAGAGTTTACTGTTGAGGTCAATGTTATTCACTTGTTAACATTTTTACCTGATAGTTCAAAAACGACATAGACAACAATGTCTAATTTGACAAGAAACAATACTATGAAATTTTCAGAGGTTTGTGATTTAGCCATATCTGAGGAAATTTATAGGCAGGATAATAGTAGAGTCTATAGTATGATCAACTTTGGTTATGAGTAAGGGTAAAGATAAGGCTTGTTATGAAGAAAATAAACCAAGTCGTAGCAGTAGGATAAAAATGGAGTAATAGGAATAAGAAGTAGAATGTTTTTATTGTCATAAGAAAGGTCACTTGAAGAGTCAGTGTAGGAAATTAGAAAAGGATAAAAAAAGAAAACACAGGAGGCAAATGTAGCACATGATGCCTTAGTCATGTGTTGAGAGTGACACAGGGTGTAGTACCTCATTGATTAGATTGAATATTAGCTAGTGCAGCTTCTATATACACATAACTTCAAATAGAAGTTTGTTTAGATCCTTCATAGGAGCACATCATGGCCTGGTGAGGATAGGGAACAATCGAACCTCCAAGACAATTATTGGAATTGGAGATGTTAGACTAAAGGCAGAGTGTGGAGATGATCTGGTGTTGCACAATGTAAGGTTTGTGCCTAGTGTACGTTAAGATGAATTTATATCTCTAATGGCAAGTTAGCAGATGAGGGTAATATAGGTGTGAGTTTGACAGTCACCAATGTAAACTCAAGTTAATGAAGATCTCAGGTAGTGGTAGTTGGTGACAGAAAATCTACATCGTATAGATGTTGATTGAATATTGTCAAAGGAAAAAAAATACAGTGAATGTCGGTTAAAGCTATAGATGGTTGTTGTAAAGATAAAGTTAAGCTAGCAACAAGGATAACCAATTTCGATTAGTGAGATCAAGATGGTTCAATTCAGAAACAATTGGAAATTTCAAGAAAGAAAGTTGATGGCTATTGTGAACTCCAAATGGTAGATGTTTGAATGAATTGAAGAAATCACTTAGACGAATCGAGGCATTAAAGTGGAAGGCCAGAGCAGTCGCTAAGGTAAAGCTAAGGTTTCTAGCTTAACAGTAGGCTTGAGTAGAGGATTTATTGGAAACAAACACTCTTTGCAAGCTACTTCTCAAGAATGTCAGACATGTTTCAGATGTTCTAACTAAATTTAATATCCATGGGTTAGCTTGTGAGTTTGATAATGGACAACGTCATTAAAGCTCTACATTGTATGTGACCACTGCGTACTAGTTCACCAAGGGAGAAAGATGGAGATTTGGCCTATATAAAGTGAAATTCAACATCAGACGCCTAAAAAGATGAGTCTGCCAAATGGACGAGTCAAGAAGCAACTTGTGAAATCCTACAATGAGAGCGTCATTTGTTCTTAATCCATAAACTTCAAGGAGGTATACAGTTGAGAAGTTTAGAAAGAAGACAAGAAACCCTCTTGGAAATGCGAGTTACAAATTGAACTAATAGTCAACAAGGAAGGCAGAACGAAGCCTAAGCTAAAATGGGTGTGTTGGAAGCATAAGATACCAAAATAACACAAGCTTAAACTATAGCGATGAAAATAGATATGTTGAAAGAATAAGACTAGAGCCAAATAAATTAAAGTGAGTTGAAAAGTATAAAAAATCAAAATAAGATTTAATCCTAATTTATATAAACATTAATAACAAGAACCACAATGTTTTTTTTTTTTTAAAAAAAATGAATAAGTTTTTAGAATATTTGAAATTCATAATATAGTCCAAAGATTTAAACACAGAAGAAAAATGATTTGTCTCGTAACATTTTGCTCCTTAATTTTGTTTCGAATTTAGGATGTGAAACAAAGATAAAGTTGAATAATTTTTCTTTTACTTTTTAAACCAGAAGAAGAAATCAATCGTTTCTAATTTTTTAGAGATGGCTTGGAAGTCAAGCTTTGATTTATATTCTTACATTCTTAATGAATAAGAAAGTAATTTTTTTTTTTTAAAAAAAAAGAAAGTAATTTGGTGTAGAAAGCTTGTTTAGAAAGGTCTTCTTTTTTAATATATAAAATAGTCAAAGAAAAACAATATTGTGTCGTTTTCAAGAGTTTGGTTCATAGAAAATCATGAATTGTTTCTTATATAAAAATTGATTTATAAGAAAAATTAATTTAAAGATTATAATTTAAAATCAATAAATTAAAGAAATATATAAAACCACAGGAATAAAATAAAAATACTTCTAGAAATAGTTTATAAATTTAAAAAACAAAAAAGAAAACAATTTTAAGACAGAACAGTTTGCAAAAACAATTTTTTAAAATAAAATTAAAAACCATACTCATTACTCAGACAGGTCTCTTCTTCTGTAAGTGAATTTAAAAAATAAAATATTCAATGGATGTGTCATTAATTCTTTTAAAAATATTATAAATGCAATTTATAAGTTAATATCTGGAAAATTAGAGTTAACATGAAAGAGAAAAAAAGGAAAAAATAAAAAATAAAACGATTTAATTTGGAAATTTATAGAAATATAAGAATTAAAGGGAGAAAAAGAAGAAGGATGAGAATGGTACGCGAGAGAGAGCTATTTTGGGACGGTCATCTTGAAGGTAGGAAACGGCGTCGTTGCGACTTGCGTTGTACCTGCCATGGTGATGGCTCTTGAGCGTTTGGAGGCGACTGATAGCGGATTGGACGAGACGTCTGAAATTAGAGGACTTGAAATTTCTTCCCAGAAGAGGGTTCAGAACTCTTCTCATCCTTGCCTTCTCAATCGGATTGGAACTCAAACAAAGAGAAAGCCAAGTTGACTTGCTTCTCTGCACTCTATAAGTCTTTTTATTTTTTCTTTTAGGGAGGGTCTTTTTTTAAGGTAGAGTTTTTGGGATTATTTTATTTTAGTCAATAAGGTTTTGGATTTATTTTATTTTGGTTGTTAAGCTTTCAAAACATATAGATTATTATTAAAAAAGAAACCATTTTCATTTTCTATGTCATGTTGTTGATAATTGTTTTTTTGGGTCAATTGCAAAAACCACCCCTAAAGTTTGATGATTATTGCAAATGCATCCTTAAACTTTGAATTGTAAAATTTAAACCCTTAAAGTTACACAATTATTAAAATTGGGCCCCCAAACTTATACAATTGGAAAAATTGAACTCTCAAACTTTTAATTGTAAAAATTACCCCTCAAACTTTTAGTTTTAAAAATTAAACCCTTTTCACTGACATAATTAGAAAAATTCGGGTTTCCTTTTCTTTTGTTAAAAGTTAAACCCTTTTCATTGCTAGCATCTCTGAGTTGAGTAATCTGTCGATTTCCCACCGACAAGACTGGGAGTTGCATATGAAGAAATGAAGAAAGAGATGAGTGGTACATTAACGTCTTCGGATTCGAACCTCTAACCTCTTGGTCGATGATACATACCAATTACCGCTGAACTATGCTCGCTTTTGGCGAGGGTTTTGATTTTTACAATAAGAAAATCATCCAATTTTTTCATTTAGGTTAGCTAAAGGGTTTAATTTTAAAAATTAAAAGTTTCAGGGCCATTTTTTACCATTATAGTGTAAGTTAAGGGGTTTAATTTTTACAATTAAAAGTTTGGGGATCCACTTTTTACAAATGAGTAGGTTTGAGGACCCAATTTTAACAATTGTGTAAGTTTAAGGGTTTAAATTTTACAATTCAAAGTTTGAGGGTGCAATTGCAACAACTACCAAACTTTAGGGGTGGTTTTTGTAATTTACCCTTGTTTTTTTTTTGGAAGAATAATGCAACAGGACAACTGCTTGGGTCGTAAAACACTAGAATCCAAAGCTTCATTCCCACATCACTCTCTTTGGACAGAAAAAAGAAGGGAACTTGGATAGTAGCCATACCCCATTCACCTCTTCATCCACTGCCAACTTCACCGTCGTGTGAGCCACCAGGTTCGTCGTCCATCAACAAAGGCCGAAACCACACTGTCAGAATCGTTTGGCAATAACTCTAATCTCTGCCACCACCAACCCGAACTTGGAAAGATCTTCTTCCTCAGATTTGATGGCCTTCAACACCCTTGTTGAATCCATCTCAACTTCCATCGTCTGAAAACTTGTTGCCACCACTAACATCTGGTTGTCTCTCATCGCTTGAGCCTTTGCTAAATCTACATCAACCACAAATGGGACCGTTTTGAGGAAGGTAAGCATGAACCTCTTCCTTTTCATTTCGTATCATTGCCCCAACCCATTCCTCTATGCATTTTTCCTTATTGTTGCATTTGTGTTTAGCTTGAAAGATGGGTAGCTAGACGGTTTCCAGCTCATTTCCTCCATTTCTCTACTGTTGGTTGACTGAATCGTGTCCCCTGTGACTCTCGCAATTGGTTTAAATAGGGTAGACACCCAACTCCACGCATCCAATTCATTATGACCATTCAGATTATTAGAAAATAATGTTTTATTCCGTGTTGGGAATGACTTGGGTTTTGGCCATTTGAAGGTTTGTCCCACATGGATAAATTTAGAGTTGGGAAGAGTGTTTTTATACAATCACTCTTCCTTATCTTGTAAATGTGGTTAAGGGTGGTACTAAGGCTTCTTCCCATATGCACACATCGTCGTCAGTCGGTTAGATAGACGGGTTCGGCCAAAAACCTTTTACCTATTCTTCTTATCCTTTAACCAAAAATCAAACCTTGTGAATTGGTCTACGACCCAACTTCTTTAGTTTTAGCTTAATTGGTTAGGCCTTCCCCTATAAAAACTTTGCTGAGCAGAGTGGCAGTTCACTCATTTTTCTTTCGATCATCCTATCTTTCCTTGATTCCAAATCCTTCTCTCTCGAGTGCATGAACGAGGAGGGTTAACCTTGGGGAGCAACTAATGTACAAACGATTTAGCACCGTGGAAGTGCCAAAATTGCTTTCAAGGAAGTGGTTCCATCCACGACACAACAATTATTTCTTATCTTCCAGCTTACAAGTTGAAAGCAATTTTCAATATCCATCAAATCAGGGAAGGTGCTTCTAGATCTGTCCTAATTAGAACCACCAGATGGATCTAACTACTATTGTTGGTCTCAAAAGCTACTCACTTTCTTCGAATAACTGGAGGTCGACTACATTCTCAACATTGATTATACTGACAAGTCAAAAGCTGCTCCTGCCATTGATCTTGATAAATCTAAGGAGGTCCAACCTGACCCTCACAGTTCTAGGGAGGTTCAAACCAATCCTAAAAAAATTAAAGGGCGATGTTGACAATGATCCAGAAAAGTTCGAGAAAGGCAACAAGACGATTCGCGGTCATCTTCTCAATCATATGAATGACTCACTATTTGATTTATTCATTGTTCACAAATCTTCTAAGGTAATCTGGGACACTCTGGAGTCCACATATGGTGATGATGATGCGAGCAAGAAGAACTACATAGTCAGTAAGTGGTTGCAATTCCAAATGGTGGATGACAAGCCAGTCATGGACCAGGTCCATGAGTACGAGAATCTGGTGGCAAACATACTACCGAGGGGCATGAAGATGTGCGAGATTCTTTAGGCAAATGTGCTGCTCAAGAAATTTCTTTCTTCCTGGAGTGACTATCACAATCATTTAAAACACAAGAAGAAGGATCTGACGTTGCAGGAGTTCATCAGCCACATGTGCACTGAAGAAGCCAATAGGAAAAAAGGTAAGCTGCATTCTCAATCTTTGAATTAAGTTAATGTTAATCTGGTTGAGTCTTCTGTTGCATCGAAAGACAGGTTTAAAAATAAAAACAAACAAGGTAATAAAGACAAATCATTGCAGAAGAAGAACCATTAATTCAAGCCTCTAAGCGGGAAAATAGAGAAGTCCAAGCTAATATGTTATGTCTGTGGAAAACCAGGGCACAAATCCTATCAGTGCAACCAGAGGAAGGAGAAACCAAATAAGAAGCCTGCTGGTGCATAGGCCAACGTTGTTGAAGCAGACGACATCATTGCTGCCATGGTGGTAGAGGCTAACCTGGTGGAAAACAAGTCTGACTGGGTTCCTTAACACTGGTGCTTCAAGACACTTTTTCTCAAACCGAGATCTGTTCCACGACTTCCAGGACATTATTGAAGGCTAATGCGTATACATGGGGAATTCAGCCACAATTGGAGTACTTGGGAAAGGGAAGTTTCTCTTGAAACTTACTTCTGAAAAAACTTTCTCTCTCAATGATGTTTTGTATGTCTCTTCATTGTTTAGGAAGCTGGTGTCTAGCAGTTTGTTGAACAGGGTAGAACTTAGAATTGTGTTTGAAGCTGACAAGGTTGTCATTACTAAAAATGGTGACTTTGTTGGTAAAGGGTATTTAGTTAATGGTCTGTTTGTTTTAAATACTATCTTTGTTTCTATTGAAATGAATGAAAGTATGTCTCATTCTGCTTATATCGTTGAATCTATTAATATATGGCATGGTAGACTAGGTCATGTAAATATTGAATCGATTAAAAGACTTAAAAAATTGCATCTTCTTAATGTATCTGAGACACCTGAAAATGGTAGATGCTCTGTAAGTGTAAAGGCAAAAATTTCTGAAAAACTTTCTAAGCCTGTCACATCTAGATGTATTGAACTTCTTGAATTAATTCCCTCTAATCTAGTTGATTTCAAAAGCACTACTAGCAAAGGCGGTAAGAAATACTATATATCTTTTGTCGATGACTTTTCTAGATACACGAAAATATATCTCTTGAAATCAAAAGATGAAGCTAGTAGCATGTTTATGAAATACAAAGCAGAAGTAGAAAACCAACTAGATAAAAAGATTAATATGTTAAGATCTGAGAGAGGGGTTGAATATAATGGTATTATCCATGAGAGCAATACACCATATTCCCCTCAACAAAATGGCATAATTGAATGTAAGAATAGGTCATTAAAAGAAATGATGAATACTATGTTATTAATAGCATCAAATGCTTGTAGAGTAATCTTCTCATATTTTGCTTATCTTCATTGAGTTTCTTGCAAAAAATTCTTTAAAATGAGTATAATATGAGTATAGGTCCTTGACGGAGGTTTTGAGCCAATTCGGAGCTTAAACTAGCGAAATCGGAGCTAATTGAGCCATTTTCCCGAGGACAAAGCATCAAGACCCTGTGGAGAGCGTCTCAATGTTCTGTGGACTTCAATTCCAAGCCAAAAACCCGAGAGAAGAGTGCCAAAACGTTGTCCAACGTTGTACTTGATAGCGAGCATAGTAAGCTATTTTTCCCTATCTATTTTAGTTAGTCTTTGAGATTAACTTGGCCAAAATTATGCATTTTAATGTCTTATTTGTAGGAATCAATTATTGGAGCTAAATCGAGAAAATGGAGTTGACCGAGTGTTTGGGACGCTAAAGAGGCCAAAGAAACGAAAAGAATCAAAGTTAGAGGCTTCTAAAATAAGGCACATCCGAGAGCTAACGTCTCGACGCTGCTCTCTGGGCGTCTCGACGCTAGTAATTTCCATAAGTGATTCAGGCGGCAAAGGTCATAGCGTCGAGACACTGTGACTATAGCGTCTCGACGCTCTCGATTTTTTCTTAAATAGAATGGGTGGGACGCTGTCAACAGATTTCCTAGAAATAGAAAGCGATTTGCTATGGCCAAGGGGAGTTCTTTTGGTGGATTTTCAGCCCTAATTCTGATTAGAGACCTCTTGCGGGAGCCAGAGTAAGCTTGGAGAGCGGGATTGAAGACAATAGCTCAACGATATCGTCACGGGAACGTGCGACATCGACGGGATTAGAGTTTTTATCTTTCTTTTTCCATTCTTTAGTTGTTGTTATGGCTTTTATCGTATCTAGCTTATATTGTAACGCGAATTATGAGTAGCTAGGCCTTTAATTCTTAGGGATTGATGTAGCCTTTGGGCGTTATGGATTTATCTTGGATGTATGCTTTGATTTCATTTATGCATAGTCTTTTCTTAATGATTTCAATTTATTGGCCATGAATTGAATGCTGTTTTGTCTAAATCTTACTCGAGAAAGGGGGTTTAGCTTAGATCTTGTTTTGTCTAAATCTTTGTAGGAATTTATTTGATCCGAGGACTCGACAAACTCGTTCGATCAATTTGAGGATGAAAAATAAAAATAGCTAGAAATTAAATTACTAAATTTTAAATAACTAGAAAATAGAAGAATGGACTGGCTAATCTCACCTCGGGATCGCGCAATTGGTTGTCCGAATCCAGTTTGGCAATTCCAAATCATAGACTCTCTTATTTAACAAATTATTGGTTAATTGTCTAACTACCCACTGGAAAAGCCAGCGGGATTAATGATCCCAGTTATTTCTAACCCGACCAATGCATCGAGGCCAGAACCTAATTAAAAATCTAACTAATGACGTCTCACTAATTAGATTTTAATAGCATTAAGGACAATGGTTTGTTAGATAGAATGCATAAACTAGGAAAAGCCTAAATTCATACGATTCTAAGCCTTAACTCCTAAATCTATCATGCAATTTTGACCAATAGGGATAAAACGCCTTTTAATCAAGATTAACAATAGATCTATTCGCTACCAATTCTAGCAAAGCAATTGATAAAAACACAATAGGTTGTCAATCCAAAGATTCAAATCAGTTGTAATATAAATTGGAATTAAGAACACAATTAAACAATAATACACTGAAATCTTAGATACAAGGTCTCAAAGAAATGCCAAACTTACATTCGGAGTCTCCAACTACGACAATCTTCACTTAGCCGGACATTGCAATGCTCCAACTAAGCGTTGGAGCTCTATTAACCATTCCTATATCTAAAAACTTATCTAATCTAATGTAAATACAATCAAAACTGGAAAAATACAAAGAGAGACAAGGTGCTGCGGTGAAAATCGGAAGAAAAACGAGCATGAGTCGACCTAAAATGTGAAAATCTCTATTTATAAACCGCGACAGCGTCGAGACGTCGAGGCCAGCGTCGAGACGTTGACGCTAAACTAGCCCGCCTTCAATATCCGTAGCGTCGAGACGCCGTGAGGTAGAGTCTCAACGCTACCTGTCGGGAAAATTTGTGAATTCTATGCTCTGGTTGACTTTTTGGTTGACTTTCACATAACTAGGATAGTCTTAAGATCAAGAGATTTAAGATAATCTTAGAAATCGTTAAACAGGATTAGACTTAAGGCCTTGCATGCTAATGAGTTTAGATAGGGATATTGAATTCATTGCATGTTAGAGAATTATTTATGCTCGGGAGAGATAAATATGAATCTTGTTATTCCTAGATTTATGAAACATAGCATGTTAAACCATCCAAGTAATTAATTCATAGTCCCAATAGGTGAAGGATCCGTTTGGAATACATTTTAATTTAAATGTTTTTCAAGAATGCATTTTTAAAAAAACATTTTGTATAAAAATTGTTTAGAATTTAAACACTCATATGTTTGGTTGCATTTCCTCACAAATGTTTTTCTACACAAGTTATTGTTTACTTAAGAAGTATTTTTTAAAAAATTGGTTTCAAGTGTTTCTCTCAAAATGATTTATTTATCAATCTCATTTTCTAATAAATCATTTTTAGTGGTTGTCAAACACTATAAATTTTTTCAAAATGATTTATTTTCAAAATTAAACACTTGAAAAGTTAAACCAAACACACTCGAAGTCAATTCCCTTAGAGTTTTTCCTCCAATTGAATTCTCAATCTTTTAATTCTTGCATTAGATTCAGTTGCATCATTAAATCTTGTTCCCTAAATAAAATTGAGCGAAATTATTCACGATAATTAATCTAGTTAGAAACCAATACAGAGGACGACATTCGATTTAAAAATCACTGTATTATAACTTGGCTCGTACACTTGCGGTAAGCAAATTGCGCATCAAGTTCTTGGCGTCGTTGCCGGGGATTGACATATTTAGCTAGTTTAATATTGTGGAAAAATTGTTTGGTCTTAATTTAGGGTGTATTTTTATTTTTTTAGGTAGATTGCATTTTTTTTCCTTATTTGCTTTCTATCCATATTTAATTTTTATTTTCTTTGTTTTTGTTTCCATAGTTGTATTTTCCTTATTTATTTAATTTTTTTTTCCTTATTTAGTTATTTGTTAGTTTCCTTATTTGTTAGTTTCCTTAATTGTTTTTGCCTTATTTGTTTTTGCATTCTCAATTTATTAGTATTTTCCTTTTCTAGAATATCTTCTCCTTATTTAGTTTTTGTTGTTTCCTTTTCTATTTTTTTTCCTTATTTGTTTCTTTTCCTTTTTAGGATAGTTTGGACCGTGTATGCGAAAGGTTAGGGAGTTGGCCTTAGTTCCCTTTGACCTGAGATAGAGAGGACTTATAATAAACTTCGAAGGGAGAATCAAGAAAAGTTCATCCAAATGGCCAATCCTAATCCTGAAGAGCCTAAGCCAATTAGGGACTATTTTCAGCCAGTCTTTCAGGAGCAACAATCGGGGATTGTCTATGCCCCGTGATAAGTCCAATTTATTATACACTTAGAATCTCCCAATTTGCTTATCTTAGTTGAATTCCTTGCGAAAAATGCTTTAAAATGAGTATAATATGTCTATAGGTCCTCGCTGGAGCTTTGGAAGCTATTCGGGGCTTAAACGAGCGAAACCGGAACGTAAAAAGACCATTTTGCCCCTGAAGCTGTCACAGCGTCGAGACGCTGTTGTACAAGGGTCGGGACGCTGCTCAAATAAGGAAAATTTCGTGGGCGGCAAGCTGAAGCAGTAGCGTCGAGAAGCTGCACCCCTAGCGTCTCGACGCTAGGTCAATCCGAGAGATGCATTCCATATCTGAAGGCCTAGCGTCGCAGTTTTCCAGAATTGTAATTTTCCAAATTTGGCTGGAATTTTTCCATGTTTGAAGACCCAATTTAGCACCATTCTTCCCCGAATTGAAGGCCAAGAATCCTTATAAATAGAGGCCTTTGGTGTAGGTTTAGAATCATCCCTCAATACACGATTCACTACAACATTGTAGTCCATCTCTCTCCCCCTTTCCACCATTCTTCTTAGTTTTTCTTGCTTTCCTTTATGTATCAAGCTTGTTCTTGCTCCATAAGAGGCTAGGTTCTTCATTCATGTAACCGGGGTGTCAAGAGTAAGTTCATATTCTTTTAATGAAATTTCTTGTTTGAATTATCAAAGCAGTTTATGTGATTTTAGTTCTTTTTCTATAAGTTTAGATCGTGGTAGGAAAGATTGACAACCTTGACCGCGCCTTCTCTAAATTTACTTGCTAAATCTTAGTAGCATATAGGTTAACGTTATGTCTTTACGCATGCGTCCCTAGAACTAAATGATTTAATCAATTGTAATTGTGGTTTGTTGCCCGTTGCATGTGAATTAATTCGGCTAGATCTCAATGCAGTTTAGATTAGTTAATAGGCATATTAATTAATTTAAACTAGAATCAAACTTAGCGTTTGCATGTTTGTGATAGTTGGATCATGATTCTCGGTTTGTTGCCGGAATACGCCGGGCTTAAACTTGTTTTGACTTATTAGTGAAATTGATGATTTAATTGAATTGAACTTACCATGACTAACCTGGTTGCATGATCTTTAAGGTATTGATTTCTTTCTTTACTTTCCTTTTCTATTGTTTTCCATAATTAGTTTTCTTTCCTTGTTTATTTTCTTTTCCAAATATAAAAACCTCCCATTCGTCCGATCATCACAATAAATCTAAGATAAGCAAGTTATAATCGTGCTCCCTGTGTTCGACCCCGACCACTACTGCTACAAGTTAGCTTTAGGAATCGTGGATTATAAATTTATTTGATAAGAGACCGCGACAATCTCTTCTGTCACCCCGATCAATGCGAATAATTTTGAGCTAAGAACTAGTCTCATTCAAATGGCTCGAGAATGTGCCTTCAGAGGATCTCCACAAAGGACCCAAACTCACACTTGAAAACTTTCTTAGATATCTGTGGGACGACAAAGTTAAATGGAGTGACTGAAGATGCCATACGCTTACGTCTTTTCCCTTTTTCTTTGCAAGATAAAGCTCGGGATTGGCTATAATCTATTCCACCTGGGAGCATCACTACATGGGATGCTTTGGTCCAGACATTTTTAAAGAAATTCTTCCCTCCTGCAAAGACGGTCAAGCTCAGGACCGAAATTGGGACGTTTCAGCAACAGTTCGATGAACAACTGTTCGAGGCTTGGGAACGTTACAAAGAGCTGCTGAGGAAGTGCCCTCAACATGGATACCCCGACTGGGGGTTAATTGGAAAAAAAATACAGTTTAAAAAAAAAATTGGCAAAAACATGGTCTTTTGAAAAAAATTGGGAAAACCAAGCACTTTTTTTGTCCTTATTTGAATCCGTGGGTTGAAGCCACGGATTCAACTTTTTAGGTTTTTTTTTTTTTTTTTTTTTTTTTTTTTTTTTTTTTTTTTTTTTTTAATTTCAAATTTCATTTTCTTCTCTTTTTTTTTTCTTTTTTTTAATTTCATTCTGTTTTTTTAAAAGAAAATTCTTGGCTTCATTTCTTATTGGTTTTTTCTTTTTACAAATTTTGAAAATTAATTTTTATTTTAATATTTTGTTTTTTTTTTGTTTTTTAATGTTTTTATTCTATAAATCAAATTATTGGAATATTATAATTGATAACATAATTATAATTGGAAAATTATCCTTCTAAATTTACAACATTGTTGATACATTTTCAACCACTTCACATTTCGATTCGTAATTTTTACCAACTATTTTTTTTTAAGAAATTATACTAATAAAAATTGATACATCAAAAATTAGTGGGACAAGAAAAATTGGGATAAATAAGAATAAAATTAGATTTTTTTTTAATTAAGAAGGCGATAAAATTCCAATGTATTAAATTGAATTCACGAACCTTTCAATATTTTTCCCTATCTATTTTAGTTAGTCTTTGAGATCAAATTGGCCAAAATTATGCATTTTAATGTTTTATTTGTAGGAATCAATTATTGGAGCTAAATCGAGAAAATGGAGTTGACCGGGTGTTTGGGACACTAAAGAGGCCAAAGAAACGAAAAGAATCAAAGTTGGAGGCTTCTAAAATAAGGCACATCCGAGAGCTAGTGTCTTGATGCTGCTCTCTGGGCGTCTCGACGCTAGTAATTTCCATAAGTGATTCAGGCAGCAAAGGTCATAGCGTCAAGACGCTGTGAGTATAGTGTCTCGACGCTCTCGGTTTTTCCTTCAACAGAATGGGCGGCAATGGGACAGCGTCGCGACTTAAGGCCTTTTCTTAATACTTTCAATTTATTGGCCTTGAATTGAATGATGTTTTGTCTAAATCTTACTCGGGAGAGGGGGTTTAGCTTAGATCTTATTATGCATAACTAGAATAGTCTTAAGATCGGGAGATTTAATATAATTTTAGAAATCGTTAAAAAGGATTAAACTTAAGGCCTTGCATGCTAATGAGTTTAGATAGGGATATTGAATTCATTGCATGTTAGAGAGTTATTTATATGCTCGGGAGAGATAAATATGAATCTTATTATTCCTAGATTTATGAAACATAGCATGTTAAACCATCCAAGTGATTAATTCATAGTCCCAATAGGTGAAGTCAATTCGCTTAGAGTTTTTCTTCCAATTGAATTCCCAATCTTTTAATTCTTGCATTAGATTCCTTTGCATCATTAAATCTTGTTCCCTAAATAAAATTGAGCGAAATTATTCACGGTAATTAATCTAGTTAGAAACCAATCCAGCGGATGACATTCGATTTAAAAAATCACTATATTATAACTTGGCCCGTACACTTGCGGTAAGCAAATTGTGCATGCATCAGTACTCAACGTTGTCAACCCGTAGCCTAGCATAGAGACGCTGTGGCCTAGCGTCTCGACACTAGGGAGTCTTCCCAACTGCTGAAATTCGCGCAAAATCGGATATTTTCCATATATAAGGGGCAACGTCTCGACGCTGTTTGAGAGCGTCTTGACTCTGCGACTAGATATAAAATGGATTTTTCATGATTAGGTCAAGAATACTTAGTTTGTCCCCCTTGTAGCCAATTTCTTCCCCTTTTTCTCTGTACCCTTTTGATTTCTACTGTAATTTAGGCTAGATTTCTTGTATTTTGGGATGGTTAATCAAGCCACAAAGCTTAGTTGGAGCGTTTCAATGACCGGCTAAGTTTAGATAATCACAATTAGGACTCCTAATGTAAGTTTGACATACTCTTGAGACCTTTGCTTGAGTTTTTAATGAATTATTGTTGATTATGCTTTAAATTCCCGTTCTTAATCACAATTAAATCAATAGAATAGTTTGACAACCGATTTGTTTGACTTTGTTTGATTGTTTGCTAAATTTGTTAGTGAAAGATTTATTGCGTGGTTATGTTGAATGGAGTGTTATCCCAATTAATTCAATTTTGCATGATAGATTTAGGAATTTAAGCTTAGAATTGTATGAACCCAGGTTGTTCCTAGTTTATATAAATCTACTTAACGATCTAATTCACATAATGCGGTCAGATTCTTATTAATGAGACGTCATTAGTTAGAATTCTAATTAGCCTCTAACTTTGATGTATTGGTCAAGTTGGAAAGGTTAGGGGTCTTAGATCATTGGTTCCAATGAATGTTAGGTGGTTAATAATAATTCAATTAATTTGAGAGTCGATGATTGAGTTGCCAAACCAAAGTTAGGATAACCAATTGTGCGATCCCGAGGTGTGATTAGGCAACTTATCTTTATTTTTCAGTCATTTTAATTTCTTGCATTTTATATTTTTAACATTTATTTTCTTTAACAATTCACCAATCAAAACCTCATTTTGGTTACTAATCGAGAAATCTAATTAATGAAATTGATTACGCTGCTCCCTGTGTTCGACCTCGACCACTATTGCTACAAGTTAGCTTTAGGAATCGTGGAATATAAATTTATTTGATACGACCCTCGACAAGTCGTTTTACCAGTTATTAAGTTTTGGATTGCTTGACAATATGTGGGGAGAAACTGTGTTTTCTGCTTGTTTCATGCTTAACAAGGTTCCTCACAAAAGAACTAGATAAGACACCATACGAGCTCTAGAAAGGATATTCACCAAACCTAAGCTATCTGAAGGTATGTGGGTGTTTAGTTAAAGTTGCATATCCGACATTCAAGAAACCGACGGTAGGATCTAAAACCTTTGATTGTGTGTTTATTGTATGCTCCATAATAGTGTTGCATATAGGTTTATGTGTTTAGATGATAATTCGATTTGTGAATATAAAGATGCTGAATTTTTTTTAACACATTTTTCCTATGATTAAGGTTGTTAATGAGTCAAATAATATCTCACGGTCTAGTAGGTGTTTTTTTGTCCTCCATCTACTTCTGATGTTATGCATGAATCTGAATGTAGGAGAAGTAAGAGGAAAAGAACTGAGAAAAATTTTGGATTGGACTTTTTAACTGCTTTTCTTGTTGAAAACTCAAATAAAATAGACGATCAATTTGCTTGCATGTACCTAATAGATGAGGATCCTAAAACCTACCAAGAAGCTTTAAAGTCAGTAGATTCTAGTTTCTAGAAAGAAACAATTAAAAGTGAATTAGATTTTTTAATTATGAATTAAACGTGGGACTTGGTAGCTTTACCTAAAGGAAATAAACCTATTAGGTGCAAATGGATTTTTAAAAAGAAAATTAGACTAGATGGCTCAATTGAAAAATTCAAAGCCAGATTAGTGGTTGTAGGCTATACGCAAAAACAAGGTATTGATTACGTTGACACATATTCTCTCATAACTAAAATAGCTACTATTAGATCTCTGATCGCTTTTTCAGCTATTTGTGGGTTGTTAATACATCAGATGGATGTGAAAACAACATTTTTCAATAGAGATTTATAAGAAGAGATATATATGACACAACCTGAAGGCTTTGTAGTTACCTGTCCGGAAAACAAGGTATGCTAATTAAGAAAATCTCTTTATGGTCTTATACAAGCCCCCAAACAATGGTTGAGAAATTTAATTAATAATACCTTAGTAAACAATGGGTTTAGGGTGAATTCTTCTAGCACATGTGTTTATTCGAAATTGTTTGTTGTTGAGTATGTGATTATTTGCCTGTACGTTGATGATATACTTATTTTCGGTACGAATTTAGACACAATTAATGATACAAAGTTATTTTTGTCCTCACACTTTGAGATGAAAGATTTAGGTGAGGCTGATGCGATACTCGGTGTTAAATTAAGGAAAACTGAACATGAGTATTCATGAAATCAATCACACTACGTTGAAAAGATGCTAAAGAGATTTGATTGTTTTGATGATATCCCTGTAAGAACACCTTATGATGCTAGTATGAAACTTAAGAAAAATAAAGGGGATAGTGTCTCTCAATCAGAATATGCAAAAATTATAGGTAGCATTATGTACCTGATGAATTATACAAGACCTGATATTTCTTATGTTGTGCATAGATTGAGTAGGTATACACATAATCCTAATAAAGATCATTGGATTGCTCTTTGTCGTTTGTTGAGGTACCTTATAGGTAGAATAGATTACTGTTTGCACTTTAACAAATTTTCTACAATATTAGAAGGTTATTATGATGAAAACTGGGTAACTGATAACGCTCATTTATGTGCGTTATTTAGCCTTACAAACCTAGGTAATTGTTTGGAAAGTAAAGACTTTGTGTTTAAATTCTTATCATTTCAAGTCATTTTAGCAAAAGTTATAGAATCATGAAGAAAATCTTAGAATTATAGAATTTAAGCTTAAAATGTACATAAAGAGATTATTTTTGTAAGAATTGATCCGAGTTAATGCTTTTGTGTAGAAGACTTTGCGAGGAAGATGTGCCCGCAAGAGGAGATTAAAGGTAGCGAAGCAAAAGAAATTAAAGCTGAAGAATTGCGCCTGCATCTGGACCTGAGGATGTGGGATATGTGATCAAAATGCGCCCGCAAACCATATAAGAAAAGTAGCCCAATGCTGACGACAGACTTGTCAAAGTTGCATATATGAAGAATTATGCCGAAAATGCGGCTGCAACTAGGCTTTTCGACAGAATATCGGGATTTGCAGGATCTTCACAGATTCGTCCGAAAATTCCCAATCTGGTATCAAATCTCTGAAGATTGTGGATTCTTACCTTCCAAGGCCTTCTCACACTGATCTCGGAAACCAATCTTACCTTCCAAGGTCTATAAAAGGGGACCAAGATGCAAGAAGCAAGGAGAGCTTGGAGTTTTCATCCTTAGGGTAGATTCTTTTTAGTTTTTCTTCTCATCTTGTAACCACTACGAGTTCTGGATTTTCCAACCTCTGTCGGTCCCTTTATTAGAAAGAAGTAGAGGAGAAAGGTATGTCTCCCCTCGAGAGAGGAGAAGAGCAAGCTAGATAGATAGGGGAAAATCCTTAGTAGTCTTTACGTTTTGTATTTTCTATTCTTTTAATTCCAGCAGTTTGTTATTGTTTTCGCTTACTTTTGTAAGTGAAGCTTTTGTACGCAATTCAATCTTTAATATTAATATCAATTATCTTTTGTCTATGTTGAGTTCTCTTTCTTTTATGTTGTGCACTTTATTTTCAATTATGAGCTAAGCTTCTACTTGGGGGTTCAAAGATGTGGATTCCTTGAGTAGAAGAAAACCCCGCCTATGCAAAGGCAACTTTTCTCCTTCGTAGCATTGTTTGTTCTTGCTGAAAATTAATGTTTATCGTTATCTTAAATTGGGCACTTAGGTTAGCATAGTTTGTATTTAGCTGATGGCCGAAAGGTTGGAGTTGAATTCGTGGGTTCGCAAAAACAATAGTGGAAAAGATCCTAGAAATAGGACTTTAAGGGCCCGTTTGGTAACGTTCTCGTTTCTTGTTTCCAATTTTATTAAGAAATCTAAGCATTTAATAACTATGTATGTTTCTTGTTTCTCATTTTTTAGAAACACTCCCAAAATTTGTATAGAACTTTTGGGAACAACTAAAACTAGTTTCTCTTTTTTTTTTTTTCTTGTTTCCAATTTTTTCTAAACATAAATAAGAATATAGGTTTATTATTATTGAATGTATAGGTGTTAGGGTCATGAAATTCTATTTTTCTTTATTAAAAATGAAGAAACGGAAACAAGAAACGAGAACATTATCAAACGGGCCCTAATTTCTTGCATCCTAGAAATAGGACTATTTGGCTTTAAGAGTCATGAGCGTTATTCATATAAATTTCAAGAGTTTAGCAGGTTAATCTCGGATCTTTGGAGCTCATGATCTGTAGATCCATTAAGTCCCCCTGCTAGCTCATATCAGACTAAACCTTAGAACATTGTGATGAGAGAATTTGAATTATTCAAATTCGATTTAGGGAGTAAGGGTTAATTGTATGTGATATAATTGACCCATTATACATATAGTTTAATGGAAAATTGCAGTTGGTGGCAAATTTGACCAAATTAATAGCAAATATAGCACCATGTAAAAAAAAATTGCAAATATAGCAAAATCTATCAGAGTATATCTGATAGACTTCAATTGTCAGAGTTTATCAGCGAGAGTCTATCAGTGTCTATCGCTGATAAACTCTGGTTAATCAAAATCTATCAGTGACTATCACTGATAGGCTTCGATTAATCAAAGTCTATCAGTGATAGTCATTGATAGATTTTGATTAATTGAAGTCTATCAGCGATAGACACTTATATACTTTGAATAATCAAAGTCTATCAGTGATAGACACGGATAGAATCTGACAACAGCTTTTTGGTCTTGTACAATTAATTTTACTATATTTGCAATTAGTTTGCACTGTGCTATATTCGCTATTAATTTGGTCCAATTTGCCATCTATGCAACTGCCCCTAGTTTAATTGTGAATTAAACTACATTATAGAGAGAGTTGGAAAATATTTAAATATGATTTAAATGTTGCTAATATGTATATGATACATATCTTGGTTTGAATTTTACATATGAATAGAGATTCATATTTAAACAATTGGTTTTGAGAGAAATTGGGATTGGAGCAACTATTTAATTTAATATTTGATATTAAATTAAATAAATATAATTAATTATATAAATTAATTTTATTTAAAATTAATTTAGGAAATTCAATCTTCAATTTTTGAATTTCAAGGGGGTGGTTATTTAATGATCATTTTCATGCAAAATTTTTGAGATAATGCCACCTTAATCAATGACTAATCCAATCCTTTTGTTGGTGTCTTCATATGCTTAGTTAAAATTGCATGATTCCTTCTTTAAATAGGCTATGAAGAGATTGAATCAAATGTGGGTTGTTGCTGTAATTTTCTCTCAAGAAAACCAAAGCTAAGAACTCTCTCATATCCACATTTCCCTCCCTTGATTTCGCTCACAATCGGTAATTCCCACAAACCGTTCTAAAGTTGGAGAATAGCGGGGAAGACACTAACGGTTGTCCACGACGTGTTTGTGAATCTATCAAGTCGAAGAATCGGTGTTAATCGGTCTCCAAATGTTGGTATTTCTTATACTCTGTTTTAGTTTGGTTATCCTATTTTGCTTAAGAAATTTATGTTAATTAAGAAGTCCAAGATCCAACTTGCTTCTGCTAGAACGTTAAACACTCATTCAAAACTTTCAATGACAAGCAAAATTCCAATCGCGGATATTTAATGATGGATGAACTTTTACGGATGGACATTTAATGACAAACAAACTTTTAATAACGAATGGCTATAATATCAGACATTGGTCGACATTAAAGAACAACCGTCATTCTAACCTACAATGGCATAAGAACACATTGTCAGACGCGTCCAACCTGGTTTCTTTTGATGTCGAGCAATGATCGACATTGCTAAGGAGCCTAGTTTTTTTTTTTTTTTGAAATAGCTAAGGAGCCTAGTTGCAACCGCAAGATCTGCAAGAAAAAGTGATCACTATATAGTCACAAACCACTCTTTGACTGTTTCTGCAAGAAGCTAGCGATTAAAACAACCCGAGCTTAATTCACCAACTATACTCTTGATTTGACTCTGAGAATCCCATGGCCAAGCCTTCCACATGATTTTGGTAACAACCTCCTTCCACAAAGTCTATAAAAAGGAGCCTCATTCTATCGATTAAAGTGTGGAGCCCTATGAATCATGAAGAGAAAATCCTAGAAATGCTCCAAGATCAAAAGCTCCTGTATTGATCATTTAGAATTGTTCCAGCTTTCTAGTTGAGAGTCTAGGACTGTATAAAGCTCAATTATCTCCTTGACATAGGACGAATTGTGCTCGTTCGATGGTAACCCTACTGTTTTCTTCTTCCTTATTAAGATCATCCCTAGATTAGTTTAGGATTAAGTGTTTTCAATTATTTAATTCATTTGTAATCCTGTCAACTTTCACATTCTGGCCCCGTTTGATAATCATTTGGTTTTTTGTTTTTGGTTTTTGAAAATTAAGCTTAAAAATACTATTCCTACACATAAGTTTCTTGATTTTGTTATCTACATTCTTCTTATGTTTTCAAAAACCAAGCCAAGTTTTGAAAACTAAAAAGAGTAGTTTCCAAAAACTTGTTTTTATTTTTGGAATTTGGCTAGGAAGTTAAATGTGTCATTGACAAAGATGCAAACCATGATAAGAAAATGGGGGAAAAACAAGCATAATTTTCAAAAACCAAATGGTTATCAAACGGGACCTTAATTATATGAGGTAAAATTCTTTTGGGTTTCGATTGCATGATGTCTTAAAAGATGAGTTAAAGCTTGATACATTCACTCACATGTTTACCCATAGTTGTTGAATAGTTTAATTTTATTGACTTTAAGGTTTATTATGTGTCTAAACCGGCCATTTAGATTTGTATATCAAGTTAAACTCAATAATGAAAGAGTTGGGTAATAAACAATTTTTATAAAATCAATATAGGAGAAAAACTTAGATACAAAACTTTGTTGATTGATCATAGACATAGAACAATGCCTATAGAATCAAGATCATGAATTGGCCATAGAAATATTGGTTTAAATTCTTAGCCTCGTAAAGGGTGCTTTAAAACAAAGGTTGCGTTGATTTACTACACAATAAGATCAAATAATTTTTCGGAATTAATGTTGTTTTCTTTTTAGGACTTCAATCCTAAAAATACAAGATTTTTTCCTAAAATATTCGATGATGGAATGTTAGGAAGTATAATCTTTCTAATATTCTCGAGTGAAGAGTTTGTTTTGAAATATCAAAATAAATTTTAAGATTTTTCTTAATGGTCTTCAACCACTCACAATTATTTATTCATGTTTTTGTTGAGTGAGAAATTTCAACCAATCACAAATTGCCACGTCATTAATTTAAGTTAATGATAAAATAAACTTGGGACCAATTACAAATTTACACTTGTCCCTAAATTAAATTAATAGACATTAAAATTCGACAAATCAAACAATATCACTTGTCTATTATTGATCCATCAGATGACATAAGCCAAGTCCAATTAAATTATGCCATGTGGCAATTAGACCCGAGACCAATGTAACTCGAGATGATTGAAGAAATTTGGCTAAATTAAAATAATCAGACCTTATTAAAAAAAAAGTTGGATTAAAGCCCAAACATAACCCAAGCCCATATGAGGTCCATCAAACTCTATAAATAGAGGAGGTCACCATTCATTTTGGGCATTCAGACAGAGTCAGAGAACGCAGAGTCCAGAGCATTCTTCCAAAGTCCAGAATTGTTAGAAGTCAGAGAGTCCAGAGAATTCAGAAGATCCAAGATTCAGAATTTAACCAACTCAAGACTTAGAAGATCCAACGACTAGAAGACTCCAAAAAATCAACCGTCTCTTCATCAAGATACAAGTTGAAGATTCAACCTCCCTCCGAGATCAAGCTCGCAAGCTCTCAGATCAGACTCATTTTGAGAGAAAGCTTCAGAGGATAAATATTAAAAACTATAGCACTTTCTACATACAAATTCAATAAAATCAAGTTCATTTCCACGAATTAAATTTCCTTGTTGAAATCTCGGGTGAACAGTTTTTATTATTATAATGTGGATCAATAATTAAACCTATGCATTCAAAATAAACGCAAAAAGAAAAAAAAATAATAGGATAATTTAAAATAAAATGTAGTAATTTTTTTTTAAAAAAAAAAAAAAAAACAAGTGTTGTAAGGTGCTAACACCTTTCTAGATTCAATCGATTCTCGAGCCTAAGTTTGTTTTTGCAGATCAGTTTCTATGACCAATCACACTTCCAATATCATTGGTAGTGACTTCATACCTTCTATCTCAAAAGAGTTCTTTAAGAAGGATGTCGGCCGCTTTTTGTGATGAAAAATCATTAATTTTAAAAACTAATATTTTGATTTAGAAAGGGAGAGAAGTTTACTTTATTTTAAACAAATATAACAAATAAAAAAAAAAATTACTCATATTTCAAATATAACGTTTAAAGAAAATAATAATAATTTAAAAACTATTTAAAGCCATTGAGCCTGGCTCATTACTCCCAAAAAAAAAAGTTATATTTTAAACATTTTTTTTTTTAAAAAAAAAAAAAGTAAGGTTACCTAGGTGTGTGAATTTGTATTAATAATTTAAAAAAAATATAATAGAAAAAAATAAATTAATTGATATTTAAATTATTATATTTTAAGAAACATATTTTAACACAGAAAAGAAAAGAAAAGACTATTTAGAGTCATTATGCTCACTAGTCCCGGAAGAAAAGAAAAAGAAGACAATTATCCCTTAAACATTTTTCTTTAAAGAAACAAATTCCAAGGTTACCTTGGTGTGTCAGTTTGTATTGATTTTATTATTATTATTATTATTATTATTATTATTTTTTGAAGTTTGTATTGATTTAAGGGAGGATAATTTAGTTATTGAATAAAAAGCAAACATCAAAAGAATCCAAAAATTAATACATATATATATTCCACCTTCACACACTTTTTTATATATTCGAGATTAGAGATAATTAAATTTATTTGAACATTTATTTTATTACATAAAGTAAACTGAAAGAAAAAAGAAAAACATATTACACAAGTTTAATGAAAGGTCAAAATATAAATCCACAATAAGATGAAGTCACCTTTCTAATCAATAGGATCGTCGAGATCTCATCTTGTCTTGTCATATAGATAGAAAGAGCTCCACAATATCTATATTAGCGTTTCTGGTTTGAACTACGAGTTCTATAAGGACTAGTGCTCAAAACCACAACTTTATCTTTTTGTCTAGTTTGTATAGAACTAGATGGATCAAAGTTGGTTTGACTAGGGCTTGTGTTTAAAGGCACAACTTTGTTCTTTTGTATAGTTTGCATAGATTTGAATGGATCGAGACTAGTTCGTTTAAGGGTTGTGTTCAAAGCCACACCTTTGTTCTTTTGTCTAGTCGGCATAGAATTGGATTGATCAAAGTTGGTTTGATTAGGACTTGTGTTGAAAGCTACACCTTTGTTCTTTTGTCTAGTTGGAATGGGATTGGATGGGGTAAGGCTAGTTCGATTAGGGTTTGTGTTCAAAGCCACACTTTTGCTCTTTTGTCTAATTTGTGTAGCATTAAATGGGTCAAAGCTGGTTTGATTAGGCTTTGTGTTCAAAGCCACACCTTTATTTTTTTGTCTAGTTTGTATAGAACTAGATGGTTCAAAGCTAGTTTGATTAGGGCTTGTGCTCAAATCCACAGCTTTATTCCTTTGTCTAGTTTGTATAAAATTGGATGGTTCTTCAAAGTTGGCTAAACCTTTGTTCTTTTTTCTACTATTATTTGTAGAATTGGATTGGTCTTTTGATTCAAAAATGCCACTTAAATTCTCAATCATTACACTACGTTGCTTGATCGGGCTTTTTCTCTTCTTTCCACTCATTTGTTCCTGATATAACCAAAATAAAGAGTCAAATATCAGCCCAACACAACAACAAATATCAACCCAACACAACAAAGTACAATTTGAGGAAATAATAATAATAATATGATTTTGAAAGATGTTAAAGTCTCCTATCCACATTGTTGTACTAAAAAGTATATAATGGACAAAGACAGAAAATAATTGTGATATATATGACCATTTTCATTAAATGATGAATGATGTCAAAATATATTACTTATAATTGAGTTGAAAATACTCTATGTTTTAATTGGATCAAACAAAATTATTTACCAATAAATTAATCAACAACATACCAGTGGTGGACTAGAACTTTATGTTAGAGGTTGATATATTTTGATATTAGTTTGTTTAATAGAAAGTATTATCGACATTTTTAGGTTAAAATACCATTTTGGTCAATGTACTTTAAGTCTAATTTCATTTTAGTTTGTATACTTTTAAATGTTCAAATTTAGTCCACATACTTTCAATAAATTTTAAAATTAGTACTTATATTTTAATAGTTTAAAGTAAATTTGTATTAAATTTGGTAAAATTAATTATAATAATTTCCAGTTAAGAGAAGACACGATGTGAATATATTTCTATACAAGGAGGGCTAGAGACAAAAAGAAAATGAAAAGTTAACAATATATTAACAATATGTAAGATTTACATAAAGTACAAATAACAAAATTTGGACGTTTGTAAACACAAGAACTATAATAAAACAAATCTCACAATAAAATACAAAAAATGGTATCTTTTGCTTATTTTTAATAAAAATATATAAAAATAAAAATCATAATAATTATAGTTTTTCAAATAAAATTAATTATTTAAAAACAATCTATTAACATTTAAAAAAATTATAGGTCAAATAGAATTAATTATAATAACTTTTTTTACTCATATATATACTTATAAAAGTTTTATAAGAAAATGAAAACCAAAAAGTTCAGTTTTTTCTATCTATTAACATTTAAAAAAATTGACCTAAAAACGTATGTTTCATTGGACTCGAACTCGTTCACTAGGAGAAGAAAACAATTTTTTTGATTGGACTCGAACTCGGGCAATGGGCAGGCACAGGGGGTGCTTCAGGCGACTTTGCCAATGAGGCAAAGAGGAATTTGTGTAACAGTAGTGAATTTTTTAATATTAATAGAATATGCAGTAAAGGTTCAGGGGGGCTTGAGCCCCCCTGGGCCTACTGTAGCTCCACCGCTGCAACATACCCGCATCATGCATGGTTAAACAAAATAGTGACTAACTTACCCTCTCAAAATGACTTGTTATTATAGAAAAATCCACTAAAAAGATTCTACCACTCTTTTCTTTCCTTTTCTTTTTCTCCTGTGAAGATGCTATCACTCTTTTTTAAATTTCACATGTTGTTCTTCTCTTAAGGTATGATGCCAATAAAAATAGATTAAAAAAATCTATGTGAAGGATAAAATGAAACTTTTTTAAAATATCAAGAACATAATTGAAAAATGACACAACATATTAGTATAAATTATACATTTAGAAAATAAAAAAGGAACACTAATTAGATGAGGTGCTATTTAATAATCATTGTCATTTTTTTATTTTATATTTTTTAAAAAAATAATTCATATTTGGTAACCATTTTTTGTTTTTAACGTTAGATAACAGTTTTTGGTTTTTTGTTTTTCAAGAAGTTAGAGAGAAAATAAGAAAAATTAAAGAAGTAGAGAGAAATTTTTTAGAGAAAGTTATAAGCGAGAATGATAAATTTTAGAGATGGTAAATTAGAGAGGCAGTGAAAGAAAAATAAATACTAAAAAGTTAGAGAGGGAGAGAGTTATGTAAGATAGAAAATTAATTGGAGAAATAAATAGAAATGCTAGAGAAGGAAAGTTTAGTGAGAGAAAAAAAAAATAAAAAAAAAAAAGAAAAAAGAAAAGAAAAAAAGAAAAGAAAATTTATGAGAGAGTAAACTTAGAGAGTAAAAGAGATCTTTTGAAATCTCAAGGACCAACTAGAAATTAAAATTGAATTTCATACGGACAAAAGAGCTTTAAAAGAATCAAGAATAATCATGTTAAGAAAAAAACATCATGGATCAAATAGAAACGAAGATCAGATACCAAAAATGAAAGATCTATTTTACCATAGATATTTTCAAACATAATTCTATTTATCCCTATTAAGTATGCATACCTGGTTGGAGATTGATGGTTTGCCTCTTTCGAAAGCAATGGCTTTCAGAAGAATCATTTTAGTCTCTGGACTAGGCTTTATTGTCGTCAATTTTTCCTCCATCTATCCAATTTCATCACATGATAAGAGAAGGAAAAAAGAAAGAAGAAGAAAAAATCATAATACTACTTCACAAGAAAAAAATGCAATTAAAATTAAATTTTAGTTAAATTCCCATTTTAGTTCTATCTCTATGTTTTGGTTATCTTTCAAAACATCTTTTGATTCTTTGAATCGATTAAATTTAATGTTGACATTCTTTTTTTGTTGGGTCGTGTATATCCAAAGAAAACATCTTAGATAAGACAACACGGAAAATTTAAGCCCCGTTTGATAACTATTTGGTTTTTGGTTTTTGAAAATTATGCTTGTTTTCGTTTAATTTCCTTACAATGGTTTTCAACTTGTTATAGACACACTTGAGTTCCTAGCCAAATTTCAAAAACAAAAACAAGTTTTTGAAAACTATTTTTGCTAGTTTTCAAAATTTGACTTGGTTTTTGAAAACATGGAAATGAGGTAGATAGCAAAATAAAGAAACTTGTAGGTGCATGTAGTGTTTTTAAGCTTAATTTTTAAAAACCAAAAACCAAATAGTTATCAAACGGGGCAAAGTGATGACAATTTGAAAATTTTGAAACTATTGAAGACAAGCGCACACCCTTAGGATTAAAATAGTAATTTAACTTAAAAATATATGAAATGATTTCATATATAAGTTCTTAAAATATTAAAGTAAAGGAAAAAATATATTTTTGGTCCCTGAAGTTTGGGTTAGATTTCATTTTGGTCCTTAATTTTGAAAACTCGACATTTTGGTTCCTGAGGTTTTGATTTTGTTTCATTTTGGTCGTTCCATCCAATTTTTCGTTAATTACTAACGAATTGTTGACTTATTTTTTAATTTTTTTAAATAAAAAATCTTAAAATAATAAAAATATTATTTTTTCATCATTCTCTCTCTTCTTCTTCTTCACCATCACCACGAGCCGCCGCTACCACCTACATCGAAGTTGCCACCTCTTCCATTCCTTTTTTTTTCTCTTTTTCCTCCTCTTTTCTCCTTTTTCCATCTCTCCTCCCCTTTTTGTTCCCTTTTCTCTTCTCTTCCTCCATTTCTTTCACGGTTTAAAAAAAAAAACCACAAAGGGGATTTCTCCATTCGTTCCACCTGGATTCAAAGGGGAATCTTCCCCTTTGTCTTTAATTTATTTTTTTTTTAAACAGTGAAAGGAAGGGAGTAGAAGGGAGAAGAAAAGGGAAGGAGAAAGGAGAAGAAGAAAAGAGAAGGAAAAGAGAAAAACAAGGGGGGAAGGGGCAGACGTCGGACGGCGACGATGGCATGGACGGCGGTGGTGGTCATGGAAGGAGTAAAGAGAAAGGAGATGGAAGAGGAGATAGGGGAAGGAGAAAGAAGAAGGACATGGAAATAATAAAAACTATTTTTAATTAAAAATTATAAAATAGTAAATAATAATAATAATAATAATAATAAATTTTTTTATAAAAAATAAATGTCACGTCATCTATCTGTTGGTAACTAACAGAAAAATGGATGGAGAGACCAAAATGAAACTAAATTGAAAACTCGGAGACCAAAATGTTGAGTTTTCAAACTTAAGAACCAAAATGAAACATAACCCAAACCTCAAGGACCAAAAGTGTATTTTTCCCTAAAATAAATTATAGACATTGGAGTGAAGAACTAAGGTCCCGTTTGATAACCATTTGATTTTTTGTTTTTGGTTTTTGAAAAGTAAGTCTACATACACTACTTTCACCTATAAGTTTTTTTTTTGTTGTTATGTATCGTCTTCTCATGTTTTCAAAAACCAACTCAAGTTTTGAAACCTAACAAAAGTAGTTTTCAAAAACTTGTTTTTGTTTTTGGAATTTGGCTAAGAATGCGAATGTGTCCTGAACAAAAGATGAAATCACATTCTAAAGAAATTGAAAGAAAACAAGCTTAATTTTAAAAAACTAAAAATAAAAAACCAAATGGTTATGAAACGGAACCTTAGAAATTGAATTTTTTAGATCAATTTAATTAATAAAATAGGATGGTGACATTTGGTTAAATATAAAGTTGACAATTTAAAATAAAGAAGGTTTTCAAAGAATTGGTCGAATATATTGAAGCTATTAAAATTACTTTGAAGAAAAGAGTTTTTTTTCTTTTTTAATTTTAGATGAGAGTTTTAGTAGTTGTAGAAAACAGATGGCATGATAGTTAATTAACTTAAATAAAAAAAAACTAAGCCAACTTTTCAAACATCTCGATAAAATAATAATAATAACATTGTTGTTAAAAACGTTGTGTTTCTTATTTTTGTTACTTTCTTTCAATGCATTAGTTATGTTTCTGCTTATTCTTGTAGTAGGAGTAGAAATTTAGTTTCAGAATTTTACGTTTGTTGTTTTTTGATTTTTGAGTATGGTTTGTGGTTACTAACATTTTTCTTGGCAACAAGCTTCAATAATGTGAATAGTGTGTATCATTCGCTATTTGTACATAGCTGCGTGAGTAAAGCAAATATGTCAAAATTTATAAGTCTAGTGAAGATTGACATGGAAAATTTTGATGGAAGGATGAGTTTGACTTGTGTTAAGTGCAACTCAAAGATATGCTGATACAATATGGATTACACAAGCCCATGAAGGAAAGATCAAGTGATAGTGCTTCTAAAGAATTAAGCAATGAAGGTGGTCCAATGGAGTCCAATGGTGGTTCTAGTAGAGGCTCTAAAAAATCTAGCATGAGTGACGAAGAATGAGATGAAATGGATTTAAGAGCTGCAAGTGCAATTAGATTAAATTTGGCGAAGAATGTTCTCGCAAATATGAATGGAATTTCGACAACAAAAAGGTTTTGGAGAAACTTGAAGTGATGTATTAGGAAAAATTGCATCTCAAATCGGTTGTACTTGAAGGAGAAGTTTCACATGCTGCAAATGGAGGAAGGTATGAAAATCTTAGATCATCCGAGTCTTCTCAATGACATTGTTTATGAGTTGAAGGTGATAAAAGTAAAGATAAATGATGGAGATAAGGTACTAAGGCTCATCTTCTCAATTCCACCTTATTATGATCAAAACTAATCTTGATTTACGGGAAGGAGAATTTAGATTTTGTTGATGTTGATAGAATGTATTATTACTTTAACTAATTGTAATTAGTTTAGTTTGTTATCATTAGTTGTGTGGTGGTTTAAGTTGTTAAACTGTTTAAGGCTCAGTCTTGTTTAAATATTCTCATTCGGTCATTAATAAAGTGTTGAGCATAAAGAGAGTTTTATCTCTCAATTCCAAAAGAATCTTGAAATTGTTTATGGTATCAGAGCCCCTGACTAACGTCGAGATGTCCTCTTCAATGGCTTCTTCTTCTTCGAATTCTTCTGAAGCAATTTCCGGCGGCTCTCTTCAATCCAACACCTCGATTTTTCTTCTGTCCAATATATGCAATCTCGTTCCAGTGAGGTTGGATTCAACAAACTATCTCTTCTAGAGGTTTCAAGTGGAGTCTATGCTCAGAGCTCACTCCCTGTTCGATATCGTTGATGGTATGAACCCTTGCCCTCCCAAACATCTGCGGGATGCTGAAAACAATCTTCTCACCACTGTCAATCCAGCTTATTCTCAGTGGATTGCTCAAGATCGTGCTCTAATTACGCTGATCAACGCTACACTATCAAAGGTAGCCTTCTCCTATGTCATCAGTTGTAATTCTTCTCAAGAGGTATGGATTGCTCTCGAAAAACGATTTTCTTCGCTTACTCGATCTCACATCCACAAACTCAAATCCGCTTTACACACTGTGTCCAAAGGATCTAATGAATTCGTTGATGATTATCTGATTAGAATCAAAGACTTAGTTGATAAATTGGCCACCGTTTCAGTCAAAATTGATGATGAGGATATATTACTTTACACACTCAATGGCCTGCCAGTCGAATATAACTCCTTCCGAACTTCAATTCGAACTCGTAAGGACTCTGTTACTCTCGATGAACTTCACGCCTTGTTGAATTCAGAAGCGAAGTTCATTGAACAACAAGCCAAATCTGCTGTTGTAAACCTTCAATCCTACCGCTATGTTTTCTCGAGGCGTAAATCAGGCCAACTTCCATGGACGTGATCGCTCGAATCATGAAAACCAGGGCCGTGGTTTTTATAATCAAGGTCGAGGAAATCAGAATCAGGGATAATTTCAAGGTCAGGGTGGCAGAGGCAATCTAAATCAGGGACAATTTTCTCCAGTTACTCAAGGCCACGACAATTATAGTGGCAGCTCCCCTGTAGTCTCCTCCCCTGGTCTAAATCAAACAGGCAAAGGTAGAGTCGTCTGCCAAATTTGCACCAAACCTGGACATGCTGCTTTGGACTGCTTCAATCGATTAAACCTGTCATATCAGGGTCGCCATCCTCCCTCCAAATTGGCCGCTATGGCGTTGGCCTATGACACAACTAATACCACTGCAACATGGCTTGCTGACAGTGGCTGTAACACTCATGTTACGCCTGATGCAACAAATCTGAACCTGAACTCTTGATATAATGGAGAGGATGCCATCACTGTGGTGAATGGGCAAGGCCTCTCCATCACACAATCTGGCTTCGGTACTATCTCCACTCCTAAGGGTTCCTTGCAGCTGTCCAAACTCCTTTGTGTTTCTGACTTGTTTGCCAACCTCTTATCTGTTTCGAGGTGTTGTGTTGATAACAATTGTGTATTCACTTTTGATGCTGATTCATTCTCTATTCAGGACAAGGACACGGGACAACTACTCTACAAGGGCAAGAGTAAGGATGGCCTCTATCCAATTGTTGTTGATGGATTCCCAAGGTCATCAACTGGTTTGTTCTCGGTCTCAAAACCTGTTTGTGCCTCTGCTTATGTTTCTAAAATGTCTACTACTGATTTATGGCATTTACTCTTGGGACATCCTTCTGCTGTTGTTCTAGATAAACTTTTAGCTGCATACTCATTACCATGTGATAGCAAAATTCTTATACGTGACTGCACTAATTGTTTGCTTGGAAAAATGGCCAAACTACCGTTTGCTTTGTCTAAATCTATTTCACATGCTGCTCTTAAACTATTACATAGTGATGTTTGGGGACCCTATCCCATTGTTTCTGTTTCTGGCTTCCGTTATTATGTGAGCTTTGTGGATGATTTTAGCAAGTATACATGGATATTTCCTTTTGTTAAAAAGCCTGATGTATCTACTGTTATCCAAACATTTGTTCCCTTTGCTGAAAATACATTGTCCCTATCTCTGAAAGTATTTCGTTCGGATGGAGGTGGTGAGTTTGTCAATAAAACTCTTCAAGAATACTTCTCTAGAAAAGGTGTAGTTCATAAAAAATCTTGCCCATACACACCTAAACAAAACGGAGTAGCCGAGCGTAAGCATAGATCCATAGTAGATACAGCCTTATCCTTGATGTTTCATGCCTCAGTACCTCTAGAGTTTTGGTACCATGCGTTTGCCACAGTCGTTTTTCTGATCAACAGATTGCCATCCAACTCTATTGACTTTATGACTCCTTTTCACAAACTATATGGCTATGCTCCTGATCTGTCTTATCTTCGGGTCTTTGGATGCGCATGTTACCCTTCACTAAAACCATATAACTCTCACAAACTCCAACCCAAAACCACCCAACATGTCTTCATGGGTTATACCTTAGAGTACAAAGGTTATCTTTGTTATAACGTCCAAACCAGGAAAATGTTTGTCTCTAGACATGTTATCTTTCATGAAACCATATTCCACTTAGCCTCCAAACCAGTCTTTGAAACAAAAGACTCAATTTCTCATCACCACTTTCCTAACCTATCGTTCCTAGCCTCTCTTTTCAACAAAACCATTCAATCCCCTACTCAACCATCTCCTGACATACCTAGACCTCCTAACTCAACTATTCAGCCCATCACACCTACTATTCAATCACATCCATTACCTACCACATCTACCCCTCAACCAACCATATCCTCTACGCCTAATAACCAATCTGTTCCTTCTGCCTCTCAACCAGAATTGCCTTTGCCTATCCCTCCACCTGCCACAGCTACTCTCCATCTAAATTCACCAAACATATCTGCCTCTCTGCCCTTATCCAGTGTGCCTACCAACTCTTTGTTACCTCCTAACCAACCACACTCTTCACACCCCACCACCATAAATAACCATTCAATGATCACTCGGTCAAAATCTGGAATTATATTGTAAAGAAGAAAGCCTTTCATGCCTCTCTCCCTAAAGACATACCTGTTCCAACCTCCTTCACTACTGCATCCAAGGTTCCCGAATGGAGACAAGCCATGGCTGATGAGTTTTTTGCTCTTCAAGTTCAACACACTTGGAGTCATGTTCCTCCAACTGGTGATATGAACATTGTTCACTGTAAATGGGTTTTTCGAACCAAATACAATCCGGATGGCTCAGTGTCAGGGTATAAAGCACGGTTGGTCGCTAAGGGTTACAATCAGGTTGAGGGTGTAGACTTTGATGAGACATTCAGCCTGGTGATTAAGAAAACAACAGTACGAATCATCCTCACTTTAGCAGCTCACTTTGGTTGGAACTTGCAGCAGTTGGATATCAAAAACACATTTTTACATGGTTATCTCAAAGAGGATGTGTTTATGACTCAACCTCCAGGCTTTAAGGACTCTTTACATCCGTCATATGTGTGTAAGTTTCACAAATCCCTTTATGGATTAAAGCAAGCCTCTCGTGCTTGGTTTGAGCGCTTCACCACCTATTTGTTGACTCTTGGCTTTGTGGTTTCTCTTGCCAACTCCTCTCTCTTTGTTAGAGCTGAAGGCAATTCTTGCACATATTTACTCTTGTATGTCGATGATATCATCATCACAGGTTCAGATGTTACCTATATTTCTCATTTAAAATGTTGTCTTGGTGATGAATTTCAAATCACTGACCTGGGAGCCCTAAAGTATTTTCTTGGTCTTGAGGTAAAGTCTTGTGCTGCTGGATTTCATGTCAGTCAGGAGAAATATCTCAGGGATCTCCTTAAGAAGACAGGCCTGTCGAATGCTAAACCTTGCAGCACCCCTATATCATCATCTCATGATTTTTATAGTCCATCACCTTGCAGGGATTAAAGCCCTAGCGCAGCGGAAACGTTCAGAGACCTTAATCGGTTTAAATGCCGATTGGGAAACCAATACGATGACAAAAGAAATAAATTTACAGCAGATATAATAAACAAAATACATGCTGTAAAAACCATAAAGCATGCTGGAAAATACATAAAAAACTCCTAGATCTAATCTAAGAGGGATCCTATTGATCCTAGTTCAAGAAAAACTTACCCTTGTAGAAATTCTTGAACGTTTTCGCCAAAAACTCTTGGTTCTCCACCCAAATACAGCAGCAAAAACTCCTTTTCTTTGCTGGAAAATGATCACGAACACCACCACCAAAATTGCACCGGTATCCTCTAAGGTATGTGGTTGAGTGGCTTGTGGGAACCCCAAATCTCTAAGGATTTTCTCTGGAAAAGAATGCTCTGTATTCACAGAGGGAGAGCAAAAACGAGAGAGAGAGGGCGAGAGAGAGAGAGAGAGGCGTGAGAGTGGGGAAGTCGTTCTGAAAACTGAATCAGACTACTTCAATTAACCTCACGCATAATATCAGGTAATTGAAATATCAGTTACCTGATATTTTTAATTAATTATAAATTTAAAAATCATATTTTAAATTATAATTAATTAAATTTTAATTAATCAATATTAATTAAAATAACATTAATTTAAATCTTATTTAAATTAATATCCCTCTTAACCTATAGTTTAATTAAATCAAATTTAATTAAACTAAATCAATTAATTAATTCAAAATTAATTAATTTAAAAATAATAAAATTGAACATCATATATTCAATTATTATTATTCTCTCTCATAAAACTATAGTATTAATATACATCCAATGCACATTAATTATAACCTATAGTTTTAATATGAATCAAATTCATATTTTGGTTTAATATTCGAACCCCTTCGAATACTTAATTTAACCTTAGAAATTTACCTCAACGCCCTTATAGAGCTACCGATGGGACCTGATGGACCTACAGATCAGAAGCTCCAACGATATGAGATTAGTTGGCTAAACTCATTAACCAAGTTAATCAATATTCGTTAACTGTGGTTCACTCCACTAAAGAACCACAGCTGCACTCTTCTCACTGCAGATATATTTCTGTGTCCACGGATATCGACCGTCAACAGCAAGTTAGCCCTTCACGTGTGTTCGTACCCCAGCTAGGTCAAATTACCGTTTTACCCCTGGGCTACCTCTTGGTCCTTAAGTACCAGTGCTCCTCTAATGAACAACCTATTTGTGGTCCAACCAACAAACAGAAATCCCTCTCGTGCCATAAAGAGGGTAGGGCCCTTTGTTCAAGACCCGGAGACACCACTTAAGGGAACACACCTCTACTTACCCTAATATTGGGAAGGAGTGAATTCCATCTTGTAAGACTACGTTCCCAGCTCCCCACTCGGTCTTGTCCCCAAAATGGTAGGCTTATTGAGTCGGCGAACAGGCCACTCTCACCCGTACAAATCAAAGGATAATCCCTCATGGACAGGAGTCCATAATCTACTCAGGATTAAGGCCAAGTTGCCTAGGTCATCCTAGTGAAATAGAAACTGAGCTAACTAACGATGTTATAGTTAGTGGTTAACTATTTCGCGGTCCGGCCTTTGTGCAAACTCATTGCACAGGATACCCCCACTCGCATGTCAACTACACGAACGCGTTGGATCATTGCGTTTGTATCAAAATACAAAGCGGGTCGTATCCATAGTGTCACCAGGATAAGGTACCCAGCCTTATCCCTATACTATAGACCCTTTAGGCTAAAACTTGAACATCGATCCCCGTATGTTCCTACATACTAGTTCAAGCCTCATTCTATTAGCCTTGGATGTTTAGTTTATTGGATTAGGGTTAATAAGACAAGATATAATACAAACATTGAATAATACATCACTTTTATTAATGTTCGGTCAAATGTACATTTACTATCTACGAGTTTTAGGGCATAAAACCCAACAAACTCCCACTTGAACTAAAACTCAAGTTACAGAGAAAGTATATACAATATAATCCAAAGCTGGAAATGGTACATGTATGTTGTACATTACATGAAAAGTAAATATACAAAATACAATAAACTAGGGCATCCTTACACCCATTACACATCTCCCACTTGCCCTAGATTACGCTATATACATGTCTCGCAGACCTAGACTTTCTAGATGACCCTCAAACACTTTAGCCGAGAGGGCCTTCGTAAACGGATCAGCAATGTTGTGCTCAGAAGAGATCTTGGTCACGACCACATCTCCTCTTTGCACAATCTCTCGAATCAGATGATACTTCCTCTCTATGTGTTTACCTCGTTTGTGGCTGCGAGGTTCCTTTGAATTGGCTACAGCCCCACTGTTGTCACAGTATAATGTAATGGGCAAGTTCATGTTTGGAACAACTTCCAAATCTGTCAAGAACTTCCTTAGCCAGACAGCTTCTTTAGCTGCTTCACAAGCAGCTACATACTCAGCCTCCATCGTGGAGTCTGCTATGCATCATTGCTTTATACTTCTCCAAACTATAGCCCCCCCGTTAAGGGTGAAAACTGACCCTGACGTGGATTTCCTAGAATCCTTGTCAGTTTGGAAGTCAGAGTCGGTGTAGCCAGTGAGAACTAACTCTTTAGCCCCAAACACCAGCATGTAGTCCCTCGTTCTCCTAAGATACTTGAGGATTCCTTTAACGGCGGTCCAGTGGTCTAACCCTGGATTTGACTGATATCTGCTGACAATCCCTACAGCATAACAGATGTCAGGCCTCGTGCATAGCATAGCATACATTAAGCTACCCACTGCAGAGGCGTAGGGAATCCGTCTCATATCCTCAACCTCTTGAGGTATCTTAGGAGACTGTTCCTTAGACAGGTGAACCCCATGCCTGAAAGGCAATAAACCCTTCTTTGAGTTCTGCATCGAATATCGAGCCAACATCTTGTCGATATACGTTGCCTGAGACAGAGCTAGCGTTTTGTTCTTTCTATCCCGAATAATCTGGATGCCAAGAACATACTGAGCCTCACCCAAATCTTTCATTTGGAATTGAGCTGCTAGCCATTCTTTTACGTCAGACAGATACCCTACATCATTCCCAATGAGGAGGATGTCGTCAACATAAAGTACGAGGAAAGCTACTTTATTCTTGTTGATTTTCTTGTATACACAAGGCTCATCAACATTCTGGTCAAAGCCAAAAGATTTGATCGCAGTATCAAATCTAATATTCCAAGACCTAGAAGCCTGTTTCAACCCATAAATGGATCGATTCAGTTTACAAACCTTTTGCTCCTGTCCTTGCGTTATGAACCCTTCGGGCTGAGACATAAAAATACTCTCGTCAAGGTTGCCATTCAAAAAAGCTGTCTTGACATCCATTTGCCATATTTCATAGTCATAAAACGTGGCAATGGATAAGAGAATTCTTATGGACTTAAGCATAGCAACTGGAGAAAAGGTTTCTTCATAGTCCACCCCTTCTCGTTGGGTATAACCCTTTGCTACTAGTCTCGCTTTGAAAGTCTGTACTTTCCCAGCAGCATCTCTTTTCCTCTTATAGATCCATTTAGACCCAATGGGTCTAACCCCTTCAGGTGGATCTACAAGTTCCCAAACTTGATTGAAGTACATAGACTCCATCTCAAGGTCCATAGCTTTGACCCACTCATCCTTATCTACGTCATTCATTGCCTGACGATAAGACAATGGATCTTCTACGCCGTCATCAGGTATGACTACTTGTGTTTCCGTTAAACCCAAGTAGCGGTTGGGTTGTATCACAACCCTCCCACTGCGTCGAAGCTCTCCCACTACGTGAGGAGGACTAGATTGACGAGAAGAACTGGATTCTCCAACAACTCTTGTTGAAGGACCAGATTCATCAACAACTCTTGTTGATCCTTCTGTAGCTTCGCCTAATACTAACTTACTTCATGGTCTATGATCTCGAATGTGGTCTTCCTCCAAGAAAGTTGCATTTGTTGATACAAATACTTTATTATCTTGAGGGTCGTAGAAAAGACCACCTCTCGTTTCTTTCGGGTACCCAACAAATTGGCATATTCTTGTACGTGATTCCAATTTCTTAGGATTTGTCACTAACACATGTGCAGGACAACCCCAGATACGGAAGTATCGCAAACTAGGTTTACGCCCCCTCCATAACTCAAAAGGAGTTTCAGAAACACTTTTTGAGGGAACACTGTTAAGAATATGTACTGCAGTCTCTACTGCATACCCCCAAAACGAGCTAGGCAATTGAGCATAGCTCATCATAGATCGAACCATGTCTAACAAGGTTCTATTTCTCCTTTCTGATACACCATTTTGCTGAGGTGTACCAGGTGCTGAGAGTTGTGATTGGATTCCATGTTCTATCATATAGTCCTGGAATCTTTGATCCAAATACTCTCCACCTCGATCTGATCGAAGCATCTTTATTGTTTTACCTAACAGGTTTTCTACCTCAGCCTTAAACTCTTTGAACTTTTCAAGAGCCTCAGACTTATGGCCCATCCGGTATAAGTAACCGTATCGTGAATAATCATCTATAAAAGAGATGAAATATTCAAAACCACCTCGAGCCTTTACATTCATTGGACCACAAAGATCCGAATGTATCAGTTCAAGTGGTTCTTTGGCCCTGTAACCTTTTCCAGTAAAAGGCCTCTTGGTCATTTTACCCTCGAGACACGATTCACAGGGTGGTAAAGATGTATCTTCTATATCAATTAGAAGTCCATTTTTAACCAAACGATCGATCCGATCGATGTTAATATGACCAAGACGAAGGTGCCAAAGATACGTGTTGTTACTTAAAGGAGAAACTTTTTGCCTTTTATTTTGCGTCTCGGCTGTTTTAAACATTTCATGACTTAAAATAGCCTTAGCATCAGTTGGTCTTAACACAAACAAATTATTCTCACGCTGAGCAGAACATATATAAATACCATTCCTTGAAATAATTGCTTCATTAAGCTGAAAGGAAACAGAGTATTCTTGTTCTAACAAAGCGGAAACAGAAATAAGGTTCCTTTTAATTCGAGGAACCAAAAACAAGTTCTCCAAAATTAAAAACTTATTTCTAAAGAATAATTTTGCAGCTCCCACTGCACGAGCTGAAACAACGTCTCCTGTTCCAACCTTGAGCGTCATTTCACCGTCTGCCAGCTGCTGGAAATTATTTCCCTGAAAAGAAGAGCAAACATGATTAGTGGCTCCCGAATCCAGTATCCAGGCAAACTCATCATGTTCTACGAGACACGTCTCTAATACAAGTAAATCGAATTTACCTTCTTTTTCTCTTCTCTTTTCAGCAAGGTAACGGGGACAGTTCCGCTTCCAATGACCATCTGCGTTGCAGTGGAAGCACCTGCCTTTGTCGGCCACGACCTTGGCCTTTCCCTTCCCTTGCACAGCCTGTGCAGGAGCCTTCCCCTTGTCTCCCTTCCTCTTCTGTATTTGCTTCGATGAAGAAGCCTGGGGTACAGATTTAGTCCCTGAGGATGAACCCTTCAGGAACTTCCTTTTGGAATGGGCCACATTGGCCTCTCCTTTCACCACACTTTTGCCCTTGCTCTTCTGCAAGGACTCATAAATCTGTAACTCCGAGAGGAGGGTAGTCAGGTTGAACTGAATCTTATTCATGCTCGCGTTCGTCCTGAAGGACAGATAACTCGCTGGGAGCGAGTGAAGGATGAACGCAACCTGACTGCGCTCGCAGACTACCCCGCCATTTGCCTCAGCTATATTAAACTGGTTAATCATGTCCAGGACGTGTTCCCGAACAGATTGACCTTCCTGCATCTTGGCATTGAAGACGTTCTTCAAGGCGTCGTGGTGGAGCTGGTAGGACGGGAGTCCAAACATCTCCTGCAGGGAATTCATAATTTCCCTGGCAGTTTCCACGTTTTCATAACGCTTGGCCAATACTTCAGATAAGCTGACCAGTATGTAGACTTTGACCTTTTCATTGGCCTTAGTCCAGCGTTCATAGGCGTCTTTTACTGCCTGAGTGGCAGTGCGAGGGGGAACGGGAGGACACTCCTCCGTTAAGACGAACCTTAAATCCTCAACCACGAGTATGGTATTTAAGTTCGATTTCCATTGTGGAAAGTTTTCGCCAGTAAGTTGTTCGTTTTTAAGCAAGGAAATTATGGAGGAAGACATTGCTGAAAAAAAAACAAACAATTGACCGTATTAGTTATCTTTGCCTTAACCCATCACACAAGTAATACAAAAAATTGCATATATCCAATCAATTTTGCAAACAAACAATCAAAGAACCCTAATAAAACTATGATTGTGTTTCGCAACGAGGCTTTAGAGGTTTAGAAGAACAGCCACCGAAGGGTGATCAGTTGTTCCTCCTCTAAAATGAGACTCTTCTCAGTCAATTTCTAATACCAGAATAACTCATATTCCATTAGATATTAACCACCGTTGTTCGGTCAAGGATTTGTTAACAAATTAACTCCTCCCCGTAAGTGTTACCCTCCCACTTTCAGATCTCAGAGGCACGAACCAACAGGCTACCGTTAGGAAAGACAACTGTTGGTAATTAGCCTAAGCGATCCTATCCTACTCAGGAGTTCACGGTGTTCCGAATCCTATGATCAGGCCCTCCGAAGGGATGGTTGCGCCGAGACAACACGCAGGCGGATCATAGGAATCTCACGTTGTGACCTAGGGGTGGAGACCGAAGGATACGTTGACACGCGTCCCGCTCCCACTTACTATAGTCACTTTCCCCATTCACCTTGGTATTGACCCATGCAAACACTCTCCGAAGGGAGGCCGCGCTAAAACGACACAAAGCCGAGCATGGATCTCACGGTGTGAACATCACTGGGACGTAGGAGTAAAACTCAATTTAAATTAAGTTTTGTAATTTTCCTCCCACTAAAGTAACCTATCGGGTATTTTAGGGTTTGATTAAACCTAGATAAATCCGGCTAAGTCATTTATCTAAGTCTAGTCCTATTATAACTATTATAATAAGACCTAATGTCTAGGTATATTAAACAAATTTAATTTACCTAGAGACATTATTCTAACATTAACCTGAAATTAATTCAACTCCGGTGTTCCAGATCAGTTCCCAGGTAGGAGGTGTTCCGTATACCGTCAACTTAAATACCTCCAATCCTTAGACAGAACTTTACTGGTAGAGTTCCCTTATAATTTCAGGAATGTTTGTCCTACTTAGTTCATTAAAACTATTTTAAAACTAAGTAAGAATTTCTAATCCTATTAGAAAATGATCTTAGGTCTAATTAATTTTAACTCATTAAAATTAATTCATTTTAACCTAAGATCCTATGTGAGCATGCATATCTTGATTATAGATTGACGGTGTCTAATCATAAATTTTAAACTATTTCGAAATTTTAATGATTAGCCCTATAATCATGCATACTATAGTCTAATTTAATTAACAATCATATTCGAATTAATCAAATATAAACCATATACTTTTGCATCGCATGAAAATTAATATAACTTTTATATTAACCTATGGATGTTTCATGCTCAATGCAACTTGATTTCCATTTTAATAAATTAACAATTAATTATTGCCAACAATGGAAAATCAAATTAGCATGCTGCAAACAATTTATTTTTAATATAACTCTTATATTAAAACTATATAGTTGCATGCATCATACTTTTCCATTTTCATGAATTTAATATAACTCAACTATATATTAAATCAATCATGAAAATCCATGCATTATCAACCAAATATTATAATCATATTATAACATACATAATGCATGAGCATGCTTTATAACCTAAGGTGGGATTAATATTTAAATGACATCCATAAAGCATTTAAATAGCGAATAAACCGGTTTAATTGGCCCCTAGGATAATTAAAGCCAAAATTACATTAATTAAAGCTTTAAAACTATCCTATTACACCATATACAGCTCCATAATTGGTCTAGAATCCACGAACCGACCCGAACCGCTTCGAACCGGCCTTAAAAATCCCGAACCGCCCATGAACCGGGTTGAACCGGACCAAACCGGTCCCAGCTCAACCCTAACCGCACGAACCAAACTACCCATTAGGGTTTCAGCACACGTTTTCACGTAAAACAACCTCCGCATGAAATCGCGACAGCGTCGAGACGCTATAGGCTTAGCGTCCCGACGCTGGCGCGATTTCAACCGTTCGCTGGGTGAAATCGCGACAGCGTCGAGACGCTATAGGCCAAGCGTCCCGACGCTGTTGCGTATGGAGCTCGATTCTGGGTGAAAAACAGCGGCTGAACAGTTCCAATTGGCCTCGATTGATACCGCGTTCTTCACCGATCTTCAACCTATTCTAGACCCGGACTGTACAGACTCGATTTCATGAATTAATGCCCAAAAACACAGGGGCCTTTACAAATGATCGCATCAAAAACTCATAAAATCTATGGCCAATTTAAACCCAAACAGTTTATCGCAAAATTAATACATACATTATGCAAATCCCACCTTACAGCCAATCGCAAATCCCAAATCAACATTTAAAACACGATATGGCTCTGATACCAATTGCAGGGATTAAAGCCCTAGCGCAGCGGAAACGTTCAGAGACCTTAATCGGTTTAAATGCCGATTGGGAAACCAATACGATGGCAAAAGAAATAAATTTACAGCAGATATAATAAACAAAATACATGCTGTAAAAACCATAAAGCATGCTGGAAAGTACATAGAAAACTCCTAGATCTAATCTAAGAGGGATCCTATTGATCCTAGTTCAAGAAAAACTTACCCTTGTAGAAATTCTTGAACGTTTTCGCCAAAAACTCTTGGTTCTCCACCCAAATACAGCAGCAAAAACTCCTTTTCTTTGCTGGAAAATGATCACGAACACCACCACCAAAATTGCACCGGTATCCTCTAAGGTATGTGGTTGAGTGGCTTGTGGGAACCCCAAATCTCTAAGGATTTTCTCTGGAAAAGAATGCTCTGTATTCACAGAGGGAGAGCAAAAACGAGAGAGAGAGGGCGAGAGAGAGAGAGAGAGGCGTGAGAGTGGGGAAGTCGTTCTGAAAACTGAATCAGACTACTTCAATTAACCTCACGCATAATATCAGGTAACTGAAATATCAGTTACCTGATATTTTTAATTAATTATAAATTTAAAAATTATATTTTAAATTATAATTAATTAAATTTTAATTAATCAATATTAATTAAAATAACATTAATTTAAATCTTATTTAAATTAATATCCCTCTTAACCTATAGTTTAATTAAATCAAATTTAATTAAACTAAATCAATTAATTAATTCAAAATTAATTAATTTAAAAATAATAAAATTGAACATCATATATTCAATTATTATTATTCTCTCTCATAAAACTATAGTATTAATATACATCCAATGCACATTAATTATAACAAATAGTTTTAATATGAATCAAATTCATATTTTAGTTTAATATTCGAACCCCTTCGAATACTTAATTTAACCTTAGAAATTTACCTCAACGCCCTTATAGAGCTACCGATGGGACCTGATGGACCTACAGATCAGAAGCTCCAACGATATGAGATTAGTTGGCTAAACTCATTAACCAAGATAATTAATATTCGTTAACTGTGGTTCACTCCACTAAAGAACCACAGCTGCACTCTTCTCACTGCAGATATATTTCTGTGTCCACGGATATCGACCGTCAACAGGAAGTTAGCCCTTCACGTGTGTTCGTACCCCAGTTAGGTCAAATTACCGTTTTACCCCTGGGCTACCTCTTGGTCCTTAAGTACCAGTGCTCCTCTAATGAACAACCTATTTGTGGTCCAACCAACAAACAGAAATCCCTCTCGTGCCATAAAGAGGGTAGGGCCCTTTGTTCAAGACCCGGAGACACCACTTAAGGGAACACACCTCTACTTACCCTAATATCAGGAAGGAGTGAATTCCATCTTGTAAGACTACGTTCCCAGCTCCCCACTCGGTCTTGTCCCCAAAATGGTAGGCTTATTGAGTCGGCGAATAGGCCACTCTCACCCGTACAAATCAAAGGACAATCCCTCATGGACAGGAGTCCATAATCTACTCAGGATTAAGGCCAAGTTGCCTAGGTCATCCTAGTGAAATAGAAACCGAGCTGACTAACGGTGTTACAGTTAGTGGTTAACTATTTCGTGGTCCGGTCTTTGTGCAAACTCATTGCACAGGATACCCCCACTCGCATGTCAACTACATGAACGCGTTGAATCACTACGTTTGTATCATTATACAAAGCGGGCCGTATCCATAGTGTCACCAGGATAAGGTACCCAGCCTTATCCCTATACTACAGACCCTTTAGGCTAAAACTTGAACATTGATCCCCGTATGTCCCTACATACTAGTTCAAGCCTCATTCTATTAGCCTTGGATGTTTAGTTTATTGGATTAGAGTTAATAAGACAAGATATAATACAAACATTGAATAATACATCACTTTTATTAATGTTCGGTCAAATGTACATTTACTATCTACGAGTTTTAGGGCATAAAACCCAACACACCTGCCTTTACTGATCCTCTTTTATACAGACAAGTGGTTGGATCCCTTCAATATCTCACGTTCACCAGACCAAATTATATTAACTTTGCAGTCAGCAAAGTCAGTCAATTTATGCAACATCCTACTGATTCCCACTTTATGGCAGTCAAACGGATATTGAGATACCTTCATGGAACCTGTGACAATGGCATCCTATTTTCTCGAGGTCAACTTCATTTAAATGCATACTGTGATGCCGATTGGACTGGTGACACACTGGACCATCGATCAACAACTGGATATGTGGTTTTTCTTGGAAATTCTCCTATCTCTTAGTTAGCTAAGAAGCAAACTACAGTGTCGAGATCTTCCATTGAAGCAGAGTATCGGTCCCTGGCACAAACTGCTTCTGAATTGTACTGGATTCGACAGCTACTTTGTGATCTTCACATCTTTCTTCTTAAACCACCAGTCCTTTGGTGCGACAATGCCTCTGCGCTTGCTCTTGCCAAAACCCCCATGTTTCACGCGAGAAGCAAACATATTGAAATTGATTATCACTTCGTTCGAGAGAAAGTGATTCGTGGTGATTTACAAGTCCAATACATTCCTTCCTCTTCTCAACCTGCTGATTTGTTCACCAAGTCTCTGTCTACAGCTGTCTTTACTCAAATTTCCAGCAAACTTCTGAAGCAGTCTTCATCAGTTTGAGGGGACATGATAGAATGTATTATTACTTTAACTAATTGTAATTAGTTTAGTCTGTTATCATTAGTTGTGTGGTGGTTTAAGTTGTTAAACTGTTTAAGGCTCAGTCTTGTTTAAATATTCCCATTCAGTCATTAATAAAGTGTTGAACATAAAGAGAGTTTTATCTCTCAATTCCAAAAGAATCTTGAAATTGTTTAGATGTTACTAGTAAACTTTTATTATCAAAGGACAAAAAACGCTGAAGAGTGAAGAGTGTACTAGTAGCTAGCAAATGAAAGAAGAAGAAAGATTTTGTGTGTAGAATAAAAGTTGTTGGGAATGCAGACAATTTGGACACGTGAAAAATAATTGTCCTAATAAAAGCAGGTATGTTAAAGGGCTATGGGTCGGATGTTGATGTACGTTGTCTCTCTTTTCAAGGAAGATGTGACTTCTTCTAAAGAAAGACAGAATTCATCTTTACCATGATAGAGGGGTGTGATGTTAGCGATTTTACAGGTTTGCACATAGGTATTGGCGTGACAGTTATGCAAGGTGTGTATGGTGGAAGTTACATAGATGATTGAAGAGCTTCCAGATGAGCCAAGTAGGTAGAAGCTACACCAAAAATTTCAATAGAGTTTATCGACATGTAACAAAGAATAAAAGTTTTGAAAAAAGTGACATTCCAAGTGGTCTACTGTTTATGGTGAAGTGGGTTATAGTTCTTTGAGTTGAAGACTATGATTGTCGGTGAAGACAATAGGTGTAGCAGAAGCTGTGGATTCTTCAAGTATCTTGCCAAGGTGGAATAAGTAGGATTTTTGACAAAATATTATAAGAGTAGCAATCCCACATCAGAAAAGTGCAAAGAAGTAATGAGCTCCAAGTACTATAAAAAGAATCTATAACTTTGGTTTTGGGCCCTTTCAGAATACCTATTAGTTTAAAAAAACATTTTGTATAAAAATTGTTTAGAATTTAAACACTCATATGTTTGGTTACATTTGTTTCTATACACAAGTTATTATATACTTAAAAACTATTTTTTAAAAATTTACTTTCAAGTGTTTCCCTCAAAATGATTTATTTCATTATCTCATTTTTTAATAAATCATTTTTAGTGGTTGTCAAACACTAGAATTTTTTTCAAAATTAAACACTTGAAAAGTTCCTTCAAATCATCCCATTTAGAAATAATACTTTAAGCTTGGTATAAATTCTTGTGTTTCTTTTTTTTTTTCCTTTGTGTTAGTTTCTTCTAATATCTTAGTTATCTTTTTGCTTATTCCTCCGGTCGGAGTTAGAGATTTTTTTCCTAGCATAATTTTGAATATCTTGTTCTAAAAAGTTGTTTTTAAGTAAATTTACATAGGGATAACCAACATAACCATAGTTCAACTCGGATAAATCTTGTACTAATCTGTGGTTCAAATTCTCCAACCTCACATATTGCCAAAAAAAAAAAAAAAAAAAAAATTGCATAGACATACCGATATGTTTGGAGCACTAGTGTAGCGTAATTCAATAGCGCGATCATTGAATTCTGTGCCAAAACGAGAAGTCAAAATTGACTTAATCTCTTTAAGTTCTGGAATTTCCTTGCATCTTGTTGCTGCAAATACCACTCCTGATGCTGCCTCCTTCAGTTCAATTGGACAATCCCTTCATTAACCAAAAACAATTGTTTTTATTTAAAAAAAAAAAAAACAAACTGTTTTAAAAATTAAAGTAATAGGTTAAAAAATGACCATCAAAACTTAATATTTATTTATTTTGTTTTGAGTTCAACAACATCTAGAGTGACGATTTAAACCTCTAACCTCTTGGTCAAGGTTACATGTCAATTAACACTTATATGCTCACTTTGGTAATCAAACCTTATTTGGTAAGGGCCCGTTTGATAACCATTTCAGTTTTTGGTTTTTGGTTTTTCTGTTTTTGGTTTTTGGTTTTTGGTTTCCTGTTTTTTAAAAACAAAAACCACATATGTTTGATAACTGTTTTTTTGTTTTCTGTTTTTAAAAAACAGAAAACCAACCTTGTTTGATAACTGTTTTTGGTTTTCAGTTTTTTAAAAATTAGAAAGATGAAAAGATACTTTAGAGAGAGAAAAATGTGTAAAGACGTTGAAACAAAAATTTAGAGACACAAATATAAATGTTTTCAAGAGAATTTTTTTTTTTTGAAAAGACGAGAGAAAAGTTAAACATAGAAAATTTAGAGAGATGAAAGAAAATGTTTAGAGAAAGAATATTAGTTAGACTCGAGAAAAGATATTAGTTAGAGAAAAAATAGAAAACAAGTTAGAGTAAAAGCGATAAATTTTAGATTAAAAAAATTAAATAAAAAAAGAAAATTTAGAGAGATAGTAAAGTTAAGAGTAAAAGATATGCTAAAGAACTAACGATAAATTAGAAAAATAAAGAAAAGTTGTAGCGATAGAAAATTTTGGTGACTTTTTTTTTTCTCCAAAAGAAAAATTAGAACATGTTTATTGAGGAGAGAAAAGGTATTGACAAGTTTTTAGAAATAGACAAGTTATAGAGAAAAAAAAAGTTTTGAGAGAGAAAATTTTAGAGAGAGAAAAATAAATTTTAGAGAGAGAAAAAAAATAGAGAAAGAAATTTGTTGGAGAGAGAGGTAAAAGAGGAGAAAAGTAAGCATTAGAAGAAAAATGAGTTTTTGAAAAACAGAAATCTGTTTTTAAAAACTACTTTTTTTGGTTTTTGAAATTTACTTATAATTTCAAAAACGTTTTTAAAAAACAGAAAACAGAAAACAGAAATGGTTATCAAACACCCCTGTTTTTAAAAAATGAAAAACAAAAACAGAAAACAGAAAACGGAATGGTTATCAAACGGGCCCTAAGTTATTTGTTTCCAAACAATAATTACTTTTTTTTTTTTTTTGCAAATAATCTTGTAAAGGTGATGGACTTTAGTTTTTTCTATTTGTATACATCACTTCGTTTAGATTTTTTAATATTTTAAAAATAAAATTGATAATTTTAAAAGATGAAAGACCAACTTGAAAATTATTGGTTGAACTCGAAAAAGGCCAAATTATCATACAAATTGAAATCATAATTATTCACATACTTGTAGAAAACATATTTTCTTAAAAAAAATTATTTACAAATAATATTAGATTATGAAAACAATTGACCGTTCTAAAAAATTCAAACCTTCCATGTCCAAAGAGGTAGACCTTTTCCATCAAGAGATTGAGATATCGTTCAATTATAATATAAGCATCCAAACGATTCTGATCCTTAATTAAGTTCCCACACTGCAAAGATCCACATAAAATAATAAATTAATTAATTTAAATTGTTGACTTATATTTTCAATGTTAAATTACAAATTTAGTTGTTTTTGTTTTTTTTTTTTTGTTTTTTTTTTTCTGTTTAACAGAGTTTGCTTTTGACCTTTATAATATATAATAGTAATAGATACTTTATCCATTCAACTAAATTTAGATTGATATTACTAAGTTTGGTCATGAACTCTAGAGACCTGTCTTATTGTTTTCATACTCTTTTTAGTTAACAATATATATAGATGAAATTCAAATCTCTGACATTTTGGTCAAGATTATATGTTTTCTAAGAATTCACAATCATTGCCCAATTACTATCATCAATTATATTTTTTTCAAGTATATATATATAGTATTATTGAAGTCAAAATATACGAATGTATGTGTTGAAAGAGAAATTTTGACCAATCACAAATTGTCACGTCATTTTTTTAAAATTAATGACAAAATTATAAATAATTAAATTTGGGACCAATTATAAATTGTTAGGCCCAAGTTGTTAGGCCTAGGCCCTCCAGGGAAAACTCTATAAATAGAGAGGTTCCCCTCCATTTCAAGGGTTCAGAAATTCATACACTCTCACAAAAACAAGAGTTCAGAATTTCAAAGCTCTCAAGCAGAACCAGAGAATTCAGAGAGACTCCACCAAGCCTGAAGACTGAAGACTCTCAGAAATCCACAAGTTCTTGAAGACCAAGCACTCTTCAAGATTTCAACACTCGTTGAAGACCAAACACTCTTCAAGATCTAAACATTTCTTGAAGACCAAAGACTCTTCAAGACTTCAAGACCCCAAGACTTCTTGAAGACTGAAGACCCTTCAAGACCGAAAGACCTCAACAATACTTGAAGACCAAAGACTCTTCAAGACTCCAAGCAATTGATTGAAGCTTCAGACTCGAGATCAAGCGTTCCAGTCCTCGAGTGAAACACATTCACACACAAGAGAGAGAATCAGAGGATTAACATTAGAGATTGTACACCCACACGCATACAAACATCAATACAACTATACGTTTATTCCACGTGTCTCCATCTTTGAAGTGAACAGTATGGTTGTTAGATTCACCCAATTATTAGTTGTTTAGAGTAGCTAAACTCAAAAGAATTAAATAGATACCATCTGTTATGGGCAAAATTGTCCAGTGATGTTTTACACAGGGTGGGCCCAAATTAGCTAAGGCCCGAAGTCAAGAGAAGCCAAGCCGATAAGGCCAAGGGCTGGAGCTCCCTCCGACCCACGACAGCTACGCTCGGCCTCGGCCCATGGGGGAGGCCGAGGAGGAGGTCGGCCTCGGCCATCTGGAGCCCGGTGATCAACCAAAACTCGGCAGTGACGAAAACCCTAAGGGGTGTTTATAAAAAGGGAGACCACGCCCACACTCAGGTAGGCCAAAAAACTGCACCCTAAATACATTCTACGTGTTTTCCGGCCAAGGCTAACTTAAGCATCGGAGTGTGTGTGGTCTACACCACACCGGTGTGCAGCGTTTGCTCGTCTTGCAGGTCACGTTTTTCCCGCTCACCTACAAATTCACTGTTGACCGTCACGGGAAGCGAGGGGTAAATTCCCGAGCGAAATTTGACCATCAACAGTTGGCGCCGTCTGTGGGGAAGACGCTGACTAGCAAACGTTGGGTTCGGCAGGAAAACGTAGCAGCGATGGAGCACCAAGATCAACCAGTGACTGACGAACCAAATCCCCAAGTTCGACTCCAGGCCCAGGAAATCGAGATCGCAGCGATTAAGGGAAGGATGAACGAGATGGGGCAGAATTTGACTGAAATCCTCAGTCTGTTGAAGAGGCCCGAGTCTGTAAGGCCCGAGGAAGAGCATGTACGCAGAGACCCCAAGAAGGGTAAAGGAATAGCAGATGAGGAGGTTGGGGATTCGGAGAGTGTAACTAGTCGAATGCCTCCTCCCAGGGACGACCAGACCGAAAAGGAAGCTGGACCAAGCCGCAAAAAGACCTGCAGGAATTCTCCGCAAAGGGCAGCGCCAGGTACATACACAGCAAATAATGACAGGAAAAAGCTGGAGGCACGAGCAAAGTCCGAGGCCGATCAGGACCGAAAGAGACAAGAGCCATCCAAATGGCTAAAAGAGGGAGATAGTTACCAAACCTCCCAAAGGAAGATAGAGAACGAGGACATAGAAGGGCTGATTGGACAGGTGGGGCCAGTCTTCACCGACGAAATAATGGGAGGAGAGGTGCCGCACAAATTCAAAATACCAAATTTCCCGCAGTATGACGGGAAGAAGGATCCGAAGCAGCACCTAGATGCATACCAAACCTGGATGGACTTTCACGGGGCGAACGAAGCAACAAGGTGCCGAGCCTTTGCACTGACACTCACAGGTTTGGCAAGGCAATGGTTTGGCAAGATCCCGCGAAAGTCAATTGGTTCGTTCAGGGAGCTGGCCCGAACGTTTGTCACGCAATTCTTAGGAGCGCGTAGCCGGCAGAAGCCTCAGATCAACTTACTAACAGTAAAGCAGGGACCCCGGGAGAGCCTGAAGGATTATATTAACAGATTTAGTAACGAAGTTTTGCAGGTGGAAGGTTATGACGACGGGGTTGCTTTGACTGCTGTGATTTCAGGTTTGCAGGATGAGAGGTTGCTCAACTCAATCGGAGAGAGCCAACCGCGAACGTACGTGGAGTTTATGACCCGAGCACAAAGGTACATAAGTGCCGAGGAACTATTGAGATCCAAACAGGAAGAAAGAGAGAGCCGGGGGGTGGCAATATCAGGCCGGCATCGAGAAGGCAGGGGAAAGAGGCACCCAGTCGAGGGAAGAGGCCGGAGCCGATTTGAGCACTCCTCGGCCAATGGCCGAGGCCGACCAGAGGCCAAGGAGCCACAAGGCCGTGCGGAGCCAAAGGCCAGATTCGACAGGTATACACCACTAACAACTTCGCTTGAACAGGTCTTTGCCGCGATACAGGACACGAATTTGTTGAAACGCCCAGAAAAATTGAGATCAAACCCCGATAGGAGGAACAGAAACAAATATTGCATGTTCCACGGAGACCACGGTCACACAACCTGGGAATGCATACAATTGAGGGACGAGATAGAAGCCCTAATCCGAGAAGGTTACCTCAAGGAGTTCGTGGGGAATGACAGAGGCAAGAGGCCACCGCCAGATCAAGGTAAGGGCGGAGCCAACCCCCCGCTCGAGATACGAACAATTTTAGGAGGACCATCGGGAGGGGAGTCGAGTAGAAAGCGAAAAGCTGCAATTCGAGAAGCACATCAAGAAGCTGGAGAGCAAGGTATGTACTCGCTCCTACTCGATGAAAACTCACCAAAATTAGAGTTTACAGAGAAAGAGGCCGCGGGGATACGTCATCCGCACAATGATGCGCTGGTGGTCACTCTAATAATTGCCAACGCAAAAGTCCACCGGATCCTCGTTGATGGGGAAAGTTCTGCTGATGTACTCTCAAGCGCAGCATTCGATGCTATGAAGCTGGGAAGCGATCGCCTGAGGCCGAGCCACACGCCGCTGGTGGGTTTTGGCGGAGAGAAAGTAAGCCCGAGAGGAAGCGTCGAACTGCCAGTGACGTTTGGGGAAGGACTACAGACAATAACAAGAATGATCAACTTCCTAGTGGTAGACTGCGTCCCAACATATAATGCCATCTTGGGACGACCCACCCTACATGGACTTAAAGCGGTAGCCTCAACTTACCACCAAGTCTTGAAATTCCCAACCGAAGAAGGTGTAGGCGCAGTGTATGGCGAGCAAAAGATGTCGAGGGAATGTTACTTTATGGCGCTCAGGAACATCGACAGAAAGGTTCAAGCAACGTCAGCCTCGGGAGATGGCCGAGGCCGAGCATTTGAGGGATCAAGCTATCCCCTTCCAATGGAGCATTGATTTTTTGGTTATGTTTTCCAGTCCGCTGGGACCATGTTCAGTTTTCTTTTATTTTTAGCAGCATGTTATTCAGAATGTAATCGATTGATTCATTTGAAATAAAGTACTTCGAATTTCATTTCAGAAATTTACAACGATGCTTGAAGAGAGGCCCGGGAACTTCCTAGGCCTCCCCAAGCCGCTTTTCCCCAGAAGAGTGTACGCACCCCTGGGATGACCACGATGCTTGAAGAGAGGCCCGGAAACTTCCTAGGCCTCCCCAAGCCGCTTTTCCCCAGAAGAGTGTACGCACCCCTGGGATGACCACAGCGCTTGAAGAGAGGCCCGGGAACTTCCTAGGCCTCCCCAAGCCGCTTTTCCTCAGAAGAGTGTACGCACCCCTGGGATGACCACAGCGCTTGAAGAGAGGCCCGGGAACTTCCTAGGCCTCCCCAAGCTTTTCCCCAGAAGAATGTACGCACCCCTGGGATGACCACAGCGCTTGAAGAGAGGCCCGGGAACTTCCTAGGCCTCCCCATGCAGCTGTTCCCCAGAAGAGTAAACGCGCCCCTGGGATGATTACAGTGCTTGAAGAGAGGCTCGGGTGTTCCCTTAACCTCCCTTGGGAAAATGCTCGGCCTCATGCCGAGCACTCCAACCTTGAGGACAGTCACGAAGTATGCAATGAGGTTCAACTGGCTCAGAGGCAGCGAGGGGATGATCAAAGCGAAAAGTGGGTCTAATTGTAAGCCCAATCACAGAACAGGTGGGCAAATAACATAGGCAAAATGGTCGGCCTCTTGCTATGGCCGAGGCCGACCACTCCGAGGCCAAGGATGAGCACTGCTCTCGAGAGCCCAGGGAAAAGGTGAGGGATACACGGTAGGAGTAGCAGAAAGAAAAATTCATAAAAGCGGAATTACAAAGCTGTAAAGTCAGAAAATCAGAAGAAGCAGAGGAGCGTTCAGTGACCGTCGTCCATGTCTTCGCGCCCGCTTGATGACCCTTCTGAGGCCGGATAGGAACCAGGGTCAGCAATCATGGCCGAGATTTCGTTGCGCATTATAGACTTGTCTAAGGTTGGAACGTGTTTTCTCATCCGTCGAACAGCCCACCTTGCGCCATCCTCCCACATCTGATTTTGGGAGATGATGTATTCATCTGTTTTCTTGAATTCTTCAGCAAGGAAATTGGCATCAGCTAAATGAGCCTTGGCTTCGGCGAGCTGAACCTTGGTTTTATTCCACTCCGCCTTGTGATACTCAAGGTCAGCCCTCACCTCCTCGAGCAGGCGGTTGGCCCAGTCAAGACTTTCCTGGGCTTGAACCAGTTCACGCCTAGGAACGCTGTTGGCTTGAAGCTCGTTTATTTTGTTTGTCAGACTCATGGCCGAAACAGTGACCTTAGTAAAAGCCTGCAACAAGTAGAAAGTTTACTTAGGGCACTCCAGCAAAAGCAAGACTATCAGGGTATGGAGGGGAACCCGGCATTGCTTACCTCACGAAGGTGTTGCTGGACAGATTGAAAGCTCTCAGCAGGATCGTCGTAACCCAATTCCCCTTCCGGTTTGTGGGACCGCAGACCCTGCCAGCATGCAAAGTCGTGCGCAAGCATATCTGCTTGGCTTCCGGTGCCGGAGTAGCCTTCAGGGAGAACGCAGACAGGAAGAGGAGTCTCCTCCCCAGATGAAGGATTGGGAATAGCAGGGGGGCGGTTCCGGCTCGACCTCCTCAGACCGGCGGTGGAGGAGCGGGTGACCACGAAGGACGCGTCGGAGTCTTCCTCGGTGAGGTCGGTCACGTTGGCTCGGGAAGTTCCCGCTTCACTCTGGGTCCTCCTGGCTTTGCGACGTTCAGCATAAATCAAGCGCGGAGGCATGGCTGAAATCCAAGGCAGTAGCGCAAGACAAAGTTAGTGTAGTGTTAGCATGAAGTCAAGCAAACATGAAGGATAAAATGCAAAAGAAAGTCCACTTGAGTGGGGACGGGCGAGTCCGAGGAACACAAGGTTCTCTTGGTTAACTAAATCGGGGCCAAAGCGGTTACAGGGCAGGATTTGCTGAATGACCTCAGCAAATTCACGAGCTTCTGCAGATCGGCGGACTCTCCTGGGAACTGCACAGAGGCAAATGAAGAAGTGAGTTAGAGAAGCCGGAGAAAGCAACGAATACGAAAATACTCACCATACTCTCGAAAATTAGTAGGAACGTCATAATGGCTACCATCCAGGTTTTGTTCTAACCAATTCCCGCTAACAAGGAACCACCCTTTCCTCCAATTCTTTACGGAGGTAGGAGTGTTCACAATGACCCCTTTTCTTGCACTAATGTAATAAAATAGGTGCCCCAAGTTGGGGCTTCGATTGATAGAGTGCAAGGAAAAGAAAATGTTTGGGTCCATATCCACACCGGGATTGCCGAATGCCCAAAGCATGAAGCAGCCAATTAGGTGACTCCACCCATTGGGCACAATCTGCGCAGGGGCAAGCCCGGTAAGCATGAGGAAATGTTGAAGGAGCAGAGGAAGAGGGAGGCGGACGTCAAGTTTAAACATAGCTCTGTAAAAAGCGACTTCGCCCGTTGGAGGATGGGAAAAGCTTTCATCGGGGTTTGGAACCCTCATGTGTACATCCTCGGGAATGCCATACTCGTACCGAAGGCGCTCAAGCTGAGCCTCGGTCACCGAGGATGACATAGCCGATGGATGTGCAAAAAGACCCGCACCCTCGGCTCCTGCAGCACCATCCCCCTCCGAAAAAGACGACTCGTCATAGAAACTCGAACCACTCTCAGAATAAAACCTAGAAGGGACTGACTCCTCACTGGCCATAACGTGGAAAAGCGATCTAAAATGGACAGAAAAGAGAAGAAGTTTGCAAAGAAGAAGACTACCTTAGAGAGAGGTTGAAGAGGAAGAGAGACGTTTGATGGGTTAAACGGCCTTGGTGAGAGGGCTATTTATAGAGTGAAGGTGGAGGGAAGTTTGAAAGGGATTTTCAAAATTTTCGGATATCAAAAAAAAAAAAAAAAAAAAAAAGCAAGGGATGGGACAGGACGCGCTAGGCCTGGCACGGCAGGCCTAGACTGCTCGGCCTCGGCCATTGGCCGAGGCCGAGCTCACCTGCTGCCTCGGCAGCAGGTGCCTGCCGCGCCAGGCACGCGCCTGGCGTGGCAGAAGGGGGCTGACCGCCTCGGTCAGCCCCCCTTTTTCGTCTTTTTTCTTTGTCTTGTTTGCCTAACAAGATCCCCTTGGGATTTTTGCACTCCTAGTTCCAAGGTTGGTTCCAAACCAACTAGAGGGTTACCTTTCCAGACTTATGATTCCAAACCAAATGGTTACGGGTCTAATGATGAAGTGCAAAAGAATCCTGTTACTTTATGCACCTTCTAATACAGGTGAAGCTTCTAATTCTCTACTCTCCATTGGAAGCCAAGAAAAGCCCATGAACTCCAATAGAGAGTGGGGGCTTAATGTTATGGGCAAAATTGTCCAGTGATGTTTTACACAGGGTGGGCCCAAATTAGCTAAGGCCCGAAGTCAAGAGAAGCCAAGCCGATAAGGCCAAGGGCTGGAGCTCCCTCTGGCCCACGACAGCTACGCTCGGCCTCGGCCCATGGGGGAGGCCGAGGAGGAGGTCGGCCTCGGCCCATTGCCGAGGCCGACCCAGGCCAAAAGCCTGGTGATCAACCAAAACTCGGCAGTGACGAAAACCCTAAGGGGTGTTTATAAAAAGGGAGACCACGCCCACACTCAGGTAGGCCAAAAAAACTGCACCCTAAATACATTCTACGTGTTTTCCGGCCAAGGCTAACTTAAGCATCGGAGTGTGTGTGGTCTACACCACACCGGTGTGCAGCGTTTGCTCGTCTTGCAGGTCACGTTTTTCCCGCTCACCTACAAATTCACTGTTGACCGTCACGGGAAGCGAGGGGTAAATTCCCGAGCGAAATTTGACCATCAACACCATTCTAAAAATTTAGTACGAACAAATTTATAATTTATAAAACCATGAAAATGAGGAGCTTGTGTCCTATTAGAACACATGCTCAACCAAAATTAATACATAAGTAGAAGAGGTTTAAATCAATTTTATTCCCAAACTTTTATATTTATTTCGTTTTTGATTCCTAAATTTTAAAATTTAGTCCTCAACTTTTTATTTAATCTTTGAAAATGGTATAAAAATTACTGTAGTACTTATTATTGATTTTTACTTAATCATTTAACAAAGATATTAATCTGTTTCAAAACGCAACACTCCACCGACTACATGCAAATAAATTATTAAAAAAAAATATATTTGTTGGGTTAGTTTCTTAATAACAAGGTTAAATGACAACACAAACATCTCTGTCTGTATATATAAACTTATATCTTATAGAAGGTCAAAATATATTATCATGTATTTATGTATTTACCCAATTGCTGGTTCTTTAGTCCAGCCAAATTATAAATAAATAAATAAAGATATCCATATCCAAGGCAATAGATGAACAAGTTGTTGTTGGGTGGTTTTTCACTCCTGTGATCAACTCCCATTTCGTCATCGTATTTTATTTTTAAGAAAAATACTTGGCTGCATAACGGTATGTAGGGATGTCTTTAATACCACCGTTAAAATGTTGACAACTAGGATAGATTTTTTTTTTCATCATTTTCTACCTTTCTCTTTCTTAGTTGTCAAGATTTTAATGGAGTATGTAGGGAGATTCCTTCCTACGGGTATGTAGACAAGTATTGTTCTTCTTTTAATGTGCAGTCGTTGGTTACCTGATGTGTGGCGAGAAAAAGTTACGTAAAATAGAGAGAAAAAACAGAAAAGAAAAAAGGGAGAAAAGTTCATCTGTACAGAACCAATTACAGTCCTTTCGGAGGTTAATTAATTCCTGGTCCAATCGAGCTGAAATTTTGACAACGTGTTTTTGGCACGAGGGTGTTTAATCTGAACAGTGGAGATTTCTTTTGGAACTACCTACAGTCAATGATATGTTTGTATGTCTCTAGTTGTGAGTAGAGAGAACTTGTTGTATCCCATTGTTGATTATAGTGGAGAATTTGACATCGGTCCGTGGTTTTTTACTCCTCGTCTTGTGGAGGTTTTTCCTTACTTAATTATGATTGTTGTTTTCTGTTTGACTAATTTTCTATTAGGTTCAACCCAAGAAGAGATAATTGATCTTTGAAATTGCAGTGGGTTTATCGATCCCAACACAAATTGAGTCAAACCGATCTCATAGGTCTAACTCAAATGAGTCATCGAGGAACAGAAAAATAACTATACTACAAATATAAAGGAACAGAAAGCTAACAAACTGATAAAAATAGTAAATATGATTACATCTCAATAGTTTCATAATCAAAACCCTTGGGGTTTCTTTTGGGGGATTCTGAAGCCTGAAATTTAGAAAATAGTGTTTAGAGTGTTGTGTTCCAAACCCTAGGAATCAGAAAATTGTGTTTGGAGTGCAGTGTTCTGAACCCCGGGTTTGGACAGCCTTTTTTTTTTTTTTCATTTTCCTATTCTCTTTTTTTCTTTTTTCTTTTTGTAGATGTTTTATAAATTGTAAAACATTTTGTGTAACATGGACAAATTTTAAGAGAATTTTGAATTATGAATTTAATTTATGGTATAGACTAAGAATAAGAAAAATGGTTTCCAACAATCAAAATATTGATTACCATTAACAAAATGAAAAACATAACATGAAAATCTTAGGTCTCCGTTTGAAAATTAAAAAGTTTTGAAAACTAAAAAAAACTAGTTTTCAAAAATTTATTTTTGTTTGTTGAATTTGTCTAAAAATTCAAATGTGTATTTAACAAAGATGAAAATCATCCTAAGAAAATTGAGAGAAATTAAAACAAGCATAATTTTCAATAATCAAATACTAAAAGCCAAATGATTATCAAACGGGGCTTAAGTTTTATCATTTATTCCATGGATCCAAATGCAGATTTTAAATTTATAAAACAAAAGTTCATAATAATGATATTAATCCTAATGTTATAAATTAAATTAGTTATTGAAACAAAAAAAAAATACATGGTTCAGGAAAAAAGGAAAATTTGGAACATAGAATTACATAGAGAGCAAAATTTCCATAGTTTTTGTAATTTTAATTTTATTAAATAATAAATAAAATGCAATCTATAGGTTACTTTAAAATGACTACAATAAATATACAATTATGTATATTTATATTATTTTAATATAAATAAGATCAAAATAAATATCATATGCCAAAATAAATTTAACATAGCAGTAATTGGTATATACACTCGATCAAAAGGTTAGAAGTTCAAATATTCCCACATCAAAATGTTGTTGACCTAAAAAAAAAATTGTGCATATAAATTTTTTATTGTTTTTGTGTATGTAATTTAAAAATTAAATATTTTATTTCCTATAACAAATTTAAAATTAAATATTATTCATTTTATTTTAATAAATTCAAAGTAAGATACTATTTATTTTTGTTACTTTCAATATTGTTAATTTGAAAAAAAATATATTTCTAGGAAAAAATACACTTTTAGTCCCCGAGGTTTGGGTTAGGTTTCATTTTGGTCCCTGAGTTTTCAAACTCAACAATTTAGCCCCTGATGTTTGGTTTTAGTTTCATTTTAGTCCCTCCATCCATTTTTTCGTTAAAAACTAACGGTTTGTTGACGTGGCACTATTTTTTTATTAAATTTTTTTTGGGTTTTTTAAATATAAATATATTAAAAATAATAAAAATATTACCGTTTTTAGATTTTTTATTTCTTCTCTCTCTTCTTTTTATTTTGCATCGTTCTTCTTTTTCTTCATGTTCTTCTTCTTTAGCACAACGCCCGACGACGGGTGGTCTTCGGACTCCTATATATTGTTTTTCACTTCTTCTCTTCTTCTTCTCCTTCATTTCTTCTTCTCTTCTGTTTTTTTTCTTTAAAAAAACAGAAGGGAGGGCTCCCTGTTTTGTTTCAGACCAAATTTGGGCGGCGACGTTGGCTTAATCGCGGTGGATCTAGACAGTTTCAGTTACAACAGCGTGGATTTGGGCAACTTCGGTTACATCGACGTGGATCTAGATAGCTTCGGTTACAATGACACTGGCTTAGTCGCTACGGATCTGGGCCCTCGATTTTCTCACCGATTGGGTCTACGAATCTTGCGGCTCTATGTCGTTTTCAAGCCTAGAGCATCCAAACCCATGATCTAGTCAATTGGGTCTACGGCGCTAGCTTCGTTTTCGAGTCTGTGTCATTACAACAACGCTAGCTTTGATTTTCTTGTCGATTGGGTCTACGAACCCACAATCTCTCGCCGGGATTTTACGAGTTCACGATTGAATTTGAAGTTCGAAGGGGCGAAAGCAAAGTCTAAAGTCGAAAGAAGGCGAAATCTGAACCCTAAATCGATGCGTCCGTTGGCCTTGAATGAAGACGAAGAAGAAGAAGAACGAAAAGCAGTGGCCGAGGGCTCCGATTCAAAGGACAGAGATCGAGACAACAATGAAGAAGATGAAGAGAACGAACGAAGAAGACGCACCCTAGGACAAAGATTCCACGATCGGAAGCTCATTAATGGCTTCAAATCCAAGAGTTGTTTTGATTTGCAAGAATATGAATAGTGAGGAGAAGAAGAAAAAAAAGAAAATGAAGAGGAAGGGGAAGAAAAGAAAAAATGAAGGAGAAGATCGGAAAAAAAAAATGTCGGCAAGCGACGGTCGCCAGCGGCTGTCAGCTGCCGGTGGTATTTTTTGTAGTGGTTGAGTTGAAGAAGAAGGGTGGTGGTTGGGTTGAAGAAGAAGAAGGGAGAGAAATTAAAAATATTAAAAAAAATAATATATTTTAATTATTTTAATATATTTTTATTTTGAAAAATTAAAAAATAATTTTATAAAAAAATTAGGTGCCACGTGAGCATTCCGTTAAGGTTTAACAGAAAATTGGATGGAGGGACCAAGAGTGTAACGAAATCCAAACCTCAGGGGATAAATTGTTGAGTTTGAAAACTCAAGGACCAAAATGAAACTTAACCTAAACCTCAAATGACTTAAAGTGTATTTTTTCCTATTTTTTATTTTTAATACGTTAACTTAAAATTAAATATTATTTAAAAAATATTTATATGAGTATCGTCTAAAATACATTTTCATATCTTAAAATTATAAAATTATAGATATATATTGCAATATGGTTAATTAAATATAGAGAAATGATGGGACCCACTAAAATTATGATAAAAATGGATAAAGAAATAGTGGGTCCCACCAACTTTATGGAAGAAAGAGAAATCATAGGTTTGAAGTAGTTTTGAGGTGAGTTTGGAGAGAAAACCCATGAGGTTAGGTTTGCAACCCTAGGATTGTGAATTGTGATTACAATGAGTCAAACATGGTTGAGGGTTGTTATCAAAAAAAAAAAAAAAAAAAAACATGGTTGAGGGTTTGGAACACAAAACCACTCAAACCCAGAACCATGGGTCAAACACCCCCTAAAAGTCCACAAGAGGGAGAAAACTCACTTTTGGATGATGTTGGGTCAATATGTGCCAACCCTAGAGAGAGTCAACAAAGTTTAATGGGTAATCAAATTTTTTGTTGATGTCAAATTCAGTTTCTTTCCTGCTTAAGGGGTAATTGTGACAGATGGCTAAGAAAAAAAAATCAGTTTTGATTTTTGGCTAAATTAGTTTTGAAATTGGGAAATGGCTACCACAATTTGTGGAAGAACTAACTGATAATTTACATGCCCATTTTACCCCTGATGTATACTATTATTTACAGCTCTGCCAAGTCCAACTACCAATATTAAGTTTTTCTAAAAAATCAATGTAAGATTTTTTCTCAATGGAAAAATCTTAAAATCACGTGGATTTTCCTCAATATATTTTAAAAAGAAAAAAAAATTATCCTATATTTTCTCAGCCTCAATAATTCTCAACTTTTTCTACATTGTCACTTGTCTCTCCACGATTGGACGTTCCACTCTTTGCCTAAATGTTGCATTTCTTTATTTCCAGTATTCAAATTTCATCTTCACTGTCTTTGCACGATACCATTTCGGAGAGGAAAATTCCTACAGTAATTTCAATTACAACGTAGTGGTAGTCAGTCATGACTCGACCCTTTCTCATCGTCACAAACCTTATTAGACTTGATATTTGAAGACAAGTTTCAGATTATAAGCTTTTCTGAGAACATGGATCTTGTTTGGATGCTCACTGGGTTATTTAATGGTATGTACCACGATTGTTGCCTTGTCGTATATGTTGAAAGTGTGGATACTAGTATCTGTAGGGATGGTGCAAGCCTGAATTCAACGAAAACACAAACAAACAAAGGAAGGATTTCATGTAAGTGTACTTATCAATACATTATAGTAAATTTGCTGTTGGTGTGGATATTGAGTCAGTAGATACCAATATACACAAAGGTAGTGTTGGACCAAATCTACTAAGGAATGCAGCTCAGAGAAGGATGATGTTCGTTTCCTTAATTTAGTTGTAAGTGATGTTGTTTTTACACCAATATATATATATGGTTAAATACAGACTGTAGATGAGTAATATAGTTCTTACAAGAAAATTTTGAATTGTGTGAACAGGGTCCTCAAAGACGAGATTTTAAAGCTTTTTACAAGCAAGTTTGAGATTTAATAATCCTCATCAATTTCGAGTCTCCATTGAGCAAACAAAAAGAGAAAGCGAAAAATGGTAAGAAATTCATTGTCAAGAAAGATGGTGAGAACCTGGTAATGTTTAGTTATTGTATTAACTATATGTATATACTCTTATGTACATAAAGATTCCAGAGATATATACCCTTATCCATATGCGAGCGGTTGATAGGATCGTTGAATCTGATGCTTATTTGTATATGAACATATATAGATATATGTTGTTGTACTTATTGTGTGTTTGTACAAAATTACTTATGTGTTTCCATGTGTGCTTCCATGTATGTGTTATTATATACATGTAAGTATTGAGTGATTTTGTACGAAAAAAAATGTATATTGATAGTTCAACCTAAGTTTTTTCAGGATTAAGAATTTAACATTTTTCTTTAAATGATGTCAATTACGATTTTAGATTTGATTTAGTTAAATCTTGATGATGTCAAATTCGATTTCTCCCCTCCTTAAAATGTTGTTTTTTTTTTTTTTATTTATTTAGTTAGTCTGTTAAAATTAGATTTTTTTTTGTTTTATTTTTTATTTTTTATTTTTTATTTAGTTGGTTAGTATGTATTTAAAATTAGATTTTCTTTCTTCCCTATTATGCTCCACTATTGTAGGTTGTGTTTCTCTTTTTTAAAAAGTCTAAACGGTTGGTTAGGGGCACTTTCGTCCATTTTAATTACTAATATTATAGAAAAAATTATGTTTATCCATTATTTAATTTGTAAGTTACGTATTAAATCTAGCCATTTTTCTTGTTGCCCCAAGTTTAATTGAACTTTTTTTTTTCTCCTAAGCAGGTCCAATCAAGAAAATTAATATACTTTTTATAAACAATTAATAAGAACTTTAATTAATGCTAAAAACAAGATTGATAATAAATATGAAAAAATAAATTCTATCAACCTCAATCAACTAATAAGAGTAATTTAAAGCAGGAAACAAATTACTAAAATTAATTGAAAAAAATAAATAAGAGAGATAGTAAAAATGACACCATAATTTTATAGTGGTTCGTTCAAAACTCGACATACTTTACTCGTCAAGCACCTCTTTGAAATGTGAATAAAAACTCTTGACTCTTTTCCTAGCTCAAAGTTCAATCATTACACCACTCTTTCTACGACTTCAAGAGCAAACTCAATCTTTTCCACATTTTAAGACTTAACTATTACAATATTTGGAGTATTGAGAACACAATTGGGGATTCACATCAAAATGGACAAAACTAATAAAACCGTAAAATTGAACAAAATTGAACTTGTTACAAATACACTGTATATTGAATTATAGATATCCATTTTAGGGCATTCAACCCCACCATTTTAGGGCAACTCCCCATGACTCCTTAACTTTAGGCTCAAGACTCTCCATCCCTCTCCTAATTTAGGTCTTGTAAAGTTGTAACCATCCCTATTGTACTAGTATAAATAGGGAGGTTTGTGAAGTGTTAAACAACAACTCAATTGAATGCAATTCATTTGCTCTCTTCTCCCTACCTTTGCTCTCTCTATTTCTCTAAGTGTTTTTAGTGTTCTTGTTATTGTTCTTCACGTTTTATAACACGTTATCAGCACGATTCTCTTCCATTTTTGTTCAGTTGAAGTGTTATCATGACAAATCTTACAAAATTAGAGTTCGTAGCTCTAGATATCAATGGAAATAACTACTTGTCATGGGTGCTTGATGCTGAGATTCATTTAGATGCCATGAATCTTGGAGATACAATTAAAGAAGGAAATACGACCTCAAATCAAGAAAAGGCAAAAGCCATGATTTTCCTTCGCCATCATCTTCATGAGGGATTAAAAATTGAATATCTTACGGTAAAGGATCCCTACATTTTATGGCAAAAACTGAAAGAAAGGTATGATCATCAGAAAACGGTTATTCTTCCAAAAGCCCGTTATGATTGGATGCACCTGAGGTTGCAAGATTTCAAATCAGTAAGTGATTATAACTCTGCATTATTCAAAATAAGTTCAAAATTATTGTTATGCAGAGAAAAAAATTACTGATGAGGATATGTTAGAGAAGACATTTTCCACTTTTCATGTCTCGAATATGCTCCTGCAGCAGCAATATCGAGAGAGAGGTTTTAAAAAGTATTCTGAACTTATATCATGTCTTCTTGTGGCTGAACAAAATAATGAGTTGTTAATGAAAAATCATGAGTCTCGACCAACTGGAGCAACAGCATTCCCTGAAGCGAATGCTGTAATTTCTAACAATCGTGGTCGAGGTCGTGGTCGAGGTCGAGGTCGTGACCGTGGAAGAGGAAGAAATAATTCATTTCGTGGTGGTCGTCATAATTTTAAGAGAACCACAAATAATGATGATCATAAAGGAAAAACTCCACAATCAAACCAGAGCTCTAAAAGTGTTGAAAACCAATGCTTTCGATGTGGCATGAAAGGACATTGGTCTCGTACTTGTCGTACGCCTAAGCACTTGGTGGATCTCTACCAAGTATCATTAAAGAAAGAAAAAACTGTGGAAGCAAACTTCGCATATCAAGAAGATGATGTATTTGACCCATCCACCATGACACATTTAGATGTTGCTGATTTTTTCGAATCTCCAGAAGAGAAAATTAATATTAATACCATTGAAGGAGGAGCAAGTACTTCATTTGAAAATTGATGTTTTGCTTCAAGTTTTGTAATTTTTTTTATTCTAGTTCAATTCGCAATCTTTATTTTCTTTATAATTCAAGTTGTTAGTCTATTGTAATTTCTTCTTCTATATATTTCAAAATTTATTTTGGAGACTTATTATATCTTTTTGTTTTTCTTCTCTCTTTAATGAAGAATCATGGACACTTCTCATATTTTGATTGATTCAAATATGGATAATGAAGATTTATGCTTGGCAGACAGTGCAACTACGCACACAATACTTAAAAGTAGGAAATACTTCTCTAAATTGACAATGCTTGAAGCAAAAGTCAATACAATATCGGGTCCTGCAGACTTGATTGAAGGTTTTGGACAAGCGAATATTATTTTGCCTAGAGGAACAAAATTTACCATTGATAATGCTTTGTTCTCTAGTAAATCAAAAAGAAACCTACTTAGTTTTAAAGATATACGTGCTAACGATTATCATATAGAGACTGATAAGAAGAATAATATAGAGTATCTTTATATTATATCTACTGTCTCACATGAAAAACGTATATTAGAAAAGTTGCCTGCCTTTTCTTCTGGATTATATTACACACATATTCGTGTTATTGAAACATATGCAACAATGAACCTGAAGTTCAATGATCCAGATATATTTTCTGTTTGGCATGATCGATTGGGTCATCCTGGGTCAATAATGATGAGAAAGATTATTGAAAACTCACATGGACATCCATTGAAGAACCAGAAGATTCTTCAATCTAATGAATTATCATGTGCTGCTTGCTCTCAAGGAAAATTAATTATTAGACCCTCACCAGCTAAAATTGGGATTGAATCCCCCGCATTTTTAGAACGAATTCAGGGTGATATATGCGGACCTATAAATCCACCAAGTGGACCATTTAGATATTTTATGGTTTTAATTGATGCATCCAATAGATGGTCACATGTGTGTTTATTATCAAGTCGAAACCTTACATTTGCAAGATTACTTTCTCAAATAATTAAGTTAAGAGCACAATTTCCTGATTATGTAATCAAGAACATTCGTCTTGATAATGCTGGTGAGTTTACATCCCAATCATTTAATAATTATTGTATGTCAGTCGGGATAAGTGTTGAACATCTTGTAGCTCATGTTCATACACAAAATGGTCTAGCTGAATCATTTATAAAACGCCTGCAATTAATTGCTAGACCGATGCTTATGAGAACAAGACTTCCAATATCTGTATGGGGTCATGCAATTTTACATGCTGCATCGCTTATACGCATTAGGCCAGCAGCCTATCATAAATACTCCCCAATACAATTAGCTTATGGCCAGCAGCCAAATATATCTCACTTACGAACTTTTGGAAGTGCAGTATATGTTCCAATTGCTCCACCAAAACGTACTAAGATGGGTCCTCAAAGGAGGCTAGGAATATATGTTGGATTTGATTCCCCATCAATTATTAGATATCTTGAACCCCTGACGGGTGATGTATTTACTGCACGATTTGCTGATTGTCATTTTAATGAGACAAATTTTCCAACATTAGGGGGAGAGATTAAGAAGTTGGAAAATGAAATTACATGGAATGCAGCTGAAGGGAATAAAAGTCCCCACGCAGCGGAAGCGCATCGATTGGACCTTACGCCGTATATTAATTAACATTAAAATACCGTTACGAAAACTCAAACAAACTTTAAACACTCTTTAAAGTTGCTGGAAAATCAGCTTAAACATGCTTAAAAAATAAATCTAAATTTATTTTCATGCTTTTCTAAAGAAAAGGGGAAGAACCGTTACAAACCTCCGTTGTAGACTTGACCGTTCGTCGCCAACGATGCTCCAACGAACAAAACGCAGCAGCCTCCTTTGTCTTGTGATCGCTGGAAAATTCTTCTTGAATGACACAATAACCACAGAGGTTACACCGGTATGACTCTAGGTCTAGGAGGCAAAAGACTTGTGGGAGTCTTTCTCTAAGAGGGAGGCTAGAGAGAATTCTAGGTCTTGTCTTGAGAGTCTAAGAGCAAGAGCAAAGTGTCAAGTGTCCTAGACCAATTAGGTCTAATGTTCTATTTATAGAAGAGAGGCCATGAATAAAATATTCAATTAAATCAATCTTTTCCAAAATTGATTCAATCTTATTCCTTAATTAATCAATCATGATCAATCAATTCCACAATTGATTAATCTTTTCCACAAATGACTAATTACTTCCATAAGTGATTAGATCATTTCCATAAATGATTAATCACTTCCTTAAGTGATTAATTATTTCCATAATTGATTAATTCCCACCAATTAAATATCACATATTTAATTTCCGGCCTAGAATTAATTAATTTGCCCAAACACATTTTAGGCCTTAAATTAATTAATTCATTATTTGAACTCTTTCAAACTTCCATAAATTTATATTTGAATTTCTTCAAATATTAATTTCTCTCATAATAATATATCAATATATATTATATTTGTTTCCCTTAGTAAATTGAACATTTTCAATTTACATTTATTACTTAGTTGCCTCAAATTACTTTATGAGCTACCAGTGGGACCTAAGGGACCTGCAGATCAGAAGCTCCAACGATGTGAGATTAATTGGTCAAACTCATTAACCACATTAATCAATATTCGTTAACTGTGTGTTCATTCCACTATAGACTCACAGTTGCACTCTTCTCACTGCAGACATATTTTCTGTGTCCACGGATATAGACCAATATCGACTAGTTAGTCCTTCACGAGTGTCCGTAACACCAGCTGGGTCAAATTACCGTTTTACCCCTGGGTTACCTCTATTTCCTTAAGTACCAATTCTCCTCTAATGAACAACCTGTTTGTGGTCCAACCATCAAACAGAAAACCCTCTCGTGCCATTGAGAGGGTAGGGCCCTTTGTTCAAGACTCGGAGTAACCACTTAAGGGAACACTCATCTGCTTCCCTAAAGTCGGGAAGGAGTGAATTCCATCTTGTACGATTATGTTCCCAGCTCCCCATTCGGTCTTGTCCCCAAAGTGCTAGGCTTATTGAGTCGGCGTATTGGCCACTCTCACCCATACAAATCAAAGGACAATCTCTCATGAGCAGGAGTCCATAATCAACTCAGGATTAAGACTAAGTTGTCTAGGTCGTCCTAGTGAAATAGAAAACCAACTAGTTAACGGTGTTATAACCAGTGGTTACTATTTCGCAGTCCGGTCTTATGCAAACTCATTGCATAGGATACCCCCACTCGCATGTCTCCTACACGAACGCGTTGGATCGCAACGTTTGTATCAAATACAAAGTGGGCCGTATCCATAGTGTCACCAGGATAAGGCACCCAGTCTTATCCCTAGACTATAGACCCTTTAGGCTGTTTCTTGAACAATGATCCCATATGTCGCTACATATAGTTCAAGACTCATATTACAGCCTTGGATGTCTAGTTTATTGGATTAGGGTTATTATTAGGCAAAGACAAATATAAAATAACTAATAACAATTAATAAAAAACATATCAATATTATTTCATTAATATCCGGTCAACGGTTACATTCACTATCTACGAGTTTTAGGGCATAAAACCCAACAGCAGCGTCATTGTCTCATTTAGATCCTCGTACAAATCAATGTGAACTAGAAGTTCAAAAGATAATTCATTTACAAAATATTGCAAATCAAATGCCAGATGCATTTACAGATGCTAAGAAAGTGACAAAGTCACATATACCAGCTGCAAATACACCATCGAAAATTGATATCCCGACGCAGCAAGTTATCATAACTAATGATTCTGCGACACGCCAGAAGCGTGGTAGACCAATGGGTTCCAAAGATAAAAATCCTCGAAAAAGAAAAGTAGTCAATAATCAAAATGACTTAATTGATAATGTGGATATTCCAGAAGAAATCCCGGATGTGACTACTCATGAGAATATCGAAGAAGGTGAAATACCTGAGGATAATAATGAAATTTCGATAAATTATGTAATGAATGGAAAAAGATGGAACCGGAACAATATAGTTATTGATAACATTTTTGCGTATAATGTTGCTTATGACATCATTTCTGAAAATGATGATTATGAACCAAAATCTGTCGAAGAATGTCGACAAAGAAAGGATTGGCTTAAGTGGAAAGAAGCAATCCAGACAGAATTAAACTCACTTTCAAAACGTGAGGTTTTTGGACCAGTAGTCCAGACACCAGAAGATGTCAAACCTGTGGGATACAAATGGGTATTTGTAAGAAAAAGAAATGAAAAGAATGAGGTCACAAGATATAAAGCGAGACTTGTCGCACAGGGATTCTCGCAAAGGCCTGGTATTGATTATGAGGAGACATATTCTCCTGTGGTGGATGTAATAACATTGAGATATTTGATTGGCCTGACTGTGTATAAAAAGCTTGACATGCATCTTATGGATGTAATTACAGCATATTTATATGGATCTCTTGATAATGATATTTATAAGAAAATCCCTGAAGGATTAAAAATACCAGAGTCATATAATTCAAATCCTAGAGAATTATATTCGATCAAATTACAGAGATCTTTATATGGATTAAAACAATCAGGACGAATGTGGTATAATCGCCTGAGTAAATATTTATTGAAAGAAGGGTATCAAAATAACCCGATTTGCCCATGTGTTTTTATAAAGAAATCACAGTCAGGATTTGCTATCATTACTGTATATGTTGATGATTTAAATATAATTGGAACTCCTGAAGAGCTTCCAAAGGCAATAGAGTATCTTAAGAAAGAATTTGAGATGAAAGATCTCGGGAAAACAAAGTTTTGCCTTGGCTTACAAATTGAGCATCTAGCAGATGGAATATTTATTCATCAATCAACTTATACAGAAAGGATATTAAAGAGATTTTACATGGACAAAGCACATCCATTGAACATTCCAATGGTAGTTCGTTCACTCGATGTAAAGAAAGACATCTTCCGACCTCGAGAAGATAATGAAGAACTTCTTGGTCCAGAAGTACCATATCTTAGTGCAATTGGTGCACTTATGTATCTTGCTAATAATACACGACCCGATATAACATTTTCAGTAAATTTATTAGCTAGATATAGTTCTTCTCCAACAAAAAGACATTGGAATGGAGTTAAACATATCCTCCGTTATCTTCGAGGGACAATTGATATGGGTTTATTTTATTCTAATAAATCAAACTTTGATCTAGTTGGTTATGCAGATGCAGGTTATTTATCTGACCCACATAAAGCTAGATCTCAAACAGGTTATTTATTTACATATGGAGGAACTGCTTTATCATGGCGGTCTATGAAGCAGACAATAACAGCTACTTCCTCAAACCATGCTGAGATCCTGGCGATTCATGAGGCTAGTCGAGAATGTGTATGGCTAAGATCAATGACTCAACACATTTGTGAAACATGTGGATTGTCATCTAACAAAGATTGTCCAACAATATTATACGAAGATAATACAGCATGTATAGCCCAAATCAAAGGAGGATACATTAAAGGAGATAGAACGAAGCATATCTCACCAAAGCTCTTCTACACTCACGATCTTGAAGAAAATGGCGATATCACTGTTCAACAAATTTCTTCAAAAGACAACTTGGCAGACTTATTTATGAAGGCATTACCTACTGCAACATTTGAGAAGTTGGTGCACAACATTGGAATGCGACGACTCAGAGATCTCAAATGATGTTTTCATGAGGGGGAGCAAATATACTGCACTCTTTTTCCCTTCGCTATGGTTTTTCCCACTGGGTTTTCCTAGCAAGGTTTTTAATGAGGCAGTGATTAATGTATATAAATATAATGTACTCTTTTTCCTTCACTGGGGTTTTTCCTATTGGGTTTTCCCTAGTAAGGTTTTAATGAGGTATATATTTCATATACAATGGATATCTAAGGGGGAGTGTTACAAATACACTGTATATTGAATTATAGATATCCATTTTAGGGCATTCAACCCCACCATTTTAGGGCAACTCCCCATGACTCCTTAACTTTAGGCTCAAGACTCTCCATCCCTCTCCTAATTTAGGTCTTGTAAGTTGTAACCATCCCTATTGTACTAGTATAAATAGGGAGGTTTGTGAAGTGTTAAACAACAACTCAATTGAATGCAATTCATTTGCTCTCTTCTCCCTACCTTTGCTCTCTCTATTTCTCTAAGTGTTCTTAGTGTTCTTGTTATTGTTCTTCACGTTTTATAAGAGAACTGAAATTTTGATTTACAATTAATGTAGTTTGGCTCAGTTTAAATAAAAACAATATCGAAAAAATGCAGTTTGATTCAGTTTGAGGTTCAAAAACCAAATTAAAAACCAAATCAAACTGCAACTCTTATATATATATATATATATATATGAGAAAATACCTTTCCATTTTGGTCCTTGAGTTTTTAAGAATAAATTCCTTTGGTTCTTGAGGTTTCAAAATGGACCTTTTTAGTTCCTAGGTGTGAAGAAATCAGTAACACATAAACCAGAAAAATACTGAGAGATAAAGTGAGAGTAAAGAGAAAAGAGAAGAAGACACTAATGTTTATAGTGGTTCAACCACTAAAATGGTCTACATCCACTTTCTTAACGCATGGCATCTCAATCTCATTTCACCAAAGGAATATAGTATAGCTGGACATTACAAGCTTTGGAGATAAACTCCTCACACACACAGAAACCTTTCTTCCCTTAATTTCTTCCAAATCTCACAGCCGCTCAAACTCTCCCCATTCACTCTGCCCTAAAATGAAAGTAGAATGGAGCATTTATACACATCCTGAAATCATTACATAAAGGACTTTTCATGAGGGTCAGGCCCATCCATTTACACGAATAAGAAAGGGAAAAAACATTGAATGGTTTTTTAAATTTAAAAAAAAAATTATTTCCCTCTCTCCTCTCTACCCTATTTTGTCTCCTCTTTCCTCCCTCCACATTTTCCCTCTTCTTCTTTCCGACATTCCTAAGAGGTCCTTTTAGCATGTTTTGTCCTCACTCACATGCTTCCTAGGAAAATTCCCAAGAGGTCACCCAACATAGAACTTGTCCAAGCCAAGCACGCTTAACTTCAAAGTTCCTATGATTGAGCCACCGAAAAGGAAGGTGCACCTTGTTGGTATAGGTCGTATCTATCAATTCTTTTAAACTTATCTTGACCATGCTTTCATGTCCTCAAGATCCCTCTCATTCGGATGTGATATCGGTTCATTCATGTACCCCTCCTAATCTCGGGCGTCACATGCCCACCAGCTTCCGCCTTAGTTCGTCCCCGAACCACATCCTACTGGGAGAGGTTCCGCTCTGATACCATCTGTAACGCCCCAAGCCCAGGATTTAGAATTCGGATTTGACACCTAACGGCCCAGCATTTCCCTGTGCCCTGGTCACGCTTCCATACTTGTCTGAAACTGCTTCTAAGAGTGAAGATTGTCCCCACAAACCAACACGGGGTCCTTTAAGCATGTTTTGTCCTCACTCACATGCTTCCTAGAAAAATTCCTAAGAGGTCACCCAAGATAGAACTTCTCCAAGCCAAGCATGCTTTCAAAGTTCCTATGATTGAGCCACTGAAAAGGAAGGTGCACCTTGTTGGTATAGGTTGTATCTATCAATTCTTTTAAACTTATCTTGACCATGCTTTCATGTCCTCAGGATCCCTCTCATTCGGATGTGATATCCGTTCATTCATGTACCCCTCCTAATCTCGGGCGTCACAATACGGTAGGGAGGGGAGAGAGAATTTTTTTTTTTAATTTAAAAAGCCCTTCAGTATTAAAAATTAATAAAAAGAATATTAATTTTATATTAAAAACTGAAAAAACGAATAAAAAGTTGAAAAACAAATATAATAGGAGAAATGTTTTAACTAAAAGCTTGGAAAATGACCATTAGCCCATATTAAAGTCGGTTGTAGTTCATTGTTGGTTAAAATACAAGTTTAGTCTCTGAACTTTAAGGGTTGTGATCAATTTGTTCCCTGAACTTTAATAAGTATCAAATAGGTCCTCGAACTTTCAATTTTGTGTCTGACAAATCCCTGAACTTTATAAAGTATCCAGTAAGTCCTTATAAATTTAACTTTTGTGTCCAATAGATCTTTCAACTTTCAATTTTATGTCTAATAAGTCCTTTTCCTATTCTACATATATATATTTTTTTTAAAGTGACTACCTACTAGATACAAAATGAGATTTTCGTACGGATAACCCTCTAAAATAGGCGGAAATGATAAATGCCCTACCTTTTCAATTCAAAGATATATGCCCTTTTTTGCTAGCGTCTGCATCCTAGTAAAATTATCATTTTACTCTCTATTCCAACCTTGCTCTCTCTCACTACTCTCGCTCTCTCACCAATTTCTCTCTCTAATCTCTCACTCTCTCTCCAATTTCTCTCTCCAATTTCTCTCTCCAATCTCACTCTCGCTCCAACCTTTCACTCTAGCTTCTCACTCTCGTTTCTCACTCTCTCCAATTTATCCCTCAAACCTCTTACTCTCTCTCTAATTTATCTCTCCAATCTCGCTCTCGCTCCAACCTCTAGCTTTTAAATGCCTTAAATGTGCGCTTTCATATAGAGAGTAAAATGAAATTTGTGAAAGAAAGTGGTGGTTAGTTTATCAAAAGTTTTAAAACGGTAAATTATGAATTTAATGTCCAGAAATTAAATTCATAACTTGTGTGAACATGAACAATTTTTTCCTTTTTATGTTCTGCAACTTCTGTAATTGCTCATAATTACAGAGAAAACAAATGACCTTTTGTATTCTGCATCTGTTGTAAATACACATAAATGAAGGAATGTAGAACACTCTAGAGGAAGCGATTTCGATCGATTGCACTTCAATTTCGTTAATTTCTCAAATGAAAAACATGGCATTTTCAACCGAAAAAACAGAGCAACGAAAACTTATCTCTTTGAAGCTCGATTGAAGCGAATTCAATGGTTGTTTCTTCACACGATCTTGTCGTGGACTACCATTGAGATCTTCACCGCTATTATCCGGCCTTAGAATGAGCTTGTGGGAACCGGTATGTGATGAATTGAAGGGAGAAAATGGAGAGAGTTCATGTTTTGCAAGGTACTGTTTTTGAGAGAGAATATATGAACAAATTCAGCAACTATCCATTCACCTTCAGCAGCCAACTTTTCCACGTCTTCATCACAATATAAAGAGGAGAACATGCACCAAGAATTAATCTCATGGAGACACCAAAAGCATGCTTGAATTAGGTGGTGGATAAGGTGTCTTACACACCATTTTTGCATGAATTCTAATTTCAAAATTAATGAAACTAATTCATTAATTTATTTTAAATAAGAAATTAATAAAATTAATTTTAAATAATTAATTAAACATTTTTAGTTAATTATAAATTATATAATTTAATATCAAATATCAAATTAAATACATTCCCAATCTCTCTCAAAAATCAATCACATGAATATGAATCCCTATTCATATGTAATTTCAAACCGAAATATGTATGTCATGCATATTTTCTATATTTAAATCATATTTAAATATTTCAAACTCTCTTTATAATTTCATTAAACACGTTAAAATATATCGTATATATATTTAACGTCAATTCCCTAAATTGAATTTGAACGATTCAAATTCACTCATCACACTGTTCTAAGGTTTAGTCCGTATGAGCTAGCTGGGGGACCTAATGGACCTACAGATCATGGGCTCCAACGTTCCGAGATTAACCAGCTAAACTCATTAACCTAGTTAACCAACATTCGTTAACTAATGGGACACTCTACTATAGCCCATAGTTGCACTCCCCTCATTGTAGATATATTTCTGTCCACTCGATATAACCATAATTAGTAAGTTGACCCTTCACCGGTTGTTCGTAACTACAGTTGGATCAAATGTCCGTTTTATCCCTGAAGTTACTTCTTGTTCCTTAAGTCCCACTGATCCTCTAATGAACAATGTGGTTTATGGTCCAACCACCAAACTGAGTCCCTCTCAGGCCAATGAGAGGGTGGCGCAACTTTGTTCAAGACCCGGAGTCAGCACTTAAGGGAACAACCTCTCTGTTATCCCTAAAGGCAGATAGGATTGAATTCCATTTTGCAGGACTATGTCCCCAACTATCTACTCGGTCTTATCCCCAAAATGGCAGGCTTATTGAGTCGAGCCACTCTCACCCATGTAAATCAAAGGATAATCTTAAATAAACAAGAGTTCATAGTTAGCTCAGGATTAAGATCGCGTTACCTAGGTCATCGCACTAAATAAGCTAGTTTCAACAGTAAACGACGTTATAAAGTAAAAGTGACTTATTTCTCGGTCCTGGTCTTATGCAAACTCATTGCATAGGACGCCCCCACTCACATGTCTTTACATGAACGATTTAGGATCACATTGTTTGTACTAAGTACAGAGTGGGTCGCATCTCATAGTGTCCCCAAGATAAGGTACCCAACCTTATCCCTATACTATAAATCGTTTTGGCTATTACTCAAACTTGATCCATTTTTATGTCTGCACATAAAGTTCAAGTATTCATATCATAGCCAAGGGTTCTAGTTTATTGGATTTTGGTTAATTAATGCAGAATTTAAACAACCATTCAACAACCACTTATTGAATCACTTCAATAACACTTTATTGATTATAATTAACTTTGTTACATTTACTATCCACAAGTTTTAGAACATAAAACCCAACAATAAATACACTGTAATGACCGTAATAACAGAGTATTTATTGTTTGTCTTTTCGTTTTTCCAGAGAGTTACTATTTGTATAGCTATAAATAGTAGTTGGTTTCTTCTTTTCAGATCATTCCATTTTCAAGGTTTCTCTTATCTTTTCTTCTTTTAGTTTGGTTTTGTTGAGAGTGAGTATCCAAGAGTTCTGCCAGATCCGTGTAGTTCGAGGTTGTTGTTCTACCAGAGTTATTCGTTGTATCCTGCTGAGACAATCGCTGTAGTCTGCTAGCAACCCGTGCAGAGCGAATAATTGTCTTCAAGACAGCACTTTGGAAGCGTGCCTCGACTACCAATCATCACATTCTTCTATTTTACAGGTTATGTTCGTTTTATGTGTCTGTCGTTGTCAACCGGATCATCTACGACCATTTGAGTGCTTTTGATATTTTGATATGGTTTAATTATGATTTCTTTAATTTTTATTATATACAATATCTGTAGATTTATTTACTCTGTATTTGTTTATAGAAACAATTGCGTAGATGATCCATTTTAAGATGTCAAAATGAAAAATGTCCTACCTTTTCAGAATAAGGATATATGCCCTTTTGCTTATGTCATCATCCTAGCAAAATTACCATTTTACTCCCTATATGAAAACGCACATTGAAGGCATTTAAGAGCGAGAGGTTGGAGCGATAGCGAGATTTAAGAGCGAGATTGGAGGGGGAGCAAGAGATTGGAGAGAGAAATTAGAGAGAGAGTAAGAGATTGTAGGGAGAAATTGGAGAGAGAGAGCGAGAAACGAGAGTGAGAGTGAGAGCATGATTGGAGAGAAAGCAAGAGATTGAAAAGAGAAATTGGAGAAAGAGTGAGAGATTGGAGAGAGAAATTGTAGAGAGAGCGAGAGTAGCGAGAGAGAGCGAGTAGAGAGTAAAATGGTAATTTTACTAGGATGCTGACGCAAGCAGAAGGGCATATATCCTTGTTTTGAAAAGGTGGGGCATTTATCATTTCCGCTTATTTTAGAGGGTCATCCGTACGAATATTCCATGTTTGTAGCCAACTACTCTCGCTCTCTCACCAATTTCTCTTATCTCCAATCTCTTGCTCTCTCTCCAATTTATCCCTCAAACCTCTTACTCTCTCTAATTTCTCTCTCCAATCTCACTCTTGCTCCAACCTCTCACTCTTGTCCTTGCTTATATACCTATGGTCATTCCCTTATCTAGTCAATGTGGGACAAGTCCCACACTCCCCATTTCCCAACAAATGCATGTTTTAAATGATATATATATATATATATATATATATATATATATACTTTCTTTATTTTATTTTATTTTATCTTATCTTGAGTTCAACAATATTTGGGGTCTGTAACTTCTTGGCGCATATGCCACCATTACTATTGAACTATGTTCACTTTTTGGTAATAATGTATATTAATTGACATACGTTTATAATGTACATAGTCAATAATTACAACCTTATCAAAATAATAATAATAATAATTACAATCAAATCGTCAACATGAGCATAACTCAACTAGCATAAACTTTTTTTTTTAGAAGAAAGTAATTTTATTAATCAAGAACAGTTACAATGAGTAATACATTTGCAATGGGCAACAGATCCCAAAGATAACATCCATGTAGGGAAATTAGAAAGCCACAACATGGAACTATGATTAGCCAAAGCTTCTTTAGCTAAAAAAACAGCTTGTCAATTCCTACCACGAGGAATATAGCATAAATATAAACTAGGAAATTGTTTTGCCATATCTTGAATTTGCACAACCCAATGATGCACATTTGTAGTAGTATCTTGCTCCCCTTTGATCATATTTATGGCTGTTACGGAGTCGGAATATACACATGCATCTTTAACTTGCATACGCTAAAGCAATCGAACACCCTGCAGGATGGCTTGAAACTCTGCCGCTAAAGGAGTATATGTAATCTGGTCCATCATCTCCATAGCCCCTTTTATCTGTCCATTCGGATCCCTAACAATGGCTCCCAACCCGGAGCCTTTTCTATGAGCGTGCACCGCCGCATCAGTAAATAGAGAGAAACAATTTTGAGGAAGAACACTTACCCCATTAGTCTTCTGTACCCGTTGAATTCCCACCAGTGCTTTGGGTCTAGTTTCCTGCTAGTATTCAATTATCCAATCACAACGTTGCATGATATCCATGATAGGCACATCCTTACAGAAGTTGTTCCTGTCAATCCATATGGCCCAAAAAGCTATGCATGCTTGCTCAAACTCCTCATCCTGTAAATGTTCAGCTAAAAAAACAAGACGATCTGCAAAATTGTTACCTACCAATTATCGTGGCATCTACACATCTGAAAATAATATCACATATTTGCGCAGATCTTGCGCACCCATATAATGCATGATCATCTGAAAATAATATCACATATTTGCGCAGATCTTGCGCACCCACATAATGCATGATCAACCGTCTCCGTTTTATCCAAGCACATTTTGCATCTTGGGGACACATCCACTCCACGTTTCCATAAGCACCAACTAGTTGGCAAACAGGACTTATAAGCCTTCCAAATAAACAACTTAATTTTAGATGGTAATTTAGTCTTCCATAATTTATCCCACCATTGTTTTTTATTATTGTTGCTTGACGATGCTTGGCTCAAAGAGAGCTTTAGAGCAATTTTATATCCATTTTTAACTGTATACGCTCCTGTCGACGTATAATGCCATATCCATGTATCCTCTTCTGCTGTAGCATTGATTGGAATTGTTGCTATAAGCCTTGTGTCCTCTTCAACCACGACACTTTTAAGCTTGCCCAAATCCCATCCTAAAGACGGGGTGATAAAGTCAGCCACCTTCAAACTTTCCGGAATGATCACATCCTGATGTTGCATGGGCCTGAATGTTACTTCTTTTGGAATCCAGGGATCATTAAAGAAATCTGTAGTTAAACCATTCCCCACGCGACGTCGCATGCCAGCTAATAAAAGATCCCGAGCCCACACCAATCCATGCCAGAAGACTGAACAATTTGCTTTTATTGGAGCTTGCAACAATTGGTTTTGGTATGCATATCTACCATGGATGACTCTTGACCCCAATAATTGGGGGTTAGTGAAAAGTCGCCACACCTGTTTAGCTAACAGTGCCTTGTTAAAACTTGCCAGATCTCTAAAATTTAAACCTCCTAATTCTTTAGGAAGGCATAAATCAGGCCATTTCTTCCAATGCAATTTCCTTTTGACATCAGTGGAGCCCCACCAAAAGCGAGCCATCATTCTATGGATGTCATCACAAAGGGTTTGTGGCAATCGAAAACAGCTCATGACATATGTGGGTATGGCCTGAGCTACGCTTTTAATGAGAATTTCTTTGCCTTCCGCTGAAAAGAAATTCCCTTTCCATCCTTGTAATGTCTGCCAAACTCGTTGTTTGATTGTTTTAAAATCTTCTCGTCGATTCCTGGAAAAAGAGGATGGAACACCTAAATATTTCCCAAGGCAATCAACCATGGGCATGTTTAACACATTTGATAGTACAGTACAAAACTCCCTATTCACATTAGGTGAGAAAAACATCGCAGATTTTGTAACATTAACCACCTTTCCTGATGCTAACTCATACCTTTTTAATATTGATCGAAAAGCCCAAACCTGCTCTATTGTAGCTTTACAAAAAATGAGACTATCATCAGCAAAAAAGAGATGCGAGATCACAGGACAGTATTTACCTGGTTTGAAGCCAGTCATTATATTACGAGATACTGCCCCCGTTATCATAGTGGATAAAGCCTCAGAGCATATCAAAAAAAGATAGGGAGAAAGCAGGTCACCTTGTCGTAATCTACGCTGAGGCACGAAGCTTCCAGTTGGCACTCCATTAAGCAAAATGGAAAATCTAGCAGGCTTCACACAATCCATAATCAAATTTACCCAATTTGGATGGAAACCAATCTTTAGCATAATACGCTCCAAAAAACTCCATTCTACCCTATCATATGCTTTGCTCATATCCAATTTCAATGCTATCCATCCCTGACGACCCTTTTTCCTCATTCTAATTGAATGCAAACACTCATGACCCACTATAATATTATCATGAATGGATCTCCCTGGTACGAAAGCGAACTGATTCTCCGATATGATATGTTGCAAGACCCATTTCATTCGGTTAACCAGAACTTTAGCAATAATCTTGTATGATACATTACATAAACTGATTGGCCTAAAATCAGACAATAATTTGGGATTATGCAGTTTAGGAATCAGAGCAATGTATGTATCATTCCATGCCTGGATCGATCGTTTTTTATTTAATATTTCCAAACAATTAAAAATACTGGTATCACCAACCTCGTTCCAGTACTGTTGATAAAACATAAAGCTGGGAATCCATCTGGACCAGGAGCCTTTGTAGGATGCATTTGTTTAATTGCTCTTTCAATTCCATCCCGAGTAAAAGGTGCTAGCAAGCGATCATTCATGGCAGGTGTGACCGTCGACTGAATATCCTGTAAAGCATTGTCAATAATATCAACTGATGGATTAGAAGACGTAAACATGTTCACAAAATAATTTTCAAAAGCATGATCCAATTCCTTCCTGTCCGAGATCCAAACTCCACTTTCATCCCTAATTCCCTGAATCTCATTTCTCCGCTTTCTCATGGTCGCACGTTTATGGAACCACCTCGTGTTACGATCACCCCACTGTAACCAGTTTTCACTAGAACGTTGCTTCCAATAGATTTCCTCTTCCTCCATGGCTTTATCCAGTTGGGATTCAATTTTTTTAATCTGTGTAAAATCCCAAGGAGGATGCTTTTTATACAAATCCTGCAAGGTTGTTTTGAGCTTGGCTATATGATGACGAATGTTTCCAATCATGCTCTTGCCCCATTTGTGTAGCCTATCCTGACATATTTTTAAACAATTCTCTAGACGAGAAAATCCAGGATAACGATCTTCCCAACAACCCAATTTAGTAATCATTTCGTTGCAATCTGCATGTTGAGTCCAAGCTTCTTCAAAACGAAAAATTCTCCTACCTCGCTCATTAGTATCATTCCTAATCCGTTTAGAATTTCCTTCAAACATGATTGGTCGGTGATCCGACCTCGCCCAATCCAAGTGCTGCATCGTCCCTTTCGGAAATAATTGCCAAAATTCCTCATTTACCACAAATATAACCTATCAAGACACTCATTAATTTGGTCTGATCTCAGTTGACGATTCGTCCAAGTGAACATATCTCCCATAAATTCCATGTCCTGCAATCCACAATCGTCAAGAATATTTCTAAACAGGTCCAGTTGAGCCTCTCGTGAGGGGGCCCCTCCGTCGTTTTCTTCATAAAGTAAAGTAGCGTTGAAATCCCCTCCAATGATCCATGTAGAGTCATCCCAGTTATGTAAACACCTTATTAAATCCCAAGTAAATTTTCTTTGGCTAGGAATCAGATGTCCATATAAGCCAGAGAAACGCCATATTTTAGTTTCCTATCGTATCGATGCATCAATATGAAACTGAGAAAATGATCGAATTGTGACATCCAACTCCTCTTTCCACAAAAGACAAAGACCCCCACTTTTACCAATGCAGTCCACAATAAAGCACCCTGAATAATTGAAAGACATCTTTATTTTATTGATATTGCGAGCATTTGCCTTACATTTTGTTTCCATCAAAAAAAGTAAAGTTGGGTTATAGTGACGTATACCGTCACTAACAGCATGGAATGTCCTGGGACTACCCAAGCCCCGAACATTCCAACACAACGTTTTCATTGCTCCTGGTGGGGCTGTTCCACAGCCTCCACCGATGTTTCAGTTTGTTCCATCAACATATCATCATCAACTCGCACCCGCTTCTTAGAGCCTCCAATTAATCCATCTCCCAGCTGCTTCTTTGGATTATCCATGGGTGCCTCATTTGTGGGTTCTGACTTTCGAGCTCGGCGCTTCCATCCCTTGAAGTTAGGTCCTCTTTCCTTGCTCCATCTGTCTTTTGACTCTCCGATCGAATCAGGCTGCAAATTAGGCTTAAATGCATCCATGTGCTTTGGTTCTTCACAGTAATTGGGTCCATTAAGTGTGTAGAACGTCGACCCACTAAAAATATCTGAGGAAAACCGGTATGGTGGTTTTAGATCCGGTCCATTCTGAGTATTCCAGACTGTCTTGAAATTTTTCCTCATCACCTCACCGGAAATGACCCTCGGACTAAAGCCTAGTGATTTGCTCGTGATAACAACCTCAATACGATCAACAACAACCTCTGATAAGGAAAAAAAGCAATCAAGAAGAGCTAGAAAAAGAATTCCAAGCTCCACCACCTCAAGAAGAAGAATTCGAAGCTCAACCAGCTCAATCAAGCTCGAATGAAGCTCCATGGGTGTCAACTTCAATTAAATCCAATCATGAGGCAATCATTGTGCCACAAGCTCCAATGACCAAGAGTTGCATCCATTCAAGCTTGGAAAGACAACTATTCAACCAAAAGACACAATGAATCTAAAATCCATATTCATTCACATATTTAATGTATTATGTATCTTGTGAATTCATGAACTTGTATTTATGAAGGTTCATGCATGGATTTGAAAAGTTAGGGGTTGAATTTAGACCACATAGATGAAGGGTTGTGTCCTTTCATGGTGTCTGTTCAATTAGTATAAATAGAGATGTAATTTGTCATTTGAACACAAGTTGAAGTTGAATTTGAATGAAAATTTCATATTGAGTTTAGTCTCTCTCAAGCTTTTATGCTTTCTTTGTGTTCTTGTGTTTAGAATGCATGCCTAGGACTTTCAATCTAGTTTGATCAATTAGATTGTGAAGAGTTCGAAATCTTGAAGTTAGGAACGAATTCTCCTTTCTTCTTGATCTTTGATCATCCTTCCAAGCCAAATCTGTTTAACTTTCTTGGGGTTGTCTATCATTTCGTTAATGGGGTTATTCTTATTATTGTTGTGGGGGTTCACCTGAAATAAGGGGAGTTCTCAAACATAATTGAGATAGTTCCTTTATCAACCTCCGTTTCTTCTTCTTCGATCGTGAGATTGAATTTTTCCCAATTTTCCATCATTTCTTCAAAAGCTATGGAATCAAGAAGATGCAGAATTGCAATTGAGAAGGAGACAGAAGACAAAATTTGCAAGAGAAAGCAGAGCTATGGATTGAAGTCATACGAAACCCAATAGGAGCAAATTTAAACACCCAAACAGAATCCATAGCAATGAAAACAGAGATCGCAAAATACCCAGACAAGAAAACCACAATTAATCGTCGCAACGGAAATCAACCAATTATCAAAAAATAAATTTCAAAGCAAACAAAATGCAAATCAATTAAAATCACAGCAAACCAGACAACAAACCAAAATGCAAACGGATCACGCCGACAAGGAACCAAAATGCAAGATCCCAAACAGATCCCGCAGACAAACAAACGAACAAATCCCGCAAACAGATCAAAGAAACAGATCTACAAGAACCCACAAACAAACGAACCCAGGTAACAAAGAACTTGCAGACAACAAACGGATCTCCAAAACCGAAATGCAAGATCGAATCAAATCATAAAGCCTAAGATCCTGCAGACAAGTTATCGAAAAACCCACAGACATCAATGCCGAAATCAAACAGATCTGCAAATAAAAGCACCCAAAATCACGCCTTGCCAAATTCTGCGAGACGAGCAACACCACCAGCAAAGCTGAGGGCGAAAAACCGGTGAAGAGATCATCGAAAATCACGCCGGATAAGATCCGACGAAAACTTTATACTAATGATCAAGAAGTATGTGGTTCAAATCTTTCACCACAGATGCTGTAAAAAATAAATAAATAATTACAGTCAAATTATTAAATATATTTAGAATGTATATTTAAATATATTAAAACCATTGGAAAAACTAATGAGAACAACGTAAATGTATTTATATATATAGACCATGTAAAACAGTTAAACATTTTACTTGATTTAATAATTGAGATGTTCAAAAAAGAAAAAGGTCAATGTGTCAAAAACCTGTGAATATACCACCATGAAAAACAAACAAAAATGTTGTATTTCCCATACATTACCAAAATTCCCAAATCAAACCACATAATTACACACTTTCCCCTAATCTATCCAAACCAAAAATAAAAAATAAAAAATAAAAATATTATGAAAAAACCCAAAACCAAATGGGCACACAAATGACGAAACCCAGATCCCAATTACATTCATATGTTCTTCAGTATCCACGCACTCTTCTTGTTCTCACTGACATTGGCTTCTGCTTCTCCAGATTCAAACGAAAGCTTGCCTTCTCACTTACCTCTGTGTTCTCTTGCTTCGATTCCATGTCCAACCCAATTTGAAGATTTGAAGGTCTCTGCTCATCCATTTCACTGTTTTCTTCATCAGATAGCTCTCTACTTGAAGAAGAAGAATCAGGCATTGAATTCTTCACTTCTTCTGTGATTTCGCTGGCTGCTTCTTCCTCTTCTTCTCTTCGATTTCGATTCTCGATATCGGATTTCGATTCAGATTCGACCTTGGGTTTCTCTTGTTTGTCATGTGGACCAGTTCCAGAGCCGGGGTGTTGTGGTTCAGATCGGGAGAGCTCCATGGCAGCTCTGGCAGCAGCTGCCGCTTGAGCTGCTGATTCAAAAGCGGCTTGTGCTGCATCCGCCACATCTTTGTACTTCTGTTTAGAACCAGATGGGACTTCATCATGTGGCTCAGACTGGTTTTTCCTTGTGTTTCTGGACAATTTGTCCTGTGGTGGTAAAAAACAGAATCCCAATTTCCATTTAAGAAAGTTTTCAAAACATTTGATAAAGACTATTGAAGATTAAACGTGAAATTGCATACCTCATTGGAAAGAGGAGTTCCGTCAAGTTCCAAAGTAATACCATTCTCAGAAGCAATGGCTTTAAGCAAATCCATTCTACTCTCCAAACTCGGCTGCCTCGTAGATAGCTTCTGCATTAGCTACAGAAACAGAGCACAAGATGAATAACGAAACAGAGCACATAAAATCGCAAGTGAAATACAACATTCAAAATTTTAAAAGAATTACCAAATGATTGACTCCACAGTTGTTGCGCAATTCAACAGCACGAGCAGTGAATTCCTTGCCAAAACGATTGGTCAAAACGGATTTGATCTCATGAAGTTCAGGGAAATCCCCACATCTGGAAGCCGCAAACAACAACCCAGAAACCGCCTCTTTCAGTTCCTCAGGGCACTCTCTGCATTCAGGAAAAACAACTCAAAATGAAATCAAATCGCCCATCAGAGGACAGAAGCAAAGAATCAAAAAGAAAAAGAAATCAGAAGACCTTTCTTGTTCGAGGAGGGAGGTTCTTTCAATCAAGAGGTTGAGATAGCCATCGATCAAAACATACGCATCCAGAACATTCTGATCCTTGATCACTTGCTCGACCTACAACAAAAAGAAAAAGAAATGAACAAAAAGAACCAAGGAAACTGAAAATGAAAGGGGGGGGAGCGAAGAGAAACGGACTCGGAGGAGAGCTCGGTGGTGGTGGCGGAATTGGAGGAGCTGGAGGGCGTCGGAGTGAGCTTGGGAGCGCTTGACTTGGCGCTGGTTGGTGAGGATAGCGAGGCGAGAGGCGGCGAGATTGAGGAGAGGGCGGAATTTGGAGGCTCTGAAATGATTCCTTCCGAGAAGAGCGTCGAGTTTTCTTCCCATGGCGGAATGGGTCGGTTGAAGAGAGAGAGAGAGAGAGAGAGAGAGAAGAGTGAAGGAGTTGGAATTTGTTGGGGGTTTATATATGTTGTTTGTTTGAGAGTGGAAAACAGTGCAGAGTGAAGGTTGAAGCGCGTGGGGGATGGGTTTGTTTTGCGTGCGTTGGTTGCTTATAGACGAAGTCTCTATGTTGAGCGGAGGATTTTTGGTGTGAAAAGGGGATGAACACGGTTAGTAACGACTGCGGCCTTCTTGGAAATCTCACATCTTTCCGAAGAAATTTTGATTTGTGATTATTAAAAAAATTTTAAAAATAGAAATAATCATATTAGGGTAAATATAATATGGTTGGTTAAATTACAAATCTCGACTTTAAATTTTCAAATAGGTTTGAAATTTTAACATGTCTCAAATAATTCTTTCAATTTTTAAGGGAAAAATACACTTTTTAGTCCATGATGTTTGGATTAGGTTTCATTTTGGTTGACAATTTAGCCAGGTTTGGATTTCGTTACACTTTTGGTCCATCCGTCCAATTTTCTGTTCAATCTTAACAATTTGCTGACGTGACACTATTTTTTTATTAAAAAATTATTTTTTTTTAATTTTTTTTTTTGAAATAAAAACATATTAAAATAATAAAAATATATTATTTTTTTAATTATTTCTCTCTCTTCATCTTTTCACTCTCTCTTATTTTCTTTCTTCTTTTTCTCCAGAGCCGCCACCACCACCGGAGTCGCTATCGTTGTCGTTTTTCTGTATTTTTTTCTCCTCTACTCTTCTTCTTTCCTCTCTTCTCCTTTTTCTTCTTCTTCTTCTTCTTCCTTCCCTTTCCTTCTCCTTTCTCTGTTTAAAAATATATATATATACACGAAGGGGGAAACCCCCTTTGTTTCAGCCGGATTCGAAGGGGGTTTCCCCTTTGTTGGTTCGTTTTTAAAACAAAAAAAGCCAGTGAACGAAGTAAAGGGAGAGACAACGGTGACGGGAGGGAGAGGGGGAGAAAATCGCGACTGGGTCTGCTCGAAACGGGAGGGGGAGAAAATCGCGGCTGGGTCTACTCGCAGCGAGAAGAAACGAAACCGCACGACTAGGTCTGCTTGCAACAAGAATAAACGGAGGCGCATGGAGTTTGCTTGCGGCAATAAGAAACGGCGAACGAGAGGGAGAGTCGACGAGAAGCTTGTCGGCGGTGGTCTGGCAGCTGCACGCGAAAAAGAAAGAGGGAGAAGATTTGTTAGGTTTTTTTTCTTTTGCTTTTCTGCTCCTTTCTCCCATCTTTTCTATTTTTAAAAAAAAAGACAAATAGAAAGGAGAAGAAAAGAAGAAAGAAAGGTGAAGAAGGAAAAAAAAAAGTAAGCGTCGGCGACCGGTCGTCAGTGAGTGGTAGTTGACGGCGGCCAATGCCAGCTGTCGCCGGCGGCAAGTGGCTGGCTGGTTTGGTGGCAGTGGTGGTGAAGGGGACGAAGAAGAAGTAAAATATAGAAGTATTAAAAAAAATAATAATTTTATTATTTTAAAAAATTAAAAAATAATTTTATTGATAAAAAAATAGTGCAACGTCAGCAAACTGTTAAGATTTAATAGAAAATTGGACGGAGGGACCAAGAGTGTAACGAAATCCAAACCTTAGGGGCTAAATTGTCGAGTTTGAAAATTCAGGGACCAAAATGAAACCTAACCAAAACCTCAGGGACCAAAAGTGTATTTTTCCCAATTTTTAATGTTGTATCTAGATTCTTAAATTTTAAAAAGTATCTATTAAATTTTTAAACTTTTGATTTTGTGTTTAATAAGTCCTCCAACTTATAATTTTGTAAATAACAGGTCATTGGTTTATTAGTCATTTTCAAAGGTGGTTGTTAAAAATGGCTTGAAAGGTTTTTACTTTTACCAAATTAACTCACATATTAAAAATAAGTTTTTTTTTTAGTTCAATAATATTGGAGGGTGAGGGATTCGAACCTCTGATCTCTTGATCGAGGTTACATGTCTTACCTATGCTCACTTTGGCGTAAAAGTAAGTTTTGATAATCGATTGTTTTTTTACTAAGGAATAACATTAATCACAAAAAGTTAGTACCGACTACTCTCGTAAAGAAGAGGAAAAATCCATTCAGAAAAATAGAGGCCCAAAAAAATTGTCCTTTTTCCTGCAAGAAGATGCCCTCTGCTTTGAACGAAAATAGAAACCAACTACATTATGAGCTACACGGTGGGCTACTGTGTTTTCTTCCCTACAGTAGTGTCGGGACACTACATTTCCCAAATTAGGGGCTAATGAATTTATTGCTTCGGTGATATTCTTCATTTTCGTGTGGTTCTCTGAGTTTCTGGTTAAAACATTGATGACTTCCAATGTGTTCGATTCCACCTCTAAGGGAATGTGCTCCTTTTTACCGGCATCAAATATGCATTTTAACCCTTCCAAGACTGCTTTAGCTTCCATGACTTTGATGAACCATTTTCTTCTTATTTGTTACATTCTAGAGCAGATCAGGGATCCAACCGAGTCCCGCACATCCCAACTGATGTCTTCTTTGTTGATATTATCATTCCACAAAGCATTCATACGATGAATGTGTCCACACAAAGCATCCGTATGAAGAAAGTGAATCTGAAAGTATCAAGTGCAATGATTCCAAATATAATTTGGTTTCAAGGAAACATTGTATAATCTTTATAACCATAAGATGAATGTCTACACTAAATATAGAAGCTAAAATGATAAAATGACATCCGAGACAAATATAAGTCAAACAGAACTTACTCAAATCCCCAAACTCAAGGTTGGATCTATCATCCCCAATGAATGGTGATGAGTCATATAAACATGACTTAAAGCGCTTTTAAAGGATTTGAATGAGACTAATGTGTTGCACAATACCTATTGACATCGAATTACCTCGGATAGGCGTTGCTCGACGACCAAAAGGGCTTAATCCTGTAAATATAGAGTCAATCACGAATGGGTAATCCAAATTTGAAGTCGAATAATCATGGGTCAACGTTGAAACTTACTAGGATTGCTAAACGACGCCAAAATGGTCAAGATTGGAGAGGAAAACGTTTCTAGCTGCGTGGATTCCTGACCAAAACGAGAGAAGGAGAGAGAATTAACGAGGCAAAGAGAGAGACTTATGCGTGGAAGAAGAAGAAGGAGAAAATTACGACAGCTCGTGATCTTGCTCGCCGACGTGGCTCTTGGTCGAAAATCTAGGGGGAGAGAGAACTTGAGGCCTTGCTCACCGGCGTAGAGGAAAATGCGGGGGAGAGGAAGAATCGAGGCTGGCCTTATAGATGAAACAAGGGTTTGAGAGTGGGGGATTGAGAGAGCGTAGATGAGAGGGGGAGAGAGAGGCTGAGAGACGAAGAACACGAGGGTTTAGGATCTCTTTTTTCGTTTTCTCCTTTTTTCTTTTAATAAAAATTACTTCAAATAATTTTTTTTAACCAATGACACTTAAATAAAGTCATAGATTTATGACTTTAAAAAAATGTCATAAATTTCCGAAAATTCGAAAATCTCCGTTTTTTCCTGCCAAAAATGCGCCCCTAATTATTTATGACATTTTTTTCTTTCTTTCCTTTGATTTAAGTTTGGTTATAATTGTAGTAGTGCGTGTTCATTTTCCAATCGTTTGACAGTGGCTTTTTCCATTCTACATGACTCAACTGATTCCCATATCTCTTCGGAATATGGAGTCTAAGGTATGCTTCTTTCCAGTCAATTATGCTTGTGATTGATCTACCTATGAAAATGGTCTGGATTTGTGCTTGAGTTAGTTGCTGAGATTTTGTTCCTCTAATTCCAAATGCTCCACATAATAAGCATCCCTTTAAATAGGTCCTCTTTGTTTGAATTGTCCACTAGCCAAGTCCAATAGTCTTTGGTTGTCTAACTTTCCCTACAAAGATTAAACAAATTTATTGAGGTTGGGATAAACTTTAACTACACCCCTTTAGAGATCTTGCAGTCCCACATGAGGTGGTTGGTGATTTGTTCCTTTTTCCTACATAAGATGTTTGATCGATTGGGTGTGATGTCGTTAATTATCTTTCATGCACAGACTTTTTCCCTCGAGATCACATTGGTTAACCATAAATTCTTCTACAGTAAAGTGGATTTGCTAGAGGGACTAAAAATGTAAATTTTCCTAAAAAAAAGTAGTTTTTAAAACCGGCTAAAAATTGAAAATTTTTTTTTAAGAAAAATAAAAAGAAGGGAAAAATAAAGTCCCTGAAGTTTGAGTTAGGTTTCATTTTGGTCCATGAGGTTTCAAATTCAACAATTTAGTCCCTGAAGTTTGAGATAAGTAGCAATTTGGTCCCTGCCATCCATTTTGCCGTTAAATCTAATCGGATGCTGACGTGGCACTATTATTTTAATTAAAAAAATTAATTTTTTATTTTTAAATTAAAAATATATTAAAATAATAAAAAAATATTTTTTTATTATTTTTTTTAATTCTCTCTCCCTCCCTCTTCTCCTTCTTCTTCCCCATCTTCCTCCTTCCTTCTTCTTCCTCATCCTCATCCATGGCCGGCGGCCGGCGGCCGGTGACCACCGCTCGCCGGTGGTAACAATTTTTTTTTCTTCTGTTTTTTCTTTCTTTCTCCTCTCCTCTTCTTATCTTCTTCTTCTTTTTTCTGTTTTTTTCTTTTCAAAAAAAAAAAAAGAAAAGGAGGGAGGAGGAGCTCCCTCCTCCCCGTTTCGACACCGGAACGAGGAGGAGGGAGCTCCTCCTCCAGCTCCCTCCTCCCTCCTTTTCTTTTTTTTTTTTTTTTGAAAAGAAAAAAAACCGAAAAAAGAAGAAGAAGATGAGAAGAGGAAAGGAGAAAGAAAGAAAAAACATAAGAAAAAAAAATTTGTCACCGCCGGCCATGAATGAGGATGAGGAAGAAGAAGGTGGGAGAGGAAGAAGAAGGAAGGAGAAGATGGGGAAGAAGAAGGAGAAGAGGGAGGGAGAGAAAGAATTAAATAAATAATAAAAAAAAAATTATTATTTTAATATATTTTTAATTTAAAAAATAAAAAATTAATTTTTTAATTAAAATAATAGTGCCACGTCAACATCCGGTTAGATTTAACGGTAAAATGGATGGCATGGACCAAATTGCTACTTATCTCAAACCTCAGGGACTAAATTGTTGAATTTGAAACCTCAGGGACCAAAATGAAACCTAACTCAAAAACCTCAGGGACTAAAAGTGTATTTTTTCCTTAAAAAAATACAAAGAAATTATGAGAAAAGAAGTATAATTTTCATAATAAAAAAATAAAAAACCAAATAATTATCCGAGAGAATTGTAGTTACTACATTTTTTTTGACAACATGTGAGGTAGATGGATTCGAACCGCAGATCTCTTGGTCATTAGTGCAAGCTTTATGCTAGTTGAGCTATGATCATATTGGCATTGTTGTTACTACTTACTAGTACCATACCATCCTTCTAAAAAAAATTAATTAAATAAATAAACCCTAGTACCATACCAACAGAAAATAGTGAATAAAATCACAATCCAAAGTTGAAAATGTTAACTCATATGCCAAATTGACTAGACAAAAAGGAAAATGAACAATTGCTTCTATTTGGTCCCACGGAGTGTACCACACGCAGGAGAATCTATCTCTGATTCAAAGAAGTTTCCATTTGGTCCCACGGAGTGTACCACACGCAGATATATTGTTAATGTTTGTTGGGAAATTTCACAATTATTTCTTCATCTCTCACAAGTAAACACTGATATTCCTTTTAAAGAGATAAAGGCCAAATTTGATTGATTTTTTATTTGACATGTAGGTCCATGGGGGCATATGTCGTAAAAATATTTCAACTAAATTATGCTAAGTTCACACGGTTCTTATTGTTTAATCAAAGCTATAAAAATTTAACATCTATTAAATAAGTTTCAACGATTAATATAAGTTAGGGATTCCTAATTTATGACATTATTTGGACGTAAGGTAGGGAAAAAAAACTAATATGAAACTTCTTGTCAAAAAAAAAAAAAAAAAAAAAAAAAAAAAAAAAAAAAACTAATATGAAACTCTTAAAATTATAAACGTCAAAATTAAAACAAAAATTGAAAAAAGTTGAAACATAATATATAATTATTTTAACTTCAAATGTATAAACTATTTTTCAATTTATATTTATAATTTAAAATTTTATAAAATCATTACCATCACTGGGTGACTAAAATCCACTAATACTCTCACGCCTTGCGTCTCAAATCGATAAGCTAGGGAAAAAGTGGCACCATGATGCCTTACCGATTTTACAATTTCAGAACACATGCTCCACGGACTCAGGCTTTTTCCTGCACAAGAAACACAAACTGTTAACATCAATTCCTCTTTTAATGATATTGGCTTGGGTAGGCAAAATGTTTAGGATGGACTTCCAAACACATATTTTCTCCTTTGGGCCAGCCTTGATATTCCAGAAATTTTTCCAGAAACTCTTGGTCTTTGACGGATCAGAAGGGAACCATTTACCACCTTAATAAGATTATAAGCAAGATGATAGGCGCTTTTCACTATCAATTGGCCTTTAGAATCCGGATCTCAAATGATTGAGTCCTTGGACTCCCTTCTCCCCAAAGGAATATCAAGAATAGACTCCGCAACGGATGGGATAAAGGAGGACCTAATATCCCCCTCTTTCCATTCACCGGAATCAGAAATAAGCTCTTTCACATAAGCATTTGAAAGCTCATCCTTCAACCAAACCGGCTTAAAACTCCCTCCACTCGGAATCCAAGGATCATCTTTTATTCTAATGAGCGCTCCATTGCCCACCCTCCATCTCATGCCTTGTTTGAAAAGGTCCCTCCCCCATAGAATACTTTTCCATGTGAGAGATGGGTTGGACCCCAAAGAGGCCTCAAGGAAGTTGTTGTGCTTGAAGTATCTTCCTCTTAAAACTTTTGCAAGGAGACTAGAGGGATTTTTAATGATGCGCCAACTTTTCTTTCCTAACATAGCTTGATTAAACAAGCTTATGTCTCTAAAACCGAGGCCTTCATACTCCTTGCTAGCACACATCTTCCTCCAACTCATTCAATGGGCCTTATCGTTACCACCAAAGGAGCTCCACCGAAAATTGGCACAGAGCTGGTTGATTTCCTCACAGATGCCCTTTGGAAGCTTGAAACAGCTCATGGTGTAGGTAGGGATATCCTGAGCCACTGTCTTGATCAAAACCTCTTTTCCTCCCAAAGAAAAAAGTCTTTCCTTCCACCCTTGGAGCGTCTTCTAAATACTCTCTTTCACCTTCCAAAACACCTGGTGTTTTTTGCGCCCCATTTGAGTGGGCATACCAAGGTAGTAACCCAAAGAGTCCACTAACTTGATCCCAAGGAGCTTGCTGAGGTCCAACGCCGAATCTTTACTAATGTTCTTACTCATCATGCACAAAGACTTGTTGAGGTTAATAGTTTGGCTCAAGACCCCTTCGTACTAGAAGAGAGAAGAAAGTTATTGTAGAGAATGGATAGAATAATTGGATGGGTTGAATAGTGGTTACTGTAGCAACACAGAGGGAAAAAATAACCAACTTCACCTCTTATTTTTGTTGATGCCCCAAACACTGAGTGGGTTATAATAGCCCCCACTATTATAACTGTTAGAATTGTTTTCAATTTATCAATTTCTACTATTTGCTTAATTAAATTCAATTTAGAATATTGATGATTTAGGTATTTTATTTAACTTGCTTCCATATTTTTATTTATGCTTTAATGATATTTCTTGTAAGGGACAACGGACACACACATATCTCCACAATGGTATGATATTGTCCACTTTGGGCATAAGCCCTCATGGCTTTGTTTTTGGATCACCCCAAAAGGCCTCATACCAATGGAGATACTAGTCCTCCCTTATATACCCATGATTATCCCCTTGTCTAGCCGATGTGGGACTTTGGGCGCACTCCCAACAATCCTCCCCTCGAACAAAGTACCACCGAGCCTCCCCTCAAATAGTCATCTATTCGTCCAACTCTCTAGGCTTCACCGCTTTACCGAGAGTTTGCTCTTATCTAGGACCAAGACGACTCCTCTTCTCCAGAGTATACCCGCCTGCCCAACAGAGCCCAACCACGGACCTCCCCATGACTATTTCAAGACTCACACAACTTTCTTTGTTCGGCACCCGAGGATTCCACCCGACATGGCTTTGTTTTTTGATCACCCCAAAAGGCCTCATACCAATGGAGATACTTGTCCTCCCTTATATACCCATGATCATCCCCTTATCTAGCCGATGTGGGACTTTGGGCGCACTCCCAACAATCCTCCCCTCGAACAAAGTACCACCGAGCCTCCCCTCAAATAGTCATCTATCCGTCCAACTCTCTAGGCTTCACCGTGATAGCGAGCAAAAATGTCGCTATTTTAGTCCCAATTTATTAGGCTTTTCTGTGCTTTAATCATGTTATTAATGAAAATATTTAATGTATTCTGTTATTTGGTCCTTAGGAGCAAAGTCGGTGATTTTGGGAGAAAAAGTGCCAAAAATGAAGCTAATGAAGCCCAAATCCAAGCTTGGATAAAAAGGGGATCCAAAGAGGCCAATCATGATGGTAAAGCCCAAAAAGAAGTGAAGAGAAGGCCCAAAAGTTAGCCCAAATCGAAGCTGGAATTGCTGGAAAATGGCACAGCGTCGCGACGCTGTGAAGACAGCGTCGCGACGCTGTCCATTTCTTGGGCAACACGACGCGTGCGTAGCAGCGTCGCGACGCTGTGCAATATAGCGTCGCGACGCTACCCCCAATCCGGGCCTATAAAAGGCACCTCTTGGTGCCTCATTTATGCATCAATCATTCTTCAATCAATCCATCCTTTCCTTCCTTTGGCTCCTTTGGTTTTGAGAGATTTCTTAGTGGGAAATATTTGGGGAATTTTGGGGAGCATCCTAGGAGGCTCAAGGAGTGTTCGGCGGAACGCTTAATGCTTTATTCAATCTGGCCAGAAACTGACAGGAGAACCTATGTGATTAACGGAGATTCTAGGATTATAATTAGTTGGGCAATCCACCCGACACGGCTACACCCGGGGCATGGCTCTGATACCACTTGTAAGGGACAACGGACACACACATATCTCCACAATGGTATGATATTGTCCACTTTGGGCATAAGCCCTCATGGCTTTGTTTTTGGATCACCCCAAAAGGCCTCATACCAATGGAGATACTTGTCCTCCCTTATATACCCATGATCATCCTCTTATCTAGCCGATGTGGGACTTTGGGCGCACTCCCAACAATGGATTCCACCCAACACGGCTACCGTCTTGGGGCATGCCCATGACTAGTATCTCCATTGGTATGAGGCCTTTTGGGGTGATCCAAAAACAAAGCCATAAGGGCTTATGCCCAAAGTGGACAATATCATACCATTGTGGAGATATGTGTGTGTCCGTTGTCCCTTACAATAACCTACACAGTGGGCCAAACGACCCTAGTTTATAGTTGGAAGTTAACCCTAATAGATTAAAAAAAGACAATCTACGGTTGTCATAACTCTAAGTTAAAGGTTTGCAACCATTACTGTCATATTTTATTTGAACTAAAAATAGAGCGAACGAGAGAGTCTATTCATCCTCTTTTAAAATTAATATAAATTTGTTTGAAAAAACCATCTCCATAAAATCCCTCCACTGTCATTTAAAGTAAATAAAAGGTTACTCATCTTTATCTCACCATTTCTTGAAAAGTGAATTGTTTGCTATATTCGAAGTGAGATATTCTCCTCAATAAATCTTCACCTTCATAATAGATGAAATGTGTAAAAAAAACACTTAAAAATGAATGTGAAGTGACTTTTAAAAATAAAAGAAAAACTCTAATAATCGTACATAACTTGTAGAATCAATGTCGAAACTTTTAGAATAAGTACTAATTAAGTGTTTCTTAAATTGCTTTCCTTAAAAGTAATTTAGGGCCGTTTGGTAACGTTCTCATTTCTTATTTCTTGTTTCCAATTTTATTAAGAAATCTAAGCATTTAATAACTATGTATGTTTCTTGTTTCTCATTTTTTACAAACACTCCCAAAATTTGTATAGAACTTCTGGGAACAACTAAAACTAGTTTCTCTTTTTTTTGTTCATGTTTTCAATTTTTTCCAAACATAAATAAGAATATAGGTTTATTATTATTGAATATATAGGTGTTAGGGTCATGAAATTCTATTTTTCTTTATTAAAAATGAAGAAACGGAAACAAGAAACGAGAACGTTACCAAACGGGTATTTAAAAATATATTGAGGAATTTTCAAAATTACTTATACCATGAATTTTTTTTTATACATTTAATTAATTAAAAATATGTTTTACCAATTCAAAAAGTGTTCCGGACTCAATCTAAATTCTTGAGTTAGAATTTATGCCCTAGCCATGATATAAAATGTCATAAAAATAGGGATGTGGTAGCTATTGCTATAACTTGTGAAATTTCTCTAAACCCACTTTTTTGGAATCGCACACCCACCAACCAACCCTTTGCAGCTTGCGCGGCCAATATCTATTGATCTACTTACTTAAATCAAGAAGTAAAAGTAACTCTATCATATAAATAAATATATATATATAAACATATAGGTTAAGTTAAAATCTTTATAAAAAATTATTAAATTAAACTAAAAGCTTAGGCCCCGTTTGATAACCATTTGATTTTTGGTTTTTGGTTTTTTTAAATTAAGCTTCAAAACACTACATGCACTTACAAGTTTCTTTGTTTTGTTATCTACCTCTTTCCCTTAAAAAACCAAGTCAAATTTTGAAAACTAGAAAAAATAGTTTTCAAAAACTTGTTTTTGTTTTTGAAATTTGGCTAGGAACTCAAGTGTGTCTTTAACAAGAATGAAAACCATTGTAAGGAGATTGGATGAAAACAAGCATAATTTTCAAAAACCAAATGATTATCAAACGGAGCCCTAGGGGTTCAAGTTTCCATTTCGTATATGGTTGAACTAAAAATTTGATTAAATTAAATTTTGGCTTATTAATTATAAATGAAAGGTTAAAATATCATTTTGGTCTCTATACTTTAGGTCTCATTCTATTTTTGTCCTTATATTTTCAAATGTCCAAATTAGTCTGGATTAACCAAAAAGATAGTGTTGTTTTGAAAAAAAAAATCAAATGAAAAAAGTGGGTTCATAAACTATTTAGAAAAAGCATGCCTTTTTTTGTCGTTTATTGGAATGCGTAGGTAAAAATTACGCATTCAATGAAGAATGTGTATCTTGAAAATGTGCAACCGGTCAAAATTTCCAAACCCATTCAAATCTAACAGACGGTTAACAGATGGGTAACGGGAGTTAGGATGCAGTTAAGATGTGGCAATTGAACAAACGCATTCCTTGGAAATCTGCAACTGCCAAGATTTGTGTGTCAGGGACAGTGATGAGTCAAATCAATGTCAAACCTGGATTAATTAGGTAGTTGAAAATGTTTAAACCATGCATGTAACGACCAGACTTCTTAAAAAGCCTTAAAGGGACCGTTACGACAATGCATGCTTTGGAGGCCTTTTTGAAATGAAAATAATTTGAAACAAAAACACTAATTTAAAACAAAATCTTTTAAACAAAACTTTTATTCGGGATCCCTAATTTCAAAGGTTTTAAATAAGCTTAAACAAATCCTAAAACATAAATGTACAAGGCCTTTAGAAATTTTTCTTAAAACAAACTTACAATACGAATAAAGTAAATAGTGTTCTTAACGCGGAAGAGAAAAAAGAAATATGATCTCAAGTTCTCTCATGGTTGTCTATCAGATTCTCATCAATCGCCTTCCATCTGCCCTTGCCTTTACCTGAAAAAAAATATTTTTGAAAAGAATGAGTATTTTAAATACTCAGTAAGTGACCCTACTATTGAGGTTGGGTCACACTTTAAAAAAAACATTTCAAAAATCAACAACAAATACAAATTTGGTGGCTCTAAACGTTATTTTAAACTTAGGATATACATCAATTTCATGCATATCCTAGACACATCAATTTCATGTGTATTTCTAATGAGAGAGAATATGCATCACTTTCATGCATATTCTAGACACATCAATTTCATATGTCTCCTACGGAGGCCGTCAATTTCACGAAACCTCGAGGTCGTCAATTTCACAAACCTCGACTTAGGTACATCAATTTCATGTCCCTAAGCCCTGTGTAGGCATCTCCGAACTTACATCAATTTCATGTACACTAATTTAAACTTATTCCTTTAATGGAATTTAAAAGATACCACCAGCTCAACTATTTTACACGTTAACAAATGCAAGCGATGATAATGAATTTCATGCTTTCAATAATTTTCATAAACGCATACTCAAATAAAAGATAATAAACTTTCATACAATTCTCATGCTTTTATTAAATAAAATAAATTTCAAGGATAACACATAAGCACGAGAATTTTAGAAAAGATCAAACACGCGCACCCAATTAAAAGGTTCAATAGTAAGTTCACTTACCTTGGCTTATTAAAATCTTGGTTTCAATTCCCAACAATTCCAGCAAAGGCCAACCTCGACCTTAATCAATTAATCGATTACAAAGGCTTGTTGGTTGGTTCTAAATTCAATCCAATTTAGATAGTTTCGAGCTCCATTTACTTGAGGGGCCCTAAAACAAGAACTAAACTTTAATGGGCATTCAATTAAATCATAGAACTTAGTATAAGCTCATAAAAGCTTGCTGGAAATTGCTTACCCAAGGCCAAAATCGCTAAAAGAAAGAAGAGAAACGTGCCAAAAACTTGATGAGCAGGTTCTTAAATTGCTCCAACTTTGGTGATTCACATTCTGATCGATGCGGGTACCTTTAGTTTCGAATCCAATTCAGTGGGTATTCATCAAACACTCAAAACAAAACCAAAAATACTTCAATCTCAGTTACCCAAGATTTAACAAGCTGGAAAAACGCTCAAAATGCCCAAAATCACTGTTGTTCGCGTAGATCGGAATGTTGCTCGCCGAAAAACACCTCACCCACGCTTGCGAAGGCTGCCCGCATGCCACCCCTGAGTTGTCGTCGTGCCCCGCTGCTGGTTCAACGCTACACCGCCGAGAGAGTGCCGGAGAACGCGTGCCGCCGCGAAAGGAAGCTGCTGCAAACCCGAAGCTCGAACCGTCGCTGCCCTGCTGCCGCGACATGTTCTGCTCGCCGGAGAGACTATGCGCCGCCGTGGAGTTCGTTAGAGGAACGTGCGCTGCCGGAGTTGTTGGCTGTCGCCGCTGCCAAAGAGAGGGTGAGATGAAGCTACTGTGGTCGTGGGTTCTAAGAAGGAGGAAAGGATGGAGAAGACGCCCTAGGGCTACGTGCAGCTTTAAAAAAAAGAAACTAGGGCTTGGCTTACACATTTGTTTGTTTACGAAATTGCCACTCCAGCCCAATTTTTAAATTCACCAAATTTTTCAATTCTTTTAATCTCCCTCCAACTCCAATTAACCCAAATTAACTCCAAAACTAATGAAATTTGAAATTTTCCTTAAATTACGGGCGTTACAATGCATTTCTCTCCTTTAAAATTACCATCAACATCAACAAAGGCCATGATAATTATATGTTCTCCTAAGGCAATTTTTGACAACAGGAGTCGTCGTATCTCCGGCTTAATGTGGACGTGATTTTAGGCGATTTTGTTGGTGCCTTGGTCTGGAGGGATAATCTTCAGATCATTGTCGTGATTTCATGGCTTGATTTTCACGAATTTCAGTCATGAATCGGCTCAATTTTAAAGTCTCTTTTGTCGTTATGGTTTCTGCCAGAGCGTCAAGCGGATCTTCAGCAATGTTGCTGCTATATCAGGGTAGAAATGGGAGCGATGTATCATCACTTCAATCGTTGGTACTTCCTTTTTCCTTCTATTACTGCCTTTTTTATTTTTTGTACTTTTCGATTCAAATATCTATGGATCCAGCATCTTTGGTTGATGATTGGTCACGACTGAGCTTGACTTCGGAAGAGGAAGAAATCATTGTGGTAGTGGACAGAGAAGCCGTGGAAAGAGCTGGTCTTTCGTTGGAGATTTGTTTGCTTGGGAAATTAATTTGTCCTCGGCCAATTGGCGCTGAAGTTATGCGAAGAAATTTTCGAGCTGCCTGGAAAATTGAGAACAAATTGCACGTGGATCGTCTCGATAAGAATCTATTTATTTTCTGCTTTGGAAATGAGATCGATCGAGTGAGGATCTTTCGCCAAGGGTCTTGATTATTTGAGAAATTCCTGCTTGTTTTGGTTTTTCCAATCCGTGGGTTGCGCCCAGTTGATCATCCTTTTTCATCCGTGGCTTTTTGGGTTCATATCTTTGAATTACCACTGGATTGGTTTAATCAAAGCATGGCAGAAAGGCTCGAAAATGTTATTGGTATTTTCGAAGAAGTTGACAATAGAAATGGATTTCTTTTCTGGGGATCCAGCCTTCGAATCCGGATTTGTCTTGATTTGAACCGTCCAATGCGAAGAGGTATTCGAATCTTTCCTGATGGGCTGCTCAGTGGCTTATGGGTGTCGATTAGGTATGAACGGCTGCCGGAGATCTGGGCTTTTTGTGGTCTTATCAGCCATTTAATGAGGGATTGTGCTCTATTTTTACAGTCAGATCGCAACAACCATCGTCCTCATCAGTATGGGGACTGGCTTCGATACATAGGGAAGGGAATGTCTCTAAATCCAATTTTCATTAGGGATGGAAATTCTACGCCAAATCAGGAGATCCCCCAGGGTCAGAGGCTAGCGATTGAAGTCCTGCCGCCAGCGATTCCAGTTCCTTCGGTAAATGAGCTCCCTCGCCCTCGTAATAGCGGAATCTAGATTTCTGAACCTGTGGAGGCACAGACAAACCAATCTCAAATTCCGCTTTCGTCGGCGTCGAATTCTCTCTATGTTGCTCTGAATGTTTCTTCAAAAGGAAAAGAAAAGGTAATCGAGGTGGTGCCAAAGTCCAAAGGTAATCGTCATCCTTCTGAATCCTCTGCTTCTATGTGGCGGCCGGAAAGTTCATTCAAGCGAGATTCTCCGACGATGGATCATGTGGTGCAACAACCAAACGGCCCAATGAGCGTTACGAAGGAATCCACATTCAATTCGTTGCAATCAATGGGCTTAAGTGATTCAAACTGCCCAAGTAATTTGGAGAACGTTTTTAAAGTTTGTAACCGTCGATTATCTCGAAATCTATTAGTTGCCTTCAAAGCTTCTGAACCGTTGGTGATGGGCCTGGATGATGTCAAAGCCCAAGCAGAGGTAGGGGATGATGGTGTGGAGAGCGATCCAGAAATGATCGAGGATTTTGGGCCTGGTCTTCTAGTTGACGTCAGTTCCGTTTGTAAGTTGCTTCCGTCTGGGTCGGGTGAGTCTAGTATTCAGGTCGTTGGGCCTACGAAGTCGAATGGCATGCAATGGGCTTTTTTGAACTCTGATGATGCAAAAGGAAAAACGAGTGTGGATCCTTTTCTTAGCCCAAAGAAAATCGAGGAAGCAATCGAGGGTGGGGAGCAACGTGAAGCATCTGATCATGTAATCTTTACTGCAAAAAGTTCAAAGATGGTTCATCCCAAAACTGTTGGTAATAATTAGAAAAAGAGAGCTCGAGCGGGAAGGGTTCCTAGTGGCATGAATGTGAAGGCCTTGGAGGAGTTTGAGAAGGGAAAAGATGGGCCAATTTTGTTCTCTCCTGGAAACATTAAACGATCGAAGACTGGTGATGAAGATAGCAAGAAGGCGGGGACTGTTGAGCAGCCCCGCCAAGAGCCATGGAAATCGTTTGTTGGAATGTTCGTGGATTGGGGAGTCCATGGGCATTCCGTAATGTTTGTAACGAACTTTCAAGTTTGAATCCTCAGTTATGTTTTCTGTCGGAGACAAAATCTTCGACTTCTGTTTTGAATAAATTGAAAGCTCGTTTGAATTTTTCTAGGTGTTTTGTTGTTAATCGTGTTGGTTTAAGTGGTGGTCTATGTTTGCTGTGGAAGGATGAAATTGATGTTTGTATTTGAAATTACTCAGTCCACCATATAGATGCAAATATAGTTTGGAACGAAAAAAATGTCATTTTACAGGATTTTACGGTAATCCTGATCAATCCTTTCGATCTCATTCTTGGAATCTGCTTTGAAGATTGCATGATCATAATAATTCAGCATGGGTCATCGGAGGAGATATGAACGAGATTCTATGGCAAAATGAAAAATTAGGAGGGCCAGATAGGGATAATAGGCAGATTTGGGCTTTCAGAGATGTATTGGATGATTGTAATCTCCGAGATATTGGGTGTTCTGGGGGTTTGTTCACATGGTGTAACAGGCGGAGTTCGGGGGAGCAGGTTAGCTTAAGGCTTGATCGATTCGTTGCGAATTCTAGCTTCTGTGCTCTTTTTGATAATTTCCAGGTTCAAAATTTGGATTGGGCAAAGTCTGACCACTGACCAATCCAACTCAACCTTTTTGAAAAGGATCAGGAAAATTACGGGAGGAGGAGTCGTCGATCCTTTAAATTTGAAGAGTGGTGGACATGACATGAAGAATGTCGTAACATTATTTAAAGGAATGGATGTTGGGACAGTGTTCGTGTCGGAACCCTATCGCTTCATTCGACGTTGCACCAATGTGCATCAGCTCTGAATGGGTGGGGTCTTCGTAAAAATAGGAGATTACGGACAGAGATTATGGAAGTTAAAGACAAAATTAATAGGGTATATGAAAATAGCATTCCTATTGATTTCTCTGTCATCCATAACCTGGAGAAACGCTATGACACCCTGCTTCTGGAGGAGGAAATGTATTGGAAGCAACGATCGAGGGAATGCTGGCTTAAACGGGGTGATCGAAATACAAGATGGTTTCATCAAAAGGCTTCAATGAGAAGGAGACGAAATTGGATACATGGGATCGAGGATGGTAATGGAAACTGGATTTCTGAAAAATCTAGCATTCATAATGCGTTTGAGAGCTATTTCAAGGAGATATTTTCTTCTTCAACACCTAGCCAAGGGACATGGATAGGGTTCTTACTTGGGTACCAAGGAAGGTCACGGATGAGATGAATCGGATGTTAGTGGCCCCATATTCTTGGGAAGAGGTCACGTCTGCAATCAAAAGTTTCCATCCTACAAAGGCTTCGGGTCCAGACGGCTTCCCGGCGGTATTTTATCAAAAATACTGGGATATTGTGGGGCCTATGACTATGTCCAATTGTCTGGATATTCTGGACTCTGATAAACCGATTCAGGAATGGAATCATACTAACATTGTTTTAATACCAAAGATTCGTCAGGCAAGGTTAGTATCTGATTTTCGACCTATTAGTCTGTGCAATGTGTCTTATAAGATTGTTACAAAAGTTATAGCGAATAGGCTTGAGATGGTTTTGAATGAGATTATCGATGAATGTCAATCGGCCTTTATTCCCAAAAGATCTATAACCGATAATATGATTCTGGCCCATGAGACATTGCACTACCTTCAAAGAAAGCGTAAGGGTAAGTGTGGGTATGCGGCGTTAAAACTTTATATGAGTAAAGCTTATGATAGAGTGGAATGGTCTTACTTTAGCCAAATTATGGAAAAACTTGGCTTCCATGCGAAGTGGATATCACTTGTGATGAAGTGTGTTTCAACACCTACATTCTCCATTCTGATGAATGGTGAATGCTTTGGTTTTATCAAACCATCTCGTGGTATTAGACAAGGTGATCCTCTATCTCCATATCTATTCTTACTTTGCTCAAAAGGTCTCTCTACGCTCCTGGTATCAGCTTGGAGACGGTCAATGGCAGGGGTAGCCATAGCAAGATCCTGTCCAAAGATTTCTCATCTTTTCTTTGCAGACAATAGTCTTATATTCCTTAGAGATGCAGCAGCGGATTTCGGGCACTTTCGGACTCTTCTTTGGAATTATGGTCAAGCATCGGGCCAGTGCGTTAATTTTTCTAAATCGATGGTGTTTTTCTCTAGAAATGTCTTGGATGATACCCAACAGTATCTTTGTAATATTCTATCTATGAGAGTAGCTGAATCTATACGATCTTACCTTGGTATGTCGTCGTCATTCCATAGAGGTAAAACTCGAAACTTCAAATTCCTTTTGGATAAAGTATGGTCCGTGCTCCAAGGATGGATGGGACAATTTTTTTCACAGGGTGGCAAGGAAGTATTGATAAAGAGTATTGTTCAGGCCATACCTACGTACTCAGTGGGTTGTTTCTGGATTCCAAAAGGTATTTTATCCAGCATTTCTAAGTTGTGTGCCAGGTTTTGGTGGGGCTCCTATGGAGAGAAGCATAGAATGCACTGCCATAAATGGGAACATCTATGTAAGCCAAAAGAGGTGGGAGGTTTAAGCTTTCGTGTTTTAGTTAATTTTAATCAGGCGATGCTGGCAAAACAGGTGTGGAGAGTTCTTACCAATCCAACTCTAACGGTATCGAAAGTTTTGCACTGGAGGTATTTTCCATCGTCATCGCTTATTGATGGTACGGTCTCCTCCTCCTCTTCCTTTTCTTGGAAAGGATTTGTATGGGGGATGGATCTCCTAAAGTGTGGTTTGAGGAAAAATCTAGGAAATGGACAGTCAATTTATATATACCGTGACCCGTGGCTTCCATGGCCTTCTACTTTTAAGGTGGTAACCCAGCCAACCTCGATGATGGAAGAGGCAACTGTTGCAGATTTTATTACACCATCTCTTCAATGGGACATTGCAAAACTAAACCATTCCTTCACAGCTTATGATGTGGAAGCAATTCAATGCTTACCTATAAGCAGTTCATCTCCGGATAAATGGATATGGCATTATGATCGAAAAGGGGAATACTCAGTTAAAAGCGGTTACAGGCTTTCAATGATGAGATTTCAAGGGGCATCATTATCAAATATGGAAAATGAAAAATCTTGGTGGAAAAAGGTGTGGAAGATGAGAGTGCCTAGTAAAGTTAAAATATTCGTCTGGAAAACTTATCACAACTTCATTCCCACTATGGTAAACTTATGGAATCATCATGTACCAGTTAATGGGATTTGTCCGATTTGCAAGGACAAGATGGAGACCAAAGATCATGCCCTTTTTTCTGTGTCCGAGAGCTCGGGAGGTATGGGATCTTCTTCATCCAACGTTGTTCCGAAATTTCTGCATCTACATGGACATCAAAGATAGATGGTTAAGTTTGGCTGACAATACGATGGAGGCATTAGAGCGTATATGTGTGGGAGCATGGTCAATTTGGAACGATAGGAATAACATTGTACATCACCATCAGATTCCTAGCCCAATTATTAGATGTGAATGGATTAACAACTACATGTCAGATTTTTTAAGGGCAAATCCGAAAAATGCTACTAGTGGCCAAATAGAGGAAGAAGTTGTGGATATAATTTCGAGAGGGGAGGATCTTGTTATGCATACCGATGCATCTGTTTTTGGTCAGCAGAAAAATTGTGGGATTGGAGTTGTTTTGCGTGATAAACATGGATTTCTACAGGCGGTGTTGAATTCATCTTCCCAGGAGGCTACCACCCCTTTGGAAGCGGAAGCGATCGCAGTCCTTGAAGGAATGCGTCTGGCTAAATTTTTAAATGTAAAGCGACTATCCATATTGTCTGACTCTTTGTCGGTAATTCAGTCGATCAACGACAATATTCCGGTGGATACGGCCATTGCTACTACTCTATGGGATATCAAAGAAATTCAAAAATCTCTTGAGTGCGTATGTTTCCTTTTTATCAGTCGTGGGTTTAATGGTTTCGCTCATAGAGTTGCTCGATTAGGTGTTAATTCAGTTCAATATTTGTGGTTATGTAACTATCCTGAGTGGATGGAAGGATTTTCGCTCAAGGAGCGATATATGTTTGCCCTTCCGGGGGTTTCTTTTCTTGATTGAATGAAATTGCTTAATTCTCAAAAAAACATCAACAAAGGCCCACAACATTTTTTTCCAGCAAATTTTCTGCATTTTCTTCCCCTCCTTTCTGGCATCAAGTTTCAGTTTACCGGCGTCCCTTTTTGTCTTCTTTTTGTTTCTTTATTTTCGGCTACGGTTTCTTTTCCTTCTCTCCGTGCTTTCTCTCAGACCTTCATTGTCTTTCCTTTTTTTTTTTCATTCTTTCCTTATCCAGTGGTAGCAGCAGCAGCTATAGATTTTGAGTTGTGTATCTTTTATATTTAGTTTATGTTAGTTAAAAATGAAAAATTTTACATTTGGTACTGATTAATTTTTTCTAACTAAATGTTGTTTCTTTTTTTCTTTCTTTCTTTCTTTTTCTTTTTTTTTGTTTTTTTTTTTTTTTGGTACTGGAAACAAAGAGGGATTGTACTGTTTTATTTCAAGTTTGTTAAAAAAATTTGAAATTCAAATAAGTTAGTTAAGTATTTCAAATTTGGTATTTATTTTTTACGTTACTGATTTTTGGTGGTACTGATTCTTTTAACTAATAAATGTTGGTGTTTCTATTTTTCAGAAAAGAAAAAAAGCATAAGGAAACTTTGAATGGATTCATATTTATTAAAAAAAAAAAAAAAGTTTGAGATTCAAAGAGAAGACATGCTTTTTATTTATTATATTATGTTAGTTAATAATTTTATTTTTGCTATTAATTTTTGTAAACTAATAAATGTTGTTTCTTTTTTTTTTCAGAAAATAAAGTGCCAAAGAAGAAAATTTTGGATTCAAATTTGTAAAGAAAGTTTGGGATTCATTCAAAAGGTATGCAATTCTAAAAAAATATTAATGAAATTGATAGGTAAACTTTCATGAAACAAATGAAAAAGAAAAATGTTCATTGAACAAAAATTTTAGGAAACAAAGTTAAAGTTGAAAAATAAAAAACAGTCAATAAGTTATAAAAAGTTTAGTGAAAAATGTACAGGGAACAAATATTTTCGAAAAACCTACAAAGAAAAATAAATTATTTTGATATCGAAAATATATATATTACTGAACTTTTGTCTATAAAAAGTGTAGTAGAAAAAAAGTTCTCTAAAAATGTGTAATGAAATCTAAAAAAGTATATGTTAATGAAAAAAATGAACTTATAAAAAGTGAAATAGAGAAGAAAAAGTTTTCTAAAAATATATAAAGGGAATCAACATTAGTATTTTGATTATAAAACTTATGCATCTATTTGTTGTAATATATTGATTTATGTTTTTTAATTGAGCCCATATTTATGCTATTGCCTTATTGATTAATGATCAATCATTTTAGGTTACTTTTGTGATAAATTAGTGATAATTAATGTATTTTAGTTATCTTATTGATTTATAAATTATGAACAAAAAAAAAAAGAACGAACTAAATGGTCCATTAAAATACCCATAAACATTGGAACTTATAAAACCATAAAAATACTAAGAACCCTAACTTTCAAAGCATTCGAAACTTAGAGCTTATATAACCCTAAAATAAACCCTAAAAGTGACCCTAGCTAGAATCAAACCCTAAATTAAAGTGACTCTAAGAAGCCCCTAAACCCTAAAATTAATCATAGAATTTTATCCTCAAAATGCACTTTAAACTCTAAATTGAACAATATACCAAACCCTAAAATTAACCCAAGAATAAACAAAAAAAAAATTATTAATTATTTGGTAAACTATATAAAAACTTTTCTTTAGTGTTGAAGATTTTTTAAACTAAAAGTAACATATGTTAGGTTGCATAAATAAATAAACTACATAAAGATATTAAATATTTTACTTAGAATAAACAAATTTTTTAGTTTGCATATTAGGTAAATATAGAATATATTACTAATTTATGTTCTAATTACACTAGCATGCTTCAAAAAACTAATTTAGTAAAAAAAACATTTTGGCTCATTAAAGATTACTTATTAACGATAGAAATATGTTATTTTTAGTAGTTTTCAATATTCCAAGCTGAATTACAATATTAAGGTATTCAATTTTATTAGTATATTGTCAAATTTAAATTATTGAAAATACATGAATCATCATTTACTAATCATTATTACACTTCATTTTTAATAAATTGAATCTGGTTATTAATAAATTTTCATTAAACCTGTTTAGGCTTCTTAATGAAAATTTTAATTAGTGTATAAAATAATTGGTAGCATATTTTACTATTTTTCTTTTTTTTTATTGTTTACTTACATAGTATTTTCTAAATATCAGATTTGAGTTCATAAGTACCTGTACCATGGAACAAGTTGGATTTCTATGTTATATGAATGGGAACATAGTCCATGGGCCGAACGGTATAGGGTACGATGTAGGACCATGTGTTTAGTTCAATACAATTCGTGATATTTCATACGACCAATTTGTTCAGGGGATATGTAATGGACTATCTATTGATAGAAATGGAGGGCTAGAAGTCATTTTTAGATATGGGAGTATTGGGATAGAAGGGTATACTTACTACATTCTTATCTCATTGCGGAGTGAGTTTGATTTTAGATTTATGATGAACGTTGTTGCTCCATCCCTTCCTGATAGAGTAGACCTCTTCATCTCTCAACAGAGTATAACAAGTATAGCCCCAATTAGACAAGGTGAAAATAACACTGAATTTGAGGATATCCCCGAAGAAGAAGATATCCCTGAGGAAAAAGATATCCCGAAAGTTGAAGATATAGATGAAGAAGATACTAGAGAAATGGAGGGATAAAACTTGGACCGAACTATTGCCACAAATGATGATGTTGAAACAGATGGTGACGAGGATAGTGTAGATGAAATACCTGAGCTATGGGGTGACCATGAAATCCCTCCCTTCTTCACCCAATTAGATATGGATGATATCGATTCCATGCCTGATACGAGTATTGAAAAAGAAATTGGGGGGAGGGGGTGATCAATTACTTAAAGGGATGATCTTCAAATCAAAAACTGATTTAAAGAATGTTGTGAAGAGCTATTCTATTCTTTGTTATCAACACTTCGACGTAGTGGAGTCAAATAAGAAAGTATGGGTCGTTAAGTGTAAACGATTTGGACAGGGTTGTACGTGGCGACTTCGGGCTCGTTGTCTTAAACGACATGGAAGATTTGAGATAACTCAGTACAATGGCCCTCACTCATGCATGTATGCAAGGTTGAGTCAAGATCACAGTCAATTAGACTCTAACCTAATTGCAGTCGAGGTGCACAACGTTGTTCAGTGCAATCCATCCGTAGATATTAAAACACTTCAGGAAATTGTATTGAAAAAGTATGGCTATTCTGTTACGTATTCAAAAGTATGGGATGGGAAAAAAAGGCCATAAAAAATATATTCGAAGATTGGGATGAATCGTACAACCTGTTGTCAACCTGGACGAATATACTGGAATTGACTAATCCTGGTACAAAGATTTTATGGAGGTTGTTGGAGGTTGAGGGAGAAACTAACAAGGCTATATTCCATAGTGTATTCTGGGCATTTGGCCCTGTTATTGAGGGGTTTAAACACTGCAGACCTTTACTCCAAATCGATGGAACCCACTTGTATGGGAAGTATAGGGAAAACTGTTGATTGCTACATCAGTCGATGCAGATGGACATATTTTTCCTATTTCATATGCAGTTGTGCCAGAAGAGAGCGTTGATACATGGGGTTGGTTTTTATGCAATTTACGGAAGTGGGTGGTTGGGGAGAGGGACGAAATGTGTCTAATTTCTGATAGACACAAAGGCATCACATCAGTCGTACGAAACGATAAAAACAACTGGGACGAAGCGCATCATTGATTTTGTTTGCGACATCTTGCAAGCAATTTCAATGAAAAGTACAAGGACAAGGTGTTGAAAAATATTGTGTATTGTGCAGGTTCAGAGTTTCGAGTTACCAAGTTTAAATAGTGTATGAAGGAGCTCGAAGATGCCAACAAGGAGTGTATGAGATTCTTTGCTTCTTTGGATCCCACACAATGGACACAGTCACACGATGGTGGGCATCGTTATGGATGGTTAACCACAAACCTGGCTGAATGCATAAACGGAGTATTGAAAGGAGCCAGAAAGTTACCTATAACCGCATTGGTTCAGGCTACCTTCTACCGTACTGTACATTACTTTGCTAATAGACGACATCAAACACAAACTTCTATTCACACTGGGCAACAATTCACAACGTAAAATATTGTTGTACTCCTAATGTTGATTTCAAAATGATCCGTGAGTCCCAATAATAATTGGTTTACGCAAGTTAGGTATGTCGTTGAGAAACTGGTTTATTGGGAAGCACGGGCCAATGGGCATACAATCAATATATTTGATCCCGCTATGGGGATATGTGATGTAACGGCTCCAATTGACCCAATGTCAATGAGAGGTGGAACTCGACATGGAGTGAAGTTATGTGAGAATACTTGTACGTGCAATAAGTGGTAGTCATATGGTATCCTATGTTTTCACGCTATCGCTGGTTGCAAAAGACTTTGTGTAAACTACCTGCGCATCGTACAAGATTATTACAAGCTTCCCACTTATTTGTTGTGTTATGCACCGCAATTTGAACCGATTCCTAATCGAAGTTGTTGGCCTGGCCCAAATTTTAGAAAGGTTCTTCCAAACGAGTCCTTAGTGAGCGGTACTGGTCGACCATGTACTTCTCGCATACGCAATGAGATGGATTGGAGGGAGCCAACTGTCAAATTACGTTGCAGCATTTGTAGACAAGAAGGACACAATCAAAGAAATTTTCCTAATCGAGCTTCACGACATTTGCATTAGATTTTTTTAATCCACTTTTCATTTCCTATGTAATGCAAACTTTCCTATCTAATGTAAACTTTCCTATCTAATATGAAGTTAAACATTCATTGAGTATAATAATTTTTTGCAACTTTTTAGTATTCAAAATACTAACATTTACTTTAATTTATGTAAATGGCATTAGATGGAGAGCGTGATAGGACCAAAATAGTTCTATTTGTTTGTTATTAATCTAGACTTGTTAGGGTGCATTTTACGCTTTATTTACCTGTTTTGTAGATAATTTGTGCATTCAGGGCATCAGGAACGAACTACACAAATTGGAGTTAATTCGGACAATTTAGTGAGTTTTCGAACTTACTTGAGATCCATGGATCTCGAGGAGGTTAGAAGACCGTGAGGATTGTGACGAGCCCAAAGAATAGTTCCAAGGAGTCAAAGGTTCGAGGTCCGAATCAAGCAAGAAACGACGAAGATTGAAGTCGAAGCACGCTGAAAATAGGCCAGGCGTCGAGACGCCGTGGACGCTGGCCCGTTTCTAGCCCTAGGCCCATCTGGCACGGTGTTGAGACGTCATGCCCAGCGTCTCGACGCCACGACGAATTTTTCTATAAAATCTCTCTTTTATTTCCGCCGAATGTATGACGTTTTAGGGTTTTATTTTCATTCTCTCTCTCGGTTCTCTATGCCTTGCACTTCCAAAACTTGAGGTGTAAATTTTTCTTATTGATTTCCTTTGTATTTAGTTGTTGTTGTAGCGTTGGGTCGTGAGTTTTAGTTGGCTTAACCGCCGTCTAAACCCGTTGACGTCGATTGGATGATTATTGGGATATAGAATGTATTTCTTTGTGAGTTTCATGTTCTGAATGTCTATTTAAATTCATATTGCTATTGTATTTTGGATTCAGTTTGTATTATTAGCATGCGCAGAAGGTTAGATTGATGCCTTAACTCGCAGCTCGTATGTTAATAACTTGCTAAGAAATTGATTTCCAAGTAGCTAATGGAACATTGGTTTAATAGTTAGCGCATAGACTGATTCGTGGGCACGGGTCCCAAGAGCATACTCTGACTTTGTTGCTTGACACGATAAGTTTAGAATCCAAAATAGCGTTAGAAGTAATCTAGGCCTAATTATTTCCAATGTCCTAATCAATCCACTAGACTTAAGGCAATTGGTTGATTGTTTAATTTGATAGTCCAATTGAATTAATTAATTAACCAATTAGTGTCTAATTCGATGGACGTTGTATGATCGGGTTAGATGGCTTAGGTGGACTTTGGGTCTTTTCTAGGTTCAGATTAGATCGATTGGGCAATTGAGCAATTCAAACTAGCCTTTTAATAGGTAAAGATTCAATGATCAAAGTAAATCGTTCAACCGCAATAATCACTTCAGTCGGTGTCGCCTAATCTAATTAATCACTCCGGTTCATTCAATTAGATTGGCACTTGATAACCCCCATGGTCAAGCGTTGGCGATTGGAAACACACATGTTTCATTTGCCACATGGAGAGTGCACTGTTACATTACAGGATGTCGCTATGTAGCAATAGCCTGTCGTGGGGCTCGTGCGAAATAAAATTTATAATCCACGACACTACTACTAATTTTGTAGCAATAGCGGTCGGGGTCGAACACAGGGAAGGGGACCTAGTAAGTGTAGAATCTTGTGCTTATGAAACAAGGGGGATTTTTTTATGATGAATGACGACCAAGAAAAATAAAATAGAATGATTGAATGCTGAATTTTAAATAGCACAAAACTAAACATGCAAAGGAGAAATTAGACGGGATTAATAACATAAAAGGGAGATCGTTGGATTAGGATTTATTATGCTTGATTCTAATTCATTGGCTTCCTAGTTTTCTCTAATGATTGTTCTAAACTGATTTCATTAGTCTGGTCGGCTTCTGGGTTACTCGGAGGACCCCCTACACTAACCTGTGCTAATTAACTCGCTAATCGTGAATTCGACAATTAACAAGATTAATTAATATAGATTCTATTGTTCGCCACCCCTTATGCATAATGTAGCAACCATCCGAGACCTCTGCAACGGTTACTACTTATATCTAACTAGTTTATTAACAAGCAATTTTACAACCACCTATTAAAACTAGCCGCTATGGGTTCGTGGGTCCGGAATCATAAGAACTAAACTCAAATGCAATTTAAATCTAATTCCTACAACCTTTAACATGTATCCTAGGCCTATCAAGGGTTGTCTCGCGTAGAGAGTGGCTTGCCTCAACCTAGTGGCTATCTCAAATAATTGATAGAATACACAAGCGGTAATCGCACAGGGCGTCAATCCTAATTGACTAGCCGAGCCTCATGTATTGGTTTAAATGGGATTACATGCAAAACTCAATGAAAATACAGCAAGAACAGAAGATATAAACCAGAAAACTCAACCGATATCATTAAGAATCAAGACATAAATCCAATCCAACGATCTAAAGGAGTTTAGCTACGCATAGATGAAGTAAATGATAAACATGAAAGAATCCATATTAAATGACCAACAATGGTCTACAAAAGTGCTGGAAAGTAAAAGAGGCAAAGAAATCATAAAAGGGACCCAAATTCTAACCTAACGGCGAAACCGAGACTACATATATATAGAAAATAGGCCAGTGATAACTCTTAGAAATAAGAGTTATTGGCCATTCTTTTAGGGCTTTTAGGCTTGATTTTGCCTTAAGTTGATGCTATTTGAGTTGGGTATTGATGAATTTTTGGTGCTTAATGAAAGTGCTTGTTGATGGCTTTAAGTGTTTAATTTCCCGTTAATTTCGGATTTAAACTAACTTGGAGCTCCAGTTTTCTTTGCAGACTATGCTGTAGCATGAGCTGGAAAAGGCAGAATAGCAGCTGGAGGTGAATTACACGTGGAAGGCTTCATTAATTGATGTGGCATTCCCAGCTGGAGGCTGAAGCTATTTTCAGTCATTAGAATGATTTCCAAGTGGGCAAGGCTTGTCTAATCAGCCCTGAATCCCACAAATATGGCTGGGTATAAAAGAAAAGAGGCCCTAATTTGGAAAGGTGGCTGGAGAAGAGGGGAGACTGACCATTGGGAGCTGATTTTGGAGCAAAAACAGAGGAAAAGAAGAGGGGACTGCCGTGGAGCTTCTATTCAGCTTGGGAAAGCTGGATTTTATCTTGGGCACTTTTTCCTTAGTCTTTTCTTCTCATCTTTTATCTCCCTATTGACATTAGTTGTGGTAGAGGCTGAAAACATGTTGTGTATGAGCATTTTCTGCTATATTGAACTTGTTTCTTCTTTGATCATGAACTAATCCTCTTGAGGTGAGGATTAGGGAGCTTGTATTGTAACGAAGGGTTGTTGTAGTTGAACCATGCTAATTTCATCTTAAAGTAGAGTGTGTTTCATTGTTAAAGCTGGAATTTCGTTTGGCCAACCATTTTCTAGCATTGTTATTGATTGTTTGGGAAAACATTTAGTAACCGAATACTTTACTTTACCTTAGTCTTTAACGATCATGAAAATAAGTGGGTATTTAGGAATAAATCACCACCTAGGGCACTAATCAGATTAAGCTAATAAGAAGGGATTAAATGGGAGTTTAATCGCCTCAATCTTTGGAGAATTGGAAAATTCCCGTTGAAAAATCTGGGTGAGATGAATTAGCACAGTTTTTGCTATAGCAATCCCTGGAACAATACAGAGTATCCCTAATCCGAGCCTTAATTCTCCTCTGCTTTCAGCCGTTTTTCTTGCGTTATTTGCTCTCAATTCTTCTTAATTTCACTCAATTTTATTTACAATAGTGCATCTTAGTTATTAATTAATATTTGAACTTTGGTTACTCGAATTTCATCGAAAAATCACGCTTAGAAGTAGTAAATTTCATTAACTTAATCCCTGTGGAGACGATCTTGAATTACTTATCACTTGCTGCCATGATGTGTATACTTGCACGTTTTTGAGTTATCTGTGAAGATTTCTTGCATAATTATAATCACATTGCACAAGGCAACAGCCAGCGTCGAGACGCTAGGACACAGCATCAAGACGCTGCGAACATTTGTCTTCGGGCTGAAATCGTGTCAGCGTCGAGACACCAAGACCGGCCTCTCGATGCCAGCCTCTTGTCTCGACTTCCTGCTCCTTTTCTCGGCTCTCATCACCAATGGATCCTAATGTTAATTTGAATAAGGTGACTGACCCTTTTTTGAATGATGAAGAAGCAACAACTTATCGACGTTTAGTTGGCCGACTACTTTATTCACAAATATCAAGACCCGACATTTCTTTTGTCGTCCATCGCCTAAGTCAGTTTGTACAAAAGCCTTCTATTGCTCATTTCTCCAGGGCAAGGCATTTTATTAAGGCCCACTGCCAATTTCCAACTTCGTGCTTATGTTGATACTGACTGGGGGTCATGTCCTGATACTAGACGGTCCATAACAGGCTTTTGTGTATTTTTGGGAGAATCTTTAGTCTCTTGGAGATCTAAAAAATAGTCAACCGTATCACGTTCATCTGCTAAGGTCGAATATAGAGCATTAGCTTCTATCACCAGTGAGCTTACTTGGATTCATCAAGCAACTATATCCATTGCTTCAAATCCTATGTTCCATGAGAGAACAAAACACATTGAAATAGGCTGTCATTTTGTAAGGGACAAAATTGTTGATGGTTTTCTCAAGTTGCTGCCGGTTAGATCAAGTGAACAACTGGCCAATGGTTTCACCAAAGCCTTACCTTACAGAGTTCTACATTCTGTTATGTGCAAGTTGGGCATCTTTGATCTTCATGCTCCAACTTGAGGGGGAGTATTAGTTGAATTAATCAACAAAGATTAGTTTTTATGTTCCTTTTATTATGTTGAAGTTGTAAAATAAGTTTACTTGGTTCTTTTTGGTCATTTTTTTTATTATTTCTGTTACACTCCCTCTCTATATATTCAGAGGAGATTTTCAATGTAAAGCATGAGTTTTTAGTCTATCAATAAAACTCTTTTTCTCCTCGTCCATTGTAAGATGTGATAATATACTTAATTGAAATATCTATAAGATTGGCAAGTTTGATGGTACATCGGAGTATAAAGAAGTATACTCACCTCGAAGATCTCTTCATTGCTTGGTTAAATATGAAACTTCAACACAAACAGTTACTTGAAGTTGCATGAAATTCACTTTCATTGTTATTTTGTGTAGTCATGCGCTTAAGGTGCTTGATAAGAAAAATGTGAAAAGAATTCCTACTCCATATATTTTGAAAAGGTGGACAAAAGATGCAAGAGCTTCAAGTGGTTTTGGCAATCAAATGTTTGAGGTTAATGGGAATTTTAAAGAGGCAAGTGGAACCCATTATAGGCACTTATGTTGTCATTTTTGCCAAATTACTTCAGTTGCTGCAAAACATGAAAAGTTGTTTGAGCTTGCTTTTCAAAATTTTACTCAATTGCTCAAAGATTTGGAAAAGATGAAGAAAATATTTTTGTAGAAAATAACCATTTAAGCAATGCTCGAGATTCAAGTTTGACTAAGATTGGTTCAAGAATGAGAGAAATGACTTCATATACCAACAATAGTCCTCTTTTACAAGTACATGGAGTTAAGAGAAAGTCCACAATTGGTCGTCCTTGTAACCGTTTGAAAGATCCACCTCAAAAGAGGACATGTAGAAAAAATTTGAAATCCAACAAAACTTCCCCAAATCGATCAACGTTCACACAGGTACAATATCAACCACTAAACTCTAAATAATATGTTTGGTTCTTCTCATGAATATATTTTTTTTTTAATTCAATTAGGACAACAATCAAAGTATTCTTGAGAAAGATACAAAAGGAGAAATCATGAACGATAGTCAAAGCCGAATACATCGTTAGTGGTAGGAGAATACAATAGGATCCAAACTTCTATCCAAAAAATTTGTCGCCAATTTTAAGCCAACAAGCAACATCTATAGATAAAAATGTTGGGACAAGCATTGATTGACAAAACAATTTGTCATTCATCCAATTACTTAGAGGTAAATTTTAAGGAAAAATACATTGTTGGTCCCTGAGGTTTGGGTTAGGTTTCATTTTGGTCCCTGAGTTTTCAAACTCGACAATTTAGCCCCTGAGGTTTGGATTTCATTTCATTTTAGTTCCTCCATCCAATTTTCCGTTAACATTTAACAGATTCCTGACGTGGCATTGATTTTTTTATTAAAAAAATATTTTTTGATTTTTTAAAATATAAATGTATTAAAATACTAAAAATAATAATATTTTATATTAATTTTATTTCTTTCTCCATCTCTCTTTCTTCTCCTTCTTCACCTTCCCCTTCTTCTCAAAGCACATCACCACCATCCCACTCCCACGGTTGTCGGCGACTGCCGGCGACTTTTTTTTTTTCTTCTCTTCTTCTTACTCTTTTCTTCTTTTTCCTTTCTTCTTCTTCATTTCTTCACTCTCCATTTTATTATTTTTTTTTTTCTAAGAAAAGAGGGAGGGAGGAGGAAAGGGCAAAACTTCCTCAGAATTGAGTGTAGAACACTCATAATTAATAACAAAGTCCATCCACCAGCAAATCAAGCATAAATTTCAATAAATCAAAAAGGAAAAAATACACTTTTGGTACCTGAGGTTTGGGTTAAGTTACACTTTGGTCCCTGAGTTTTCAAACTCAACAAAATTACCCCTAAGGTTTAGATTTCGTTACATTTTTTGTCCCTCCGTCCAATTTTCTGTTAAATCCTAACATTTTGCTGACGTGGCACTATTATTTTAATAAAAAAATATTTTTTAATTTTTTTAAATAAAAATATATTAAAATAATAAAAAATATTTTTTTTTATTTTTTTAATTCTTTATCTTCCTCTTTCTTCTCCTTCTTCTTCAACTCTGGTGGCCGACCGCCGATAAAGTTTTTTTTTTTTCTTCTTTCTTCTTCTTCCCTTCTTCTCTTCTTTCGAAGGTGGCAGTGGACAGGGAGGAGGAAGAAAGAGAAAGGAGTTGGAGGAGAGAGAAAGAGAGGGGAAGGAAGTATGTGAGAGAGAGAAAGAGAAAATAATAAAAATAATAAAAATAAATTGAAAACAAAGAAATAAATAAATAAACTATTTTTCTAATATAAAAAACGTCACATCAGCTTCTGTTAGATATATTGACGGAAAATTGGATGGAGGGACCAAAATGAAATGAAATCCAAACCTCAGGGGCTAAATTGTCGAGTTTGAAAACTCAGGGACCAAAATGAAACCTAATCCAAACTTCAGGAACGAAAAGTGTATTTTTTTTCCTAAATTTTATATTCAAAATATTTAAGTTGTTTTGTTTAAAAATATATTTTAGTAACATTGTATAATATTGACTATTTCTTGATAATGTATGCTATGTTTGGTTTGCAGGAAACTTTTAATTGAGCAACAAAACTCCAACCAAGAGTAAGGAAACTAAAAAATTGGAGCATTAGTTTGACTTATCAAGCTTATTTATTTTGAAATATTTTGAGTGAAAGAAATAGATAGATTTATCTTTAGTCACAAATTATATTTTGTTGAATTTGGTATGAAATTAGGAATATGAGATATTTTCTATAAGTCAATTTTGATTTATCTTTAATTGATTTATTAGTAAGAGTTTGATTTTTATTATTTTTATGAAAAATACATGGTACTATGTTAATTTTTGTCGTAAACTATAAAAGTGCATTGTTTTTATGATTTTATGAAGAAAAAAAAAACATTGTTCTAAGTTAGTTGTTGCTTCTCAAGTTATGAGATGTCTTTCTCATATGGTTGTTTAGAACCTTCCAATTTAGTTGAACTATTAAAATTAAATGGTATTATATCATTTAAATAATGAGATAAAAAAAAGTATATGAAAAGACATGATAATTTTAAAAAAAAAAATGAATTCAACTTTCAGCTATTCATATCTTTAGATTGCACAAAAAATATTGAGTTTTGTTTGAGGATGGTAGGAAAAAAAAGTATTAAGAAATGTGATATATATTTGTTTTGAAATATAAATGTGTAATATTGAAGAGATATAATAAATTTTTTATAAAAAAAAACAAAAACAAAAAAGAGAGAGATTGTGTGAGCTCTCATATGTGTATTGAAAAGATACTATAATAAATAATAAATTAAAAGAAAAATAAAGAAAGAAAGGAGAGAGATTGTGAGGTGTGTATTGAAAATATACCATTAAAGAAAAGGGAAGAGGAATTTGAAGCGTTAAAACGCCAGAGAAAAGTGTGTTTAACAAAAAAAATGTAATAAAAAAGTAAAATCTCATCATTTTCTTGAGATTTTGACATTTAATAAAAGTAAATCGAAAATAAGAAAAAGACACATGTTAAAAAAATATTGGTGATAAGTAGGAAATTCCTATTCACCGTTATGCAGCTAAGTTTTATCAATTATTTATTCAATGAAAGTATTGATATCAAAGGTAATTTTTAACCAATTTAATAACAAAAATAGATTAAAAGGTCAATGGCAATAACAACAATAATAGAGGGGAAAAAAGGTGGTTGAAAACTTAAAAAAAAAATAGAAAATGATAATAAAGATTCAAGATTGTATGAGAAAACAGAGAGATTAGGTAAGAAAATAATAATAAAAATAAAATAAAATAAAAATTGGCCCCACTTACTAGACAAGAAACGAGATCATTTATCAAAAATGTTTGTTTCTGAAAAAATGAGAAACGGGAACAAGAAATAGGAAATGAAACATTACCAAATGGGACCTTAATTTTCAAAAACCAAATAGTTATTAATTGAGGACCTATAATTCTTTGTTTTATTTCTATATAACTTGATTACTTGTGCTTGTAGCTACTATGTTTCGGTTGTTCTTGTTGTCTATCATAAGTTCACAACTATGGTAAAACTTTAAAAAGAAAGATCAAATTGATATTACAAATTAAACTAAATCATAGATAAATGTTATATATGCACTTACCTTTCTCCATGGTGATGATATTTTACTTCGTTTGAGCCTACTTTATTCCCAACTTTATATCATTTTATTTCATAGCTCCTCTTGTGATGGTGGATTTGAACCATTTTCTCTTTTAAGAGACAAAAAAAAAATAGAAAGCTAGAAAAAAATTTCAAAAATGAAAAAAAAAATGATAGAGACAAAGAGGAATAAAAATTTTAGAGAAGGGAACAAAAAATTTAGAGAGAAAAATTTAGTAGAGGGAGCGAAAATTCGAAGATAGAGAAATAAAGTTAGAGAGATATACAAAAATGTTGGGTTTTATGTCCTAAAACTCATAGATAGTGAATGTAAACAAATTATATACTTGTTTCGATAAAGTGTTATTGAGTTTCTACAATAAAGTGTTATTGTTAAGTATTGCAAAATATGACCCAAATCCAATAAACTAAGATTCAAGATTGTTTGTATGTAACTTGAACTAGTATGTGGGGACATATGGGGATCGATGTTCAAGTAACAACCTAAAAGGTCTATAGTACAGGGATAAGGTACCCAACCTTATCCCTGTAACACTATGCGTGCTACGGCTCACTTTGTATTTGGTAACACTCTTTCCCGACTTTGAGAAAGTAGATGAGTGTTCCCTTAAGTGGTGTCTTCGGGTCTTGAACAAATGGTTCTACCCTCTCACTGGCTCGAGAGGGGTTTCTGTTTGGTGGTTAGACCACAAACAGGTTGTTCATTAGAGGAGTACTGGTACTTAAGAAGGTAGAGGTAAAACAGTAATTTGACCCAGCTCGACTTTTGAACACTCGTGAAGGACTAACTTGCTGTTACTGTTTTATATCCATGGACACATAATTATGTCTGCAGTAAGAAGAGTGCAATTGTGGGTCTTTAGTGGAGTGAACCCACAGTTAACGAAAATTGATTAATTGGTTAATGAATTTAGCCAATTAATCTCACATCATTTGAGCTTCTGATTTGCAGGTCCATTAGGTCCCACTGGTAGCTCGTAAAGAGACTTGAGGCAATTAAGTATTAATTGTAAATTGAAAGTGTTCAATTTATTTAGGGGAATCATATAATGTATGATGATACATTATAATATAAAGTTTATGAAACTTTATAATATAATTTTGAATTAATTTCAAAATTAATTTTATGAGAGAAAATATATGAAAGAGTTCAAATAATTAATATGAATTGGATTCATATTAAAACTGTAGAATATGTGGGAAATATTCATTTAAATATGATTTAATTAATTATTTAATTAAATAAATCTCATTCCTATTACAACTAGGAAGAGGAATTAATTATTAATTAATTAAATATGTCTCTAACCTATTATGAATATGAAAGGGATATGACACTCTATATAAGCCATAGAATGCCTCCCGATTGATTCATCTCATTCATTCTCCTACTCTCAGAGAATTCCCATGAAGGCTCCCATCAGTCTCCTGCCTCTAGAAGTCTCAGAGTCATACCGATGTAGCCATAGTGGTGGTGTTCACAAGACTTGGTCGCTGAATTTCCAGCGAAGATCGTGCTTAGTTGCTGCGTTTTTCATCTAAGAGAAAGATCAAGAGTTTAGGTGAAACAGTCAAGTCGCCAACGACGGTATGTTGGTGAAAACTTTTTTCTCTAAACTTGCATGAATTAAATAAACTTTAATTCAGTAAATTCCAGCATCCTTTAGATATATTTCCAGTAGATTATGCATGATAATTATTGTAAACTTTTCCCGTCGTATTGGTATTTTAATCTAGATTAAAACACAGTCATAGGTCCTCTGATAAATCTACCGCTGCGCTAGGGATTTAATTCCTACACAAGGATTAACAATAATCATATTTATCCCTCCCGAGCATAAATAATTCTCAAGCACGCTATGAACTCAATATCCCTATCTAAATTCATTAACATGCAAGGCCTAAAGTCTAATCCTTTTAACGATTTCTAAGACTATCCTAAATCTCTCGATCTTAGGATTATGCTAGTTATGCAATTCAAGATCTAAACTAAACCCACTCTCCCGAGCAAAATTTAGAGAACACATCCAATAATTCATGGCCGGTAAATTAAAGGCATTGAGCACAAAAATTGCATAAATGAGTTCAAAGTAGTCAAACATCCATAAATTAAATCACAACGCCCAAAGGGCTACATCAATCCCTAAAAAAACAAGTCTAGCTACTCATACATGGCGTTACGATGTAAGCTAAACATGAAAAAGCCATCAAAACAACTAAAGTGAGGAAAGAAAAGAGATAAAACGCTATATGTCACCGAAACCGCACGTTCCCATCACGATCTCCACGAGCTAAGCCTTGAATCCCGCCCTCCACTTTGCTTCAACTCCCACTGAAGGTCTCTAATCGATTTTAGGGCTAAATTTGCACCAAATGAACTCCTCCTGGTCGTAACATATCGCTTTCCTTTTACACAGATTCTGTCGACAGCGTCGAGACGCTATGGGCAGCACCGCGACGCTATCCCTTTGCCGCCTGATGACTGCAAAGTGCACAGGTCGCAAGTAATAATAAAACGGTAAAGTATACCGAGTATCGATTTCCACAGGGAGAATGGCTTTTAGGCAGAATAACCGAACACTAGAAATACTAGGACAAAATATTATCTAGGGACCTAAACATGATGAATAAAGCAATCAAGAAATAAAGCAATTAATAATTAAAGTGATCAATCAAAGGAAAAAGATGGAGAAAGAATCTATTGTGAGGCGGGGTCTTGAAAGTCAAATTATAGCTAATTAATTATCCTAATTATCCTATCTCATGCCCGACTAATTATAAACTTAGAATCTCCGTTTAGCACATAGGTTATCCTTTCGGTCTCTCCTAATTATAATTAACTCATATTAATAACCTAAGTGTCCTTAGCGCTATTAAATTCGTTAATTAATTAGCCCTGATTCATTTTCGGTCTCTAAGTCTAACCAACTACTCTCGCTGTCACTACGAGCAGTTAAACCTAGTTGAGTGGATTATGATCTATCCTAACTTCTCTCCGTCGAGTTTCCATTAGGAATGTAATCATTATACAATTGGTCAGATTATATAAAGCATTAAGACCATCCACACAAATAATCAGTATTTGGACACAAAGATAGGCAATTAAGATATCAATCAACTATAATCTTCATTTCAAGATCCACAAATGGGATTTAGCTATACATAATGATCAAAACTTCCCAAGAGTACATAATGATAAGCATAAAAGAGCAAAGTAAAGAGATAGGAGAGTGAACCGTAGAGAACCCCTCGCTTGCGCTTTGGATCCTCTCCGTTACAAGCTCCCGAGCCCTCCAAAATTGCTCGATACAAGATTGCACTCAAAGAGGCTTTAAGAGCCTTTAGAAAGACTAAAGAAAGAAATTGGAATGGTGATTGATGATGAAATGAGGGAGTGAGGCGCGCCTTTTATAGGCCTGGAAATGGGGCAGCGTCGCGACGTTGTGACGTCACTCTGGCTTGGGTGGCAAGAATAGGACAGCGTCGCGACGCTGTCCTAGTTCCAGAAGCATCTAGGCGCGGTTTTGCATGGAATTTCAGACCTCCTTCATTTCCTTTGGCCCAAATACTTTATTGTGATGAATCTTGGGATCTTTCTCTTGACCCAACTTAATATTTAAGGCTTGAAATCCATGAATTTGGGCTCTTTTTCTCCAATTATCCAAATAATTCTCCTAGGGACAAAATTATAAAAATCAATAGATATTTATGATAAAAACACAATAAAAGCATACAAAAGCTAGTAAATTTAAGGACAAAATAGCAACATTTATGCTTGCTATCACTGCCCATTTTGGTTAAGAAAAAATCAATAGCACCGAGACGTTATGGACACAACGTCTCAACGCTGTCCTTATTACCGCGCAAATCAGATATGGAATTTTTACAACGTCGAGACGCCAAGAAGGCAGTGTCTCGACGCTACCTCTCGGGTTTGCCACTTTTGATAAACTTCTAATTTGAGTCTTTTTATTTCTTTTGCTTTTCTTTAGGCCCCGATCAACTCCATCTCTAATTTATCTTCAAAACTCAATTTCCTACAAAATAAACATTCAAGTGCATAATTTGGCTAAATAATACTTGAAGGCTAACTAAAATGAACAGGAAAAAATAGCTCGCTATGCGCGTTATCACTACATAGTAAAAAAAATTAATGGGAAAAATACACTTTTGGTCCCTGAGGTTTGGGTTAAGTGACAGTTTGGTCCCTGAGTTTTCAAACTCAACAAAAATACCCCTGAGGTTTGAGATAAGTAGCATTTTGGTCCCTGCCGTTAATTTTTCTATTAAATCTTAACAGTTGCTGACGTGGCACTATTATTTTAATAAAAAAAATTATTTTTCTAATTTTTTTAAATAAAATATTAATAAATTAAAAAAATATATATTTTTTTATTATTATTTTTATTTCTTTTTCCCTCTCTCTCTTCCTCCTCCTCTTCTTCCTCTTCTAATCCATCATCTTCCTCTTCTAATCCATCATCTTCCTCTTCTACTTCTTCAACCACCGGCCGCCGGAGACAGCCGGCCGCCGCCCGTCACCGGCGCCGTTGACCGGCGGCTTTTTTTTTTTATCTTCTCTTCTCTTTCTCTTCTCTTTCCCATCTCTTCTTCCTTCCTTCTTCTGTTTTTTTTTTTTTTAAAAGAAAGAATGTAACGGGGAGGGAGGGAGGGACCCCCTCCCTCGTCTCCGGCGCCGGAAACGCGGGAGGGAGGTCCTACCCTCCCTCCCCGTTACATTCTTCCTTTTAAAAAAAACATAAGAATGAAGGAAGAAGAGATGGGAAAGAGAAGAGAAAGAGAAGAGAAGATAAAAAAAAAAAAAAAAAAAAAAAACCGCCGGTCAATGGCGGCGGCCGGTGGTTGAAGAAGTAGAAGAGGAAGATGATGGATTAGAAGAGGAAAAAGAAGAAGAGGAAGAAGAAGAGGAGGAAGGGAGAGAGGGAAAAAGAAATAAAAATAATAATAAAAAAAATATTTTTTTTAATTTATTAATATTTTATTTTAAAAAATAGAAAAATATTTTTTTTATTAAAATAATAGTGCCACGTCAGCAACTGTTAAGATTTAACAGAAAAATTAACGGTAGGGACCAAAATGCTACTTATCTCAAACCTCAGGGGTATTTTTGTTGAGTTTGAAAACTCAGGGACCAAACTGTCACTTAACCCAAACCTCAGGGACCAAAAGTGTATTTTTCCCAAAATTAATTAAGTAGCTATCTTTCTATAAAGGATAACAAAAGACTATCGACCCTAGTAGCTCTCTCACCCTCGCAGCCGCAGTCCTCTCTCCCATCTCTATTCTCTCTCTTTTGGCTTCGCACATCATAGCCTAGCCCTCCCCCACTGGTGCCCGCCATTGCCGACCTCTATCTTAAGCTTTCTCACCCTTTGTTCTCTCTTGTCTTTCGATCTCTCACCATCTCAGTCAACAAGGCATTGGGCCATTGCGATTCGGCCTCACGAAGCTTTATTCCCGAAGATTTGTTCTCTCGTTTGATTGTCACTCAAATCTATTCTCTCTCTCCTCGAAGCTTCGTTCAATCGTCAGGTTTATTCTCTCTCGTCTCCATCGTCGTCTTTCTCTTTCACAACCGCTGAAAATTATTTAAAAATTAAAAATAAGTAAATAAATAAATCAATCGAACCGACCGTTTGGTCGATTGTCTGTGAGCTTACTGCAGAAACCGTCGGTTTCCAGTTTTCTAGAAATCGACTGGTTGATTCGGTGTCGGTTTTTCCCCAAAATCGAAATCGACACCGGCCAACCGGCGAACACCCATAACTTTTGCAAGAAGGCATCCTAAGAGAACATGGATCAATTGATCAATTTGTAGAGAGGGATCAATCAAGAAACAAGAATAGCGTAGGTAAAAGAGAGATTTATTCAATCTATTCAGCCTGCGAGTACGATGGCATCCGGCGAAGTGTCTAGCCTAGGATCAGCGAAGAGTGTTAGTGATTGGGGTTGGGGAACATCGATCTAGCAGAGAGAGAGGAGTTGATTTTCGTTGGTGGCTATCGGCTAAAATGAAAAAGCTTAGAGGAGATTAGGGTTACTTTTAAAGGTAAATATATACCTCAGTTCGATTCAGTTTTTGCCTGATTTTTTCAATAAAAAAAACCGAACCGAACCAAAAGTTTTCGGTTTTCTCTAAATACAAACCGAGATGTCCAATTTTGTGCTTAAAAATCGAACCAATCCATTGGATCGGTTCGATTTAGTTAAGTTCGTGGGTTTTTCAATTTTTCGTTGTGGTCACCGTCCTTAAAATCTTGACAAGGAAAGAAAAAAAAAAATCTGATTTTCTACCTAAATAGGATAGGTAGGAAGATCTCTCTACATACTAGTTTATAATTATAAATCAAAACCTAGACTATACGAGGACGTAAAATTGGGACGAAAATATACCATTGCCAAGTATACGAGAAACCAATAAGTAGGAGTATATCTAATATGTATTTTCTTCAAAGAATCGAAAAGAAATACAATTCCAAAAGAAAATAAGAATAGGAATTAATTAGTCACCTTAATAGATAAGAACTCTAAAAAACAGAGAAACTAATACTAATACTCGTAGTAATTGTAGGCAGAGCCTCTATGATCTCCAGCAAATTCATAATCATAGCCATAATGCCAGAAGCGTTCCTCCATCTCCGGCTCCGGGAACCGAGTTACGGCGAAATCGGGCCGAGAAGACGAGAAAGAACGGCATTCGTTGGCGGCCAGCGACGGGAACATGGGCGGCCGCCGGTGATCGTGTTCCAAAGAAGGAAACATGGGCATCTGGTTGGGGTTGGGGCCTTGGGGAAATGCAGGGGCTTGAGTTTGCTCCGCCGGCGGCAGCTGCGGCGGTGGGTTTTGGTCGGCGGGATCGGGCGCCATTTCTTCAATGTCGAGGATTTCGACTCTGCGATTCATTTTCTTTCGGATCTTTATGGCGATGTCGGACGGCTTGAATCTGCCGAACACGATCAATCTGTAACGCTCCTTCTCTATCATAACCTCATCGATTGCTTCGCCGTCCAAATTAAGAAGAAGAAGAAGAAGAAGAAGGGTGAGTGAATTTCGTTAAGCAATTTCTATTTTCAACTCTCCTACTTTGTTAATAATTTTGGTGAACGTTTTTCCATTTTCTCTTTTTTGTTTTGCTTATTCATCTATTTTGTTCTTTTTCATTTCCATTTTCAACTTTTTCAAAACTACTGTCATTTTATTAACTTATAAAATGTATAATAAATGTTTAAAAAGATATATACCACAAATAATTTGAATATTTAATTTTTAAAAACTGTTTTTCATATAAAATTTTTTAGAACAAGAAGTCATTGATTATCCAAAATGCATTTCTATTTCTTTTTTCAATAAAGAAAAAATAAGAAATATGAAAAAGGAAATGAGAAAGAATAAATGGGAACAAACTCTTTCCCTTCAATTTTTCTATTTTTAAAAATTAGGTTCATTGGAATGATATCTTTTTTGGTTTCTTTTAATACAATAAATTTTAAAACACAACATGCTTTAGAATTTAAATTTTTTAGCTCTTAAAATTAAAAATATATATGTAAATATCAATACTTATAAATGTGAATCCTAAATAAGAAATTTATTTAGTTTGATTTCTGAATGAATGAAAACCTTACCTTTCATTTTCGAGACGATCCTCCTAAGTTTCCTGCAACAAGCATTGCAGTCAACATTGATTTTCATCACCATACATAAATGCTGCAAAACATTGATAATAGCAAATTAATACAATCCTCAATTCCAAATTATAATTTGCTTTCTCCAAAAAAAAAAAAAAAAAATTGAATATACTGGTGGATTTTCTTGCCTTCTCAGACATGAAAAATTGTGGAATTGGAATGGAAAGGAATTGGTGTGATGAATTTCTTATATTGAAAAAGTTGGAGGGTTTTTTGTTTGGATTTTATATTATTTGTGGAGATTAATGGAAGAATCTGATTCTGTGTTTTGGGTTGGTTTGTTGATGTCTTCTTGTTCTTGACTTGAGATTTAAACTTTTTGTGCAAACTTAGCATTACTTCCTTTATTTGTCTTTCTCTTTGCATTGCCTTCATGCAACATCCTTGAATCATTTTTTTCCTTTCTCTTTTTTTTTTTTAATTGTAGAAATTAGGCTAGAGGATGATGATTTTGTTCTTAGTTTTTTGTTTTAAAATATAAGTTTGTTTATTAGTGATTTTCATTGGTTTCTACCTTTTTTTCTTTTTTAAGTCTTGACAACTCAACCAAATTTTAATTTTTAAAAAAAAAAAAACTAAAAATAAATAGGTTTTTAAAAAAGAAAAAGATCCCCTCGGCCTAATTTTAAGCTAAAAAGAAATAGATTTTTAAAGTCCAAGTGCCAATTGTTGAACCTAGAGAGAACGAAGATTAGAAGAATTAATCCCTAAAATTCTTAAGTCCTTCGATGCTAAACATTCCTTGAAGATCAAAGATCCTTCGAGACTAGAAGATTTCAAGACCCTAAACGGTTGGAAATTGGGCAGTGCGACCAAAGTCTCACATTGGCTAGATAAGGAGATGAGCATTGGTTTATAGGAGAGGACAAGTATATCTCTATTGGTACGAGGCCTTTTGGGGAACCAAAAACAAAGCCACGAGGAATTTATGCCCAAAGTACCATTGTGGAGATTTGTGTGTCCCGTTGGTCCCTTACATAAACTCTTGAAGATTGAAAACTTCTTGAGAACCACCATGTTGTGTCAAACCATCACCTCTTAGTTAAATCACAACAAATTTTAGGGACTAAACTTTTGCAGATATACAAAGAAAAAAAATTAAGAAAATATGCACATTTTTTTAATATTTTACTTAATTACTTTCATTTAATATGTTGGACTTCACAAATTATATTGTAATCTCACACGCAAACATTAATAACTTATTCTAATAAGTCAAGTTGGTCCTTTTCTTTTCTTTTTTGAAAATAAGTTGGTCCTATTTTACTATAACTAATAGAAATTATTTGATGAGATCACCAAATTTCAAGATTTTTGGAAAGCATAAATATATTACGTTAATAACTTAATGTAAGAAGTCTAGTTGGTTTTATATATATGTTCCTCCAACTAATATAAAGTTGATGACGACATAGACCAATTTCAAGAATTTTGTTTTAGAACTCAAGAAAGTAAGTGAAAACGAACTCAAACTTCACAATTCAAAAAAAAAAAATTAAAAATTTGTGATTTTCTCCTTTTCTAAACCCTTACTTCTCATCACATAATTCCATCTTTGGATCCCAAAGCCAATCAATGAGGTATAAGTAGCAAATAGAAAAGAAAATTAATAAACTTGAAGGAAATGTTTGACTCACAAATTAAACAAATCTACGTTGTTGTTGTTCGGTCTATGTTCCTATATCCGTATTTGGATCATGTTGAGAAGATCTAAGTTTATGATTGTATTTTGGAGTGCCCTTTGGAAACTTCTATCATCAGAGATGTTCGTACAAGTAGGTGGAGACGGGGATATGGGGACTCCATTTAATTTTCAATCCCCACGAAATTTTCAATTAAATTTTATATATAGGAATCAGAGTGGGGATTCTTCGTGGGGAATTATTTTACATGTAGTTTAAAAATTAAAAAAAAAAACTATTGAATTAAATGAATTCTTCTGAAAACAATTCAATTGAGTAATTTGTTTTTCAAAAAAATCTTAGATGATTAATTCCTCACAAGAAATTCTCATTTAAAGACAATTTTCTTACATTTCTAATAAAGATAAAATAATATTACATATCAAATAATCTAATGATCTGTACATATAATTCTTAAATAAATAAAGCTTTAAATTTAAATATTAGATATGTGATGATAATAATTAAAAAAGAAAAAAGTAAATGGGATAGGAACAGGGAATAAATCCCCGTTTACCTCAAAAGCGTCGTAAAAAAGGAACATCTCTATGGGACTGTTTGATTTGAGGTATGAAGATGGGAATAAGAGTGGGAATCAACAAATCCCTTGTTTGGTACAAGGTTTTGAGTTATTCTCATGGATTTTGTATACCCATGAATAAGGGTATTTGATACCCTTGCAAAAACATGGGTTTTCTTCCTACCTTCCTCTTTCTCTCTTATTTTTGTTAATATTTATATTTTTTTTAATACATTTATTTATTCTACTAAAATTAATTATATTATTTAAATTAATTTTTATTGAAATCTCTCATAAATAAAAAGGGGGGAAATCTCATTGAAAATCATCATGTTTATTGGATATTTTATGTTACTGCAAGTGTTAATATTTTTGAAAAAAGACAAAAATACTTGAAATACTTTGTTTAGAAAAATTATAGAATGCATTTGACCTTAACAGTGGCAAGGAAAGCACTTTTGAGTAGGTAAAATCAAACATCGAAATGATTTGTCACATTACTAAAATACTTATAATCAAAGTATCCGAATGCTTACTTAAATTGTTGAAGAGGTATGGCAAGTCACAATTTGTGACAACAAAGAACACAAAAGATTAAATTAAGAGAAAAATTATCTCTAAATTTATTAGGTTGTATCAATTTTCACTCTAAACTTTCAAGTTTGTCAAATTAAACCCTAAACTTAGTTAAATGTTGCAATTTCTCTCCTCTCTATTCAATTTTTGCTAAGTCACCCACTAATTTTAATTGTAAAAAATAATGTAAAAATCTTCATAAATTCATTAATTTCAATAATATCAAATTTTGCCCAAACTTAACTTTGATTAATGCACAAATTAACCTTTAAATAACTTAACCAAAACTTGAAAATTTTGATAAAAATTTAGTTCTATTGTTGTTTTTCTTTGAAATGTTATCAAACGTACGATACATATGTTTTACAATTTATTGAAACCATATGAGAATACTTTTTAATGAATTTTCAAACAAATACTTATCAAATGTTAAAAATTAAACACTTTTTCAAGTTTAAAGTTAAGATTGTAACATTTAGTTAAGTTTGAGGTGTAATTTGATGAAATTGAAATTTTATAATAAAAATCCATACAACTTGACAAGCTTATGGGTAAAGTTTTACTCTTTTTTTTTCCTTAAATTAACTAGATAAAAGCCAAAGCGAGCTTAGCTCAGCGGTAATTGGCATGTACTCTCGACCATGAGGTCAGAGGTTCAAATCCCCCCATCCCCAAATGTTGATGTACTCAAAAAAAAATTAACTAGATAAAATAAAGGTTGAGTTTTATAGTTTGTAATTTAAAATGTATTGCAAGTTTTATTCCTCATTCAATTTCTACTAATTCACCCATTAATATTGCAATACTTATCTAAGTTGAGATACAATTTGATGAAAATGAAAAGTTTAGGATCTAAATTGATACAACCGAACAAGTTCATGGTATATTTTTTCAAAAAAAAAAAAAAAAGAAGAAGAAGAAGTGAACACCATAATTAAAATTGAAATAAAGAAACTAAATGGTTAAATTACAAATTTAGTCTTTGAACATTAAGAGTTGATTCAATTTGGTTCTTGGACTTTAAAAATTGTTTAATGAGTCCCTAAACTTTCAATTTTGTGTCTAATAGGTTCCTGAACTTTAAAAATGTCAAATAGGTCCTTGAACTTTCAATTTTGTATCTAATAAATCTCGCATATACAAGATTTTTAAAAATTAATCAATTTGTTAGATATAAAATTAAAATTTATGCTTATTGGGACCCTAAACTTCCAATTTTGAATCTAGTAAACTTGTGAATTTAAAAAAATATATATATATATATTGAATAGGTCAAGAACTTATTAGACACAAAATTAAAAGTCGAAAGATCCATTGAAAACAAAAAGTAAAAGTTTAAGGATCTATTTGATATTTTATAAAGTTCAGAGATCTAATGGACACACAATTAAAAGTTATTCAAAAACCTACTTGACACTTCTTAAGAACGAAATTGACATAACCATAAAAGTTTAGGAACTAAATTTATAATTGAAGCGAACTAAATTTAAAAGGAGTTGGAAGCATTAGGTGGTATGGGTGCGTGGATGGTGGGAAGTTTGAATAATTGGAAGTAATGAGAGAGAGAGAGAATAGAGAGTGGAGGTTTCAAAAATGGCTGCCAATGCATTTCAATTCAGCCCCCAAGTGGCCGCCTTTCTATTTATTGAATGTGTTTTTGAATTTTCTGTCTCTTCTCTTTGACTTTTTGTCAACCAAATACCAATGCTTTGTATTTGGACCTTTCCTTTCCCTTTCCCTTTCCCTTTCTTCCTTCTTGTTTACATCCTAAATTATAACATAAACTTCAAAATGGGTCAAATATCTTCTTTTTTTTTATTCTTGCCATTTATTTCATTTTAGTACTCATATTTTCAAATATTCAAATTTAATCTCTATACTTTCAATAAATCTTAAAATTAGTTTCAACGGTGGGTTTATAATTAACTTTTCGAAAAAGTAATTAGTCTCTTCCAACCTTTTTTCTATTAAATTTTAGAAACTTATTTAATTTGTATCTTTTCTTGAATGGAAATTATTAGTATTATGTTGCAAAGTTAAGAAAATTAAATACAAGAACTAAAGTAGTACAAATCTCAAAGTACAAATGTAATGTAACGCCCCAAGAGGTCACCCAACATAGAACTTCTCCAAGCCAAGCACGCTTAACTTCAAAGCTCCTATGATCGAGCCACCGAAAAGGAATGTGCACCTTGTTTGTATATGTAGTATTTATCAATTCTTTTAAACTTTGATTAACCATACTTTCATGTCCTTATGATCCATTTCATTGGGATGTGATCTCGGTTCATTCATGTACCCCTCCTATCCTCGGATGTCACAACGGGGATTGAAATAGTATATTAATTTTAACATTTTAAGTTTTTTAATGTTATCAAATATTAAATTTAAATAAGAGACCATTAATATTGTTGATTAGTTAAGTTTTCTTTCTTTTAAGATTTATAACTAATTAGAAGCTCTCAAATCCTAAATTGATAAGACTATTTTTATGAGTATTAAAAAGATTTTCTAATCATATAGAATGCTAATTTTGAAATGGTTTATTGCTTGCTTGATTATCTGACTCATATTTTGTTGGTTGATTGAAATCTATTTGTAAATGAACAAAATCTTCTAATTTAATTTGTAATGAGGTGGTAATTTGGTTGTATATTTAAGTAAATTTGCAAAATATAATTGAATTTGTACCATTGAGAAAAGCCGAGCTGTACTCCAAAAACACAAACAAACAAAGCCGAGAGGGATCAATAGTTATAAATCATTACCAAATATTAGCACATGTGCACTTTCATTAAAAATAAATAATACTTTACAAATAAAACGATTGAAAGATATAATTATAAATAAGACTTCTTTTAGATAATTCCAAATGCAATCTCCATATTTATTTATTTTATATGATGGTTATTAATTTAAATATTTTTTATTTGATCAGAAGAATAATTGATTGATTGATTAATCTATAAATAGGTCAATAATAATTATAATAATAGTGGTTGCTAATTAATACTTCAGTTTCAATGCAAGATGGATTTTTTTTTCTTTTAGTACAATTATAATGCAAGTTGGTTTTCTTTTATCTTTGGAGAATTCGAAAAAAGAATATATAATACAATATAATATTATAATATAAAGCACATCTCAACTTTTTATTCATTCTTGTCAACAATAGCACGGCTCGACCAAGAGGTCAGGATTCAATCTCTCATTTCTACATTAAAAAAAAAAAAAAAAAAAAAAAAAAAAAAAAAAAAAAAAAAAAAACTTTTTACTCATCTTCAAAAATTAAATAAATAAATCCAACTCGTACCCTTTTCATAATTTAAAATTATAATTATAATTATTTCATTAGCTTAAATTTGAGCTACATAAAAGATTCCAAAAATTTTAAATGTCATTATATCAAAATATTGATAAAATGTTGATATGGATGGGTATTTTTGAAAAAATTAAAAATATAAAAATATTTTATCCTTTTTAAATTTTGTTGATATTTTAGTTATATTTATGGCACTTCTTAAGATTAAGATGTAATAATAATAATGGAACGGTCGATTTTACCCTTCATCATGAAATCAAAAACTGGTGAACCAAGTATTGTTAGAAACTAGAAGAAAACCTTGGTCGAATTTAAGTGGCACATTGCAGATTTGAGAATTGAGATATGAATCTCTTCTACTTGTGAATTTTTGCACTAACATCAAAATTTAATGCCTTAAAATGGAGGGGAGAGCTTTGTTTTTTTAAGAAGGGAGAGCCTTGTGATAACCATTAGGCTATCATTTCATATACATACAAATAACATTCAGAGAAAGATTGGATACATTACTCCCTAAGGTTAACATTCCTAAGCTACCAAATTACAAAAGCATGGGTTAGCCAAAAAGAGAAAGAAATTACAAAAGAAAGCATCGAACAGATGCACCAAGGTAAGAAAAAAAAGACTAAATTAAATTAAACTTGTTAACAAAGGAAAGATCAAAAAAGCACAATCCCATCGCCAGCACTTCTACCAAATCATCTTTCATCTTGACATTACCAAGCTTGACAGAGGAGGCACAACTGATGTGGTGAACAGGGAATCCCCCAGGTACTTGCAGTTATCATGATCTACTACTTTCATCGATGCTGGAATCACAAATCTATCACAAGGACTCGACGAAGCTGACGGGGAAGGCAACGATTTACTTGGATCTTCGAGATGCTTCGGTAATGAACTACTGCCACTGGGTTGGCTTCTCTTTTTCGACCCTGTCCACCGCAATTTCGCTAGGGAACCATCCTTGGAGAGATCTGGAACTGTGCACAATTCTTTGGCCTTGTCGACATCGGAGTTTGATCGAGGTTCGCTTGATTGACTTCGGTCTTCCCGTGATTGTTTGCCATCACAAATGGCAACTTGGGTCAAGGATGTCGACTTGCCATTGGATGGTGCCTTGTTGGAGAAGCCCTCGTTAGCAACTCGAGTTACAATGGACGTTGCAATATCTGGCCTTTCCTGCATATGCGTCCACCGGTTTCCTAACCATTCTTGAGAATGCCTCAAGTCTTCTGGGCCAAAAACCAATTCTTGCCTTTCACCTGAAGGTACATTGTAATGCAAATTGGTCAGAGTTGAGAGATAACATGGGAGAGTGAGAGGGAGGATTTTCTTTTTCAATGTAAAAACATTTCATTCCTAAAAGAACAAACCTGGCAAGTAAACTCGCAACTTGTCTTCAGGTTCCTTCCGAACTATAATTCCTTCCCACCAACCATCGTTCCACCATACATCGACAATTGTCCCAACATTGTAAACAAAGGAGACTTTGCCACCCTTTTCGGGCTGGGGACGAATAACTAATCTTCCATTGATGCGTATACCCAATTGATCAGCAGCTGCAACTCTAGATGCTGGAAGCCATTCCTGCATATTCAAATAAAACAAGATTTAGATGAAAATTGACCATCTGGTTCATCTTAAATTCATACAATAAGATGCCAAACATATCACATGATCAACCAAAAGAAAACGTACCACAAGCTTGTTCGATTCATCAGCAGCATCCTGAAGATCACAATATTGCACCTTGACCTTGTCTCTGCGCTTCTTGATTATTGAAGCTCTGAACCAGCACCCTCTAATGCCACTGTCTTGTGAGAGAACTTCAATCTCCGATCCTACAGTTAATTGACCTGAAGAAGAATTGTTCTTCAACTCTTTACCTAAAAAAGTTTTAGAAGCACAACCCCCTTTTGGACTGAAAATAACACCACTGCTTTTAAAATCAACCAAGGTGTTGCCTGAACTGCGAATGTCAAGAGAAGAAGACACATTTACCGACAGTCTCTTCTCAGTATTTTGAGAGTCGTGATCTTTTGATCGTCGATGTCTCTTTCGAGGTCTCATCTCAGCACTCATGTCATCTTCTTCTGAGTGCTGAGGGTGGCCTTGAGATTTTGAAGAAGAAAGAGCAAACATGTATCTGAGTATCTCTTGCTTCCCATAGCCTTTGACCTGTGTAATATCAAAGGGTTTGATATCATCATTATCAAATTGCTTCACGCATACATATGGCTCCAATCGAGTATGTTTTGCCTCGTTCTGAAACTTCTGAAAATGGTGGGGACTGAGAACAGTCGCCAAGCCATCTATGCATTCAATACTGAGATCTTGAAGACAAAGAGAAAAGAAAATCTCTCTGTCATTAAAATTGCGTGGCAAATCAATATCAACCTCATCAATTTTGTGAAACCATCGTACCACAACCATCCTGTTGCTTCTAGAGTCCTCATACATATCCTCCAAGTATGCAACAAGACGCTTGCCTTCCTCAGCCAAGACATATACAAAGTCATGAACCTGGAACATTATGAAAGGAAAAGCAAGATTAATACAAGTCAATAACAAATAAACAGAAACTCAATTGACTCACTGTTCTGAGAAAAAAATGAAGTTAGAAAACAAACAAGAAGAACTACTTACCGAGATCTTGACACCATTGCGACTGAATGATGGATAGTGCCTGCGCTTACGCTTACATGTCCAAGGATATCCTACCCATGAAAAATCCCTGGTATATTGACCCAATTTTATCTGTTGAACGTCCTGAACAGAAAAAATACCAATCAGGATATTGTTTAAAAACCAAACAACAAATCATGTAGGTGGAAAGGAAAGAATTGTTCTATGATAATTACATCAACACAAGGGTCCTCAATTAATCTTTTCTCCTGTTTAAATATAGTTGTACAGATCCAAGGAGCCATTCATAACTTGCAAGCTTTGCAGGCTGCAGATCCTAAATGACTAGCCAATTTTCAAATAGTTTGGAAACCA